>CAWUFW010000090.1:2525000-3130000 GCA_963921515.1 Calotriton arnoldi | reverse complement strand
CGTATCTGAAAGAGACACGTTAGTGACAGATTCCTTACCTTAGCATATCCCCAGGCGTCAGGCTGGATCCGGAAAGTTTTGCGTAGCAGTACCCCTGCGCGTCGGTAGGCGGCGTCGTGCGGCTCTGCGTCCGGCGTCGTGATGGCCGGGATGACGTCGCGGCCAGTACTTAGATGCCGCCCATGCGCGCTGGCGTCAGTTCTTTCTTTTTCCGCGCCAGTAAGCGCAGATCCGGATTGAGCAGTGCCCCAGTCATTTTTTGACTGAATATTTTTGAGACTTTTTGTCCAAGTTTTTCGAGTCGTTTCGACTCCAAAGGTGTCAGTAGGGATGCCCGGCTTCAAGCCATGCGAGGTCTGTAATCGCATGATGTCGATTACGGATCCGCACCGTGAGTGTCTCTTCTGCCTGGGCGCGGCCACGACCCCCAGTCGTGCCTGAGTATCAGTCCCTCGCTCCGAAGGCTTTGCGAGAGCGGTCTCGAAAGCTCCTCGAGGCCCGGCACTGGGCTCCGCGCCACTCGAGGTCCCGGTCCCGTGAGAGGTCGAGGGGCCGGTCGCGGAGCCGTCGTCATTCGTCGGGGTCAAAGTCTTGGTCCTCAGGTAAGGCGAAGCACAAGAGGTCTAAGAAGCATCGCTCTAAGACCTCCCCTCGCCGGTCTCGCGACCCAGCCGAGGGTCCAGACGGTGCCGCCCCCGCGGCTCCGGGGGTGCCCGCGCAGCCGACGCCGGCCTACCCGCCTGCTCCGGGTCCGACGTCGACTCCGGCCGAGATACAGGAGTTCCTGGCGACCATGGCCCGCCTCTTCGGGCCTAAGGGTTCCCCTGGTGCGCCTTCGGGCCCCGCGGGCCCCAGTGGGAGTCCTCCCTCGGCACCACCGCCGGCTCCGGCCCCGGTGTCTCCGGCATCTCCGGCGCCGCAGGACCCCCTCGGATCCAGGCGTGGATCCCGGTCGACGCCGGTTGACCTAACGACACCTCCACCGGCGCCGACTTCACCGGTACCGCTCACGGCGCAGTCCGAGGCCCCGGACGGCGCCGTCCCCAGGTTCTCCCCGGCACCGGACACGGAGCCGGATCGACGTCGCTCGACGCCGATTCCGACGCCGATGGAACCTTTTGTTCCTGGTGTCCCTCCTCCTAACTTTTCACCTGTTTTGGAGGACGAGGATGACTGGGAGGGGTCGGAAGACCCTCTCACAGCTCAATGTGAGCCTTATCAGGACTGGGCTGAGGAACTGGGGGATGCCAGTGGTCTGGACACCACTCCTGACCTTGGCTTGCTGTCTCCTCCTTCCGTGGCTACGGAGGAGGGAGCAAGTTATGCAACGGTGTTGCGTAGGGCGGCTGAGGCCCTGCGCCTCGAGCTCCCTATGGTGGCTGTCAGGACTAACCTCCTGACGGAAGTGCTTCAGCCGGCGGCTACCTCTTCGGAGCCACTGCTGCCGTTCAACAACGCACTTTCGGACGCTCTTTTGGGCACCTGGTCCAGGCCCACCACAGGGGCTCCTGTGGACAGGAACGTAGCCCGACGCCATCGCCCGGCCCCGGGCGACCCTCCGTTTCTCTCCCAACACCCCACCCCCGAGAGCTTGGTTGTCCAAGCCTCTGCCTCCCAGAGCGCCTTCCCTACCGCTCCGCCGGATAGGGAATCCAAAAAACTGGACCAATTTGGGAAGAAGGTTTTTTCTTCCTCCAGTGGCCTTTTGGGCCGTTACTCCCACTCTCTGTGGGATTCGGTGGCGCAAGTGCTGCCCAAGTGTCCTGAGGAGGTCCAGGCACTTCTCTCCCGTGCTGTTGTGGAAGGGAGAGACGCAGCGAAGTTCACCATCAGATGTGGCCTAGATACCGCTGACTCGCTAGGCAGATCGCTTGCTACGACAGTGGCGCTTCGCCGTCACGCCTGGCTGAGGTCCACTGGTTTCTCGGGCGATGTCCAAAACACCCTTATGGACATGCCCTTTGATGGTATCCGCCTATTTGGCAATAAGGCAGACAGCGCGCTGGAGCGTTTTAAAGACTCGCGGGCTACGGCCAAGTCCTTGGGCCTCTCCGCCTTGCGCCCTCCGCAGCAGTCTGCTTTTCGCCCCTTTCGTGGCCACGGAAGGGGCGCCCAGTCACGTCCACTGCCCAGCCACCGGCCCGCGCAGCACTCGCCTTCGCGCGGCCGAGGACGTGGCTCCCGTCGAGGCGGGTCGGGTAACCAGCGAGCGGGTCAGGCCACCACCTCCGCCCCGTCCGCGGCCTCCAAACCCTCCTCGTCCGTCCTTTCCGGTCCACAGCACGCCAGTGGGGGGCAGGGTCCGCCATCACCTTCCCCACTGGCGCACCATCACATCGGACAGGTGGGTTTTGGACATTGTCCGAAGGGGCTACTCCCTCCCCTTCGAGACTGCCCCTCCAGCCATGCCACCACAGCACCACCGCACCACCGCATGTCGGGGGACCATTTGGCACTTCTTCGACAGGAAGTTGCGGCCCTCTTGGCCAAGGGGGCCATCGAGCGCGTTCCGACCACAGAAGTAGGGCGTGGTTGTTATTCCCACTACTTTCTGGTGCCCAAAAAGGACAAGGAGGACATGCGTACTATCTTGGACCTCCGGAACGTCAATCGCTTCCTCCGGAAGGAGAAGTTCAAGATGCTCAGCCTAGCTCAGGTCTTGACTGCCCTCGACCCTGGACACTGGATGGTAGCGTTGGACTTGCAGGACGCATATTTTCCCATCCCCGTCCTGCCGGCCCACCGGCGTTACCTGCGGTTCACGGTAGGCCTCGAGCACTTTCAGTTCACCGTGCTTCCCTTTGGCCTTACCAGCGCCCCTCGGGTGTTCACGAAAGTGATGGCGGTGGTCGCAGCTCATCTGCGCCGTTCAGGGGTTCCAATCTTCCCCTACCTCGACGACTGGTTGTTGAAGGCGGGCTCGTCCCAGGCAGTCGTCTCCCACCTCCAGACTACGGCCGGACTCCTGCACTCGCTGGGGTTCTCCATTAATGTGCCGAAGTCGCACCTGGTTCCTTCTCCACAGCTCCTTTTCATCGGAGCGGTTCTGGACACAACGCAGTTTCGGGCCTATCCTCCCGAACGGCGACTCCAGGATATTCAGGCTATGATTCCGATCTTTCAGCCTCTATCCTGGGTTTCGGTACGGATGACCCTGAGGCTGCTGGGCCTCATGGCCTCCTGCATCCTGCTGGTCGATCATGCCAGATGGGATATGCGGGCTCTGCAGTGGGACCTGAAGTTCCAGTGGGTGCAGCATCAGGGGATTACGTCTAGATCTCGGAGGGAACTGCACAACAGTTGCAGTGGTGGCTCTCGAACCGGCAATGGGTCACGGGCAGATCCCTCTCCCTTCCCCAGCCAGAGCACACAGTTGTGACGGATGCGTCCCTTCTGGGATGGGGCGGTCACATGGGAGAGGCGGAGATCAGAGGCCTCTGGTCTCCGGCGGAGTCCCGGCTCCATATCAACCTTCTGGAGCTCCGGGCTATCCGACTTGCACTGAAGGCATTCCTTCCCTCTGTCAAGGGCAAGGTAGTGCAGGTGTTCACAGACAACACCACCGCCATGTGGTACTGCAACAAACAAGGCGGGGTGGGGTCGTGGACCCTTTGTCAGGAGGCTCTGCGTCTCTGGACATGGCGGGGACATCAGGGCATATTCCTGATGGTTCAACACCTGGCAGGTTCCCTGAACGCCAGGGCGGACGAACTCAGCCGCAGGTGCATGATGGATCACGAATGGCGTCTTCACTCGGAGGTGGCGCAAGGACTCTTTCTACAGTGGGGAGAGCCTTGGTTAGATCTATTCGCCACCGAAGAGAACGCGCAATGTCAGCAATTCTGCGCGTTGGAATTTCCAAGGCGGCACTCGCTCGGCGACGCTTTTCGTCGCGAGTGGAGTTGCGGTCTGTTGTACGCCTTTCCGCCTATACTACTTCTACCCAGAGTGTTGAAGAAGATTCGGCGCGACCGGGCCCAAGTCATTCTTGTGGCTCCGGACTGGGCTCGAAGAGTTTGGTATCCCGAGCTACTCAGTATGAGCATCGATCCCCCGATCCGTCTGCCTCTTCGGGAGGATCTTCTGTCGCAGCAGCAGGGGACGGTCCTCCACCCGAACCTGTCCAGTCTCCACCTCCTTGCATGGAGATTGAGCGGCGGCAGTTGATTCCTTTCGACTTGCCTCCCGAAGTTTGTGATGTGATTCTGGCAGCCAGGCGTCTCTCCACTAAGGTGGTATACGCCTGCAGGTGGAACAAGTTTGTGGCATGGTGCACAGCAAAGGCTGTGAATCCCCTTTCTGCCCCTCTTTCTGAGGTTCTACTGCTCCTTCTTTCTCTGGCCCAACAGGGTTCTGCCCTGGGTACCATCAAGGGCTACCTTTGTGCAATCTCGGCCTTCCTCAGGCTTCCTGATCAGCCCTCCCTTTTCAAGTCCCCTGTTGTTAACAGGTTTCTTAAAGGCATTACACACCTTTTCCCTCCTGTTCCATTTGTGATGCCTCAGTGGGACCTGAACTTGGTTCTTACCTTTTTAATGTGCGCTCCCTTTGAGCCTCTACATAACTGTCCTCTTCGTCTTCTCACTCTGAAGACAGCCTTTCTGGTGGCTATCACCTCCGCTCGGCGGGTGAGTGAGCTCCAGGCTCTTTCTTGCAAGCCCCCCTTTCTGTCTGTCCATCCAGACAAGGTTGTTCTTAGGACGCGTCCGTCCTTCTTGCCAAAGGTGGTTAATGCCTTCCACATTGGGCAGACCATCACTTTGCCCACCTTCTTTCCGCATCCTTCCAGAGAGGAAGAGAGGCTCCACCGTCTGGACCCAAAACGTGCGATTTCTTTCTATCTGAACCGCACACAACAGTTCCGGGTGGACAACCAGCTCTCTTTGTTGGCTACGTGGGCGCCAAAAAAGGTCGGGCGGTACACAAGCGGACCATCTCCCGCTGGGTTGTCTTGTGTATCAAAGCCTGCTATTCTTTGGCTAAGAAGGAGCCCCCTGTTGGGCTACGTGCCCATTCCACCAGGGCGACAGCCGCCACCACGGCTTTGGGACGTGGTGTCCCATTGCAGGACATTTGAGAGGCAGCTACGTGGGCCTCGCTGCACACGTTTACCAAGCATTACTGCCTTGACAGCCAAGTCCGGAGAGACCGCTTTTTTGGCCGCTCTGTTCTCCGAGACTTCCTCATCTGATCTTTGTTCGCAGACCCACCACCGGGGTTGGTATTGCTGGGGTATCTATTCTAAGGTAAGGAATCTGTCACTAACGTGTCTCTTACAGATGCACAAGTTACTAACTTGTGTAACGATATATCTGTAAGAGACAGTAGTTAGTGACAGATTCCTTACCGCCCCACCCATCCTCCCCGTTCTGCGAACTGATTTCTAGGGTTAAGGTCATCCCTTTCAGGGCCCTAGTTTTCCGACACCAGTGTCCGTTTCTTGCATGGCTCTGCGTTTCTGGCGCGGAAAGTCATGTACAGAACTGGCGCCAGCGTGCATGGGCGGCGTCTAAGTACTGGCCGTGACGTCATCCCGGCGATCACGACGCCGACGACGGACGCGGAGCCGCACGACGCCGCCTACCGACGCGCAGGGGTACTGCTACGCAAAACTTTCCGGATCCAGCCTGACGCCTGGGGATATTCTAAGGTAAGGAATCTGTCACTAACTACTGTCTCTTACAGATATATCGTTACACAAGTTAGTAACTTGTGCATTAATGCCATTTGGCAATAAAAACATTTAAAACACGTATGTATGTTAAATACAATGCTTAACCTTTTATATTGCAAAAATGTTTTTACTTCTGCAGGCAAGGAGCTGTTAATCTCCCTCCTCTCGAGTTCAAGCCTGCCCTGATGTTGGAGACTTTTAGCATCAATGCGGTTGTGATGGAGAAGTCTTTGTGCACTCCCCAGAACTCCACCAGTGCTCTTTCATTTCATGACTTAAACAAGCGCTATTACAACACCTTCCACTGTAACTTCACTGTATGTTGCCAGTCCATCAGCCAGCATGTGGACATGGCACTAGTTCGACTTATTCACCAGTTTAGCACAATGATTGATGACATCAAAGCTACCCAGACAGATATCAAACTTAGCAGGTACACTGCTGGCTCTGCTTCCCCAACTCCTACCTTCAAAACACGCAAGCATCGCGACTTTCGTTCTTCTGACTTCAGCCGCAGCTCTCGAGGGAGTATCAATGGTGGTGGAAGAGTTAATAATGTAAAGAACAAAAGAATGAATGCTGAAAATAACAAAAAGGAGCCTCGGAATAAAAGTCTGGGGCGATCAGAAAGAAGGACTTCAAGGGTGTCCAGGAAAGGTTCCAAGGAGGTAGTAGATCATATGACCATTCATATGGATGATTCTGATTCAATCACTGTATCCGAGCAGAGTGAACCCTCGGCAGAGTGCTGGCAAAACATGTACAAACTTTTGAATTTCTACTCCCTCATATCTGATCCCACAGGAATTCTAGAAAAGTCATCAGAAACATATGGTCCAGCAGGTGAGTGTGACCAAAACTATTTGTTTATTTTTCAGATGTTGTTCTTTGAAAAATTCCTTTATAGTGGTATATCTGAAAGAGACACGTTAGTGATAGATTCCTTACCTTAGAATATCCCCAGGCGTCAGACTGGATCCGGAAAGTTTTTCGTCAGCAATACCCCTGCGCGTCGGTAGGAGTCGTCGTACTGCTCCGCATACGTCGCTGGCGTCGTGGTCGCCGAGATGACGTCATGGGAGCTATTTAGACACGCCCACGCGCGCTGACGTCAGTTCTTTCTTTTTCCGCGCCAGCAGCGCAGATCCGAGAGAGAGCAGTACCCCTAGTTAAAAGTTTTAACTTGGTAATTGTTTGTCGAGTAATCGACTCTGGTGCAGTAGGGATGCCCGGGTTTAAATCCTGTGGGGCCTGCCGTCGCAACATGTTGGTAGCGGACCCGCACGACGTGTGTCTCTTCTGCTTGGGGCACGCCCATGACCCCGAGGTGTGCCCCGATTGCCGGGCCATAGCGCCGAAAGCTTTGCAGGAGTTTTCCCGAAAGTTGTTGGAGGCCCAGCAGTCAGCTCCGCGTCGATCAAGGTCCCGCTCCCGTGGGAGGTCGAGAGACCGGTCGCAAAGCCGTTATCTTCGCTCGTCGGACTCGGGGACAGGTAAGTCACGGCGCCATAAAAAATCAAAGAAGCGACGTCGTTCGTCTTCTACCCCTCACCGGTCCCAGGACGTGGTGGAGGGGGCGGGGGTCACTCCCCCGCAGCTCCGCTGGAGCCCCCGTCGTTGCCTGCGTCCTACCCGTCCTTTCCGGGCCCGCACTCGACGTCGGATGAGATGCAGGTCTTCCTATCGGCCATGGGCTGTTTATTTGCCCCATCGGGTCCCTCCGGAGCGCCTTCGGGCCCCGCGGACCCGTTGGGCGGGTCTGCCCCTGTGCCGCCGCCTTTGGCCTCGGCTACGCCGGCAAAGTACCCTGCGGCGCTGCCGGCTCCGGCCTCGACGCCGGTGCCGGATCCGGCCTCGGCGCTGGATCCGGCCTCGGCCCGCCTCCGGCCTCAACGCCGGGCGCAGCGCCGCAACTGACGCCGTACGGCGCCGAACCAGAATTGGTCTCTTACCCCCCGATTCCAATTCTGGGTACAGAGTTTCTCCCATTTCCCCGGGCACCTCGTCCTTACCGGCCAACACCGGTAACTGAAGGAGAGTACTGGGAGGGGTCTGAGGACCCTCTTGCGGCTCAATGCGAGAACGAGCCTGAATGGGAAGAAGACCTGGAGGGTCCTGTGGATCTGGATTTCTCTCCACACCCTGGCACACTGTCCCCTTCTTCCGTGGCTACGGAGGAGGTGGGGACTTTTTCAGTGGTGCTGCGTAGGGCGGCTCAGGCTCTTAACCTTGAGCTCCCTTCTGTGCCTATCAGAACAAATCTTCTGACTGAGGTGCTGCAGCCAGCGTCCTCCTCTGCGGAGCCGCTGCTGCCCTTCAATGAGGCACTCACTGATATCCTATTGAGCACCTGGGGCAAGCCTAACACAGGGATTCCTGTGGATAAGGGGGTGGCACGCCGTCATCGCCCGGCGCCAGGCGACCCCAGCTTCCTCACGCAACATCCAACACCTGAGAGTCTGGTTGTCCAGGCCTCTGCCTCTCCGAGCGCATTCCCTTCTGCTCCCCCGGACAAGGAATCTAAGAAGCTGGAGCAGTTTGGAAAAAAGATCTTCACTTCTGCCAGTTCTGGGTTGCGGGCGGTGAATACAGCGTGCCTGTTGGGCCGCTATTCACATTCCGTATGGGACACCGTGGCACAGGTGCTTCCTCAGTGCCCGGTGGAGGCTCGGGCGGTGCTCTCCCAGGCTGTTACAGAGGGGAGAGATGCTGCAAAATTCACCATCCGTTGTGGACTTGACACAGCAGATTCCCTCGGCAGGGCGCTTTCCACAACGGTGGCGCTCCGTCGTTACGCTTGGCTCAGAACCACTGGCTTCTCCGGGGATGTCCAAAACACCCTGTTGGACATGCTTTTTGATGGCACACGCCTGTTTGGTGACAAGGCGGATAGTGCCCTGGAACGCTTTAAGGACTCTGGGGCTACGGCCCAGTCCTTAGGTCTCGCCACCACACGCACTCCCACGGGGTCTGCTTTTCGCTCCTTTCGAGGGCAGGGTCGAGGCGTCCAAACGCGTTCCTTGCAGAGCCGCCGGCCTGCTCAGCAGCAGTCTCAGCGTGGCCGAGGTCGGGGAGCCCGCCGAGGTGGGTCACGGGGCCAGCGGGCGGGTCAGTCCACCGCCGCCCCCGCCTCCAAACCTTCCTAGTCCGGTCTTTCAGGCCCACCAGACGTCAGAGGGTGGCAGGATTCGCCATCACCTCCCCCACTGGCGCACCATCACTTCAGACAGGTGGGTTCTGCAGATAGTCCGAAGGGGCTACTCCCTCCCGTTCCAGTCTACCCCTCCAGCCATGCCACCTCAGTGCCACCGCATGTCGGGGGATCACTTGGCACTTCTCCAGCAGGAAGTCGCGGCCCTCTTAGCCAAGGGGGCCATCGAGCGCGTTCCGACGCCAGAAGTAGGTCGTGGTTGTTACTCCCACTACTTCGTGGTTCCGAAGAAGGACAAAGGTCTGCGTCCTATCTTAGACCTCCGGAACGTCAATCGCTTCCTCCGGAAGGAGCAGTTCAAGATGCTCACGCTTGCTCAGGTCTTGTCTGCCCTAGACCCGAAAGACTGGCTGGTAGCGTTGGACTTGCAGGATGCTTATTTTCATATTCCCATCCTGCCTGCCCACCGGCGTTACCTACGGTTCACGGTAGGCCATGAGCACTTTCAGTTCACCGTGCTCCCTTTCGGCCTTACCAGCGCCCCTCGGGTGTTCACAAAAGTGATGGCGGTGGTAGCAGCTCATCTGCGCAAATCGGGGGTTTTAGTCTTCCCCTGTTGAAGGCAGGATCGCCCCAGGCAGTCATCTCCCACCTCCAGACTACGGCCGACCTCCTGCATTTGCAGGGGTTTTCCATCAACGTGCCGAAGTGACACCTGATTCCCTCTCAAAAGCTCCTCTTCATCGGAGCAGTTTTGGACACAGCGCAGTTCCAGGTTTATCCTCCGGAACAGCGAGTCCGGGACATTCTGGCTATGATTCCGATCTTTCGGCCCTGGTCCTGGGTGTCGGTCAGGAAGACCCTGAGGCTACTGGGCCTCATGGCCTCCTGCATCCTGCTGATCAATCATGCCAGATGGCATATGCGGGCTCTGCAGTGGGACCTGAAGTTCCAGTGGACGCAGCATCAGGGGAATCTGTCCGATTACGTCCACATCTCGGAGGGCACTGCACAGGACTTGCAGTGGTGGCTCACGGACCAGCGTTGGGTCAGCGGCAGATCCCTCTCCCTTCCCCAACCAGAGCACACAGTGGTGATGGACGCGTCCCTCCTGGGATGGGGCGGCCACATGGGAGAGGCGGAGATCAGAGGCCTCTGGTCTCCGGCGGAGTCCAAGCTCCATGTCAACCTTTTGGAGCTCAGGGCGATCCTACTTGCACTGAAAGCATTCCTTCCCTCTGTCAAGGGGAGAGTAGTGCAGGTGTTCACGGACAACACCACCGCCATGTGGTACTGCAACAAGCAGGGCGGGGTGGGGTCATGGACCCTTTGTCAGGAGGCTCTACGTCTCTGGACGTAGCTGGAACGTCAAGGCATTTCCTTGGCGGTTCAACACCTGGCAGGTACCCTAAACGCCAGGGTGGTACGAACTCAGCCGCAGGTGCATGTTGGATCACGAATGGCGTCTTCACTCAGAGGTGGCACAAGGTCTCTTTCAACAGTGGGGAGAGCCTTGGTTAGATCTATTCGCCACCGAAGAAAAGGCGCAATGTCAGCAGTTCTGCGCGTTGGAGTTGCCAAGGCGGCACTCGCTCGGCGACGCTTTTCGTCGCGAGTGGAGTTCCGGTCTATTGTACGCCTTTCCGCCTATACCACTTCTACCCAGAGTGCTGAAGAAGATCAGACGCGACCGGGCTCAAGTCATTCTTGTGGCGCCGGACTGGGCTCGAAGAGTTTGGTATCCCGAGCTTCTAGGTATGAGCGTGGATTCCCCGATCCGGCAGCCTCTTCGCGAGGATCTCCTGTCGCAGCACCAGGGGACGGTCCTCCACCGAACCTGTCCAGCCTCCACCTCCTTGCGTGGAGATTAAGCGGCGACAGCTGATTCCATTTGACTTGCCTCCTGAAGTCTGTAATGTGATTCTGGCAGCCAGGCGTCCCTCCACTAAAACGGTATACGCCTGTCGTGGAACAAATTTGTGGCATGGTGTGCAGCAAAAGCTGTAGATCCTCTTGCTGCCCCTCTTTCTGACGTCCTCTTGTTCCTTCTCTCTTTTGCCCAACAGGGCTCTGCTCTGGGCACTATCAAGGGCTACCTTTCTGCTCTTTCAGCCTTTCTTAGGATGCCTGATCAGCCCTCTCTTTTCAAGTCCCTTGTTATTAACAGATTTCTCAAAGGCATTACTCACCTTTTCCCTCCTGTTCCTTTTGTCATGCCTCAGTGGGACTTGAACCTGGTTCTCACATAATTAATGTGCGCTCCCTTTGAGCCTCTTCATAACTGTCCTTTTGCGGTTATTAACTTTGAAAACTGTGTTCTTGGTGGCCATCACTTCCGCTCGGCGGGTGAGTGAGCTCCAAGCTCTTTCCTGTAAACCTCCTTTCCTGGCGGTTCATCCGGACAAGGTGGTTCTTCGACCACGGCCCTCCTTTCTACCAAAAGTAGTCTCTGCCTTTCATCTCGGGCAACCTGTGACTCTGCCCACTTTCTTTCCGCCTCCGCACCCTTCAAGAGAAGAGGAGAGGCTCCACCGTCTGGACCCAAAACGTGCACTTTCGTTCTATCTCAACCGCACACAGCAGTTCCGGGTGGATGACCAGCTCTTTGTTGGCTACGTGGGCGCCAAGAAAGGACGGGCTGTGCACAAGTGGACTATCTCACGTTGGGTTGTCTTGTGCATTAAAGCCCGTTACTCTCTGGCTAAAAAAGAGCCTCCGGTTGGGCTGCGCGCCCATTCTACCAGGGCGACAGCAGCTACTACAGCATTGGGACGCGGTGTCCCCCTGCAAGACATCTGTCAGGCGGCCACTTGGGGCCTTGTTGCATACTTTCACAAAGCACTATTGCCTTGACAGTCAAGTCCGGCGAGACGGCTTCTTTGGCCGGTCGGTTCTCCGTGACTTTCTGGTGTGATTTCACTTCGCAGACCCACCACCGGGGATGGTATTGCTTGGGTATGTATTCTAAGGTAAGGAGTCTATCACTAACGTGTCTCTTTCAGATGCACAAGTTACTTACTTGTGTAACGATATTTCTGTAAGAGACATTAGTTAGTGATAGATTCCTTACCGCCCGCCCATCCTCCCCGTTCTGCGAACTGTTCTCTAGGGTTCAGGTCATCCCTTTCAGGGCCCTAGTTCTATTGCACCAGTAGTCGGTCTCTGGCATGGCTCTGCGCTCCTGGCGCGGAAAAGTTGTGTACAGAACTGACGTCAGTGCGCGTGGGCGCGTCTAAATAGCTCCCATGACGTCATCTCGCCGACCACGACGCCAGCGACGTACGCGGAGCAGTACGACGACGCCTACCGACGCGCAGGGGTATTGCTGACGAAAAACTTTCCGGATCCAGTCTGACGCCTGGGGATATTCTAAGGTAAGGAATCTATCACTAACTAATGTCTCTTACAGATATATCGTTACACAAGTAAGTAACTTGTGCTTTAGATGGCTAAAAGCATTTGCTCCTATTTGTTGAATTAAAAAACATTTGCTTATAGTAAAATGTTACTCTTGGGAAAGCTGGTCCCGATTTAATTGAAAATATCTAAAAATAACTAAAAAAGAAAAAGTCCCAAGGGGCATTTGTATTTACATTGTATATCTTAGGAGTTTAAAAAAATGTGTGTGTCTAACATTATTTCTTTAACATATCTGGCTGCCATTTTGTTATGTTTTTACTTAGTATGGAAATTATCTTTTCCTGTGATCATCGCAAGTCTTTTCAGAGTAGTTGATTACAGAGATGGGTTGTAATTTCCCAAGTCCAGCACCATCCTTGACTGTGCTGTCGATGTACCTGGTGTTCCTAATGCCTGACTTTAATTTGGCTTTTTTCCTTGCTTCCAAGCACATTACCTTTAGACGTTTTGTTGGAGCATGCACATATTGACATGCATTCTTTTCTTTTTCCTTTTGAAAGGATTGCCTTATCCCCTTGGTGCTTAAGAAGTGCTTGACCAACCTAGAATATCTAATGCATATCACACTGCACGCTACATGTAGTGGATATGAGTAAGGTGGAATTGTCCCTAACAGAGAACATTTGACACCATAATTCTGAAAAAGCCGGTAAAGAAAAGCTCTTTGGTAATTATGATAGAGTTGTCTGCAGACTCTACACATTGCCTTTATAATTTCAAATCTATTGGATGCAATCTGGGAGATGTTGAAGAGAACCACTAAGGATTCCTTCCTTTATTGTTCCATGTCACCTTTTTTTAAATAATGGTGTGTTGAAGCCTGGAATCATTAAGCATGTATATAGTCTGCAAATGTTTTCTCCAAGGAATGATTGGGAGTCCCTCTTCACATGTTCTAGGGCAGACAGTAGTTACTTGTCAGTATTCTTTATGTTACAAGGTTTTAGGTTAACAATACACTCCACTTGAATAACAAAGATACTCCAACTGTACACATGACTTTCCAAGGATAGCAAAGATGAACAGTCAGGGCTTTCTACAGCAGTTGGTCAAGTATTTGAAACATGAATACTATAAAACACTAGTGATTACAAACAACAAGCTCAAATACTAGTCAATTTTGCCTTTTAAATATAATAGGCTTTTTACATCCACACAGGAAAGTATTGTAGTTAAAATCATAAACGCAACACCACAAAAAAGCGGAACCTAAAACATAATTACAGTGCTTGCTGTGTTCATGATTTTCTTGACTCCCAACATCCCTGATGTGTGAGTTTTTCAGCTGGATGGCTTCTTCACCTCCACTTTTACATGCTCCTGCAGCTACAGAATCTACAATGCTATGTGGAGTGACAGTCAGAGACACCTCCCTGTTAGTGTTACTCCCTTTCTGATGAATGGCTGTTTTGGCGGCACCTGTGCCATTAAGGCCTAGATTTGGACGATGAGCAGTACTGTATCTTAGAACTGCATCCTTTGGCCATTGGTTTGCTTTGGGAATCCCATTTCCTCTCTTGAAAGTAGTAGGAACTTCTACATGCACTGTTGTGGTGAGAAATTATGGCAGTCATTAAATATTTAGCAAGCTGGACTGCCTTTTGGGCTTGGATGGCAGAGGATCTGTATTCGCCATCTGTGCTGCCGCCAGATCTCCAAACATCTATGCCTATCTATGTATTTTTTCACCTACATCCCAGGCTCACTGGGCAGAGCAGTGTTGTTGACACTGGCCTTGAGGCGCCACGCCTGGCTGAGGACAACTGGCTTTTTAAGGGATGACCTAGGTGTGCTTATGGTTATGCTCTTTGATGGTTCCTATCTCGTCGGAGACAAGTCGTATTCAGTACTGGATCAATTTAGGGACAGCAGCGCTACGGACAGGTCCTTAGGCCTTTCCATAGCCCCTCGCCAACCCCAATCCGCCTTTTGCTCCTTTCTTGGCCACGGAAGGGGTTTCCAGCTGCCTCTCTACCCTCCCAGCCACCGTGGTGTGTAAGCTTCCCAGCATCTGCGTGGCGGAGGATGTAGTGCCTACAGATTTTGTAGGTCGGGCAGCCAGAGGTTGGGCCAGTCCAACCCCCAACCCCTGCTAAACCCCCAACCCACCTCCGCAGCTGCAGCCTCCAAACCCCCTATAATTTGCTGGCTTACCAACATGGGCACCCAGGGGGAGACATGATATGCCATCACCTGCCCCACTGGCGGTCAATCACATCCAACCGATGGGTTTTGCAGATTGTCCGGAGGGGCTACTCCCTCCTGTTCATGACTACCCCTCCATCCATTACACCTGCTTGCGACAGGATGATGGAGGATCATCTTCCCTTACTCCCAACAGGAAATGACAGCTCTCTTGGCCAAGGGAGTCATAGAGAGGGTGCAACCGCCAGAAGTATGTTGTGGTTGTTATTCCCGCTTTGCTCTGGTGCCCAAGGCCGGACGGAGGCCTTTGTCCTATCCTAGACCCGTGGCCTCTCAATTTCTTCCTCGGGAAGGAATAGTTCAAAATGCTCATTCTCACTCAAGTCTTGTCTCCCCCGGACGTGGGAGACTGGATGGTAGCATTTGACTTGCAGGACTCGTATTTCCACATTCCCGTCCTGCCTGCCCCAGGGGTTACCTGGATTTCACAGTGGGCCACTAGGATTTTCAGTTTGCTATGCTCCCTTTTGGCCTTACCAGCACCCCTTGATGTTCACCAAGGTGATGATGGTGGTTGCAGCTCATCTCCATAGTTCTGGGGTGCCAGTCTTCCCCTATCTTCACAACTGGTTGAAGGCGGGTTCGACCAAGGCAGCTGTCTCCATCCTCCAGAATACGGGGGACCTCTTGCATTTGCTGGCGTTCACTATCAATGTGCTGAAGTCACACTTGACTCCCTCTCAGACACTCCCTTTCACCTAAGCTGTTCTGGACACGGTGCAGTTTTGGGCCTATCCTCCTGAATGGCTAGTCCAGGATATTCAGGCTATGATACAGATGTTTCAGCCTCTATCCAGGATTTTGTGAGACTGACTCTGAGGCTGCTGGTCCTCATGGCCTCCTGCATCCAGCTTGTGACACATGACCTCTGGCATATGCGGGGTTTGCAGTGGGACCTGAAGTTCCAGTGGGTGCAGCATCTGGGAAATATCTCCGACATGGTCCAGTTCTCTGAGTGAACTGCAAAAGATCTGCAGTGGTTGTTAACGAACAGTTATTGGGTCAGCGGCAGACCCCTTCCCTTCCTCAACCAGATCTGACTGTAGTAATAGATGCATCACTCCTGGGATGGGGGTGGTCATCTGGGAGAGGTGGAGAGCAGAGGCCTCTGGTCTCCTGCCGAATCCGGACTTCACATCAACCTTCTGGAGCTCCGAGCGATCTGACTGGCATTGAAAGCCTTTCTGCCTTCCATCAAGGGAAGGCTAGTGCAGGTGTTCACAAACACCACCACCACAATGTGGTACTGCAATAAGCAGGGTGAGGTGGGATCATGGACTCTCTTGTCAAGAGTCTTTACGCCGCTGGACATGGCTGGAACAGCAGGGCATACCCCTCGTGGTTCATCACCTGGTGGGCTCCCTGAATGCCAGGGCCGACAAATTCAGCCGATGATGCCTAGCGGCTCACGAATGGTGTCTCTATCCGGAGGGGGTGCAAGGTCCCTTCCAGCAGTTGGAGGAGACATGGTTGGATCTCTTCGCCACTGCAGAGAATGCGCAATGTCGGCAGGTCTGCACACTGGAGTTTCCAAGCCGACTCCTGCTCTGAAAGGCTTATCTGAAAGAGACTATTAGTTATGGATTCCTCACCTTAGAATTACCCCCTGGCGTCAGACTGGATCCGGAGAATTTTTTTCTTAGCAGTACCTCTGCGCGTCGGTAGGTGGCGTCAGTCGACCCCGCGTTCGTCGTTGACGTCGTGATCACAGGAATGACGTCGCGGTACCTACTTAGGCGCCGCCCCTGCGCGCTGACATCAGTTCTTTATTTTTCCGCGCCAGCCAGCGCAGATCCGGAGAGAGCGGTACCTCGAGTCACTTTTTTACTCTCTTTTTGTCGACATCTTTTCGAGTCATCGGACTCCTGGTGCACAGGCATGTTATCTCGACGGACCGGCTTCAAGCCTTGTGGCTCCTGCCACAAGCTGATGTCGGTGACGGATCCCCATCTCGTGTGCCTATGGTGCCTGAGGCGCGACCACGACCCGAAGTCGTGCTCCGACTGCCGGGCCATGGCTCCAAAGTCTTTGCGGGAGCAGTCCCGAAAGCTTCCGGAGGCCTGGCAGTCGGCTCCGCGCCACTCGAGGTCCCGGTCGAGAGGGAGGTCGCGGAACCGGTCGCAGAGCCATCACCACCACTCCTCGTTGAAGTCTACGTCTTCGGGTAAGTCGCAGCACAAAAAGAAGGCGAAGAAGCATCGTTGATCTTCGCGTTCTCCCCGTCCGTCGGCCGACGCGGGATGCGGAAGGTAGTCACCCTGTTGGGTCGGCTCCGAGCCTCCCTCCCTTTCCGGGAGCCGGAGCGACCCCTGCCCAACTTCGTGGCTTTTACGAAGCCCTTCATTCCATGTTTGGGCAGCCCGACTCCGCCGGTGCTCCTTCGGGCCCCGCGGACTCGGCTGGGGGTTCTAGGTCTTCAATGTCGGAGGCTTAGGCTCCAGCGCTGCAGGGCCCCCAGGGATCCAGGCCTGGATCCGGATCGGCACCGGTCGACCTTACGACACCTCCTCTGGCGTCCGAATCCATTGGCGACACCTCCGCCCCCTCCGACGCTGGTTGTGTCCCCAACCGACATCGACCCCAGCCTCCCCCTCGATGTGAACACGGAGCCGGACCGGCGTCGACCGTCGTCAGGACCGGCACCGACCGGTACTTTTGTACCCCTGTTCTCCCCTGGTGTTCCCTATCGCCCTGAAAGGCTACCAGAGGAGGGTGAGGAGGACTGGGAGGGGTCTGTGGACTCTCTGGCAGACCAGTTACAAGAACCGGACTAGAGAGAGGAGTTGGGTGAGGCCAGTGGTCTGGACACCTCTCCTGACCTTGGCATGCTATCTCCTCCTACTGTGGCTACGGAGGGGGGTGCATCATATGCAGTGGTGTTGCGTAGGGCAGCTGAGGCCTTAAACCTTGAGCTTCCTATGGTGTGGTCAGGACTAACCTCCTGACCGAGGTGCTTCAACCGGCAGCGGCCTCTTCGGAGCTTCTGCTGCCGTTCAATGAGGCCCTTATGGACATCCTTTTGGGCACTTGGTTGAAGTCCAACACAGGGGCTCCTGTGGATAGGATGATTGCCCGACACCACCGCCCGGCCCCGGGCGACCCCATTTTCCTCTCCCAACACCCCACCCCGAGAGCTTGGTGGTCCAAGCCTCAACTTCCAAGGGCGCATTCCCTACCGCTCCACCTGATAAGGAATCCAAGAAGCTGGACCATCTTGGGAAGAAAATGTTTACTTCCTCCAGCTTAGGACTGCGTCGGTGAACATCGCATGTCTCTTGGGCCGTTACTCCCGTTCTGTGTGGGACGCTGTCGCGCAGGTGCTGCTACAGTGCCCGGAGGAGACCCGGGCCGTGTGGACTGGACACCGCCGACTCACTGGGCAGGACGATTTCAACGTCGGTAGCCCTGAGACGCTACGCCTGGCTGAGGTCCACTGGCTTTTCGGGTGATGTACAAGCTACACTTTTGGACATGCCCTTTGATGGCCGTCGCTTGTTTGGCGACAAAGCAGACAACGCGCTTGAGCGCTTTAAGTGCTCCAGGGCTACGGCCAGGTCCTTGGGCCTCGCTTCTACCTCTCGCCCGGCGCAGTCTGCTTTTTGCCCCTTTCGTGGCTACGAAAGGGGTGCCCCGCCACGTTCCGTCCAGAGCCACAGGCCTGCGCAAGCTGTCCAGCCTTTGCGTGGCCGGGGACGTGGGACCCACCGTCGTGGGTCTGGGGCCCAGCGGGCAGGCCAGTCCACCAGCGCCCCCTCTGCAGCAGCCTCCAAGCCCTCCTAGAACAACCTTTCAGGGCCACCATTCGCCAGTGGGGGGCAGGATTCGCCATCACCTCCCCCACTGGCTCAACATCACGTCGGACAGGTGGGTTTTGCAGATAGTCCGAAGGGGCTACTCCCTCCCCTTCGAGACTACCCCTTCATCCATGCCACCTCAATTCCATCGCATGTCGGAGGATCACTTGGCCCTTCTCCAGCAGGAAGTTACGGCTCTCTTTGCCAAGGGAGCCATCGAGTGAGTTCCTGCCCCAGAAGTAGGTTGTGGTTGTTATTCCCACTACTTTCTGGTGCCCAAGAAGGACAAGGGCCTGCGTCCTATCTTGGATCTCAGGAACGTCAACTGCTTCCTCCAGAAGGAGAAGTTAAAAATGTTGACATTGGCTCAGGTACTGTCTGCCCTCGACCCTGGAGACTGGATGGTATCGTTGGACTTGCAGGATGGTTATTTTCACATCCACGTCCTGCCGGCCCACCGGCGTTACCTATGGTTCACGGTAGGCCACGAGCACTTACAGTGCTCCCCTTTGGCCTTACCAGCGCCCCTCGGGTGTTCACGAAGGTGATGGTGGTGGTCGCAGCTCATCTGCGCAGATCAGGGGTTCCAGTCTTCCCCTATCTCGACGACTGGCTGATGAAGGCGGGCTCGCCCCAGGCTGTCGTCTCCCTCCTCCAGACTACGGCCGACCTCCTGCATTCGCTGGGGTTCACCATCAATGTGCCAAAGTCACCCCTGATTCCCCCTCAGAAGCTCCTTTTCATCAGAGCGGTTCTGGACACAGCGCAGTTTCGGGCTTATCCTCCTGAGCAGCGAGTCCGGGATATTCAGGCTATGATTCCGCTCTTTCAGCCTCTATCCCGGGTTTCGGTCAGACTGACCCTGAGGCTACTGGACCTCATGGCCTCCTGCATCCTGCTGGTGGACTATGCCAGGTGGCATATGCGGGCTCTGCAGTGGGACCTGAAGTTCCAGTGGGCACATCCTCAGGGGAATCTTTCCGATTGTGTCCAGATCTCAGAGGGCACTGCACACCAATTGCAGTGGTGGCTAACGAACCAGGATTGGGTCAACAGCAGGTCCCTCTCCCTTCACTAGCCAGAGTTCACAGTGGTGACAGATGCATCACTTCTGGGGTTGGGCCGCCACATGGGGGAGGCGGCCCAGTCTGGGCTCCACATTAACCTTCTGGAGCTTCGGGCGATCCGTCTTGCACTGAAGGCATTTCTTCCTTCTGTCAAAGGGTGAGTAGTGCAGATGTTCACAGACAACACCACCGCCATGTGGTACTGCAACAAACAGGGTGGGGTGGGGTTGTGGACCCTATGTCAGGAGGCACATCGTCTCTGGAAGTGGCTGGGACATCAGGGCATGTCCCTGGTGGTTCAACACCTGGCAGGTTCTCTGAACGCCAGGGCAGACAAACTCAGCCGCCGGTGTATGATGGATCACGAATGGCGTCTTCACTCTGAGGTGGTGCAAGGTCTCTTTCAGCAGTGGGGAGAGCCTTGGTTAGATCTATTCGGCCCGAAGAGAACGCGCAATGTCAGCAGTTCTGCGCATTGGAATTTCCAAGGGGCCACTTTCTAGGCGATGCTTTTCATCGCGAGTGGAGCTGTGGTCTTCTATACGCCTTTCTCCCTATACCACTTCTGCCCAGAGTGCTGAAGAAGATCAAGCTCGACCGGGCCCAAGTCATTCTTGTGGCTCCAGACTGGGCACGAAGAGTCTGGTATCCCGAGCTCTTGCCAATGGCCATCGATCCTCCGATGAGACTGCCCCTTCTGGAGGATCTTCTGTCGCAGCAGATGGGGACAATCCTCGACCCGAACCTGTCCAGCCTCCACCTCCTTCGCGTGAAGATTGAGCGGCAACAGTTGACAGCTTTCATCCTTCCTCCCGAAGTCTAACATTATCTTGGCAGCCAGGCGTCCCTCCACCAAAAGGTATACGCTTGTAGATGGAACAAATTTGTGGCAAGGTACGCAGCAAAGGCTGTGGATCCCCTTTCAGAGGTTTTCCTCTTCCTTCTTTCTTTGGCCCAGCAGGGCTCTGCTCTGGGCACTCTAAAAGGCTATCTTTCCGCTATTTCGGCCTTTTTTCGGCTTCCTGATCAGCCTTCTCTCTTCAAGTCCCCTATTGTAAATCTTTTCCTTAAGGGCATTACTCACTTGTTTCCTCCCATTCCTTTCGTAATGTCCTAGTGGGACTTGAACCTGGTTCTGACCTACCTTAAGTGCGCTCCTTTCGAGCCGCTACATAACTGTCCTCTCAGACTTTTAACACTCAAAACTGCCTTTTTGGTTGCCATCACCTCTGCTCGCACGGTGAGTGAGCTTCAGGCTCTTTCTTCCAAACCTCCTTTCCTGGCTGTTCATCCGGACAAAGTTGTTCTTCGCACTAGGCCTTCTTTCCTTCCCAAAGTGGTTACCTCTTTCCACATAGGACAGACCATCACTTTGCCCACCTTCTTCCCGCATCCTTCTAAAGAGGAGGAGAGGCTTCACCGTCTGGATCCAAAACGTGCCCTTTCATTCTATCTGGATCGCACAAAGCAATTCCCGGTGGATGACCAGCTCTTTGCTGGCTATGTGGGCGCCAAGAAAAGTCGGGCCGCGCAAAAGCGGACCATCGCTCAATGGGTCGTTCTTTGCATCAAAATCTGTTATTCCTTGGCGAAGAAGGAACCTCCAGTGGGGCTGCGCGCTCATTCCACCAGGGCGACGGCAGCCACTACTGCTTTGGGACGTGGAGTCCCTCTTCATGACATCTGCCAGGCAGCTACGTGGGCTTCATTGCACACGTTCACCAAACATTACTGTCTGTACAGCCAAGTCTGGAGAGACGGCTTCTTTGGCCTTTCAGTTTTCTAGGACTTTTTGGTGTGAACTTAGTTCGCAGACCCACCTCCGGGGTTGGTCTTGCTGGGGTATCTATTCTAAGGTGAGTAATCCATAACTAATGGTCTCTTTCAGATGAACAAGTTACTTACCTTCGGTAACGATATATCTATAGGAGACATATATTAGTTATGGATTCCTCACCGCCCCACCCATCCTCCCCGTTCTACGAACTGACTTCTAGGGTAAGGGACTCCCTTTCAGGGCCTTAGTTTTTGTGCACCAGTGGTCAGTGTCTTGCATGGCTTTGCGCTTCTGGCGTGGAATGTCGTGTAAAGAACTGACTTCAGCCCGCAGGGGCGGCGTCTAAGTAGATACCGCGACGTCATTCTGGCGATCACGACGCCAACGACGAACATGGAGTCGACCGACGCCACCTACCGACACGCAGGGGTACTGCTGAGGAAAAAATTCTCAGGATCCAGTCTGACGCCTGGGGGTAATTCTAAGGTGAGGAATCCATAACTAATATATGTCTCTTACAGATATATTGTTACCTAAGGTAAGTAACTTGTTCTTCATCTCGAGTGGAGCTCAGGCCTCCTGTATGCCTTTCCACCTATACCACTCCTGCCCTGAGTTCTCAAGAAGATGATGAACGACCGGCCTCGGTCATCCTTGTGGCCCCAGACTGGGCTCGGAGAGTTTGGGATCCTGAGCTGTTGAGCATCTCCATTGGTCCTCCGATCAGACTCCCTCTTCTGGAAGACCTTGTGTTGCAGCGCAGGGGAGGGTTCTCCACCCAAACTTGTCAACGCTCTGCCTTCTTGAGTGGAGATTGAGCTGTGACAGTTGACACCTTTCGCCCTAAGTCTGTGATGTTATGTCTGCAGCCAGGCATCCCTACACCAAGACAGTATACGCCTGCCACTGGGGCAAGTTTGTGGCATGGTGTGCAGAACAGCATGTTGATCCCCTTTCTCAGGTTCTTCTCCTAATTCTTTCACTTGCCCATTAGGGCTCTGCTCTGGACACCTTAAAGGGTTACCTTTTTGCTATCTCAGCCAGAATCTGGTTCTAAAGTTCCTAATGTGTGCTCACTTTGAGCCTTTGCACAACTGTCCTCTCAGACCCCTTAACATCAAGACGGCCTTCCTGGTGGCATTAACATCTTCCCGAAGGGTCAGTGATCTTCAGGCTTTGTCATCCAAGCCTACATACCTGAACATTACCCACAAAAGCTGGTTCTCCCAACTAAAGCTTCCTTTCTGTCGAAAGTAGTCACCCTATTTCATGAAGGCCAGTCCATCATCCTTCTTACTTTCTAAAATATGCCACATCCCTCTAAAGAGGAGAAGCGACTACACTGTCTGGACTCAAAAAGAGCGTTGTCGATCTACCTTGACCGCATGAAAGAGTTCCGGGTGGACAACCAACTCTTCATGGGGTATGTCGGAGTGAAAAAGGGAATGGCTGTGCAGAAATGGATCATCTCCCCATGGAGCATGCTCTGCATTAAAATCTGCTACGCATTGGCCAAGCGGTAACCCCTGAGGGTTTGCTTGCTCATTTCACCAGAGTCAAGGTTGCGACCACTCCGTTAGCTCACAGCGGTCCGTTCTGGTCCTGGGCATCTGCCAGGTAGCGACTGGGCTTCTCTGTGCACGTTCACTAAACACTACTGCTGGTCAGTCGGGTCCGTCGGGGATGGACACTTTGCCCGTTCGGTCCTGCAGGACTTTTTGGTTTGAAATTATTTTACAGACCCACTTCCGGGGAGATATTGCTTGGCTATCTATTCTAAGGTAAGGAATTTGTGGCTAGAAGTCTCTATCAGATGGGCAGATTATTTACCTTCAGTAATGCCTTATCTGGTACAGACTGAGGCTAGCCGCAGATTCCTTCCCGAACCACCCATCCTCCCCGTTCTGCGAATGGCTTTCTAGGAACACGGCTTTCCCCTTTCAGGGCCATAGTTTTCCACACTAGTGTCTGTGTTCTCCGTGACTCTGCACCTCTGGCGTGAAAAGTCGCAAAAAGAAACTGATGTCAGCACACTGTGGAGGCGCCTATATAGGAACCCTGTACATCACTTTCGGCTCAAATGACTCCGCCAACGCCACAAGGAGCTGGATGACGCCACCTATCGGCGCACAGGGGTACTGCTTGAAAGTTTTGCCAGGTCCGATTTGACGCCTGGGGGATCATTCTAAAATAAGGAATTTGCTGCTAGATAGTCTCTACCAGATAAGGCATTACCGAAGGTAAGTAACTTGTCTTTTTTTGACAATAGCGGGGACCATTGGGGTAGAGGCCATCTGGAGAGGCATTAAAAGTCTCCTTACCCGCTGTCTTACCAATTTGTTCCAACATATATTGAATTAGGTTTTGCACTTTAATTTACCTCTCTTTGGAGTTCAGTCTTCAGGAACTTTGACACTAAGACTACATCTGCAATTTCGTCTTAAAGATTCAAATAGTAAAGTAAGTCCTCAGAATCTGAAGACCAGTTACATTTTGATGTTATTGTTTTTTTGTTTTTTTATAATCTTTTTTATTGAAAAATCAACATAAAACCATACAACAAAAACAAGTGCAGTGTGGTGCCGTAATCAGTATTACCGGGAAGTCATAATAAGGTAGTACAATAAAAACAAAGCATAGCATAGGGTTCTCAGTACAATCACATATTCCGTAGTTTCCATTGTATTTCACACATTAAATGGCTTCATTGTCAATCAATGATAAGGGGGGGATCACTGAAGGGGGTACAGAGCAAACCCCTACTCTCATTCCAAGGGCCCCAGATTCTTGTCCATTTATGCGGGCAGCCCCTACTTTCGTAGATTACCCTCTCTGCTTGCATACACCAATCCATATCCGACTCCCAGTCAGAGTATCGTAATGGAGCTCCTCCCTTCCATGTTCTGGCTATGTTGCGTTTCGCTACCATACAGCCCAGAGAAACCCACTGCTGCTCAGATCGGGACAGGTCCGTGGCCTCCCAAATATTTAAAAGACAAAGCCGAGGGGAGACATCAATGGAGACCTTACTTATCCGGGCCATAACCGACGTAACCTTCTCCCAGTACCTCTGTAATATCGGGCATTCCCACCATTGGTGTATGTAGGTTCCGGTGTGACCACATCCTCGTGGACAGACCGGGGAGTCCAGTACCCCCATTTTGACCAGTACTGAGCTAGTATAGTAGGCTCGGTGGAGCAATTTAAGTTGAATGAGTTTAAAACGAGAACGGATTGCCACTTCGCGGGGGAGGCGAGGGCCTCCCGCCATCGTCTATATCTCCTATGTCGTCTACCCATTTTGCGCGAGTTTTCTCCTGGGTATCAGGCGTATTGTTCAGGATTTTACGGTAGGTTAATGAGATAGCCTTCTCCTGGAGATAGTCGTCCAGGAGCCTATCCTCTAGGGGCGAGGAGACCGGCAAGTCCGTCCCCTTAGGAATCGCTCTGCGAAGAGCATTTCGGGCCTGGAGGTAACGAAAAGACTCCCTCCTCCCCCCAAACCCCCCTCCCCCCTCTGTAGCTGATAATCTATGTGCAGGTCGGTACATGGAATCACCCCATCCGTCTTCCACATATCTCCGACTTTCGAGAGGCCAATCAGGTCCCATTTATCGAACCCTGGATGTCTGGATAGCACCCCCAGTCGACCAGAGTCCAGCAATGGGGTGACTTGTGTAAGTCTATCTTTCCATCCGAGAGTGGCGGTAGCCGTGTGCCATAGTGCGACTTTGGTGGAAGTTGGGGTGAATCTGGGCGCATGCTTTGCCCCACCATAGAGTGCCCGGAGGTAATTACCCGAAAACATATTGTGCCTATCCATCCGATAGGCGGGGTCGTCGATGGGTCGATGCATCCAATGGTTCAGGACCACTAGTTGTGAGGCCCAGTAATAGGATTTTATGGCGGGCAGGGCAATGCCGCCATCATTCCAGCTTTTAGTGAGCTTAGTGAGGGCAATACGGGGAACACCGTGATTCCAGAGCAGGGCTCGCACCTCAGAGTCAATGGACTGAAAATAATTAGATGGAACCAAGTGGGGTGTGTTCTGTAGGGCATACAGAAAACGTTGAAGCGCCATCATCTTATAAAGGGCAGCTTTACCTAACAGCGTAAGAGGCAGTGTTTTCCAGTGTTGTACATCCGCCCGAAGGCGGCGCAGAGGGGGCAAAAGATTCCGATCATAAAAACCAGAGGAGTCCAGTGTAATGTAGATACAGAGATACTGAAAGCAGTCTGTAACGATCCTAGCTTCACAGCCCGCGGGGAGCAAAGGGGGGGTCTCCGCTCAGAACATAGATCAATGATTTATCCCAGTTAATGGTATAACCGGAGTACTTTTGGAAGAGAGTAAAAATATGTAGCACTCTGTGAATAGAGAAGCGGGGCTTGGCTAAATAAAGCAATATATCATCGGCGTAGAGGGAAATCTTATCTATCCAATCCACCGACCAGTTGAGTCCCCTAATGAGGGGATCCCCCCGTATCCAGATAGCCAGGGGCTCGAGAGCCAAAGCAAATAGCAGTGGCGAAAAGGGGCAGCCCTGTCTCGTACCTTTTCCCAATGTAAGGGCCGCCGACCTACATCCATTCACTGCAATTCGAGCGAGGGGCTTTGAATACAGAAGATGCACCCAGGACAAAAACTGAGTACCGAACCCATATTTTTCCAATGAGGCAAACAAAAAGGGCCATTCGATCATGTCGAACGCCATTTTGGCGTCGAGAGACATAATTACGGAGACCTCCTGTATGGTGGAGGCCCGACCCAGAACCCCGTAGAGGCGGCGGAGATTCAACGCAGTATTTCTGGCAGGCATGAATCCAGATTGGTCCGGATGTATCAACTTGTTAAGATAAGGCGAGAGACGCAGAGCCAGGAGCTTTGCTAATATTTTGACCTCCGAGTCAAGGAGGGAAATGGGTCTGTACGAACTACATTGCTCCGGGGGTTTACTCTTCTTATGTATGACTACAATAGTCGCTAGACGCTGCGTCTCAGGCAACACACCCGAGGCGCGCTCTCTTCATACATCCGTACTAGGAATGGGGCAATCGTAGAAGCGTTGGATTTGTAAAGTTCAATTGGAAGGCCACTGGGGCCCATGGCCTTACCGGACTGTAGCGCGCCAATTGCCTTCGAAACCTCTTCGGTTGTCAAGGCGGAATCAAGATCTTTAACCTCCTGGGGGTCCAGGACAGGCAAAGGCAGAGTAGTCAGTAGTTCTGCCGCCTCCACCTGGTGTGGTGTTCTGCACCTTCTTTGTAAACCACAGGTTCCTGGTTCTGGAATGTGGTGAAGGTTGCCTAGCGCTACTTGAGCTGAGAAGGCAGTTGCTCTTGACCAGCTGCTGGATGGGGTCCTTGTATTACTACATACTGAAATAAAGTCTCTTCCTTCAATCATCGAAGTCTGGACTGCATTTTGTGAGAGACTCACTTCCACAATTTGGCGACGAGAGTCCCCTTGAGTGTTTCACTACGAGGTTGTGATGTGTGTTTGATTAGTGAAGGTGTTGTATCGGAAGATGAATGGAAGGAACATCTTGTCACTGATGAGTTCTTACAAAAAGTCATCACTATGGTGAATACCGGGTGGTGTGATAAGAAAGAGTGTGATGAACGGTTGAAGGCTTTTTGGCACGTAAAAGAAGAATTGGCGGTTGTGGACGGTATGCTTATGCGTGGAAGCAAACTTATTCCACCTCATGTGCTAAGGGAAAAATTGGTTGTGAGTGCCCATGCCTCTCACATGGGTATAGCTAAGACGAAGGAAAGAATAAGGGGAGTGTACTGGTGGCCCGCCATGGATATTTTTGTAGAGAGACTTGTGCGGGAATGTGCTGACTGTGCCAATTGTGATAAGTCAATCAAGTGTAGGACGCAACCTATGGTGATTAGAGAGCAGGCTGCTTCTCCTTGGTCAGATATTTCTTTGGACATTTTGGGTCCGGTGAAGTTTAAGTCGCAAGATCGCTATGTCATCGTCTGCATAGATATGTTTTCACGGTGGCCGGAAATCAAGATTGTGAATTCTGTTGAGTCCTCTGTAGTGGTAGAGTTCTTGGATGAGCTTTTTGAGCGAGAGGGTTTCCCTCAAACAGTTTTGTCTGACAATGGTGTACAATTCACCTCTCGCTTAGTTGAAAATTTTCTGTCTACAAGGAGTATTAAACACAAGACATCTGCTCTCTATCACCCACAAAGTAATGGTGTGGTTGAGAGGTTTATCAAAGTGCTTAAAGAAGCTATACAACAGGCGAGATCTTGTGGTGATTGTTGGGAGTTTGCTGTAAAAAAAAAAGGTGAGAGAGTATCGTTTCACTCTTCATTCTTCTACAGGGGTGGCTCCCTTTCGACTCTTCAAGGGGAGAATGGCAAATGTGGAAGTAGCTCCGCATTGGGTTTCTGCGAAGAGAGTGTTGGTTGATGGAAAAGTGGGTTGCACGGATGGATGGAAAGAAAAAGAGAAAGACAAAATGGATAAAAGAAAGATTAGCTATGATATGAGGAAAGCTGTGAAGAATACGATAGTTGAAGTTGGTGACTGGGTCAAGATCAGGTTGCCTAAAAGAACCTCTGGTGTGTCAAAATACAGTCCACCCATACAGGTCATCAAGTTGTTTAAAAATGCCATTAAAACGAGTGATCACAGGATTTGGAACTTGGACAGGGTGGCTAAATGTCGTTCTTCTTCTTCTGCAAATTCAGATGCGAGTTCCTCTTCACTGTCAGTTCAACGTGAATCTGTGATACCTAAGAACTGTTCAAGACCGCTTCGTGTAAAGCGGGTTCCTCTTCGTTTTCAAGATTATTCTACTTAATATGATTGATTGTTGCTGTGTTTTTTTTTTTCTTTTAAATTTCGTTCTTTGGTTGTGTTGTTTTTATTTTGTTAGTTGTTTATAAAGAGGGAGGTGATGTGGTGTTCTGCACCTTCTTTGTAAACCACAGGTTCCTGGTTCTGGAATGTGGTGAAGGTTGCCTAGCGCTACTTGAGCTGAGAAGGCAGTTGCTCTTGACCAGCTGCTGGATGGGGTCCTTGTATTACTACATACTGAAATAAAGTCTCTTCCTTCAATCATCGAAGTCTGGACTGCATTTTGTGAGAGACTCACTTCCACACCTGGGTGGGTGAATGCGCGGTGGCATAAACCCCTCCGAAGTGGTCGGAGAATGTCCTAGCAATCCCAGCTCTATCATGTATTGTCACTCCCCCTTGGTCTGTAATCTGACCCACCCATCTATTGGCCATCTCTCTTTTGTCAAGCCACGCTAGCAATTTACTGGCTTTGTCGCCTATGTCGTACAAACGATATTGAGTAGCCCTAACTGGGCCCTTGCCGAGTCCTCCGCAATATCCCTATACTCCTTCTGTTTTATGGCTAACTTATGCGTGGTGTCTGGTGCGCCCGATACTACCAAATCGCCCTCGAGAAGGGCAATCTCTTTCTCCACCTTCTCCAGTTGCTTCCGTTTTTCTTTTTTTATGACCTGCTATCGCGGCAACCCCACAACCCCGGATCACGGTCTTGTATGCCTCCCAGAGTATTACATCCGATTCAACAGAACAGTCGTTATCATCAAAGTAGTGTTTGGTGGCTTCCACCAGTTTTTCTCTTATCATCGGCACCTTGAGGTACCAGGGATTAAGTACCATTTCGTGAAGAGTGGGGGGTGGCACACCCCCGTAGCATGTCAAAATCTGGGAGTGATGCCCCTGGGAAGGAAGGAGACCTCGGCGAACATGGGGAGTTGGGAGGCCTTACCGAAGAGATAGTCTATGCGAGATAAACTCCTGTGTACCCCACAGTGAAAGGTATATTGTTTGGCCGTAGGGTTACAGATTCTCCAAATATCTATCAGGCCTAGTGCTCCTAGAAAGTCCGCCAGTAGTTTCCCGGGTGGTTCCCCCCGTTTAGGCGGCAAGCGATCAAGTTCTCCGTTAAGAGCCGCATTGCAGTCGCCCCCCACCAGCAAGTCCCCTTCAGGCAAATTCAACATGTGCGTACCCAGGTCATGCAGCGTGGGGGAGTGAAGTCTCGGGGGCACATATAAAGAAGTCACGTTAAGGAGCCTACCCTCCCACTGCCCCGAGACCGTAACAAATCTACCCAGTGGATCCCGCATTACTTTTTGTATTTGGAAGGGGACGGAGTTACGTACCAGGATACCCACCCCTCTAGATCCCCTGGCGTAGCCAGCGTGAGCCACTAACTTATATCCCCATCTATTGAGTGCGCAATAGGAGGTTCCCTGTAAGTGCGTTTCTTGGAGTAATACAAGGTTAGGGGCATGTCGTTTCAGATATTGCAGTACAATTCCCCACTTGACACGGTCACTCAAACCATGCACATTCCAAGATATTAATTTAAGGCGGCCCAAAAGTGGCGCCGTATCCCGATCAACACTCATTCACACTTGGGGCGAGGGGCCCTTCCTCACGAAGGACAACAAAGAAGCAATAGTATAGATCTGTCACATTTCCC
The DNA here is from genome assembly GCA_963921515.1 of Calotriton arnoldi. Taxonomy (NCBI): domain Eukaryota; kingdom Metazoa; phylum Chordata; class Amphibia; order Caudata; family Salamandridae; genus Calotriton; species Calotriton arnoldi. The sequence goes on along the minus strand of CAWUFW010000090.1, from coordinate 3,100,423 downwards.
CCAAGAAATGTTAGTATTTGGGACCATGCGCAGGAAACTATTAAGTACATTACTAACGAGTCGGCCGACTTGTGGATATGGAGTACTCTCCTCGTTTTTGAATAATTCTATGTGCAGCTGGATCCTTTGTATTATACGAATATATAAGCTTTGCAAAAATTATTTGACGCCGTTTTATGCTGCACGACCTGCAACCGATTTGGGTATTTTCTGGTGCTTAACACGACTTCATAAATACTGGAACCTTTAGACGCCGCAAGTTTGATACTCTTTGCTGTTTTTTGTGAATGCCCTGAGGAAGTCTTGGGTGAATGCCCGCATAAGACGAAACGCATGTTGGCTCAGTGGCTTTTGTGTGTTGACAAAGAAAAATAAGAACGGAAGCAATTACTAAAAAAGATTGGACAGAAATAAACAGCAAGAAAATCACCGGAGAAGAACACTGTGTGGACCCAAAAAAATGTTTGCGTTAATATGAGTTTTGCTCAGGACATTGAGTTAGTTTACATTACTAACGACCCTGAGAGCATTAAAGGAAGCACCATCCATTTGACTGCACTGGACACACAAATAATAACAACAAAACCTAGAGAAACACCCCAAAACCCACCCTCACCCTGCCTCCCTGCAACGTGGACGTAGAACTGCCCATCCTCCAATTTTGCAGAGTGCCTGTAAACCCAAACCCAAGTGTACTAAAGGAAGGGAAACGCTACACAGCCGAACTGCCCAAGAGTGGGGCCTTTTTTCCCCATTGATAACCATTACGTGAGTCCAGATTATAGCATACTAGCATCAGTAGCCCCTACCGAACCAGGAGCCCAGATAACGCCAACCGGCAGTCCCACCCCCGAGAAAGCCAGGAGCAGTATGCCAAGTACATGGACTTGCCAAACCGGACAATACAATATTGAACGCATAAGAAAGATGCAGACCACAAACATTTTCCCCCACACTCAATATAGTCACCCCTGCCCACATGGGGCGAGCCGATGGTCATAGTCACTGCATTATAACGGTGGATCCAACTTCACACAAGAAAGGGGACGAGTCACCGCTGTGGGACGTGACCCATCTGCAGTCAATCAGCTTCACCTCGATCGATCCTTTCAACACTGTTGTCTTGCCTCTGCGATCGATTGGGGGAGGAAAGTCTCTTCGCACCAGAGGAACGCCAGCCCTCCAGCCAGTCCCAGGATTCCTCCGGAGTCTGGAAGAACCACGATTTCCCCTCCGCTTGCACCCGCAACTTAGCCGGGAAGAGCATCACGTATCTCAGGTTTTGATCGCGGAGGGCCCGTTTCACCTCCAGAAAGGATCTACGTTTTTGTTGCACTTTGTAGGTGAAGTCAGGGAAGAATGTAACGGTAGAGTTCTCGAATTTGAGCAGTGGGGCCATCCTTGTCGTCTATAGGATAATATCCCGGTCGCGGAAGTTGAAGATCCTGGCCGGGATAGGACGTGGAGGGGCGCCAGGCTTAGAGGGGCCTCCAGGTACTCTGTGAGCACGCTCCACCGCGAAGTATTTGGAGAGGGACCGGGGTTGTAGGTGGTTTTGAAAAAAGGTCTGTGGCTTGACCCTCGGCCCTCTCGGGAGCCCCCAAAATTCGCACGTTGTTTCTGCGTGCGCGTCCCTCGTAATCCTCCAGTTTCGCCTCAAGGTCTGATGTTTGGGCCTGTAATAGCTTGACCGTCGTTTCGAGAGTCTTTGTGGAAGCTTGAAGCGTTACAACGGAGTCTTCAGTCGCCTTAACCCTGTCTCCCATATTGCGGAGGTCAGCGCAAATAAGGGTGACTTCTTGACGTCACCGTGTCAATCTTTTGTTCCAGCGCCGAACGGACTCCCTGAATAGCCTTCATGACGTCCACTAGTGTCGGGGCTACTTCATCGACTTGTTGCTTCGCCTAAGGGTCGTCGTGTCTCTCCTCAGGAGCATCAGGCTTGGTATGGGCAAATTTTGCCAATTTCAACTGGTGAGTCTGTCTGGAGCCTTTCGCCGTGGCCATTGCGCCGGGACCAAGAGTAGAGGTAAAACCTCGGCCGTTAGGGGTGGCGAAGGTGGAGACGGCAGAGGATGACTGTAACCTGGGGCCAGGAGAAAGTACAAATGAACCGTGCTGCACCCCTCGATACGTGCATTGTTCCACTACAACAGGGGCCCCGGTCAACACAGTGTAACCTCAATGCCATCGTTCTTCACAGTTGCAACACTTAACTCGTGCCTGCCGTTCTCTACCTGCACAAGTGTGTCTGATTCCGCAATGATATGTGGCTTATGGTAATCAAAGTAGAGCCCCTTAATCAGCACCCCGGCCTGCGATGTGTCCAGCCGCCTCCGTGGGGCATGGGGGTCCTGCCGGCAACAGTGCGCCCCGCAGTATTGCAGCAATAGAGCCTCACCTCTGCCCAACTTTCACCATGGGGGAGGGGCGCGATAATACGCTGTGATCCCGGCCGATTCCCCGGTGCGCGCACAGACCACCGAACGGCAACACCAAAGCGTGGATGGGGGGGGGGAGAATCCAGAGCCACCCCCACTCACCGCAACAATAATGAAATCAGTCCAGAAGCGTCCGGGGCAGTACGAACATGTCCTCTTGCGCCGGAGCCCACCCGGCGCGGCGCCACAGCTAGGGGTAGCGGATAATTCCCAGAGTGCCTGCCGGAGAGGAACAGCTGAAACACAACGGGATCCAAGGCTCGTCACGGGCCAGAGAGAGGTCAGAGTAGCCACCAGGGCCTACGGGCCCGTTTTGGCGTAGTTGAGCGCCGAGCAGCGTCATGGTCAAAGCTCCACCTCCCTCCGGCGCACTACCACGGCGTCGATATCTCGGGCTGGGGCCGCCGGATTTTCTTTGCAGTTAGACCGGGTGACTCCCAAGTGCAGGGGGCTCCCAGTCGGCACACGTAACTGGGTCACCGGATAATTGTGACGGATGTTGGGGAAAAGTTAGTCAGGCGGCAGCCGGAGCTCTAAGCAGGTGCGGCCATCTTGGGTGTTGGCTAGCCACGCCCCCTCCTTGATGTTATTGTTAACCATTGCTCCCACTGTTTTTATGCTTCGTGAAAACTCCGGGGATTATTTTATGTGTGACAGCATTTTGTATAGAACATTCTATGTGGTACTTTTCTGCAGCAAGTAGAGAAAGTGGTGAAATGCATTTTTATTCAACACTATTATTCAATTTTTATTCACTGTTACAGGCAATGAAAAACAGCATACATGGCAAAAAATACATCCGAATCCACCTATACAGATTTAACTCGTATGTGCAGCATTGTTTCTCAGTGATTATAGCTTTGAATCATTTCACAGTTACAATCATTTTGACACCTCCGTGTGTTGTGTAGTCCACTACACTTCAGGCGAGCTCAATCTTATCCAGGTTCCACTCTTGTTCCTCTGAATTCCACCCACTTCTCCCATATTTTTAGATGTTTCTGTCATCATGCAGTGATCTAGTCCCCGTGACTAAGTCTCAAGGTCAGGAAAATCTTCTTGCCTAAATTTTTTGGTAATATCTCCCTTTGACACCACCAAGCCCAGATGCAACTGTGCTAGATTAAACCTATTGGAGTCAGTGTTTGTGGATATATGTAGTAGGGCAATTCTGTGGTCTCTTTCTAACTGCTTTCCTATGTCATCTTCCAAAGTCTGTAAGACACATTTGCAGTTTGGGGTAATCCTGCATCATTCTTAAACCATGGGTATCAAGTTACCCATCCCTCAGTGACTGTGGCACCTCAGCTAGTCCCCTCAGCTGACTCCCTCTGTTGTACATTTGCTCTGCATGGATCAGCAGGGGTCTCAAGTCGAACCTCCATCAGTGGGCCACCCTGACGCATTATGTCACATGGGGCCTGCTTAGACCTGCACAAACTCCTGCAGTGGCTTCCATTTCGGCTCCAGGGTCCTCGCCAATTCCTCCCGTGACAACACTGACTTCACTAGCCCAGATAGATGCCCTGGACTATGCCAAGCGGAATATGCAGGCAGTGGAACCTACCCAGGGAAAACTGTCAGATTCTGTCTCGGTTTCAGAGAAAACTGAGTGAGACCTACAGTGGTGGCTGCTCAACTACAAATGGTCCCCCAGCAGACCCCTCTCCCTGTCCCATCAAGAGCTGATGATGGTGATGGATGTGTCATTGCTAGGTTTGGGAGTGATCAGGGAGATCAAATTCGAAGGCCTATGGTCTCGAGCAGAGGCCTGTCTCCACATCAACCTGTTGGAGTTGCAGACCATTAACCTGGTGTTGAAAGCCTTCCCTACCGTCCATCAAAGGGAGGCTGGTTCAGGTCTTATGAATAACACCACGCCATGTGGTACTGCAACAAGCAGAACAGGAATTGGTCCAGGGCTCTTTGCCAACAGCCACTTTGTCGCTGGAGAGTCAGAGAATATTCCTGTTTTTGAACCTCATCGTGAAATCTTTGCAAGCAAGGGCGGCCAAACTCAGCTGGTGGCACTTGGCAGATAATGAATGGAGATTATACCACGAGGTGGCACAGGGCATCTTCCAGCAAGGGGGAAAACCTTGGCTAGATATTTTCGCCACTGCCAAGAATCAGCTGTGTCAATGTCTTTGGACTTTGAAGTTCACAATAAAGCTTTTTTGGAGACACATTCTGGATAGATTGGGGCACCAGACTTCTGTACTCCTTTCCGCCACTGTCTCTCCTACCTTGAGTTTTGAAAATGATCATGAACAACTGGGCCCAAGTTATCCTAGTGGCTTTGGATCAGGCAATCAGATTGTGGTACCCGGAACTTATGGGCATGAGCATCTGTGCTCTGATCAGGGTACCGCTTTGGGAAGATCTCCTGTTGCAACAGAAGGGCAGGGTCCGACATCCAACCCTGCACAATCTGCAACTCTATGTGTGAAGATTGAGCAGCAGCAGTTGACTGTGCTTGATTTTCCCAAAGTTGTGGATAACATCCTTGCTGCCAGATGTCCCTTTACAAAGTATGTCTATGCTGTGCTGTGGGCAGGTTTGTGGCCTGGTTTAGCATGTGCAATACGGACTCATTACAGGCCAAACTGCTGATGTCTTGTTGTTTATTGTATCTATGGCCCAGCAAGAACTTGCAGTGGGCAACTTTAAAGGGTATTTTTAAACCCTTTCTGACTTTTTACGCTTGTTAGCCCAACCAACATTGTTTCCCCCAGGTGGATATCAGTTTGGTCTTCATTTTCCTCATGTGCACTCACTTTGACCCACCAGTCCACTACGCCTCCTGGCTCAGAAGACTTTTCACCTGGTCGTGGTAACTTCGGCTCATCATGTAAGTTTACTCCAAGCTCTCTTAGTGCAGTTGCCTTACACCATCTTTTTCCCCCAGATAACGTGGTGTTCAGGACCAGAGCAGGCTTTTTGCCAAAAGTCATGACTGTTTTCCATGTTGGGCAAATTGAAATTCTCCCACCCTTCTTTCCTCCGCCTCACCCCTCAAAAGAGGAGGAAAGGCTCCATCAGCTAGACCTAGAGCTTTGAGCTTTATATGGATTGTACCAAAGACCACTGAGTGGATGATCAACTGTTTGTGAGGTTCTCTAAGACTGACAGTGGTAAGGCTGTGCAGTAAAAGACTCTTTTGAAGTGGAAAGTCCTCTGCATTAAGATCTGCTATGCACTGGCAAGCGGTCTCCTGAAGGGCTGAGGGCCCATTCCACCTAGGCCAAGGTTGCTACCACTGCATTGGCACTCTGAGGGCCTGTCTTCGATATTGGTTAGGCTGCGACATGGGCATCAGTGCACACAATCACCATGAACTACTGCCTTGACGGCCAGGTCCAACGTCAAAAGCATTTCACCCATACGGTCCTGCAGGACTTTTTGATTTGAGCCATTCCACAGACCACTCACCTTGGGAAGTACTCCTTTGGTATCTATTCTAAAGCTGAGGAATCTACAGGTAGAAGTATCCATCAGTAGAAAACAAGTTACTTGCTTTTAGTAACACTCTTTTTCCTGGATACTCTGATCTAACCACAGATTCCTCACTGCCCTCCCACTTCCCCGTTGTGTGGAATGGTCTTTCTCAATTTAAAAATGTCCCAAAATAGAGATATGTACACTGATACCTCTAATTATTGTTGGGGTCGGAAGCCTCTGACAGGCTCTAGAAAGAAACTAATGTCGACGTGCAAGGTTGGCGCTTATATGCGTCATAATCGTCACTTCTGCAGTGGTGCGAAGTCAATGCACAGCGACACTCCACCACCTACAGGCGTGCAGGAGCAATGCTGTTTAAATCTTCTGGATCCAGTCTGTCTCCTGAGGATATTCTAAAGGTGAAGAATCTGCGTTTAGATAGAGTATCCACCAGAAAGAGTGCTCTCGAAGTTAAGTAGCTTCTTCATTCTAGTATTAAGGAGTTCATGCTATATTAGCACCCTGTCTTGGGATTGCTGTGCAGCTTACTTAGCTCAATAATTGTTTATGAATTCCACCTTTCTTCTCCCTCATATTTTAAGGTGTCATGTCACCTACAATTTACGGGAATGCTGTTCTCAATATTCCTTTTTCGCTGGTGAGGTCACCTCGCACAGCTCTCCCTTTCACTGTTTGTGTCTGAGCATCTGCTCCACTGACGACGGGCCATTATCCATTTGAACTACTAGTCTGGCTGATAGCCTTAGTATCCTTATATCCTGCATGGGCTTAGTCGTGCTCCTGAAGGCGAGAGGACGAAGCAGTAGTCCGCAAGTATCTGCTTGTCTCAGATGATTATGTCCCGTTGGCCCCTGTAGAACATGGACACACTCCTTCAGGGTTCTTCTTAAATAATTTATATTGGTTTTTATATTTAAATACTAAAACGACAAGCAAAATAACACAGACAGAGCAAAGCATGTGTACTTTGTTTAAGCATCAAGAACATCCAGGTATCCATCATTTGGGCTCAGGAAGAGCTGATCGCCGCTCAGAGTCTCCAGTCAAGAAAAAGATTCACATTTATACCTCGATTAGCATTTGCAAGTGTTGGGCAAATCTGGCCAGGCTAAATCTCCATCCTAGCACATTGAAGATTATCTGAGCCACGTTGTTCCAGAAATTCTGAATTACACTGCATCTACAACGAGTATGCAGGCACAGTGGCGAGCTATACCTATTTATTTTTTACAACCTCCCCCATGAATAGCACATTCTCTGCGGGCAATTACATTGGGTTAGTTAGTGACAAGGTGAAATTGCCAGTTCTCATGGTGCTAGTTGTGCATCTCCCCAGCCCTCATTTAAACATGGTCACACGGCTACTCCCACCATCATTGCCTCACATAGCCAATAAAAACTGTTAGGAAATCTGATCACCAGCATATTGTTAACTGTGGAAATAATTTTGCTATGAAGTTTGCCTGATGGGAGGTTGATCTTTTGGGGCTATATTTGGGGATTATGTCTATGTTCTTAATGTAAAGATGCATGCATGTTGAATGTGTAGCTGTTCGTAAAACTGAGGTGCAAATAATCAGAATGCCACCTGGTTGTCCACAAATTAACTCAAAATGCCCTGATGCACCATTTCACACACATTTAAGACAGATATGAGGTGCCAATCCGAGTACTTCAGGGTGGTCACATGTCAAAGTTGTGTCGCCATCCAAATTAGGGGCCTCCTGCATAAATCTGCCCACCCATTTAATATTCCTAATTGCCTCCTCCCAAACAAGGAGCACAGTCTTTGGAGTATAGGGAATATTGTCAGAAAGGATGACCTCCATATAGCTTATGTAGGGGATGTGAATCAGCCATAGTCCACTGTTCATATCTTGTTCAGCACCCTCAAGTGGAATACCCTTTAATATAAGTGAGCGTCAGCCTTCTACAAGTCCCCATCAACCATTGAATTGCAACATCTCTCAAATGAGACCCTTTGGATTCTTCACATCCCCTCCCTAACCCAATACGGTGCCCCCCAAATTGTATCCTCCGCTTCCAAGAGCTTCCAATTCCATATGGAAACCTCCTTACTGATGGGTCGCACGTCTTACAGGAGTGATTCGAGTCCCCAGACACCACCAATCTCCAGGTTAGCATTTGCGTACTAGGACCAAAGCTGTAAACATTTGAATCTGGATAAGGAACCCTCTTCGCCTTAAGTATCTCCCAAGGTAGAAGCCCTTGCACTGCAAAGAGACCCCCTCCAGCTTGTTATCCCAGTCTTCCTCCAGGGGTGACGCAACCCATCCAATAAACACTCTGGGGTGCCTGGGGAATCCCAAACCGGCGAGAAATCTGAATAGTAGTTGATACCCAGAATCTTCCGGACTCTGTACCAGAGGCTAAGTGCAGCTTTTAATACTTTCAGTTGGACTATCTTAAAAAACTTTGGGGCCCCAAATTCGTATAAGAAACCCGTGGGTCCCAACTCCGAAGTAATTTCTGATAAAATCCCGCCCCAAGTTGAGCTATCCGGTGTCCCAAGAAGAATCCTACAGTTCTTAAATTGGAAAGTGTGGTAAAGTGCCCTTTTTGACATGGTCACCCCTACTTTTTGTCTGGTAGTTGCTGTGATTTAGACTAAAGTACACTGGGTTCCTGCTAATCAGGTCCCGAGTGCCAGATCTTTTTCCCGAAAACTGTCCAATTGTACCCCAATTGGCAATACCTTTAGCCCCTGGCACCTAGGGCCAGGAGGCTAAAGAGGGACCTTAAGGGCTGCAGAACGAATTGTGCCATTCTAAGGGACCCCTTACCAAACTTATACAGACTGCCACTGCACGCTGCTTGTCTTGTTGCAGACAAAAGTGAAAACAAGGCTCGGCACACACCCATGCCCACAGACACTGCATGCAGTATAGGTAAGCCATCCCAACGGCAGGTCTTACAGCCCAAAGGCAGGGTGCACTGTACTACAAGTGAGGGCATATATGCACCAGCAGATGTGCCCCTGTGCTGGTCAGCTCTATTGCTCCCAGTACAAGTGAACAGGGAAGCCATTTTGAGAACTGTTGAAAACAATTTCCCCAGCTACATGACAGCTTCACTGAAAATAAGGATGTTTGGTATCAAATCTCTTATTACTGAACCCCCACTGATGCCAGTGTTGGATTTATTGATACATGCACACTAAGGGCACCTTAGAGGTCCCCCCTGAAAACCTACCAGCTACTGGTGTGCTGACCTACTGGTTTTCGCCAGCCTGCCACTTGAGACAACTTTCTGACTCCCAAAGATGAAGACCTTTGCTCTCAAGGAGCTAGAAATCAAGCCTGCTCGAGCAGAGGGTGCTTACACTCCCGCCCACAGGATGACCTGCAGTTTAGCATTCCAAGGCAGGGGAGCTTACCGCCTTTGGTATGTGAATCTGGCTTCTCTCACAAAAGAAGAAGCCAAACCCCTTTGTCCAGGGCCTTTCGGTACCTGGACAGGCGGGAAAATTAGCTAGTCAGATAGGCATGTCCACCCTCAGGCCAGTACCACCCCTAAGGTGGGCTACCTGGGAGGACAGCCTGCCTTCAATAAAGACTCAAGAACTCCTGTGGAGTAGATGAGCTGCTCCCCTGCAGGCACCCTAAGAAGAGTTGTGAGGACTATGGAACCGCCAAAACCTGACGCCGCCAAGACACACTGCACCCGAGCCCCCAGCCCATGTCGAAGAGGGCCAACTGTGTCAGTGTGGTCCCCAAGCCCTCAAGAGACCCAGTCCACTTTGGATTCACCCCTCTTGAACTCCTCAACGTCGCCTATTGCCTCTTTTTGCACGCCTCCTCAACTACGAGTTCTCCAGGACGAAGAAACTCTATACTACAAAGACCCTCTGCATTCGGCCACCCCGGCCCGAGGAGAAGAGGACCACCGGTGTCCCCACATCCCAAAGCATTGCAAGATTTGAGCCCTTTGCGTGATTCAACCCAACTGGCCTCCCAGTCAAAACCTGCAGCCTCTTTTCACAAAGACCAATCCTCATTGACTAACATTGGGCACCCGACACTGTATTGCATCACTGCACCCGGCCACCCTAGTGCTGCTGGAGGAGACCTGCTGGTGCTGCATTGGACTTTGCCCGATACTCCCATTAAGTCCCGGAGATTGGTCTCGTATGCCTCTGTACTGTACCTGAATGCCGTACTTGTTTTTCTTCCCCTAGGATAACATTGCAGTTTCTGTAAAATGCATTGTCAACTTTTTAAAATGCAAAGTATTTCCCTTGAGAAAAGTACTTACCTGATACATATATAAAGATAAAGTATTACTTTTCATAAATTGGTGTGAATCTCCTTATTGAGTCATGTGCATCATTTATTGACTATTCTGTGTATTTGCAGATGTCTAACACTCCTCTCTGATAAGCCTAATGTTGCTTGACCACACTACTACCTAGAAGAGCACCTTCAGATTGCTAGATTAAGCCCCTGTCCACTGGACTCTTTGCATGATATACCTCAGTTTGGTATATCATATAAAGAGCCAGCTTCCTACAAAAAGCCATGCAGTAATGATTTAGGTCCAGTAGCGCCAGTCCTCCTTTCTTCTACCTCCTCCTCAATTTTTTCCAAGAGATTCTGGCTCCACCAGTAGCCCAAATGTAACTTATTTTCCCCTGTATTTTTGCTATGTCTTTTTTCAGAAACGTTAATGGTATACAGTTAAAAAGATACATCAACTTAGGGAGAATCAACATCTTAATCGGGTTCACCCGGCCATAAATCGTCAGTAGCAAGTTTCTCCACCTCAATCTCTTTTGCCACTCTTCCTAAATTATGAGCCGGGACCGCCCCCAGTGAATTGACTATAGAGTTGCCCAAATATTTGAACTCAATCACCTCCCTTTCCCAGTTGGTGATATTCTAGCACATAATCTCTTACTTAGCTGTATTCACGGAGTAATCTGTCAAGTCCCCAAACTCCTCTGCTAACCTTTCCACACTGGGGATGGTCTGAACAGGGTCTTATGTATATATTATGAGGTCATCAGCATAAAGTGCTATCTTTTTCCTAAATTGCTGCGAAGAAAAGGGGATTACCTGATGATCTCTATTAAGTAGCTGAGCAAACAGTTCGATATAAATATCAAACAGAAGAGGGGAGAGAGGACACCCCTGCCTCGTGCCCCTAGTAATCCTGAAACTCTCCGTTAGACACATCTGTTAAATAGAACTTGGGCTGACAAGTTTGCATATAATCTCTGGAGCGTCGAGATGGAACATGGGCTAAAACCTATTACTGCAAGACCTCCCATATGTACGCCAAGCTAACCCAGTTAAAGGCCTTAGCAGAATCTATTTTGGTGACGGCCAGTGAAATCGAATGAGTAGTGACCAGGTCAATGCAACAGATTAGTTGCTGAGTATGTTAGTGGATCTGGCGCTTAGGGACAAACCCCTTCTTATCAGGGTGGATTAATTGGGGAGCTAACTTGGCCAGCTACCGGCCAGGATGCTGGAAAAGAATTTGATTGGCTGCTATGAATCCGTCTTCTTAGGATCTTTTTGCGGATTTTACTATCAACACTACTGTAGCTTCCCTCTATGGCTGCGGGATCTGAGCATTCTCCAAATAAATGGAGTTAAACAATGTCCCTCAGAATGGTACTACTACCTCGTTAAGTATCTTATAAAGCTCAGAGGGGATGGCATCCGGCCCCGTTGCCTTCCTGTTCTTGGCCCGATTCAAGTGCTCCTAGATTTGAGCTTCTGTGATCTGTACTTGGGGTCTCTTTTCCCATCTCCGTGAGCCCCGGGAAATCCCTATCCCACAGCCATCCCGAGACTATCGAGATCTGGACAGATCTCCTTTGTATATAGTGCTGAGAAAAGGGAGACCAAACGTTCCTGCATCTCCCCTGCCTTTTTTAGAGTTGTCCCCCTGCGGATTAATAATTAACTCCTTGATATTATTTCTAGACTTCTCTGATCTTGCCTTTTTCTAGGCCAGGAGTGCTCTTGATCGCTCCCCATACTCAAAAAGATTCATACTCTTGGCTTGCCACTTTTCCCAACACTTCTTATCCAGTTTGAGTTTAAAGTTTAACTGAGCATCCCTAACCTCTTCCATGCTTGTTCCTTGCCCTGGGGGTGTTTTGTCTCTTCAGGATGGTTTCCAGTGCCCCAATTTCTTGTTCCGGGGCTATAAACTTTGCTTTCTCTGATCTATATTTAGCGCATGCCTGACTTGCAGAACCCCACTTATAAAGGCCTTAAATGTATCCTAGACTATAGCAGGGTAGGCGGACCCTCTATTATCAGTATAAAAGTCACCACTGGCTTTTTTCAGGGCCGAAACAACTTCTATGTCAAGGAGGAGGGCACAATTAACTGTCCACCTATGATTCTGCCTGCAGGCAGGACACCAGAAAACCTGAGTGGCTGAGTGATCGGAAATATTCCCAGATAGGTGGTTAATCTCTTTGATCTTGTCTGATATAACACCGTCTACAAAGTAATAATCAAGCCTAGAAAAATGGCTGTATTTCTTGCTGTGAAACGTATACCCCCTTGTCTGGCTCATTTGATGACGCCACATTTCCACGAAGCCCAGGTCCTGGAGCATGCTTCTTAATGCCTGCTTAGTCTTGGATGTAGAGATACAATCTCTCCTAGTGGATCTGTCAAGAGTGACATCCAGCAGAGTGTTAAAATCGACCCCTAAGACCACCAGTAATGGGGACTCTATCAGGTTCCATTCCAGGGTCGAGAGATGGGAGGGGGCATTCGCATTTGGGCCATAAAAACCCACACAAATAAATTCATAGTTGAGACATCTCATTCCCGCCAAGACCAATCTGCCTGTACTGTCTGTGTTAGAAGACAGACTCTCTGCCCCTGCTCCTTTCCTCAAGAGGATAGCAACTCCTTTACAAAACTCTCCCTGATCAGAGACTACATAACTCTCGATCCACCTATATCTAAAGTAAAGGGCTCTACTCTCTATCACCCTCAAGTGAGTCTCCTGCAAGATCATTACGTGAGCCTTGCTCTCTTTGAGATACTGGAGTACCAATCTTTGCATCCCCTTTGACCCAAGGCCATTAACATTCCAAGTTTTAAAAAAACATATCTCTTTGCCTACCCCCATTTGTTTTTTAGGAATCTCAACCCCTTCTTCCCGTAGTGTAGTCTATGTTGATATATATATACAAAGAATTAAAACAGCAGCAGTCTGGTGATCTTGAGGACTTAATTTATTGTTTTTTCCCCACTGCTCCCCTCCCAGTGCCCCTTACCAAACCCTCCTTGAGGAACCCTTCCTCTACTGATTGGCATTTTAAATGCCTATGAACTCCTCCCATAGTCTCAGGAATTGGTGTGCTTCTTAATGGTATCGATCAGGTGTCCACATCCTCTGTAGTGCGATAATTATACATCTGGTTATTCCTCATACTGGGCAACACCACCTGGAATTTTAATTGCGCCTTAGCCCCCAATTGATGCAGCTCTTCCATTATCCTGCTGAGTTCCCACTGCTGCTAGTCAGTGGACTTACAAACATCAGACCTGATGGTAAAAGAATAACCTTTAGCAGTGAAAGTCTCACTTTTCAAGGCAAATACCCAGATGGCTTCTTTCACTACATAGGAAAGAAAATTTACCAAGATCTTCCTGAGTTTCTGGCGATTCAGGTTCCTTTTAAATGGATGCACTCTCTGAATCTCAGGTTCAAGATTTGAATGGCCTGCCTTTGAGAACTGCTTCCCGTAGTATTGTGATAATTAAGGACTTCATGCCGCCCCCTTCCTCCATCTCCAGAAAAGAGAAATCTGAGCAAAATAAGTCATTAGGAAGTGTGTGCAGATAAGTCTGCAAGTGATAAAGAAGACTGGGAGGCCCATCTTGAACAGGGTGGCCCTGCTCATGATAGCGATCTGATGACTCTGACAGCACTTTGGGTCACCCCATAGGGAGTCCAGCTGCATGGCAACTTTACATGACCAGCTTACTGAAGCTTATCAACAGCAACCTGCATAAATATTTGGAACCCTACAATTCCATTCTGAGTTAATTGAACGAAACAGCACTTAAGGTATGTTGAGTTTCCAAGTTCCTTTTATTCTGATGGATACTTCTAACTGCACATACCTCGCTTTAAGAATATTCCCCAGGCACCAGACTGGATTTAAACATTTTCATAGCAGTGCTCCCACGTGCCACTAGGTGGTGCAGTGTGGCTCTGTGTTGACTTCATTCTGCCCTGCAAGTAACAGAGTGGGGCCGCATATAAGTGCCACCATTGCGTGGCAACATCAGTTCCTTTATTTCCATGCCTTCGTAAGAAGATCTGGAGATAGCCTCTCGTTATTCAACTGATATATTCTTTTGTTTTTGTTATAAGAACATTCTTATTGATTTTCAATACAGCAAGTGTAGCTCTCAGCAAACAAGCACATCGGTTACAAAAACTTTCCCAATAGACCCGCCTCCCCAAATAGTCCCCCAGGTGCAACACCTGATGTGAGTACTGTTACTCCACTCAACCATGTCCTTCTAGACGTAGTGGGTCCACCATTTGCCCCAGGCTCAGTCATATTTGCGGGTACATCCACTGGCATCCTATATGGTCTTCTCCAGTTTTGCACTCCAGTCATACCTTTTCTCCAGGCCACCAGAGGGGGTGCGGTAGGGGACCTCCAGTGTTTAGCTAGGTCTCTTCTGGCCAACATTGTCCCCATCCCTACCAATATCCTGTCCCCCCGAGGTCCTCCCATGTCCTCAAGGATGCTTAATAATGCAAGCCTAGGGTTCATCTCAGTTTGCTATCCCACCACCCTAGATAGTGTGGAGAGGACATGTGACCAGTATGGCTGTATAACTGGGCAGGCCCATACCTCGTGGTAGAAGACCCCTCTAGGCTCTGAACAGCGTAGCCATGCAGCTGATGAGCGCACCCATGCCCTCCAGAGGTGGTAAGGTGTGAGATATGCCTGGTGTAGGTATTTAACTGGACGATGCGGAGCCGTGCTGAAACTGCCAGGTACAAGGGGCCTTGCAGGTGTTCCGCCAGTCTGCCTTATTCAGGGGAAACACCCACTCCTCCCACCGTCCCCTCAGAATGTCCAACTGGTCCGGTGAGTGTGACACCAGGGTCTTTTATATTTGTGAGATCCGTCCTTTCTCCAGGGGACCCATCAGTACCCAAGCCGGCTATACTCCGGGACATCCCCAAGGGAGTCCCGATATGTGGAGAGGGCATGCCTGAGCTGTAGATATTGGAAGAACTTGGTATATGCATGCAACTCTCTCTGGCTCCTCAAAGGAGCATATGTGGTCTTTGACCCACACATCTCCCAAATGCAAGATGCCAACCGTGTCCCATCTTTTGAACCCCTCGAGACTCGCCACTTGTGCCAGCCACCTGCACGCCCACATGGGGGTCTCCAGTGTAAATCGGCGGTCCCAGCCTGTCCAGCGCAGTGCCGCCCTCCAGACCTGGAAGACCATCCTGGTTGGTTCGGGTAGATGTGCTGGGATTGGTGCCCCATATATAATGTGCGTTATGTTCTCCAACCCAACTAATGCTATTTCCCCTTGGTACGCCGAGTCCTCCCAACCCCCGTGTAGCCAGTCATTTATTATCAGGGGTTACACCGTCCAATAATACAGACGAATATCCGCCATGGTGAGTCCCCCATCGTAGGTGGCCAGGACACATTTGTCGAATGCCACCCAAGGGGGCTTATTAGCCCATAGGAACTGTCTCACTAGTGATGTCGGGGTGTTAAACCAGTTTTGTGGAGTTTGAAGGGGGAAATTTCGAAGTGCCTAAATCAACCGCAGGAGTATCATCATCTTAAATGGGGTAATCCTGCCCATAAGATTAGGTGACCGTTTGCTCCACTGGGACATGTCCTCCTGGGTCCAGCGCAGCAAAGGGCAAAAGTTCAGGCTCCAAGCGAGCCCGGCTCCCACGATATGTGTACTTCCACATACAGGAAGCTAAGACGGCGTATGGGAATCCCTGGGTGCCAGGTCGCATTTTGACGCTCCCCCACAAGGGGACCATGAGCGAATTATCCTAGTTCACCCTCAGTCGGAAGACATAGCTGAAGGTGGTGAGGGTGCAAAACAACCAGGGTCCCATCACAGCAGTCCACAAGAGAAACAGGAGAACATTGTTAGCATAGAAGGCAATCCTGTCCTAGTCACCACCTCCCAGTAAAAACACCACACCTGCGTGTCACAACGGATCCAGGCCACCGGCGGCTCAATAGCTAGCGTTAAAAGGAGGGGCAATGGGACAGCCCCTCTGGATGGAATCTGAGGGGAAACCACGCAGTGTATTCTCACTTGGGCCTGTGGGGCTGCACACAGTACATTGACATAGGCCCGGAACCGCCGTCCAAGCCCCATCTTAGTGAGAGTCTCCTCCATGAACAACCAGTGCAGTGTGTCAAATGCTTTCTCGAAGTTGATAAGCATAACCGCCACTGACTCTCCTTTGAAGCGATTGCGGGCCAGGGCCAGTTGGGCTCTCCTAATGCAATGTCTTTGGGATAAATCCACATTGGTCCAGGTGAACCAAGTAGGGCAGCACTCTCAGGAGTCTATTAGCCAATATTTTAGCGTAGATCTTAACCTCTGTATTAATGAGGGCGATAGAGCGATAAGAGGCACCTTGGTCCAGGGGGCATCCTGATTTAGGCAAGACCACCAGCATAGCCAGATCGATCTCCAACGGGAAGTGTCCCTTAGTGACCCCCTCCGCAGACATGTCCAGGATGCGGTGAAGTATCTCAGCACAGAGTTTTCAGTAGTAATCCACTGAAAAACCGTCCAGCCCTGGGGTCCTGCCCAAATTAAGATCAAAAAGTGCTTCAACCACCTCTTCAAGAGTGAGTGGCTGATCGAGATCATTCCTGTCCACCCTCGTCAGATAGGGCAGTGGGATTCCGCTACCAATGGGGCAGTGGTCTCACACGCCCTGCGGTGGTGTTCTGCGGATAAGGTCTCATAAAAGTGGGCAAAGGCAGAGGCAATTGCTGTGGCTGTCTCCACCACCACCCCATTCTCATCCCGCACTCCAGGAACTATCCTGTTCTCTGCGTCTTTGGTGGCCAACCAATAAAGCAGTTTGCCTGATTTGTCTCCCCATTCACAATTGATGAATTCTTTCAGCAGTTATTTCCAGCGTGCAAAGGAACAATGTCTGCCTGAAGATTCCATGGTTCAAACCATGTCCTGATTGTCAGGACAGATATCTATGATGGACCGCACGAGGTCTGCCTCTTGGGCTTGTCCTCAGGCCATAACTCCCAAGATGTGCAAAAAATGTGCCCTCATTTATCCAAAGGTGATCCTGGACCATGAAGTGGAGCTATATGTCACTAAACACCGAAAGAAGACTGAGACTTTGTGTAAGGCCCGCTCTTGCTCGAAGTGGACCGCATGACACATTTTCTCTCTGAAGGTCGATCCTGATACAGTTCTTCACAATAGAGGTCATCAAAGTCAAAGAAGAAACAAAGCAGAGCTCAACTCCACTCCGCCCAAAGTGAATCCGTGAGAGTGTTAAGGTACCAACCAATCTCCTCAACTGATCCCGTTGAGCCCCTACTTCCCAGACCGTCGTCCACGCCGCAGCTAGTTGAGGCCTTCAAGAAAGCCATGCTGCCTACTTTTGGCACACTTCTGGCTCCCTGTGGCACTCCTTTGGGCTTCAAGGATCTGCGACCACCTCCATATGGGTTACCACCAGCTGGTATGCCTTCAGCGCAGTCTGAGTCACTCGAACCTGAACTCTGGTTACGCCCTGAGTTCCACTTCAGCTCCAGATCCGTGCCGGTTCTTTCTTCATGGACACCAGTCCCAATGTCGCTGAAGCTTGTGCTCCTGCCACCTCCGGTGTCCGAGCTTGAGCCAAGTCCACTTCGATCTGACTGAGGTCACTCCTTGACTCCACTCCACGGAACCTGGTCCCAGTACACTCTGATTCAGGCAAAACTCTTCCATCTCTGCGAAGCCTTCCTCGGAGGCTTCATCACCTTTTTGGGTCAGACTCTGACCAGTCTGACAGTGGTGACGGAGAGTATGGGGATGGTTTACCACCACACTATGATGATGATAACGTTTAATTAGACTTGCAAGAGTCCAGTAGGCTGGATGTTTCCCCGACACAGGGTTGGTGTCACTCCACCCCTCCTCTACTGAAAGGGGTGCATCTTTTCTGTGGTAATTACTTGTGCAGTTGAGGTCCTGGTACCTACAGCTAAGCTAGCTGGAAGTCAAAACCAAAGTACTGACTGACGTTTTTCACCCGGACCGGCTTCATCTGAGCCCTCAATCCCATTTAATGAAGCCCCAACTGTCACCCTTATGCGTACTTGGGTAATGTCCTGCTTTTGCCCACCAGTGAATAGACAAGTGGCCAGAGGCCATAGATCAGCACCAGACGGCCTGAACTTCCTTACTCAGCACCCAACTGTTGACATTTTGGTGGTCCAAGCTTCCACCAGTAAATTAACCCTAATGCATTTCTTGTGACCCCTCCGGGCAGTCGAAAAGGATTGAGATGTTCGGAAAACATGTGTTTTTCTCTGCCAGCTTGTTGTTGAGTTCAATCGGTGCAGTCTGTCAGGTAGGATGTTATATGCATGCCCTTTAGGATATGGCCAGCAAAATCTCGCCGGCGGTTCCAGAGGAGCTATGATCCTCTTTGGCTCAAACTATTAGGAACAACCATGATTCAACTAAATATATTTTCCGGGCTGGCCTGGACACCACTGACTGCGTTAGGTGTGCAGTGGGCAAATGTGTGGTGCTCTGCTGCAACCGTGGATTAGATCCACTGGCTTTTCAGGGAATGTGAAAGCATCCCTAATCGATTTTGCCTTTTGGTGGATACCACGTTTTTGGTAAAAGGCTCATTATATCCTTGAACTCTTTAAGGAAAGGCAGAGAGAGAGTGAGAGAAAATGAGAGAGTGAGAATGTACCAGACAAACACTATCTTTGTGAGGACCAGTGCGTTGTGAGGATCTGGGTACTTTTGAGCGAGTGTACCAAAAAGCAAACGCAGTTAGATTTGTCTCGGTACGCTTTTAACCTACCCTACTATCAAAACGCGCGTGGAGTTAGAATAGTAATTAAACACTTCATTACGATCAATGGCCGGTCGTCATAATAATAGGCATGTTATGTTACGGTGTGTATGTATGTATAACCCACGCTGTGGGGACTGGCGCTGTCCTCATAGCATGGGTTAACCTTGTCAGAACCAGACAAACACTATCTTTGTGAGAACCGGTGCGTTGTGAGGACCCATCCTCATAGTGTGTTTAGGTACTTTCGAGCGAGTGTACCAAAAAAACAAAAGCGCAGTTAGATTTGTATCGGTACGCCTTTTAACCTACCCTACTATCAAAGCGCGTGTGGAATTAGAATAGTCATTAAACACTTCATTACTGTCAATTGCCGGTCGTCATAATAAGAGAGAGAGAGAGAGAGAGAGAGAGAGGTGGGGGTGTGTGCGTGTGTCTGTCTGTCTGTCTGTCTGTCCGTCTGTGTCATGTACTGATCCAGACATAACATAAACTTGGATCAGTCGGAGGGAGACCCAAAAGTTCACAAAAACATAGAGCATAAGCACGCTGCTGGGCTGTCGGGGAAAAACGGTAGTTCGAAAGGGCTCTACCAACATATATGGGAACCCAGCTACATCTTGGGTGCGCACTGGAAGGAGACATTCACACAAATCCACTCTGCTAGTTATATCGTCACCAGACGAGTGGAGGCTACTGTGAACAAACTTGTCAGTGCCTCTTTAAATGACAGCTTGGTCAGATAAGAGCCACTAGCCCTCTCAATAACTTCAGGCTGTACATTAAAATAATCTTGCGTATTTAGAAAAAACTGAGCCTTAGTAAAGTAGTGTAAGATGGAAATGAAATAGCTCAATTCAACAGGAGCAATAGCATCCTTAATATTTCAAACATGTTTTTCAATTCTAAACTGGTTTCCCTTCACAGCCCTGGGCTACCAGATCACTTCAAGTTTGATCTCCATCTTCATGGCTCCTGTGTAATGTTTCTCCTCTTAGATCCCAGACAATTTGTTGTTATTCATTTTTTCCTTGTTCCCTCACAAGCACCAAGGAGCCTTACCCAGGCACCAGTGTTGTTTTTACTTGACTGTTGGTATGGGTGGTTAATGGAAGAGACATTGGTTTCTTAACTTGTTAATGTAATTTCTTCTATTGTTTTACACATGTAGGTGGGCGGAGCCCTACTGAACATCCTTGTAAGGTTGCCTTTGAGAATGAGCAAGATAATGGTAGCCTGAACAAGCCTCAGCGCAAGCGAAGCCTAATCACTTCTGAGCCCCAGCATGTCACTCTGATTATCTTCGGAATTGGTATGGTCAATCGCACCCACCTTGAAGCAGACATAGGAGGCCTCACCATGGAATCAGAGTTGAAGAAAATCCATGGAAGCTTTACGCTTCAAGAGAAAATGAAAGGTAGGAAGGTATTCTTGTAAAGGCATTCTAATACCACTGCATTGTAATGGCTTGCTAAATGGTAAAACTAGAGCAGTTTTTTAGTACTTGTTTTCAAACTTCATCACTACCAACACACAACAAAATTTTGTTATGATTATTAGTTTCTACACCAAATCATTTCATAGTTAACTCTAGGAGTGAGTTGTGTAGATTTTGTTTCAACCCCCATTGTAGATAACTGTATTTTCTTGTTTAAAAAAGTATAGAATGGCCAAACTCCAAATATCTGAGAACAAGACATGTTTATGATAACATAATATTTGTGTGTGAAAATAAAACTCCATAGCTTTACAGGAAACATTGTATGGTTTAGTCACAAATGGTTTGTTATTTTGCTTCCTTATATAATTTTGTAAAACTTTCTGAACATTTCCCAAAGTTGTAGGAATAGTTCTTGGAAATTCTTGTTTGCAAAAGTAGTTAAGATTATTTCTATTGTGACTAAGGTTAAAGTCTGCATGTTTGAGACTCTACTGCTAGATTATGCCATCCTAAAAATGTTGTTCTGGAGTGTAAGGTTAAAAAAGGTGATGTCGTTTTCACATGGGCAGGCATTCAGTGGGCGTAAGACTTTGTGGGTACATTGTGGTATAGTCTCAAATGTTGCAAAGATATTGCCCAATAAGAACCAAATAAAAAATACAAAAAAAGCTATTTTTTGTGTGTGTGTATTTAATGAAAAAACAAAGGTTTAGAATTAGTTAAAGTTAGGAAAACTGCATTTACATTTTCTATAGAAAAACAACTTAAGCTACACAAACATTAGAAATTACTAAGTTATAGATATACTTTTATAGTTATAACTTAGTTATAATTTACACCCCATCCTAAAATTACTATATCGCGAGCACCTCCCTACAGAGTCTTGTCAAGTGGCTAGCCACACTATATTAACTATTACTCGGCCCTCTACCATGCACACTCTTCTCTTAAATGATGTCACTTCAGATGGCATGACTGTTCTTATGAATGCTATGATTAAATGTGCTAAAGCTGAGGTTATATGAAAGGGTATAAGCAGTTCATGGGTAAGGCATGAGTTATAGTAAATGTAGTGTGGCTACCGAGCTGACAAGACTGTACGGAGGTGTGTGAGTTATAGTAAATTTAGGGCGGGGCATAAATTATAACTTTAGATTATAACTGAAAAGTTATAATTTTAGGCTAGTATTTTCTAATGTTTGTGTAGTTTAAGTTGCTTTTCTATAAAAATAATAAGTTACGTTTTCCTAACTAGAACTAATCTGAAACTGTTGTTTTTTTCACTGTATGTTGTTTTAAAGTTGTTTTTACTTTTATAATTTTTTTTATTATGGTATTAAATATACATATTTTTTTTTGTACCGCAGTGTTTTTGCTGAACCTTCGAACGTTTTTAAAATTATATTTACACCATATAATTATATTATATTGACATTACAAATTTAGAGTTTCATGGCTATTTATATTTTTTA
Source organism: Calotriton arnoldi (assembly GCA_963921515.1). NCBI lineage: Eukaryota > Metazoa > Chordata > Amphibia > Caudata > Salamandridae > Calotriton > Calotriton arnoldi. The sequence goes on along the minus strand of CAWUFW010000090.1, from coordinate 3,078,527 downwards.
GTCACACGTGTTAATATTGATACTATAGGTTCTGTTTGTGAACTATACATTGTTATGTCCCGTATAGAGGCCCTAATGTAGACCCGTTCATACATGCCCTAAAATGGACGTATTCATATTTGCCCTAATACGGTCATATTCGTACTTGCCCTATTTTGGTCAAAGCCGCATATGCCTTATTACGGTCATAACCGCACATGTCCTATTATAGTCATGATTCCTTATATAGGCATGATCTTTCACCTATATTGGTCCTCACTAGTACACCACGTGCTATGAGGGCTGAACGTTATCTATTCTGTGGTTTTGAATACCGCAGGGTTTTTCCCAAACACAGGCCCACACTGTACTCATCAATTATGCATGGCTCTCTAGGAATACACCACCTGCATAATATGTATGTACAAAGTTCACCCCTGACGTCTTCCTCAAGTCTAACATGGCCAATACAAACCATACGAATCAACTAGAGTCTTCAGGGTATAAATACACCACATCTTACCCCGGTAAGACAGAGGGAACCAATACTTCCATGCTGACACACTGACCAGAGACGCTGAGGATCCTGCATGCAGTCGCTCCAGCTGACAGCGGTCTAACACAGCCCTTGCGGGGTGTCCAACTCGAGACCAGGACGGGGTCCCACACTCTCTCTATTCAGGTATGGGGGTTCGACTAAATCCTAGAAGGATTCTTGGCTCTTAGGCTTTTAGACCTACACATATGCTAGGTACACTCCGGTACATATAGTTAGGCATCGTAGGAGTACGCGCACTTTCATAATGCTTTTTATATTCATGTATGTATTCATGATTATTGCAATATGGTAGAACTGTTCTATCCCTTTGCTTTTATCGTACTGCTGATAATATATCTCTGCTATTGTCTGCTGGTTGCCGCAGCACATATATTTTACACTAGAATAACAACTGTTCAATAAATATTTATTGAAACGCCCGACTGTTTATTCTGTGTAATTCTCAGAGACAAACCGAATAAGTAAGCACGAGTGACTGAGCGAAAAGTAGTACATTGTTTCCACGATTCTGAGGAATTTGGGTTGTCATGATCTAAGGTTGCCAGAAACTAATCTCTCCCCAATAAGAGGAGATTCTAGTGGCACTGTGAGCTAGCTAATGCAAATCCGGCTAACATACGCGGTGGGGGTGCACAGAGCCAGTCTGCCACCAAGCCCACAGCTTATGTTATCCAAACGCGCAGGTCCTGCATGGGTACTATAGGAACTACACGACAACATTGCTTATTTATAGCAGGTGGTTTCCGGTACTCTGTACCAGTACTTAGTCGTCAACACCACATGACAGTCTCCCACATGGTGGCGCTGTTTATCTTATCTGGTGATGAGCACAACAACAATTGTTTATTAATTCAATGTACAATAAAAATGACTAATACCAGCCACCCAAGCCATTCTTATAGCTTTGGGGCCTATAATAGTCTGATGTCACACTTCTAAGAGTGTGAAAGTAGTTGCGTTGGCAGTGTCATTGGCAGGGGCAGTGAGTGGTGCATGCCACTGTGGCTGCCTGACCAGGGACCTGGCATCCTATGTTTTTTAAACACTGGAACTATACTGGTACGGGAATAGTATTGAGATACTACTGCAGTACATGTGTTTTTGTTAAACCACATTCCTTTGGCTTAGAACTCTGTTCTTTGTAGGAAACAAGAAGTGTACGCCTCTTTGCCACATTTGAGTTGAGATCTTCAAAGGTGAAGGTTTTACTCTTTCCTGGAGGGAAAATCTAGTCTTTGAGATTTTACAGAGCTGCCATGGCTGACCATCAAGAACCTGTACTGCTTGAGAAGGAGGAAAAAGCGATTTAAAAAAAAAAATATATATATTTTTATTTATAAAGTTCTATATAGCGCAAACTTGACCCTAGAAGGGTATCAGAGCACTTTACAGATAGTTCAATGAGTAGAAAATAGATAACCAAGAAACATAAACGCTGACAATGTCCGTTGCAAATCAGGAGTGGGACAGTGAGGTATAAACCAGTACTCATATGCGGCTTTGACCAAAATAGGGCAAGCCCTGGTTGGAGAACAGCGTCAGATCAGTATCCAGAGAAAGAGTTTGTGGGTTCAGGGTAGAAATTTGTTCATTAAAAGCATTTTGACTTCTTTTTTGAATGAAGTGATTAGTCTGATTTCAGGGGGCAGGGAGTTCCAGATTCTGGGGTCCAATCATGAAAAGGCTTGGTTGTAGGTTTTCTTTTTTCGAAATTTTTGAGGTTTCAACAGTAAGGTGCTGGTGCTTCTAGATGATCTGCCAACACCGGACAGTTCCAGTTTGTCAGCTAGGTACTTCGGTGTATTGAAGTGTAGGGCTTTGTGGGTCATGCAAGCAATTTTCATCTGAATCCTTGCCTCATAAGGGAGCCAGTTTAGTGCCTTCAGATATGGAGTGATGTGGCTGTACCTTTTCGATCCAGTGATGAGCCTTGCAGCAGAGCTAAGGGATGCCCTTAGTGGAGCCAACTTGGATTTCGGCAGACCACATAGGGTAGCACTCCCATAGTCTAATCTGTGGATAACTAGCGCTTTCACCGCTGATTTAAGGTCATCGAAGGGGAGGAAGGGTTTTATTTTTCTTAGAATGCTCATTTGAAAGTTTGCTCCGCTGGTGGCTGAGCTGATGTGTTCTTGCATGTTGAGATTCTTGTCAAGTATAATTCCTAGTGATCTTGTGGAATCTATAATGTGTGGAAGGCAGTTGAAGACTGTTAAGTGTTTCATCCTGAATCCTGAGATGGAGCAGATAATGCAAAAGGAGGAACAGGAGAGAGAGCGCAGGAAGAAAATGAGGGATTTGATAGTGTTGGAGTTTTTCTCATTGCCACTTGGAGGGAAAAAGGTGAATTCCAAACTGGTAACCTGCAACAAGATGATTTCCCTTGACAACATCAAACAGTACTCATTTAGTATGACAGGAATGAGGAAACACCTGCGTGTGATCCATCCGACAAGGTTGGCGCCGGCTGAAAGAAAGGCGTCAAAAGGTGTTGGGAGAGGCCAAAGCAGGAACATTGGCAGTGGCCACCTATTCGGCCACTTCTTCGCCTACTGCAACAGCTTCAACTTCTTCTGAGTTGTCAGAACCTCCGCCACCACCCGGTGCTTCTCTCCCTCCATCAATACCTGCTCTTCGTACCGCAATGTTAGTAGATCTTGTGAGACAAAGTAGAGAAATTACCCAACAGTATGTCAATACTGCCCACATACCATCTCTTGTGCCATACTGTGATTGTTGCAGGAGAGAGAGATCTCACCATACACCAGGAGCTTGTCATGGCTCACCAGTGTCCGCCCCAACAGCTCCTCTTGTTTTCTGTTAAAACTTTTTTGTTGGTTGGTCATGTTGACCATTGGAAAAGAAAGAAAACTTTAAGAAAAAATGTTTAGAAAAAAAATAGTTATTTTCAGAACAAACCAAATATCTGAACGCCTCTCGCCTGCATAGACCACCCGCGCATCTAACCACCATCTAACCCAGTCAACCCATGTCGAATTCTCCACCTTCGCCCCAATGCCTTCTCTTGAACTGCCGATCAGTAGTCGGACATGCCACTGAGATAGCAGATACTATCCTTCAATACAACATCGACATATGATTTCCACTGAAACATGGCTAAAAGACCACTCATCCCCGTATATCGACCTCCTCATCCCACAGGGCTTCTCAATCATCCGCAGTGATTGCCAGGGTCGCGGGGGTGCGGAATTGCCATTATACACAAAAACAATCTTTGCCTTACACTCTTCCACACTACCAACTACCTCTCCTTTGAATACTTAGGAGTGCAGCTTTCTGTAAAAGGTCCCACCCCCATTAAATGTAATCTCATTTATCACCCTCCAGGCTATAACCCAAGATTCATCAAAGACCTAGCTGGCCTAATTTCGATAGCCTCCGTAAAAGACAGTACTGAAGTTATATTAGGAGAACTTAACCTGCACCTGAACAATGCAAAGGATCCCTCATTACAAACCCTTACCACACTCTTGGAAGCAAACGATCTTACCCAGCTCTGCAAGGATCAAACCCACAACAAGGGCTCTACCCTCGATGCAATAATCTCTAAGCACGACACACTATCCCTGCACGCCATCCTTCCATCTGACTGGACCGACCATCATCTAATACTTTTTCAAATCAATACCTTCCATCAAGAGGCCTGCCGCAAACCCAGACGTCCCAAGCGCTGGGTGAGAAACAGCCACCAAATCCCTATGAAGAGTTAGAAATACTAGTCAACTCCCAAATCCTGCCCCCCGCCTGACCTCTCCTCCACCAACAACCTCACCAACCACTACAACACAAAAATGACAGTACTCATTGAAGTAGTCGCACCCCTGAAACTCAAGAAGTCAAGATATATCCCTTCCAGATCCTGGATTCACAGCGATTTCAACAATGAAAGTGTCAACTACATTGAGCGGAAAGAACCTGGAGACAACAACCATCCAAATGCAATCTCTCGATTTTCCGGGCCGAACGCCTTAAATTTAAAAAACATATCTTCAGAGAAAAATCCTCCTTTTTCCGGCAACAACTGGACCAGTCAAAGAACAGGCCCAAAGAACTAGTCAGCATCATCAAGCAGCAAACATCATCTTTCCCTCAACATGCAAATAACAGTTCAACAAAAAAATGTGAAGTATTCGCATCATTCTTTTCTGAAAGCGTTTCTAGTATTGAACTCTCTCTTGAGCCTCTCACCCTCTACCTTGCATCAAGGATGCACCCTGCGAAATAGACTCTCTGCCCAAGACTGCCTATCCCCCATCCAACTACACATCCACCCCCTTCCTCAATACAGCTCTCCAACCCCAATTCCCTGCAACTGCACACCAATGCACCCTGGTCTGAATTCAACCCTGTCCGTGAAGAAGAAATCCTCGAAATACTTAAGATGAAGCAGACATCTCACATCTCAGACCCTCTCCCGGCGACTCTTGTAAAAAAGCTCAGTCACATCATCTCTCCTATATGGACCAAAATCATCAATTCCTCCCTATCGAGCAGCTGCATTCTGGCTTCCCTCAAACTCGGCCAAGTAACCCCACTCATCAAAAAAATTTACGCCTACCCAAATGACCTGATCAACTACAGACCCATAACTAACCTCCCTCTCCTCACCAAAACCATCGAAAAAGTTGCTCTCACTCAACTCAACACCCACATTAAAAATACAACTTATATGCCACCTTCTAGTCAGGCTTCAGGAAAGGCTGCAGTACAGAAACTGCCATTCTTACCATCATAGATGATCTCTACAGAGCATTCGACGGTGGACAGGCATGCCTCCTAGTCCTCCTGGACCTATCATCTGCGTTCAACACTGTCAGCCACGACATCCTCCTAAACACCCTCCGAAGAGGGTAGGCATCAAAGGAACTGTCCTCCAATGGTTCGCCTCTTTCCTAAGAATGCACACGCAACTTATCAAATTCAACAATGAAACCTCTGAGGCATTGCCAGTCTCACTAGGTGTCCCACAAGGGTAAACCCTGTCTCCTGCACTATTTAACCTCTATATGGAACCTCTTGCAATGATCCTGAAGCAAGCTAGAATTGCCTATCACCTCTATGAGGATGACACCCAACTCTACATAAAAATCTCATCAGTCAGTGACATCCAACACCTAAACAACACTCTACACAAAGCTCAGTCCTGACTAGCCAGAAACCACCTCAAACTCAACCCCAACAAAACAGAACTCCTCCTCATCCAACCCAAAGAAAAACCCTTTCCCATAGCAAACTGGCTGAACAACCTCACTTCACTAAACTGCAATCTGTTCATCTCTGACTCCGTTAAATCTCTGGGAAACACACTCGTCAGGCACCTAAGCACGAAGGAGCATATTAACACCTCTGCTAAAAGTGCCCATTGCTCACTGAAACACCTAAAAAAAAAGTCACACCCTTCATACCCAGTGATGACCTAAGGACTGTGGTGCAAGCCCTCGTCCTCCCCAAGTTGGACTATAGCAACGCTACGTTCACGGGCACCCCAAAAGCATATCTAGCCCCTCTGAAAGCAACACTCCACACGGATGCCAGGCTACTTTCAGGAGAGAGGCGCCAGGAACACATCACTCCCACTCTCAAACAGCTCAGCTTCATTCCAATAGAGGCAAGAGCTATAATCAAAACTGCTTGCATAACTCACAAGGTCCTACACACGGATAAACCACTGTACCTCTCAAATAAACTATCTAAAGCCAGACAAAAGAGACCACTTCGAAGTTCAAACAGCCTTCTCCTGATCCCGCCAAAATTCAAGAAAGGAAAATCCTGAGCCTGCTCTTTCTCTGGAAATGCCTCCAGAATTTGGAATGCTCTGCCTCAAGACTTACACGACAATCAATCCTTCCCCCATTTCAAGTTGAAATTGAAACTCCTTCTCCTCAACAAATATCTAAACCCACCCCCCTGAAGCTGTCCCGCACTGTCACCCACTAAGCCAGGATCTAGGCCATCACCATTATCTCGGGTAAAACTCTAATACCCCACTTTCCCCATGCCTCCAATGGGGATCACCCCTTGCTCCCCCTAAGCTATCTCGCCTACCCGCTCGACCGCATGCCGCAGCCGATTATTCTTATTTGGCCCTTTGTACGCTCACCTATTCCCCATGTAACACCATGTGTATATATATATATGTCTCAGCTATTGATCCAAATGCCTTCTTATGCTTCGCCTGCACTCATTGTCAGTGTGCCCACCCCAATAGGTTCTGCTAATATGCGTTGTTAAAACAATATGTATATCTGTAGGCTGGGTCTACCTCTAGTATGTATCCTTCCATTCGACTACACACTGCAGCCCATTGTTATTTGGCCCTATATAGGTCTACTTATTCTCCGTGCAACCCCTTACCAATATAACTATGCACTGCTAAACAGTATTTATATATATGTGCTGTATCTACCTCAAAAATGTATCGGCTACTGAACATCATGCCGTCTTATGTTTCTCTCGCGTACCGCCAATGTTTGGTCTCTGTCTACTGCAATCTGTAAACCCATAACTAGTGCTATGCAAATTTTGTGAAGCACTCTGATGCCTTCGGATCAAGTTTGCGCAGTATAAAACTCTACAAATAAATATGTAAAAAAAATAAAGAGCGTGTACCAACATTAACCATATTTTTTCAAGTATCAGCAAATACAACATTGTTATTAATATGGAGATAAAGGTAAGTGTAAGGTAATTTAAATGGTAAACAACGTTTACCACGAAAAGTTTTCCCCGCAGGGAATTACAACGCGGTTGTTACAACGTAACCACGCATACCATTACTCCACAAGTCGTTGTTCCAATTTAAAATCCAACACCTTCCCTACTGTCCGCACAGACTGGAGTTGGAATAGTAAATTATACTATTCAAACATCCAGCGCCCCCCCTCCGCAAGTCGTCTTTACGACTTGCAGGGTAATGGTATGCTTGGTTACAACGCGGTCGTTGTAACGACCGCGTTGTAATTCCCTGTGGGGAAAAATAATGCGTAAAAAAGAGGTATATTCAATTTAAATATGTGACTTATGGTGGCTTCATACTCGATGGTAAGTTTATAATAGACTCCTCAGTGATATCTGATTGTATTTACAGTGGAGTACACTGTCAGAGTGGAGTGGACTGGAGTGCCGTAGGCTGTGTCGTACAGTAGAGTGGCGTACAGTGGAGTGTTGTAGTGTGTGCAGTAGAGTATAGTGGATTGGCATGGAGTGCAGTAGAGTGTTGTGGAGTGGCGTATAGTGGAGTAGAGTGGAGTGGCGTAGAATGTAGTGGCACAGAGTGAAGTAGTAGATTACAGTAGAATGGAGTAGTGCGTCATAGAGTAGAGTGGAGTGGTGTAGAGGGAGTTGCATAGAGTGGAGTAGAGTATCTTAAAGCTGTGTGGAGTAGCGTAGAGTGGAGTGGCGAATCGTAGAGTGGAGTGGTTTAGAGTGCTGTGGTGTGTGTAGGAAAGTGCCCCTTTTTGACATGGTCAACACCCACGTTTTGCCCTAGTACTGATACCCACTGACTATGTTGTAAGGACCTACTGACTCTGTTGTAACTTCAGAGCCAAGACTCTCCACTGTGTGTACGGTTGTGATTGATTGAATCGGAAGTGCAAGCATGGAGTGCAGAGTGCGGCTCGATGAGTCGTGAGAGCGGGGTCGGAGCAGGTGCCGGAGTGCTGTCGGAGGAGGGGCACAGCGAACTGGGCCAGGAGAGAGATGAGCAGGGAGCGGGCGTCCGAGGGTGCTGGAGCTGAACAGTTCTCCCGGCCACGACGGGGACATGGCGGCTCTGGCAGCAGCATCTTTGACCTCTCTCTCCCTGCAGGAAGGAACTCTTGCAGTAGGGAGGGAGAGCCCACCATCACCATCATCACTCACTCAGCTGGAGTAAGGGAGGCAGCCAAAGAAGTCTCCTGGAAAGGTACCCACTGTGACCCGGGCCCCACAGCTCTATAAGAGCATATTAAGTGCTTAACCGCAAAAGGCAGCAGAGAGTCTGGGGTGGGCTCTTGTGAACAAGGGCACTTGGATTCTGAAGGAGCGACTAATAAAGTCAATCGGCAGTATCAAGAAACCAAAAGAAGGCTCAAGAGGTCCACACTTGCCAAGCTAGTCATACCCCCCCCCCCCCATAAACATCAGCTCGAAAAAACCTGTGCAGCCCACCAAAGGACCCAGCCTAAAAAGAGATCCGTTCCTCACCCAGAAGCAAACCCCGATGAGGAAGCTGCCTTACTGTTAACATCCAAAAGGGTCACATGGAGTACCGTCGAGCCACAGCCACCAACAAAACTTTCTTTGAAATCCCCCACAACCAAGTCTCATCACACAAGTCTTCTAAATATCGGCAAGCTCAAGACCTATCTTGGAATTTTCTATGGCAGGGGAAACAGAAGGGGCTGAACTAATTCCTCTAAGGAAAGGTACAAGCCTGTGCAAGACTAATATGGCCCCCCCCCCCCCAAGGAAGCTTATCCTAAAGCCCTGGAGAAAGGGGTGCGACAGAACCAGGCACAACTAAGGCCCACCAAGACACTAATGATTTTATCATTTCTTTGCCCACTTTGGAAGCAAGGAAGGTCACAACGTCAATCATAAAGAAGTCCTACAACCTAGCAAGTGCTAAGGAGGTTTTAAACAAAGGATGCAGTCCCCAAGTTACTTCTGTGCAAATTCATTGTCATAGTGAATCTGGTACAGGAGATTCAAGGCAGGGAACTCCAGGGCCTCCTCCTCCAGCAATAGGCCAGACAGCAGAATCCATTGAAGCGGGTGATCTCTGAGCCTCCTCCTTCAAAATTTGGAGTTAAAAATAGAAAGAACTCTAGAACTTACTCCAAATCTGTTTAGGACGAAGGAGGAGGCAAGGGAATCCCCTCCGAGATGCAATTTTTACTCAGCAAGGAAGACCTGTACTCGACAACACACCATAGCAAGTGCCCTAATATGGCAGTCTACAAAAATGGAGGTACAAATAGACCTTCTACAATCGATAGCGCAGCGCCTGGTGAACTTAAGCTCCAGGATGGAGGTAATGGAAGATAAAATTCTCAGTAATCTGGCCCCTAAGTCCTGCTCCTGTTCATGTGCAGAAATTATTGAGAAGTGGCCCACCCTCCCGGAGATACTTGGGGACATTGTAGCGCTATCTAGGAGAGGGGAGGGCACCCCTACAACCACCAGATTAACAGCTCTGGACGATCTCTCCCAGGCCCAAACAGGGGCAGGCACGGCCTCACCGAACCCAAAGTTAGAAGGTCGATATTTCCATCCACTTGGAATATACTCATTCCAGGGGATCATGCTAAAGTAAAGCCTCTCTACCCAATCTTTACTACTTAACAGAGGGCTAAACTAGGGGCAACAGAAGCTGGAGGGTCTCCAAGTATAAACAGTTTGCTTCATTCCAGCAATGCGCAGGACCCTCGGGTCCCTGAGAGGGCAAATTCATTTCCAGGGGCCCTAAGAAACACCAATGATAACTCTCAAGAAGACGGGCACCAGCACTCAGGTCTTGGGAGCTAGTACCCTGAGCGGGGGGATACCAATTCGCCCGCAAGGATCTCCCACATTAATACAGCAGATACCTAGGATGTCAGGGAGGACATCTAGCCATCAAACCAATAATATTCCAAGGGCTCCAATCTGCCCTGGCTCCCCACTCAATAATCAAAGCCGGGGCCCAGGAACAGTAGAAAAAGATGCCTTCAACGAAAATTCCTGCATCTGTTAGATTGCGCTTATTCCTAGATATCAAATCAATGACCCCCATGATATATTAAATAAGAGTAATATTCTTCGTTTATTCAAACGTGCCCTCTCGCTCACAATTTGACTCTGTAGACCTGGAGTGGGTAAGATTTTTTAACTTACCCGGGGTTCCCATGTGGACTCGACCCTGGTGGGATAATGCCAACAACAACTTCAACAGGCCGTACTAGAGGAAACAGAGCAGCTAGCTGTTTGAGGCATAGATGTCAAATCCCCTTGGCCGGAGAAATATCCACATGTCCTCAATACCATCTATGTGGCGAAGGAGGCCCTCTTAGTTTTGCGGGGCACCATCGGTAACTTCAAAGGAAGCAGCATTAACCAAACTTGTCCCGCGTTACTTAACATCCGAGTAAGCTTTAGCAATGACCACTGAGCCACACACCTATACCCACTTTCGCCTGCTACTACAGTAGTTCAAAGAACACAGAGGCAGTACTACTAACATCTGGGACAGGCAGTTGACTAGTATAGGAGATATGGAGGAATCCCCCGGCCAACAAAAATTCTCCAGTATTGAATCTTTTGCAGAAAAACTCACTTAAGTAACTTTTCAGCCTCATTTTAAAACATCCAAACTTCAGCCAATCACAGCTGAGATCTCAGAGTTTCCTTCCCCACAGAGCCACTATACCTCAGATTTCTTACCGCACGTCGTGCGATAGGAAGTCTTCCTGCGCTCTGCTCAGTTACAGTATTTCTTCTCAACTTTTTTTTTCCAAAACAGATTTTATTCATTTTCCAAGGTACAGGATGGGCACTGCCCAAGGCAAACATTGCAAATACAGTTCGGTGTAGAAAGTACCATATTTTTGAAAACCTCATCACACTGGCCTGCCATACAGCTGGCCTATCAACTGAAATGTAGCACAGATCATCACAAAAGTCCCTCAGACGCAAATGGCTAGGTGTATTTGTATTGACGCCAGAGTTACTTGTCCGAAACGTAGTGGTAAGTGTGGCATAGTACCTGGTGAATTTATGAAGGGTCGGTTTGTGGCAGCTTCTTCTCTACTTTTGACCTCCAGTCTCAGCTTTATCTACTCTCAAGGTATTTCTTGGACTTTATACTTTTGACCTTCCCGCTTTTGAGATGCCAGAGCCTAAAAAATGGCTGTTTAGGCCCTGTAAGACCTGTAGGAAGTGTACTATGCTGTTCTCTGAAGAGCCCCACAAACAGTGCCTATATTGCCTCCACCCTGACCACAAACCCAGGAAATGCAGGATTTGCCGCACCTTTTCAGCTAAAACCCTCAAAGATAGGGAGGGTAAGCTGTTACTCTGGCTACAGAAGAGAAAGGCTGCTTCAGATTCGGAGTCTGAACCTGAGGGAAAGGCCCATTCTTCCTCAAGGAACAGAAAGGAGGGCAGTCCCTCCTCACATCATGGGGACTTTAAGAGATCTAAGTCCCAGGACAAATCTGAGCCTAATCTTCTCGACCGTCGACGGCGTTGCCATTGATGATTCCACTCTCTTCTCAAGATGAACTGAGGTTCCTGCACCGTCGAAGTCTTTGTCGACGACGGTCAAGACATCGGCAGCAGCGGCAGTGGGAGCTTCGACGACGGTAACAACACCGTTGACGAGGCCTTCACCGTAGACGAGAATTTCACCGTCGACCACAGGTCCGTCGACGATTCCAGCGACGACGTCCATGCACCGTTGACGGTACCACAGACGATCGCGTCGACGGTTGCACCGTCATCGAGCCCGGCGACTGGACCGTTGACGGAGGGAAAAATCAGTCTCCTTCAGCCCAGGCAGATTCAGGATTTCTCCAAAGTATCTTTTACCTCCTGCTCGCCTTTTGGACTTCTAAGAGTCAGAGGATGAAGGTATGTTTGGCCCTGCATACAGTCCATCACAGTTAAGGGTCAAGTGTCAAGATTCTGATGATGAGGACATTGAGGGCAATGATCCATCTTCTTACCTGGCAGGGGAATTTTCTTTTGCGGAAAGAGACACGTCCGTCATGCAGAGGCAGGATTCCTTCCAGGAACGTTATCATTACGATGACCGAGAGGAGGAGCGTCATCAGTTTAGGGACCCATCATTGAACGTTCCAGTGTCTCTGGTGTCTGATCTCCGTCACATGCTTGATGACTATTACAGGCGTTTTCCGGACGTAAATGCTCCTCAGAGGCCTTTACCGCCCCAAGAGGTACCTACTATTCTTCCGGGCCAGAGTACTCCCAAATCCACAAGGGAGAAGACCCTTCCTCCGCCTATAGTCATCACGGAGGATACTCAGGATGCGCAGACAGAAGAAGGGGAAATACAAACGGACATAGATGCCCATGATGAATGGGGCGACTACATAGCCCCAATGCCACCATTTCCTAACCCTCCTGCTGCGGATTCCCCTCCAGCGGATATTGGGGGATTTCATTATCTTCAAGAGCGTGCCTCCAAACGTTTTGATTTGCCAATGCCAACTAAACAAACGGAGTGTTTTCTATATGATTTTAAACCAGGCACTCAATGTTCAGTGAGGGCATTACCTATAGTTGACTTTCTATGGCAAGAAGGGCTAAAGTTAATGAAAACACCAGCCTCTGTTCCAGCTGTTATTCCGAAACTGGACAAAAAATACAAAGCTCCTGACGACTCGCCTGCATGCCTCATTGATCATGCAAGCAGCACAGAGAAGAGCCAAAAATTCAGCATCTCCCTGCACTGCCCCACCGGACAAGGAGGGCCGTAGCCTCGACAATATTGGAAAGAGGTTCTCAGCTCTGGCGGCTACCTCCATTAGAGCCTCTAATGCCATGGCCATTTTGGGGAGATATGACCAGCAGATGTGGTCGGACATCTCTACTCTGTTGGAGTATCTCCCAGAAGATAAGAAGAAAGAGGCAAAAGATATTCTTTTGGAGGGAGAAAGAGCGTCTATGGAGCTCATTGAGATGGCCATGGACGTTTCATCCACTGTATTTGGACAAATGGCAGGAGCGGAGGTTCTACGTCGCCAGGGAAGGGTAAAAGCAACCACCTTTCGTCCAGTGGTTCAAGCCAAGGTTTTAGACCTGCCCTTTGATGGGGAGTGCTTGTTTGGTAAGCACATAGACGAGGACCTACAATCTATAAAGAAAGACAAGGATACAGTCAAAGCCTTAGGCAGTTTCCAGCAGCGCCGCGTTTAGTCCTTTCGGGCTAGAAGTCGGGGGCAATTCTTATCCCGTCTGCAATTTCAGCAGCGGTACCAGCCATATCCGCAGAGTACCTACCAGCCATACAACTGGCCCTTCCAGTCCAACACCGCTCAGACTTATTCAAGACCCGCAGAACGCAAGAGGCAGCAATCTGCTGGTAAGTTCCAAGACTCCAATAGGAGACAATGAAGTTAATCAGAACCCTTCTACCATAGTCCCACACCACGTTCACGTCTTCTCTGCATCCTTTCAGAAATGAAACTCCATTTCTTCAGACAAATGTGTTCTAGATATCTTCCAGCATGGCCACACGCTAGAATTCATTCAGCATCCTCCAAATGTTCCACCGCGCAAAGTTCTGGTCCGTCACCTTCCAGACCTCAAAAAGGAGATAAATTCGCTTCTTCTTAAGCAGGCCATAGAGGAATTACCCCTCAATGGCGTCTCCAGTTGGAGGTGGCGCAAGGTCTCTTTCAGCACTGGGCAGATCCTTGGTTAAAACTGTTCGCCTCAGAAGAGAACGCACAGTGTCGGCAATACTGCGTGCCGGATTTTCCATGACGGCTGTCGCCCGGCGACACCTTTCGTTGTGAGTGAAGCTCAGGCCTGCTGTATGCCTTTCCGCCCATACCACTCCTGCCCAGGGTTCTGAAGAAGATCAGGAGCGACCGGGCCCAAGTCATTCTTGTGGCTCCGGACTAGGCAAGGAGAATCTGGTATCCAGAGCTTCTGAAAATGAGCATTGATCCTCCGATCAGGCTGCCCCTTTGGGAGGATCTTCTGTCGCAGCAGCAGGGGAGGGTCCTCCACCTGAACTGGTCAACTCTGCCCCTCCATTTTTGTTTAAATCTTTTTTTATTGACATTTCTTATTTTTTTCCGAAGAATTACAACAATGCAATGACATCATACATCATAACAGTATTAGGGCAATGCAGCTCATGGTACAGCTTTCCGATATGCAGTAACAGCTTGCGCATGTGGTAGTTCGGATTATTACTAGGAAAGTTGCATTACGTTAACAATAATGGCCTTGGTGAGACATTGTGGTACACAACGTATCTATGTTCTGAACATGATGCATCACGTATTTGAACTGTGGATGCGGTATACAACAAAATGAGGACAAAGTAATCAAATCAGGTATTGGGCGATCGCCTGAGACCTGTTGCCTGGTGTGCTGACAAGTGAGATCCCCGCCAGATGTAAATGGTGATAAACCGCTTGATTCCGGGGCTTAGATTATGTTAGTAGGGCTCTGCTCTTCCTGGGCCTCTCTGTGTGTGCTCTCAGAACCCAAGTGTTGGTTTGGCTGGTGCCGTGATCTCTCTTGAGATTCCTCCGCGGCTGCCTCTAGGCTCTGTAGGTCTGTTACTATAGTCTCCCAGCTACTGGCCAGGGGAAACTTGCGAAGACCCAACATACCTTCTCTGCGCAAGGCCACTCACTCCGCCCTAGCCCAGTTGAGCAGTGATCGGTGCCAGGCAATTGTGTGGGGGGGGCTATCAGGGATTTCCCTCTCTGGTGATCAAGCGTTTTGCTGTGGCTAGGCCAAAGTCTAGAAATCGGGAGGCTGCTCTGTTTTTCTTATTCCTGCTAAAGAGATGTAATCTATATGCCTCCCAGCGAAAGGGGATGTTGCTTCCTGTGCAATTGGCCAGTGTAGCTGCTACGTTAGTCCAGTATTCTCCTAGAGCAGGCCAATGCCATAACATGTGCAATATGTCTGCGTCCGGTAAGTAGCATCTGGGGCAAGCTGCATCGGTTAGGTGAAAATACTTATTCATCTGGGTTGGGGCAAGGTATGCTCGGGGCAGTATGAAAAATTGAATCTGCTTGAAACGCTGATTGCGTGGGACATACTTCGGACCTTCCAAAGCAGCCGTCCACTCCTTGTCTGTGAATTTGCGCCCCAGATCCTCCTCCCAATGTTGTTTTAGGGGGGGTAAGGGCGATTGCTGTGTGTAGGCGAAGTGACGCAAACCAACGAGTCAGGTGTCTCCTGTCTCCCATCACATGTAGGTATTGAATCGTATGGTGTGTGGGTGGGTCCGAGGTAAGATTGCCCCATTTGGATAACAGGGAGGCTATGAGTGCACGATGTAATAGGAATTGTCCAGGGTGCTCATTCTCCTCGGACCTAAGCTCTGAGTATGGGATGAGGGAGCCATCAAGATAAAGGTCCCCCGTTTCGTGAATGCCCACCATGTCCCAGCTCCGTAGTTCGGCTGCTGTGGTGTATGTGCTTCCTCGTGGCATTCCCAGCAAGGGGATGGCATGGGCGTACGGTGTGGTTTCTCTAGTGAGAAAGAGGCATCTGCGGTATCATTTGTATGCTATGGAGAGTAATAGTGCTCCCAGGTCCCCAGGTTTCGCGCATGGATGGAATGTGCTAAGTAAGGCGTGATGTGATACTGGTGGCTGCAATGAGGCTGTGTCTGTCAGATGCCGGGAAGACCACCATCTGGCTATCCACTGCAACTGGGCGGCTAGGTAATAGTGTTCGAAATTGGGCACTGCAAACCCTCCCTGCCCTGTTGGCAAATATAGTTTCCTCATGGAGACTCTATGCCTCAACGTCCCCCAGATAAAATCCCTGATTGTCTTTTCCCATTTACGGAAAAAGGAAGGGGAGATGAAAAGAGGTAGGGTGGTGAAATAATAGAGGAGGCGAGGGAGGATCAGCATCTCTGTGAGAGCAATTCTACCAGAGGCACCTAATGGGAGGGTCTTCCAGAAGCTCATTTGCGACTGGATGGCAGTGGTGGCTCTGACTATATTTCCCTCAGATAGGTCCTCTTTGTTTCGGTATACACGTACCCCTAGGTATCTGAAAGCATCAGTTCACCATGGCACTGGAACTTCTCCAAGGGAGTATCCCGGGTCTGTGGTTACCTGTAAGAAAGGAGAGAGAATAGACTTCGCGGCATTGCCACGCAGCCTGATGCTTTGGCGAATAATGTTAGCGCTAGGTCCAAGGATGGCGGGACGGCATGGAGATCTCTCACATACAGCAGCATGTCATTGGCGTACAGTGGGATTGTGTGCGTGCCATCTCCCAGGGAGATACCCATGTCGACGTGCAAGCGGATGTACGCTGCCAGTGGCTCAACTGCTAGCGAGAAGAGGAGAGGGGATAACGGGCAGCCCTGTCTGGTCCCTCGGACCACTTTTATAGGGTCTGAGATATAAGGTCCCGTCTTAACCCGGACCGTCGGGCGCTTGTATAGTAGCCTAACCATGTTAAGGAAGTAAGGTCCTATGCCAAATCTAGGTAAGGATGCAAAGAGGTAGTCCTAGTCAAGAGAATCGAAAGCTCTCTTGAGGTCCAGCACTAAGCAGCCCGATCGAGGCCATTTCAAAGGGGCGTACTCGGCCACCCTAAAATAACGGCGGATATTTAGGGCAGTGTTACGGGCAGGAACAAACCCGTTTTGGTCTGGGTGCACAAGGGCGGGGATACACGGCGCTAGCCGGTTAGCTAGGATCTTTGCTAATATTTTATAGTCAGTATTTAAGATCGCTAGAGGCCTATACGATCCAGGGGATGTTGGGTTCTTGCCCAGCTTCAGTAAGGTGACAACATTAGCCATGCACAGTAAGGGCGGTAGGGCCATACTACTTATTGCAGTGGTGTATAAGGCGTGCAGTCGGGGCACTGGGTTTCCGCATATGTCTTAAAGAATTCAGTTGGGAGCCCGTCTGGTCCCGGTGTTTTCCCGGACGCTAGCGACATTAGTGCTTCTCAGACTTCATCCACTGTTAAGGGGGGAGTCCAATGCTAGGTGCTGGTCAATTGTTAGTGTAGGCAAGTCGACAGCATCCAAAAATGCCCTTATGTGCTGATCGTCCCCTCTCAAGCCAGATGCGGACAGTCTGGAATAGTGTTTCGTCATTACTGCGTGAATGTCTCGTTGTGTGTACCTCATTTGCCCTAACTCATCCATTAACAGCTGTATGAGACGGTGTGGGTGTTCTTGCTGGATTAAATATGCCAGTAGTTTACCTGCTTTATCTGCTGCTCAGTGAGTGCAAGCTGAGTGAGCCAAATAGTTGTGACAGCGCAGCTTTTCTAGTAGCTCTGCTCGTTCAGCTTGCATGTCGTCTAGTTGTGTTTTTGCTTCAGGTCGGGTGATGGCTATTGTTTCCAAGCGGACGAGTTGCCGCTCAATAGTAGATAGGGATGCGTCTAGTTGCTTACGAATGCTCCATGTGTGGCCCAAACAGTGCCCTCTGATCACGGCCTTAAAGGCCTCCCATTCTGTCAAGGGTGAGTCAGTAGAGCCCACATTTTGCTCGAAATAGTCAATCAGTGCAGTCTCCAGCGAACCATGGATCTTCCAATGCTTCTATTTGTAGCCGGCAGGTAGGGACCGGGGGGGCCCTCGCCTCCCAGCTAAGATGCATTATCTGGGGGTTATGATCTGAGTGCGTTCGACCCAGGTACTCTGCGTTTTGGATTAGGGGGGTCAGAGCTGCCGAGGTCAGTATGCGGTCTAGCTGCACATGTAGGTTATGAACCGGTGAGTAGAAAGAGTATATCCACGCGTCAGGTTTGCGCTCGCGCCAGACATCCGTCAGGGACCAGTGCCCTATCTAAGTGCGCAGGAAGTGTGCGTTCGAAGAGGCTGTAGTGCGGTTTAGGGGAGGGAAGGAGCGATCAAGTGAGACGTCCCTGACCGAATTAAAGACACCCCCCAATAACCATGGGACATCTTTCCAGCGGGGCAGGAGTGCTGAAAGATTACAAGGAAGGCATTCTGATCCGTGTTAGGGGCATAAATAGAATGATGATGGATTCAACCCAGATCTGTGACTGGGGGTGAGTGTCTGAAAAGTTTCAGCGCTCTGTCCATCATCTCCTTGTGTTTGCCAGGGGCATAAATAGAGCCTAGGAGAATGGGTTGCCCATTAAGTCTACCCTTGAGGAGAACATAGCGCCCAGCGGGATCCGTCACCACCTCTTCTTCTTCCCCCGCCTTCACCCAGATCAAGACACCTCTCGCTAGGGATGAATAGTTAGTGCTGTACACCCGCCCACGGCGGCACAGCTGGACAGCCTCTGAGCTCGTCAAGTGTGTTTCCTGTAGTAGAGCGATGTTAGCTGCTCTACGTTGTAAGTAGGCATATATAGAGTACCTTCGAGGGGGTGTTTGTATACCCCTAACTTTCCAGGTTCTGACATTAAGACTAGTCATGAGGGCGGTGTGAATCTGCCAAACTCAGCTTTCGCTGCTGATTTACACTACAGGAGTGTACGTGACGGCAACAGGTCTCCAAATAAGGCGATAACTCTGCGGGGAAAAACAATGTTGAAACCAAGAAGACATGTAACTTCATAAGAGCGGACCCCAAGAGGGGGGTCGACCCAAACAATTGTGCCCAACTGTGGCAATTAACTCGTTGTCATAGGATGACTCCGAAAGGGTGTGTGTAGAGAAGGAATGGGCATGTGTGGCCCATCCCCGCATAAGTAACAATATGAGGTGGCATTCCGCCGGAGCTTCGCATATGCATGGCACAACATAAGTGTGAGACATAAGGTGCCAGGAGCGGGTATGAGGATTGGTTGAGCAATACCGCCACTTTACATGCGATCTGGCTATAAGAGGGGCAATATATGTAACATTATCAAATAATTTCATCTGATGTCTGAGGCGTGATGTCCGGCAGGTGAGGTGAGCTAGCGTCCCCCGACCATTCAAGTGCAGAGTCAGCGTCCCCATGAGGCCTCGATGGAGACGCTGTGGAGCCATCCGACGGCGATGGTCTCGCCGGCTGGAGGGCGGCCACCACCTGTAGTGCCTCATGGCGCTCCGACCTAATCTGCTCAGGGTCCGGGGTGGCTACGGGAGATGCCCTCTGCCGCGCGTCTCAGCCTCTACCTCTCCGCCTCTACCTCTCCGATGGTTACGACGGGCCCTCTTTTGCACCTGGAAATCGCACGGGGGCCTGGGCGCAGTTACCAGTCCACTTTCTTCCAGCCAATCCCAGGCCTCAGATGGAGAGTCGAAGTATCGGGTGTTACCGTTTCGGATGACCTGTAGGCGAGCTGGAAAGAGTAGAGAGTACTGAAGATCTAGATCTCTTAGCTGTCGTTTAACTGCCCAGAAGGTGGCGCGCCTTTTCTGCACCTGAGCAGTGTAGTCGGGAAAGAAGGAGACGGTGGCAGTTTGCACCCTAGGGCCAGGGTGCTTCCCACTTCCCTTAATATCACATCACAGTCCCCGAAATTCAGCAGGCGAAAGAAGAAAGGGCGAGGGTTAGCTCCCGGAGGAGGCTTACGGGCGGGGACCCTAATGGTGCGCTCCACTACAAATTGTGGAGAGAGTAAGCCCAGGGGGGAGTAACTCTCTCATCCAGGACTCTCTGTGGCCCTCCGGGTCTCGACCCTCTGGCCCCTCCGGTAAACCAATTACCCGCACATTATTGCGGCGTGAACCCCCCTCTGCATCATCCACCTTCACCTCTAGGGTGCAGACTCGATCCATTAGGTCCTGTAGGGTCACCGTATGATTATGGGATCTAGGCTGGAGGTCCGCCAGGGCAACTTCATTGTCATGCACGCGATCGGCCAGCTTGTGATGGTCTGCCCGTAAGAGCGTGAAGTCTGTTGTGATGCCGTCTATTCTGCTCTCTAGGGAAGTACGGGTCTGCTCCAGCACCGTGCCTATTTTTTCCACAGCTGCCAGCACTGAGTCCAATTTGGCCGAGAGGTCAGGGTGGCTTGGTTTCTGAGGATGTCCCTGTGCCCCTGGACGATCCCCCACCTGCGCCATGCGATGCATTGTCCTGGTGGGTGGTCGAGCGAAGGCGGCCCATGGCTAACTGCTGTGCACTGGGCATAAGGGGCAGATTATGTACTAATATTACCTGCAACAGCTGACGCGTGGGAGGTAATCTAGTGATATGACCTTCACACCGCTCCTCTCAAGTGCATTCAGTAATTGCGGATACCGCCCCACTCCTCTTGGATCGTTGTGGTTTAGGTGTCCTTGAGACTGCAGTCACGCCCGTGTCTGCTGAGGACCAACCCGCTCACCCATCCCCCAATGATGCAGCCGGTAGGTTTAGTGGGGGGGGGGGGGAGAATCTAAGAAACTGTGCCTCTCCGCACCTCGTCTTATCCGGTGTTCTAATTGTTCAAAACTGTTTCCCGTCCACAGAAACTGGCCTTATGGCGCAGATGTGAGCAGGTATGCCCAGGGGGCTGGAATCCGTCACTGGGGGGCCCCGCATCAGGTCTGGAGTCTCTCTCAGCGCCCCACGTTGACGAGTTGAAATGCCGGCACCTCCAGGGGGCGGGGGTGGCAGCCCCTGGATCTGGGCTCAGCCCTCCAACCTCTGCAGTCTTTGAGGGGACGCGGGCCCAGGGGCCAGCAACCGCAGCAACAATGCCCCGGTCCTCTCTAGGGGCCACAAGTATTGGGAGGAGGGATAACACCTCCCGTGTCTGTCTGTGCAATGGCCCCCAACAGGGCCCGGGCCCTATCGGCCTCCGGGCCTTCTGTTGCACCAGATATCTCAGCTGTACAGTCAAGGTTATGGTTAGCTGAGGGAGTCTAGGCCCGACCAGCCCCCGGACCTCCCCTATCCCGGTCACACGCGTCCTTGATGTCAGGAGCTACTCGAGCATCATGCGCCAGGTTGAGGACAGCTTAGGCCTGAAGCGACCCCCGCGCTGTCTGCAAACGCCGGGCGGCCGTCTACAGGCCACCGAGTGCCCCCTAGAACAGCCCTGCTGCAGCGCGTCTATGTTTGAGGGGGCCTGGGTCCGATCGACCTCCGGACCCCCAGTCAACGGCCAAACTCCAGCTCCCCGGGCTCACCTGCTCTGTTGTTCCTTCAGCCGGGGAGTAGCGGGCCTCCTAGTACAGCTTTACACGCACCAGAAGGGAACCCTTGTCTGGCCACTTGGGGGGCAATCCGCAGCTCCGTCGTTGCTACTGCGGCTTTTCCGGCAGCTCAGGCTCCCTTCACACGGCAGCCCTGTCCCGGACCATCGTGTCGGCGGCAGTCCGCATCGGCCCTCAGTGGCTCCAGAGGGCGCCAAATTATGAGCACTCAGAGGGCAGGGAGTCCAGCCTCCACGCCAGCAGCGTCAGCCACCGCACCAAGTAGGCCCCGGGCCGGCCGGGCAATAGGCCGCTGCCGAGAAACTCGGCTGTTAGTGTGTCTGCAGCAGTGAATAGCCCTTCCTTGGGTGCAGCGGGAGTTCCTCTTCGCCCTCCGACCCAGCGGGGCCAGTCTTTAGTAGATTTATGCGGCGATGTTCAGGATAACCAGGGGATGGGACACAGAGTGCCACTAAAACACGTCCGCCATCTTAGGTGCTTGGCCACGCCCCCCCCAACTCTGCGCCTCCATGCATGGAGATTGAGCGGCAACAGTTGATGGCTTTTGACCTTCCTCCAGAGGTATGCAGCATTATTTTGGCAGCCAGGCAGCACTCCACTAAGACGGTATACGCCTGCAGTTGGCAGAAATTTGTATTATACTGTAGAGAAAGGTCTACTGACCCTCTTTCTCCTTCTTTCCACTGTTCTTCTATTCATTCTAACCCTTGCCCAGCAGGGCTCTGCGTTGGGTACTCTCAAGGGTTATCTTTCTGCTCTATCTGTTTTTTTGCGGCTACAAGACCAACCCTCTCTCTTTAGGTCTCCAATTGTACATAGGTTTCTGAAAGGGCTGGCTCACTTGTTTCCGCCCACGCCCTTTGTTATGTTGCAGTGGGACCTTAATTTGGTCCACACTTTTCTTATGTGTGCTCCCTTCGAGCCTTTGCACAGCTGTCCCCTCCGGCTGCTTATCATCAAGACAGCCTTTCTGGTGGCGATAACATCTGCCCGGAGGGTGAGTGAGTTGTAGGTGCTATCTTGCACACCTCTCTACATAATGTATTTTTCAGACAAAGTGGTGCTTCGCACCCGTGCTTCATTTTTGCCAAAGGTTGTGACCCCAATTCCATCTGGGTCAATCCATCACGCTGCCCACCTTCTTTGCTCCCCCGCATCCCTCTAAGGAAGAGGAGCGTCTCCACCATCTGGACCCAAAAAGAGCATTGTCGTTCTACCTTGACGGCACAAAAGAGTTCCGGGTGGACGACCAACTCTTTGGGGGGTACATTGTATTGTATTGTATACAGAATTTATAGAGCGCACTGCGACCCCACGGGTATCCTGGCGCTTGAGCACGTATGATCAGTTATCTTAGAGTGTGATAGCGGTTGCAAAAATAAGAAACACTAAATTACACCCTGGGAAAAAGCCAAGTCTTCAGTTTCTTTCTGAATGGCAATAGATCATCTATCTGTCTAAGTTCAGTTGGTAATTTGTTCCACGCCGAAGCTGCTGCAACGCAGAAAGCTCTTCCACCAGATCTAACTTTTCTGAACTTGGGTACTCTCACCAGTTTTGCTGAGGAAGAACGGAGATTGCGTGAAGGAACATACCATTCAAATCTGCTCTGTAAGGGCTTGGGCCCAATGACAGGTAGAGCCTTAAAAACTATGCACATTGATTTAAATTGCACCCTCTGTACAACTGGAAGCCAATGGAGCTCAGCCAGGGCCTGAGATAAAGAAGACTGGCGAGATCTCATAAGTGCCAGCTTAGCTGCCATTGACTGAATTCTCTGGAGTTTCTCCATCAAATATTTAGGAGACTCCAGCACTAGAGCATTACAATAATCCAGTTGGCTAAGAATAATGCTTCTTACTACCAGTGGCCTAGCCTGCTTAGTCAACAGTGGGAGAATTCTTCGTAGCACCCTCATCAGAGCAAAGCATCTCCCAACTGTCTGGTTCACTTGGGACTCGAGGCTCAGTATACAATCAAAACTGATCCCTAGGTTGCGAACTACATTTGTCGGGGTCAAAGAGGCTGTCACTGGTAGTGGCCAAAACCCAGTGGGTAGTGGATAAGGAACCTTCCCCACTGAACAGCACAGGATCTCAGTTTTTTCCCCATTAAATTGCAAATAGTTATTTTGAAGCCAGAGAGCCGTATCTTGCATACAATTATGACATTTTTCAAGTGAAGTTGCCTGACAACCTTCCAGAGATAAGATCAACTGGGTATCATCAGCATAGTTCACTAGACTAATGTTATGTGACTTAATAACAGCCACAAGAGGCTTCATGTAGATATTAAACAAGATATGGCTGATTGCAGATCCCTGTGGTACCCCATGTTGAACTTTCCTGTACATGGATTGATACGGGGGAAGAGCAACCGCCTGTTCTCTGTCTGAGAGGTAGGATTGAAACCACTTCAGTGCCAATCCACTCACACCTACTCTAGCAAGCCTGTCCAAGAGTACCGCATGGTTGACCGTATCAAATGCGGCGGACAGGTCCAACAAAATCAAGATGGAGGCTTGTCCCCTGTCCGCCCGCATTCGAAGATCATCTAATACGGTTACCAAGGCAGTCTCTGTCCCATGTCCAGGCGAAAGCCAAACTGCACATCCTCCAGTTTATCATTGGCTTCTAGAAACTGAGAAAGTTCCCTACTAACCAATTTTTCGATGATCTTCACTGGATAAGGCAGCAATGAAATAGGCCTATAATTCTTCGGGCATGCTGGATCTAATGAATCTTTTTTCAAGAGAGGTGTGATCAGTGCTTTTTTCCAACTTACTGGCACCGTTCCACTCTCCAGAGATTGCATGCAAATCAGCCTAAGTGCCGGGAGAAGTTTTACTCCTAAGGTTTTCCATAATTTATGCGGTAATGGGTCCAAAGGAGAACCTGAGGACACACTTACAGCTAGTTTAATAAAATCATCCACTTGTAGTGTTGGGAAATGATCAAGACTATCTGCAGTCTCTGTTGTTTCCCACTTATGTTTCTGGGAAATACGGTAATTTTTAGATATCCCATTCTGAGTATCTTGTGTGGGTACATTACTAGATTGTAACCCTTTAATGATTTTGCTAATTTTTTCTTCAAAAAACATAGCTAGCCCATCACAGAGAATCTGTGTTGGGGAAATTTCCTTTTTTGTGCAGGTAGGATTAGTGATATCATTTACTATTTTAAAAATGCTCTTAGCGCTATTAGAAGATTTCAGAATAATATAATATATGGGAGGTAAGAAGGGGCGGGCAGTGCAGAAAAGGACCATCTCCCACTGGGCCATTCTCTGCATTAAGATCTGCTATGCCCTGGCTTAGAAGCAGCTCCCTGAGGGATTAAGGGCCCATTCCACCATGGGAAAGGCTGCGACTACGGACTTGGTTCGGGGCGTCCCAGTCCTGGACACCTGTGAGGCAGCAACGTGGGCATCCTTGCACATGTTTGCCAATCACTACTGCCTGGACATCAGGTCCGCAGGGATGAGCATTTTGCCCGTGCTAGCAGCTCTGGGGGGTGTTTTACCCAGTGCCTTTGTTTTAGTATAATGGAATCTTTCTTCCTCAACGAGTTTGAATTCATCTTTCAAATTATCTGATTTATTCTGAACATATCCATAATCATGATGCCGTGCAGCCCCCAACCTACTTCCGCATCCCTAAAATGTACCTGTACCACCAATTCTATATGTCATGTAGGTATTCTATGCAGAAAACAATCTGTTTTTGGTACTTTTTCCCCAGCATTGGCAAAGCAGTATGGCTGGCTGTTAATGTACTAAAGAGTATTTGTGTGTGCACCATATCAAAGCAGCCTTTGTGGATGGCCATGTTTGGAGCTTTTAGCACATTAAAGACAGACTTATTGGCTTTGCCGATGCTCATCGTGCCTGTGTCCCTCTCGTGCTCCAAAAGGACAGCTTTCAATCAGGCTAAGTCAAGCTGGATAATACCAGGATAAATAAACAGTGCTGGGCTAATGAACAATACTGCTCAGACCTGAATCTGGCCAACTAGAGCCCCTTGTCTCTGTTATTGTTTCTCAAGATGCAGTTTCCGCCATCTTGTGTATTATATCAATACTTTTTGCGTGCCTTCTTTGCTTGCTTATAGACACTTTCAGTGTTGGCACTGGAAGAAAATGACTTGTGCTCTGAACCGGACGGCTGTTCAACTTTAAAACACATGCCTTTACCACAATACCTTTACAGCGCATTGCCTTTACCATGCAATGCGTTTACAACACATGCCTTTACCATGCAAGATAAGTAAATTTAAGGTAAGTCAAACCCACACCTGCAGAGAGATATATAAATATAGCCTCCCCCAACCTTTACAAATAAAAAAAGCAATAATGTATTTTTTATTTTTTGGGGAGAGATTCCTCAAACCTCCCCCTCTTTTTTATTACCCATACCACCCTATACCCCTAAAGATACCCTTAGTACCCTATACCCTTACCCACACCGAAGCCCTAAAAATGCCCTTACCACCCTATACCTAACCTTAAAAATACCCTTACTACCCTATACCCTTACACACCCCTAAACCCTAAAAATGCCCTTATCACTTTATTGACGTGTTGTAAAGGCATTGCATGGAAAAGGCATGCATGGTAAAGGCTGTCTCCCAAACCGGACACAGTGTCACCTTAAGGACATATTTAAGGGGCTCTTGTATGGAAAAACTTTTGAATTTGTCACCCTTTTCCTACAAAATCAATCCTTTTATGATGCCAAACAGTACTAAATTATGTTAAACTTTAACAGGGCCACACAAAAACAGTTGAAATATGTCTTACCCAGGGCCCCAAAAATCCTTAAGAACATACGGGATAGACTAAGTCAGTGGTAGAGGTAGGCAGGGAGGTTTAGTCAGAGAAATAAAATAGGCAGAGGTCAAAAGATGAAAAAGGTCACTTTCTCAGAAGGCCCCTTGGAAGGTGGGGCCCTGGGCAATTGCCCACTTTGCCCGTGCCTTAAGACTTCTCTGACTGGAAGCACAACAAGGAGTATGCTCACTGGTCTTTCTCTTTATCCCATGGTCTCTCTCAAACAGAGCCATAGGCTTTGCAGCAAGCTTCCTCGATGGCTTCTCAGCGTGTCGTGATACATTTCAGTTTTGGGGAGACCTGTGGGGGCACAATGCTGCATTGTTTATAGCAAAAATGTGAAGTTACAACAGCTCGCATGTCACTAGTAGCAACACAAGACAGGAGAACTTTGCACCACCATAGAAGGGACATGTGGTATTGTCGTTTAACTGAGAGAAGGTTTAATTTAATGTGCTGTTGCCTACTGCGCAATTCCCACTGCATACTATGCAGTGTTTTTTTTGTGAAACTGTGTGCAAAAGCATACACTCATGCAAGGTAATGTCTTTAAGACGGCGTCCTCCTTATTCAGGGCCTTGGAGTGGAAGCTGTGGCTAAACTTGCTTTTATTAGCAGATTTGTCAGTTCCCTTAACATGTCAAATAAACCTAACATGCCTTTGGTATTTTCCGCAGAAGATTCTGTGCACATTACTATGAAATCTGTGAAAGTCTGAATGTTTTTTTCCATTTTGCTTTTCAGATTTGTTGCACCAGAAGATGACAGAGACATGTGCCACTGCTCATATAGGTGGAGTAAATATCGTTCTGCTGGAGGGCATTACTCCAAACATACAGTTAGTCGTGACATTAATCTTTGAATTTCTGTTTAAACTGTATTGTTTCAAAGCATTGAAGCTCTGTCAAATGTTGCTGGAAAGCAGATACAATAAAATGAGCTGTACTGTGCTGAAAGTCGGGCTGAACATAGAAGTGCTAATTTCTGCTACCTGGTTGTGGTTTCACCTGGAGCTGTTACTTTATCTTCAGGTTAGAAGCAGCACCTTCTGATTAGAAAACATTATTTGGAAGAGTTTTGGATAGAGACATTCTTAGGTAAAGTGCAGGGGGTTGTCGTTAGGCTACAGTCCATGCCAACAATAACTCTTTTTTGCTGCATCTGGAGGTAGGCTGCCCTATAAAACTAATCGGGTGAATTTCACAACTGACCAAACCTCTGAAAGCCAGATAGGGCTGGAGCAGAATCAGATGCCAGTCAGGCATCACTTGATATGGGACTGACTCTGCCCTAGCCCTACGGGCATTTTACAGTGTGCACACGGTTGTGGAATCCTCCCTATTCCATTACTGGCTAGTCAGCCTTTGGCTAGTCACACCAAAAGTATTTCAGAATTTGAAAAATCACTCTGAAAGAGTGCTGCTTCACAAACAACCGTACGAGGCATAGGGAAATACTTGTCCCATTGTAACCAAAGTATGCAATGTAATGTTAATTTGTGTTTGTTTAGTATTGAATTCTGGTAGGG
Source organism: Calotriton arnoldi (assembly GCA_963921515.1). Taxonomy (NCBI): domain Eukaryota; kingdom Metazoa; phylum Chordata; class Amphibia; order Caudata; family Salamandridae; genus Calotriton; species Calotriton arnoldi. The sequence continues at coordinate 3,050,847 of CAWUFW010000090.1, read as the reverse complement.
TTGCCATTTGGTTTAAATGACTTAACTGAGATTAGTAATAGGAATACAAGACTAACGCCCAATTCCAGGATGGGGACCTGTCCTTCTTCCTCCTGATGTGAGTGTTCGGTGGCCAACTTAAAGTACCTCCTTCATCAATCTAACTAGTTAAAAAAGATTAAACTTCGTTCGTGAATTGTGGAAATTAACTGCTTAAAATTACTACTTGTAACATCCTTCCATATGAAGATTTTGAAAACATGAAAGGGCAGAGAACGACCACAAATCTTCACCCCAAGTGTCTATCCACCTACTCACACTGCAGGCATCTGGAGCCTTTATCCCTAGCACTGGATGAGGTACTGATGGTTGCAAACATGGTTCTAGAACCATTCTAAGCAGCAGCATGGAACAAGAAATTAGTTGGCTTCCAACTTCACTTCACTGATCCCTCCAAGACATTGCTCCTCCTGGGCATTGTACTACATTCTGGGAGCCTATATTCACACCTCTAATGATAAAGCATACTGCAAGAGCCTTTGAGTGTAGCTAAGTCCCATCCAATCTTATTGCATTTCAAAGGAAGCCTAGAGAGAGAGAGACAGGATATCCGTAGGCTCCAGGCAACATCAAACCTTACTGCATGACAGTCAGTCAGAATTGCGATCCAGAAGGTTAACTGAAGAGTTATTAGCAAATATGAGGGTGGCTTTACCTAGATGAAGATCACAGGGCAGTAGGAATAGGTCTTTCTACAGTGTACAGAGCACTTCATACATAGACAAACAAGCATTTGCAATGCATTCGGTCTCGCCTTTGGGACCTTATATGTATTTAGCTATGCAGCACATTAGCCTGGGAGCTGAAACATCTACTGTCTTTAACATGGAGGGAAAGTAAGCACCAAACTGCGTGACAGGCCAGGTATGGGAACACATGGAGAGAAATATTGCCTTTCAGCGGGAAATGGTATAGTCCAAAGCTCTGTTTTTAATATAAAAGCAGGGCCTTGGGTGGTCATATTACTGAAAGTACAAGATTTGAAATAAATATTATTGTCTACGGGTGCTTGTGGAAGACAATTTCTATGGACTGGAATCTAGAGAATGCTAAAGTGATTCTGGTATTTTACTAACCTCTGCTGGTCGTTTTTTATCAAGAAAGTTAATAGAGGCAGTTGCCAGAAAAATAAAAAAAGAAAGTCCTCAGCAGAAAGCAATTCTGGTATTTTACTGACCTCTGCTGGTCATTTTCTATCAAAACCGTTAAATAGAGGCAGTTAAACTGGAAAAAAAAGTCCCTAAGCAGAAGCAGACAAGTCCTAGGGCTGATCTCCAGAGCCCACAAAGTACATACACATATAAGTATATATTAAAGTATATACAAGAGGTCTCGAATGCTCGACCTAAAAAGGGAGGGGATGGGATTAGAACGATTTCAAATGAAAGAATGAGTAGGGGAGGACTGGAAAGTGCTAATCTAAAAGTTGTGTGGAACATAGAAGACTTAGTAGCTTTACGATGGTGGAATAAAATAGATTTTTCAGGTCATAAGCATGTTGATGTATAGATCTCCCAGTATAGCTCTTCTGTGCGTCCTGCAAAGCAATCTGAATCTGTTTCCTTCATCAGAAAACAGTGCAGACAGTTGAATGCTGTTGAGGCGTGGTCCCAACATTTAAGGCCAAAAGAGGCAGCCAATGTGGTTTTGTGTCTCTTCCAATTTCTTCAGAGGAGAGAAGACCTACCAGAGTAGATTTCTTGGCAAAGGTCAAGTAGTGGTATGAATGAGGATTCCACCTCACATTGGAGTCCAGGCAGAAGGGAGTACAGACATTCCATTAAATCTTCACCAATACATTACAATTGGGTCCTCTGAATGTATCTGCTGTGTCCATCAAGGCTCATGCATACCATCCCTACCTTTTATAAATGGAAATCACCCTGGTCGACTTGACCTGAATGGTAACTTAACTAGGGCAAGTATGACAATATGGAATAATGTCTACACCAGATTTGCTTACAGATTAAGTAAAATTACATGCGAAACAGATCCAAAAACGATGTCCTGGCTCTTGAACCTTTGCTGGATTATTGGGATATGCCAAAGTCTTGAACTAGTATGTAAAGATTCTGGTCATAACTTTAATTTCAAGTCTCCCCTATACCCTTAACCCTAAATAAAGCAAGTCCTAATGGGTACCAATATCAAACTTCCTGGACTACTGCAAAATACCCTTTCTCCTGTTGAGAGTCCCTCATGCAGAAAGATATATCACACTCCGTCCATCATAACTAGCTCAGTGCGCTGTATGGTCGAATTCAAAAATATTTTTTAAATGTTTAGTAGCATGTACAATGTCATGTTACTCTGGAACTTAAATCTGGAATATCTACAGAAGTGGTTACCTGCTAGCTACTAACCACAAATCTCGGGGCAATCCATTTATTGACAATCTCAAAGTCAAATTTCAAATGATTAAAATACAAGGGCATGCCTCTATGATTATAGGGTCTCCTTCCCTGAAATGCACTTGGCATAGTCTTGAGAGCAAAAACAGTCCACTTGTTTTTCAGAAAATAGCCAAAATTGGCATATGTATTCACCTTCCAGTATTCAAAATGTCGCTGAGTCATTGAGTAGTGCTGGAAATATAAACTACTCTATCTACTGACTGTATGTTCATATACCCATCCTGCCTCCCACAGACATTATGGGAGGTTGAAGGTAGGCCAGATACATTTTCAGTTTGCCGTGTTCCCCTTGGCTGTGCTCCCCTTTGGCCTTAACAGTGCCCCTCGGATGTTCACAAAAGTGTTATTAATGGCCGCTGACCATCTTCAGAGGTCAGGGATACCAGTCTTTCCCTACCTCAAAAATTGGCTGTTGATGACTGGCTCGCCAGAGTCAGTCACAGGCCACCTTTAGTTGGGAAACAGCCTTTGCAACAAAGTTGTTACCATGCAACCTTTTACCATGCAGGTAATTATTAGTGCCTTTACCAAGTAGGTATGTACTTTTGTAATAACATTATTATGTTATTTTAAAAAAAATAAAAAACGTTTTAGGTTTGGATAGCAAAGGGAGGTAACAGTATTTTTAGGGTTTAGTGGTGGGCAGGGGTAAAGGGAGGTCTGGGTAATTCTAGTATCTGAAAGAGACAATTAGTTATGGATTCCTCACCTTAGAATTTCCCCCAGGCGTAAGACTGGATCCAGAGAATTTTTTCCTCAGCAGTACCCCTGCGCGTCGATAGGTGGCGTCGGTCGACTCCGCGTTCGTCGTTGGCGTTGTGGTCGCCGGAATTACGTCGCAGTATCTACTTAGACGCCGCCCTTGCGCGCTGACGTCAGTTCTTTCTTTTTCCGCACCAGTCAGCGCAGATCCAGAGAGAGCGGTACCTCGAGTCACTTTTTGACTCCGTTTTTGCAACTTTTGTCGACATCTTTTTGAGTCGTTCGACTCTTGGTGCACGAAGGGATGTCACGTCGGACCGGCTTCAAGGCTTGCGACTCATGCCGCAAATTGATGTCGGTCACGTGCGCCTTTGGTGCTTGGAGCGCGACCACGACCCGAAGTCGTGCTCCGACTGCCGGGCCATGAACCCGAAGTCTTTGCGGGAGCGGTCCCGAAAGCGTCTCGAGGCCCGGCATTCCGCCCTGCGCCGTTCGAGGTCCCAGTCGAGAGGGAGGTCTCGGGACCGGTCGCGGAGCCACCACCACCACTCGTCATCGAAGTCTTTGTCTTCGGGTAAGCCGAAGCACAAGAAGAAGGCGAAGAAGCATCGTCGCTCTTCGCGTTATCCCCGTCTGTCTGCCGACGCGGGAAGCGGAAGGTAGTCCTGCTCCGCCCGCGGAGCCTGTTGGGTCGACTCCGTCCTTCCCTCCCTTTCCGGGAGCCGGAGCGACCCCTGCCCAGCTTCGCCACTTTTATGAAGCCTTGCATTCCATCTTTGGGCAGCCCGACTCCGCCGGCGCGCCCTCCGGCCCCGCGGACTCGGTTGGAGGCTCTATGCCTTCGATGCAGGCTGCTTCGGCTCCGACGCCGCAGGGCCCCCAAGGATCCAGGCCTGGATCCGGATCGGCGCCAGTCGACCTCGTGACACCTCCGGCGCCGAATCCAGTGACGACGCCTCCACCCCCGGTTGTGTCCCCAGCCGGCGTCGACCCCAGCCTCCCCCTCGATGAGGACATTGAGCCGGACCAACGTCGTCCGATGTCGGGACCGGCCAGACCGGTACTTTTGTACCCCTGTTGTCCCCTGATGTTTCCTACCACCCTGAGTGGCTACCAGGAGAGGGTGAGGAGGACTGGAAAGGGTCTGTGGACCCTCTTGCAGACCAGTTAGAGGAACTGGACTGGAGAGAGGAGTTGGGTGATGCCAGTGGTCTGGACATCTCCCCAGACCTTGGCATGCTTTCTCCCACTACCGTGGCTACGGAGGAGGGTGCATCTTATGCAGTGGTGTTGCGTAGGGTGGCAGAGGCCTTAAACCTCGAGCTTCCTACGGTGGCAGTCAGGACTAACCTCCTGACCAAGGTGCTTCAGCCGGCAGCGGCCTCTTCGGAGCCCCTGCTGCCGTTCAATGAGGCCCTCACGGGCATCCTTTTGGGCACTTGGTCCAAGCCCAACACAGGGTCTGCTGTGGATAGGATGATTGCCCGACGCCACCGACCCGGGCGACTCCATTTCCCTCTCTCACCACCCCACCCCTCAGAGCTTGGTAGTCCAAGCCTCGACTTCCAAGGGCGCAATCCCTAACGCACCACCTGATAGGGAATCCAAGAAGCTGGACCACCTTGAAAAGATGTTTTCGTCCTCCAGCTTGGGACTGCGGTCGGTTAACACCACATGTCTCTTGGGCCGTTACTCCCACTCGGTGTGGGACACAGTTGCGCAGGTGCTGCCACAGTGCCCGAAGGAGGCCCGGGCCGTGCTCTCCCGTGCAGTTGCCGAAGGGAGAGACGCAGCGAAGTTCGCCATCCGATGTGGGCTGGACACCGCCCACTCACTAGGCAGGGCGATTTCCATGTCGGTAGCCCTTAGACACTACGCTTGGTTGAGGTCTACTGGCTTTTCGGGTGATGTCCAAGCTACGCTTTTGGACATGCCCTTTGATGGCCGTCGCTTGTTTGGCGACAAGGCGGACAACGCACTTGAGCGTTTTATGGACTCCAGGGCTACGGCCAGGTCCTTGGGCCTCGCATCCACCTGCTGCCCAGCGCAGTCTGCCTTTCGCCACTTTTGTGGCTACGGAATTGGTACCCCACCACATTCCGTCCAGAGCCACAGGCCTGCGCAAGCTGTCCAGCCTCTGCGCGGCCGGGGACGTGGGACCCACAGTCATCGGTCTGGTGGCCAGTGGGCGGGCCAGTCCACCAGCGCCCCCTCTGCAGCAGCCTCCAAGCGCTCCTAGTCCGACCTTTCAGGGCCACCTTTTGCCAGTGGGCGCCATCACCTCCCCCCTGGCTCAACATCACGTCGGACAGGTGGGTTTTGCAGATAGTCCCATTGGGCTACTCCCTCCCCGTCGAGACTACCCCTCCATCCATGCCACCTCAGACCCATCGCTTGTCGGAGGATCACTTGGCCCTTCTCCAACAGGAAATTCGGCTCTCTTGGCCAAGGGAGCCATCGATCGAGTTCCTGCCCCAGAAGTAGGTTGTGGTTGTTATTCCCACTACTTTCTGGTGCCCAAGAAGGACAAGGGCCTGCGCCTATCTTGGATCTTCGGAACGTCAACCGCTTCCTCCGGAAGGAGAAGTTCAAAATGTTGACACTGGCTCTGGTCCTGTCTGCTCTTGACCCTGGAGGCTGGATGGTAGCGTTGGACTTGCAAGACACTTATTTTCACATCACCATCCTGCCGGCCCATCGGCGTTACCTATGGTTCACCGTAAGCCATGAGCACTTTCAGTTTACCGTGCTCCCCTTCGGCCTTACCAGCGCCCCTCGGGTGTTCACGAAAGTGATGGCGGTGGTCGAAGTTCATCTGCGCAGATCAGGGGTTCCAGTCTTTCCCCTATCTAGACGACTGGCTGTTGAAGGCGGGCTCGCCCCAGGCTGTCGTCTCCCACCTTCAACCTACGGCCGACCTCCTGCACTCGCTGGGGTTCACCATCAATGTGCCGAAGTCACACCTGATTCCCTCTCAGAAGCTCTTTTTCATCGGAGCAGTTCTGGACACAGCGCAGTTTCGGGCTTATCCTCCCGTGAAGCGAGTCCGGGATATTCGGGCTATGATTCCGATCTTTCAGCCTCTATCCCAGGTTTCGGTCAGAATGACCCTCAGGCTACTGGGCCTCATGGCCTCCTGCATCCTGCTGGTGGACTATGCCAGGTGGCATATGCAGGCTCTGCAGTGGGACCTGAAGTTCCAGTGGGCACAGCATCAGGGGAATCTTTCCGATTGCGTCCAGATCTTGGAGGGCACTGCACGTCAATTGCAGTGGTGGCTAACAAACCAGGATTGGGTCAACTGCAGATCCCTTTCCCTTCCCCAACCAGAGTTCACAGTGGTGACAGATGCACCACTGCTGGGGTGGGGTGGCCACATGGGAGAGGCGGAGATCAGAGGCCTCTGGTCTCCGGCGTAATCCGGACTCCATAACAACCTTCTGGAGCTTCGGGTGATTCGTCTTGCACTAAAGGCATTCCTTCCCTCTGTCAGGGGAAGAGTAGTGCAGGTGTTCTCGGACAACACCACCGCCATGTGGTACTGCAACAAACAGGGCGGGGTCGTGGACCCTATGTCAAGAGGCTCTCTGCCTTTGGACATGGCTGGAACATCAGGGCATATCTCTGGTGGTTTAACACCTGGCAGATTCTCTGAACGCCAGGGCGGGCGAGCTCAGCCGCAGTTGCATGATGGATCACGAATGGCGTCTTCAATCGGAGGTGGTGCAAGGTCTCTTTCAGCAGTGGGGAGAGCCTTGGTTAGATCTATTCGCCACCGAAGAGAATGTGCAATGTCAGCAGTTCTGCTCGTAGGAATTTCCAAGGTGGCACTCGCTAGGCGACGCGTTTCGTCGCAAGTAGAGTTGCGGTCTTCTATACGCCTTTCCGCCTATACCACTTCTGCCCAGAGTGCTGAAGAAGATCAAGCGCGACCGGGCCCAAGTCATTCTTGTGGCCCCGGATTGGGCACAGAGAGTCTGGTATCCTGAGCTATTACACATGGCCATCGATCTTCTGATCAGACTGCCTCTTCGGGAGGATCTTCTGTCGCAGCAGCAGGGAACGGTCCTCCATCCGAACCTGTCCAGCCTCCATCTCCTTGAGTGGAGATTGAGTGGCGACAGTGGACAGCTTTCAACCTTCCTCCCGAAGTCAGTAATGTTATCTTGGTAGCCAGGCATCCCTCCACCAAAACAGTATACGCCTGTAGATGGAAAAAAGTTTGTGGCATGGTGCGCAGCAAAGGCTGTGGATCTCCTTTCTGCCCCCCTTTCAGAGGTTCTCCTCTTCATTCTTTCTTTGGCCCAGCAGGGCTCTGCTCTGGGCACTCTCAAAGGCTATCTTTCGGCCAATTTGGCCTTCCTTTGGCTATTGTAAATCGCTTCCTTAAGGGTATTACTCACTCGTTTTCTCCAACTCCTTTCGTGATGCCCCAGTGGGACTTGAACCTGGTTCTTACTTATCTTATGTGTGCTCCTTTCGAGCCGCTACATAACTGTCCTCTCAGACTCCTGACCCTTAAAACTGCCTTTCTGGTTGCTATCACCTCTGCTCGCAGGTTGAGTGAGCTACAAGCCCTTTCTTCTAAGCCTCCTTTCCTGGCAGTTCATCCGGACAAAGTTGTCCTCCGCACTCGGCCTTCTTTCCTTCCCAAAGTGGTTACCTCTTTCTTTATAGGACAGACCATCACTTTGCCCACCTTCTTTCCCCCTCCACATCCTTCTAAAGAGGAAGAGAGGCTCCACCAACTGGATCCAAAACGTGCACTTTCGTTCTATCTGGATCGCATAAAACAATTCTGGGTGGATGACCAGCCCTTTGTTGGTTATGTGGGCGCCAAGAAAGGTCGGGCCGTGAAAAAACGAACCATCTCCCGATGGGTCGTTCTTTGCTTCAAAATCTGCTATTCCTTAGCGAAAAAGGAACCTCCAGTGGGGTTGCGCGCCCATTCCACCAGGGCGACGGCAGCCACTACTGCTTTGGGACGTGGAGTCCCCCTTCTTGACATCTGCCAGGCAACTACGTGGGCTTCACTGCACACGTTTACCAAACACTACTGCCTGGACAGCCAAGTCCGGAGAGACGGCTTCTTCGGCCGTTCAGTTCTCCAGGACTTTCTGGTGTGAACTTGGTTCGCAGACCCACCACCGGGGTTGGTATTGCTGGGGTATCTATTCTAAGGTGAGGAAGCCATAAATAATTGTCTCTTTCAGATGAACAAGTTGCTTACCTTTGGTAACGATATATCTGTAAGAGACATAGATTAGTTATGGATTCCTCACTGCCCCACCCATTCTCCCTGTTCTGCTAACTGACTTCTAGGGTAAGGGACTCCCTTTCAGGGCCCTAGTTTTGTGCACCAGTGGTCAGTGTCTTGCATGGCTCTGCGCTTCTGGCGTGGAATGTCGTGTAAAAAACTGACGTCAGCGCGCGAGGGCGGCGTCTAAGTAGATACCGCAATGTCATTCCGGCGACCACGACGCCAACGACGAACGCGGAGTTGACCGACGCCACCTATCGACGCGCAGGGGTACTGCTGAGGAAAAAATTCTCCGGATCCAGTCTGACGACTGGGGTTGATGATTCTAAGGTGAGGAATCCATAACTAATCCATGTCTCTTACAGATATATCGTTACCGAAGCTAAATAACTTGTTCGTTTAGGGTTAAGCAGCAAAGGGAGGTAATGGTAGTTTTAGGGTGTAGGGTGGGTTGTGGTAAAGGTACTTTTATGATTATGGTGTGGGCGGTGGTAAAGGTAACTTAAGGGACTAGGGGAGGGTAGTGGTAAAAGAGAGGTTAGCAGTAAATTAAAAACAATGAGGGCTTTGGGGTTACCCTCAAAAAATGAAAAAAAAAGCTTAAATATTACAATAAAAAATATATACATGTGTGTGTATGCATATGGTGGGTTTTACTTACCATATGCTTACCATGCATGGAAAATGCATCTGTGTGGTAAAGGCAGCATGGAAAAGCGATGTGTGGTAAAGGCATATGTTGTAATGTCATACATTCCCTCCAGAAGACAACAAACCTCCTGGCATCATTAGGGTTCATAAATCAATCCTCCTAGACTGTTTCGCAAAGACTTCCTTTCATTGGGTCGCCTGGATATGGTACAGTTTAGGACCTTTCCTCTGTTGCAACAAGTTCAGGACATACGTGCTATGATACCTATATTCCATCCTCAATCCTGGGTCTTAGTGAGAGCAACTCAGAGGTTTGCCTTTTAGCCTTCTGCATCCTCCTGGTCGACTAGCAAGGTGGCAAATATGGGCTGTGCAGCAGAATCTGAAGTTCCAGTGGGCCCACCCCCAAGGAAACCTGTCCGATGCCATTCAGATCTTGATGGAGACGTCACACGATCTGCAATGGTGGCTACACAACTGCAATTGGACCAGTGGAAGGAGGCCCCTTCCTCTCTCCGCCCATTGTGGACGACGATGATGATGAGCCTGTCTCTACTGGGTTGAGGTCATTATTTGGTGAAGGTAGAGATCAGAGGACTCTAGTCTCCAATGAAAGTTTGACTCCAAATCAGCATCCTGGAATTATGAACAATTCTCTTGGCCTTGAAGGCAATTTTACCGTCCTTCCAAAGGGAGGCTGGTGCAGGTGCTCATGGACAAACTACCAACATGTTGCATTTCAACAAGCAGTGTATAGTGTGGTGTAGCTCCTCTAGAGTTGGTTGGAGTGTTAGAGCATCTTTCAAATCTCAACCACCTGGCTAGGTCTTTAAATGGTAGAGTGGACATCTCAGCTGATGGCGTCTGGCTGGCCACAAATGGCGACTACATCTATAGGCTGCCCCATTGTACTGTGCCCGTATTTCTGTTTGTTTTTCTCTCCGTTTTTCCTTCTGTGCCCCTCGCTGCCCCATTGTACTGTGCCCGTATTTCTGTTTGTTTTCTCTCTATTTTCCCTTCTGTGCCCCTCGCTACCCCATTGTACTGTGCCCGTATTTCTGTTTGTTTTTCTCTCCGTTTTTCCTTCTGTGCCCCCGCTGCCTCTCTCCATTCCCGCCGCTGCGTCCCCTGCGGCCCCGCCCCCCTGACTGCCCATTCGCTGCCCCTGCCTCCCGCCTCCCAGCTGCTCCTCCCTCCCACCTCCCCATATATGGCGGCCGCTGTGCGGGCGCGCCGCTTGCGCGCCGAAGGCGCGCCTAAGGCAAGCCCGTCTGCGCCCGTCCGAGACTGGACCGCGCCCAGCGCCAGAACCCCTGGACCGCGCGCCCCCCGCTCCAGCCTCGAGGACCGACGCCGATACGATGCCACCACACTCCACACTCTCAACCCCGGACAGACGCACAACTGCTTCAAGGCCGCCCCGAAACGCACCCATGGTCCCTTCACCTGCCGGAACTGCAGCTACACCAGCCTCAGAGCCACCGAGGCGCCCGCCAAGAAGGACCTCAACCACCTCCGGTGCATCCTGCTGAACACCCGCTCCGCACGCAAACACGCCGTCGAGCTCTGGGACCTGCTCGACACATCATCATCAGACGTCGCCTTCCTGACAGAGACCTGGATGAACGACTCCTCCGCCCCAGACATCGCCATAGCCATCCCAGACGGCTATAAGATCACCCGCAGAGACCGCATCAACGCAGTAGGAGGAGGAATCGCCATCGTCCACAAGAACACCATCAGGGTCTCGACCAGCACCGACGACACTCTCAGCACCGCCGAACACATGCACTTCCAGATCCACACGGACCCCAACACCACCCTTAGAGGCACCCTTGTCTACAGACCCCCTGGGCCCCGACCCCAGTTCAGCGACTCCATCGCCGACTTCATCAGCACGCACGCCCTGACCTCTACCGACTACATCCTCCTCGGAGACCTGAACTTTCACCTGGAGAACAACAACGACAGCAACTCCACCACCCTGATCGACAGCCTCGCCAACCTCGGCCTGAACCAGCTCGTCACAACACCGACCCACTGCGCCGGCCACACGCTTGACCCCATCTTCTCCTCAAGCTCCCACGTCTCCTTCAGCCACACCACGGAACTCCTCTGGACCGACCACCGCTGCATCCACTTCACCTTCCAGAAACCCACCACACACCACCGCACCCAACAGATCCCACGCCGCTGCTGGAGCAAAGTCACCGAAGACCAACTCCGGGCAACCCTCGCTCTCAGCCCTCCCTCCGACCCATCCAACACCGACGACGCTGCCTGCAACCTCAGACGATGGATGGACGACTGTGCCAACACCCTCGCCCCGCTGAAAAGCTCACCTACAGCGACACCACCAAAAGAGCCAGCTGGTTCACCTCGGAACTCCTAGCTTCCAAGCGCACCTGCCGGAAACTAGAGAAGAAATGGCACAGCGATAAGACACCGGACAGCCACACAGCCCACAAAGACGCCATCCGTAACCACCACCACCTCATCAGGTCCGCCAAGAGAATCTCCTTCAAAGACCGCCTCGACAGCAACGCACACAACAGCAAGGAGCTTTTCAACATCGTGGAAGGAACTCTCCAATCCCAGCTCCAACACCAACGACATCCCGCCGTCGCAACCCCTGTGCGATTCCCTCGCCACCTTCTTTCACCGCAAGATCGCCGACATCCACGACAGCTTCGACACCCAGACAACCCCAACTAAGATCGATACACCAGACCCGCCACACACCATCGACCACGACCCCCTGCCAGCCTGGGCCAGCGTGAACATCGAGGACACCATCAAGACCATGAGCACAATACACTCCGGCTCCCCGTCAGACCCTTTCCCGCACCACATCTTCAACAAAGCCAGCAGCTCCATCGCACCCCACCTGTGCAACATCATCAACCTCTCCTTCGAGACCGCGACCTTCCCAGAGAGCTGGAAACACGCAGAGATCAACGCCCTACTCAAAAACCCAAGGCGGACCCGAGAGACCTCAAGAACTTCCGGCCCATCTCTCTGCTTCCGTTCCCAGCCAAGGTCATCGAGAAGATCGTCAACAAACAGCTAACCCGATACCTCGAAGAAAACAGCATCCTGGACCCATCCCAATCAGGGTTCCGCAGCAACCACAGCACTGAGACTGCCCTCATCGCCGCCACCGACGACATCAGGATCCTGCTGGACAATGGTGAGACCACAGCCCTCATCCTGCTGGACCTCTCCGCCGCCTTCGACACTGTCTGCCACCGCACTCTACGCGCACGCCTCCACGACGCAGGGATCCGAGACAAGGCCCTGGAATGGACCACCTCCTTCCTCGACGGCAGAACCCAGAGAGCCCGCCTCCCACCCTTCCGATCCGAAGCCTCCGAGATCATCTGCGGCGTACCCCAGGGATCGTCCCTCAGCCCAACACTGTTCAACATCTACATGGCCCCGCTCGCACGCATCGCCAGACAACACGACCTCAACATTATCTCCTACGCCGACGACACTCAACTGATCCTCTCCCTCACCAAGGACCCCCTCGCCGCCAAAGCCAAACTCCATGAAGGAATGAAGGCCGTCACCGATTGGATGAAGATCAGCCGACTAAAGCTGAACACGGACAAAACGGAGGTCCTCATCCTCGGCTCCAACCCCTTAGCCTGGGACGACTCCTGGTGGCCAACGACGCTGGGAGCAGCCCCGACACCCACCGACCACGCACGCAACCTGGGAGTCATCCTCGACTCAACGCTCTCCATGGCAAAGCAAGTCAACGCAGTCTCCTCCTCCTGCTTCAACACCCTCCGCATGCTTCGCAAGATCTACAGGTGGATCCCGACAGACACAAGAAGAACAGTCACCCAGGCCCTCGTCAGTAGCAGACTGGACTATGGGAACGCCCTCTACGCGGGAGCCCCGGCCAAGCTCATCAAGCGACTGCAACGCATACAAAACGCCTCCGCACGACTGATCCTCGACGTACCACGCCACAGCCACATCACCCCCCACTTGAGGAACCTGCACTGGCTCCCCGTCGATAGGAGGATCACCTTCAAACTCCTCACCCACGCACACAAGGCACTCCACAAAACTGGCCCAGCCTACCTCAACAGACGACTCTTCTTCTATGTCCCCAACTGCCAGCTCCGCTCCGCCGACCTCTCCCTCGCCACCGTCCCCCGCATTCGAAGAACAACCACCGGCGGCAGATCCTTCTCACACCTCGCCGCCAAGACCTGGAACACCCTTCCACTAAGCCTACGAAAGACCCAAGACCTGCTGACCTTCAGGAGGCTACTCAAGACCTGGCTGTTCGACCAGTAGCAGCATCCCCCCCACCTTCCCTCTCCCCAGCGCCTTGAGACCCTCGCGGGTAAGTAGTGCGCTCTACAAATTCTGTGATTGATTGATTGATAGGTGGGGCAGTGCATTTTCCGTCAGTGGGGCTAGATCTACTTGCCACTGCCAAGAATACAGAATGTCAAATGTTTTGTGTTGTGTTGATTTAATGTGCTGCTCGAGTCTGGAGTTCTATCTCCATGGCAGCGTCTCGTGTGAGACAGTTGCAACGAGGAGAGCTGACAGGCCGGCAGCAGGAGTTGGTGGTACTACATGAAAAGTAATAAACTACTTAGAAACTTACCAGTGTCTCACTCCTTAACAATGACGACGAGCGACGCTTGCCGGGGACAAGTTTGCCACCAACTCTCCCCTTTGAACCCACGGATTTATCTTCTTCACCACGGCGGCTAGTGTCGAGTGACCAGTGAAGATCTTGAGGATTCCAGAGGATTTCGACGCATCTTCTGCTTCTTTTCCCGTCTTTCGGAGTGCTTCTGGCTGGATTTTGGTGATTTTTCCTTGTTTTCCCTTGTTTCGGCTCCTAACGACTTTTACTGGCTCGTGACACTTCTTTCCTCATGCGCACGCCAGCGAGATGCGTATGCACACGCCACCACGTCATCACGTGACACGTACGTAGCTTGCTGTGCGTGCCGCCATCTTTGTTGCTTTGTTACCGATCTCCATAACAACGCAGTGCGGAGCCACACGGAGCCGGGAATCAGATCTCGCTATATAATTAAACCGATGAACATTATTTTTAACGTCTGGCAAGTACTGTTACTTCATTTTACCCCAGCGCATTGTGTCAGTGAACACATTAACTTTGCATTGTTGTATATCGGCATTAATTCAGTGCCGCAATTGCGTAATAAAGACACTAACTTTGGACATGTGCTGCACTCAGCCAAATTACTTCTTTTAATATATTCTGTGCCACAATTATTATTGGGAATTCGGATTTTACTCTTGGTTGACTCAATTCTTTTGATTATTGATACCAGTTTCTCTCTGATCTCCATAAGCTAATAATTTCCACAACTCTGCCAGCATGTCAGCCACTTCAATAAGCCAACCTCCTCCATTTCTTTGTGAAAAGGGTGAGCCACTGTTGCCTTGGAAAAGATGGAAGTTGTTGTTCGATTCATACTTAGTGGCTATTGGTGGTGAAAAGTTCTCAGCTCATAGAAGACAAGCAATTCTTCTCCATAATCTCAGAATAGAAGGGCGCAACATATATGAAAGTATTGACACAATTCCTGTTGGCGAAGGTGACGGGGAACCCTCTGATGTGTTCGAAATGTCTATAAAAATGTTAGAAATGTATTTTGGGCCACGTATTAATGTCGTTTTAGAGAGACATAAGTTTTTCATGAGGATCCAAGAACCCAATGAAAAGGTTGGGAACTATATTGCTTCGTTAAAGACACTGGCCCGTACCTGTGAATTTGGTGAGCCTATGGACACGTGATCAACTGGTAAGGTGCACCAACAGTTCTAGAGTGCAGGAGAAGCTCTTGTCTAGAATTCCTTCTCTCAAGGAAGCTATAGCCATTGTAGAGGGGATGGAAAATACCTCAGGCTGGGTCAAGGAGATGAAAGCCCATAAGGCAACGAGTGACGATACTCCGACTCCCAGTAGCATTCATGAGCTGACTCAAAGGGAAGCACCGCAAGACTCCATTGACAATGTCTCCAAGGCTGCACGAGGAACTAGGGTCAAGCCTTCTACAGACTTTTCAAGGATGAAATGTTATAGGTGTGGGAGCACTAACCACTCCTCTAACTACCCTAACTGTTATGCTAGGAATACAACCTGCCACAAGTGTGGAATCAAAGGTCACTATGCGAGAGTGTGCAAGTCTGGTGGCAGGGTACGCACAGTGGAAAGCGTTGAGACTACTAATGACACGTCAAGAACCATTATGCTGAGCGTGAGAGGTGATGGCATGGTAGATGCGGATCTCATCAGTATGCCTGAATGTGAAGTGGTAATTGGAGACAAACTATTTGTGGTTCTGGCGGATTCTGGCTCTCCTTTCACCATGTTAGGTAATGAACTCTGGGACAAAACCTTTCCTGAATTACAACTTTTTGCCCCTGACATAAACCCGGTCAGCGATGGTGGTTCCCACATTGATGTAATTGGGTATGCCATCATGAAGATTCACTTCAAGGGAAGGGAGACTATTGGAAAGATTTATGTTGCCAAATGTGGTGATAACCTCCTTGGGTGGAGGCATCAAAGAGACTTGGGGATAATCCTCAACCCGAATGCCCGTTATCCCTCCGAACAGGTCATGTTAGTTGATCACTCTGTAATCTCCAATAGATTCTTTGAGGAATTTCCCCAGGTCTTTTCGGACAAACTAGGTTTGCTTAAAGGTTTCGAACATCGCATAGTCCTTAAGCAGAATGCAACACCTATAGTACACAAAGTTAGGAAGGTTCCCAACATGATGCTGGAACCCCTGAGGAACGAATTTAAGAGACTAGTAAACCAGAATATAATTGAGGAAATCGAATCCTCTGAATGGTTGGCCCCAGTGGTTTTGGCCCCCAAAGATGGAAGAAAGAATATCAGAATGTGTGTCGACTTGAGGAGTCTAAACAAATGGATATGGGTGGACCGCCAACCCCTTCCTAATATCGCTGAGTCAATTAATATGCTTGATGGTGCGAAGGTCTTTAGTGTATTAGACTTGTCCTCCGCATATCATCAAGTGCTTCTCCATCCAGATTCCAAGCACCTAACATCTTTCGTGACACCACTGGGGGCATTCTGTTTCATCAGGATGCCGTTTGGATTAGCCTCGGCAGCTGCCTGTTTTCAGCGCATCATGAAGATGATCCTGGGGGACTTGTCTAACATCTTGTTCTTCCAGGACGACATCCTAGTTTACGGGAAGAATGACTTGGACCATGACAGTGTTTTGAGAGTCACTTTGCAAAGACTAGCTGAAAAAGGTTTGACTGTAAACAAATTGAAGTGTAAGATTGGAGTGTCCTCCGTCACATATTTAGGTCATGTTATCTCTGGGGAGGGCATCCAACCAAAGCTGGATCTTACAAAGAGTATTGTTGATGCTCCGGCCCCAGCTGATAAGGAGCAGGTGAGGTCTTTTCTTGGCCTTGCCGAGTTTTATTCAAAATTTATTCAGGGTTTCGCCTCCACTGTTGAACCGATCAGAGCCCTGCTAACGAAAGGCATACAATTTGCCTGGTCGCAAGATTGTGATGTGGCCTTCAACTCTATCAAGCAGGCAATAGGTAAAATGCCCACCCTTGGCCATTTTGATTCCAAGAAGAAGACTGTTCTAACAACTGACGCCAGCCTGTATGGCCTTGGAGCAGTGCTTTCTCAGATTGTTGGAAACGAGGAGAAAGTTGTTGCATTTGCCTCTAGAGCACTAAAGAAACCTGAACAACAATATTCATGCATTGAAAGGGAGGCTTTGGCCATAGCGTGGGCAATAAAGCATTTTAAGTTTTAGTTATGGGGCATACCTTTCTTAGTGAGGTCCGATCATCGCCCTTTGGTTCAAGTGTTCTCGTGTGTGGAGAGTGAAAGACTAACACCCAGACTTAAGCGTTGGAGCGAAGGGTTGGAAGAATTCAATTTTCAGGTACAATACCTTCCGGGTTCTGCCAACAAAGCAGCGGATTGCTTGTCCAGACTGCCCATTGAAGGTTGCAATGACACTCCAGACAATGAAACTGTTGGGGTTTGCTGGGTCAAGGAGCCTGCTATCCAAGAACTGGAATGGGAACAGGCCTTATCCGAGGATGTGTTGCTTCCTATTGTGGTAGACTTTGTTATCAAAGGGTGGCCTGACTGCAAGAAATTTGACCCTGATTTTTTACCTTTTTAGTCCATTAGGAACAAACTTACCCTTTGTCAAGGTCAACTCATGCGTGGTGAGAGAGGTGTACCCCCTGATGGCTTAAAATCCAAGCTTGTAAACCTTGCTCACGAGGGCACTTGGGAAGGAATCTCACCAAGTCCCGACTCCGTGAGAGGTATTGGTGGCCCAAGATGGATAGTCATGTCGAGAAGGTGGTCAAAGAGTGTTGTCAGTGTACTTCCAATGATAAATCCCAGGTTACCAGTACTGCTCCCTTGTCACCTGTTGAAGTACCGCAAGAGCCTTGGGTCAAGCTTGGCCTGGATCTCATGGGTCCCTTTGAGCTACTGGGGCCCTCAGAGAAATATGTAATTCTTTTGGTCGATTACTCATCTAAGTGGGTTTCCACCAAATGTGTGAATTCTGTCAACACCAGGGTGGCCATTGACTTTCTTAGAGATTAATTTGCCAGTGAGGGTGTTCCCCGTTTCCTCATCACAGACAATGGGGTGCAATTCACCTCACAGGAAATGCAAGACTTTTTAAAGGATTTTGGCATTACTCATCAGAAAACTGCACTTTATGAGCCACAGGCCAATGGTCTTGCGGAGCGTATGAACAGGATGGTAAAAGCATGTGTGCAGAGGGCAATGGAAATGAAGGTTCCTCTCAAGGGTGTTATGAGGGATACTTGGTGGGCGCATCGTACTGCCCTCAATGCTATTTTGCAAAAGTCTCCTTTTCAAATACTGAGAGGGAGGGTTGCCCTATCCAAACTCAATCCTGGTTGGTTATCTCTTATTGAGGGTCCTGTTTTGGATAAGGAGGAGGTGGGTGCTAAAATCAAGTCTTACCAAGAGAAGTACAAGGAGAGGTTTGATTTTAAGAAATCAACCAAAGCCACGACATGGAAGGTTGGTGAGTGGGTACTCATAAAAAGACCACGCTGGCATAGGAAGGGTGTTACTGAATTTATGGGCCCTTTTGTCATTACTTCTGTTTATAAGAATGTTGTCACTGTTCACAATGGTGGTAAGTGGAGCATGTCTCACCTAGTTAAATTCCGAGGTGATAAATCCTCGTTTCCCTCATGTCCTGATGTTTTGCCTGGTCCTGATTTGCCCATGGGTGGTCCTTCTCCTAGTTTTCATTCACAAGGTCTTTCTTCAAGGTCTCGTTGTCCACCTAAGCGTTATAATGACTATATGATGTATTGAACCAATATGTGATGTATTTGTACTAATGTGGTGCCATGTCATAATTTGCACCATTCTTATCTTCCTGTCTTCTTTCTTTTTCTTCTTTCATTTCTTTCTTTCCCCTTTCCTTGTGTTTTCAGTAAAGGGGATGTGTTGTGTTGATTCAATGTGCTGCTCGAGTCTGGAGTTCTATCTCCATGGCAGCGTCTCGTGCGAGACAGTTGCAACGAGGAGAGCTGACAGGCCGGCAGCAGGAGTTGGTGGTACTACATGAAAAGTAATAAACTACTTAGGGCCATATGTACGAACGCATTTTCCCATAGACACAGAATGTGCAAAACCCTTTGATACATCTGGCCCTTAGAAACTTACCAGTGTCTCACTCCTTAACACTTTGCACATTAGAGCTTTCGCAAGAAAACTTACTACGTGAAGTCTTCCAGCTGTAATGGAACTCTGGAGTCCTTCACGCCTTCCTGCCCCTGTCTCACCTGCTAAAGTGCTGAAGAGGATCGGGAACGAGCAGACCTACATCACTGTAGTGGCTCCTGATTGGGCATGAGTGTGTGGTACCCAGACTTTCAAGGCATGAGCACCTGTCCTCCATCAGGCTGCCACTTTGAAAGGATATCTTGCCTCAGCAACAGGGCAGGTCCTTCACCCAAATCTATTCAATATATTCATCCATGCATGAAGACTGAGCGGCGGCATTTGACTGCCTTTTGTCTGCCACCTCAAATAGTGGATATCATCCTCACCGCAAGACGCATTTCCATTAAGTCCTTTTATACAGAACAATGAGGCAAGTTTGTGGCTTGGTGTAGTGACCGCAAGACTTACCCTTTAAAATCCAACTGTCTGGGGTTCTTTAGTTTCTCTTGCTTTCCCACAAGGCCTAGCAATGGGCAATATTTCACCCTTTTTACTTTTGCTGGACCAATCGTCTTTAACTCACCTGTGGTGATGAGTTTTATAAAATGCCGGACACTAGTTTTCTCCTAAACTGTTTGTGAGACCACAATGGGACCTAAATTTGGTTGTAATGTTTATAATGTGCACGCCCTTCGAGCCGATGACTAGCTGCTCACTGTGTCTCTTGGAGGACTATCTTTCTCATTGTGATGACTTCAGCTCTTGCCAATGAGTAATCTTCAGGCACTGTTTGTGCTTCTGGCCTATACTACCCTTTTTTTATTTTTTTTTTACAGATAAACTAGGTTTGAGAACTCAGGTGGCCTTCTTGCCTAAAGTTGTGACTCCTTTCCATGTTGAGGAATATATTTCCTTGCCTACATTCTTTGCCCCGCCTTAGTCACCGAAAGAGGAGGAGTGGCTTAATTTGCTGGACCCCTAAAGGACTTGCAGCGTTTATATTGATCGTACCGTAGAACACTGTGTTAACAATCAACTTTTTGTGGAGTTCTCTGGGGCATAGAAAAGGGATGGCTGTGCAGAAGAGAACTCTGTTGAGGTGGATTGTCCTCTGCATTAAGACCTGCTATGCACTTGCTAAGAAGCAGCCACCGGACGGTCTGAAAGCCCACTCCAACAGAGCTACGTTTGCTACCACTTCGTTGACATTCATAGTTCCTGTCCTTGACATCTTCCAGGCTGCAATGTGATTGCCTGTGTATACTTTCACAAAGCACACTGAATTGACAGTCTGATCCATTGGGAAGGACTTTTCACCTGCTCAGTTCTGCAAGGCTTTTTGGTTGGGTGGATGAAACTTGTGGAACCTCTGTGGAATTCCACAGAGGTACAAAAAAACTGAGATTTCGCTGAGTCTCGCCAACGGGGGAAAAAATGCATGTTGCACTGTTCGTGTTGCGATTTAGCGCCTACAGTAACGTTCCATGGTTAAAAATCAGTGCAAACGGCAAGACACAGTACGCGGTCATTCAAGTTGATTTTGCTGCTGCTTGAGTAGAAAAACGACCGGAGAAGCAGCCTCTGACCCTGACCGAGACCGCTCACGGTAGAAAATCAAGCTCTAAGGCTTCCTAGTGACTGTAAATTGTGCTAGGGGGCACCAAGCCTCACGTTGGTTCAGTTGTCATTCCGTAGCTCGAACGGGAAAATAAAATTCTGCCATATGGCAATTGGTGGAATTTGGCTGGAACTTTGTGTTAAACGTGGAGTTGCTAAATTCTCCAATTCTGCAAGCTGTATTAAAAGATCAGCCTAGGTCTACTTTTTGGTCTGAGTCCCCTTCGCAGACCCTCCACATTAGGAGGCACTGCTGTCGAATCTATTCTGAGGTGAGCATTCTGTAGTTAAAAGTATCCATCAGAAGGACAATTTACTTACCTTAGGTAATGCTTTTTCTTGTAAATACTTTATTTTACCACAGATTCCTCACTGCCTTCTACCTCCCATTTCTGTGTAGTGTCCTCTTTTTAACATCTAGAAAGGTCCCAAGTTAGGGATATGCAAAGTGGTACCAATAGTTATTCATGCTCTGCGTCCCGGGGTGTGGACAGAGACAGGAAAGAAGCTGACGTCAGCATGCCAGGTGGTGCTTCTATGTAGTTCTGCTCCATCACCTCCGGTGTAGAACAGAGTCAATACAGAGGTGCACAGCGCTACCTACCTGCCCGCAGGAACATTACTGAATGAAGTTTTCAGATGCTTTCTGGCACCTGAGAAAAATTCTAAGCTGAAGAATCTGCAGATGGAAAGAGTCTCCACCAGAGAGCGTTACCAAAGGTGAGTAACTTTTTCTTGTTGCCAGGTCTGAAAGGGATCCCCAAGCAAAAAGGACTGTTGGATTTGCCCAGGCACAGAAAAATGAAAAATGTAAAAAAACAAATGCAAAACAGAAAAAATTAATTTTTCCAATTAGTTTTTAATACCCTCACATATAAATACATATACATAAATTATTTTTTACATGTATTGTTATTTCCTAATGCGGGAGCTGGGTTTTTGCATACTATACAATTTGTAGCACATACAATATAACAGACCTAGTCAAATGGTCTTGCTTTAGCTTTTAGCTCTCCCATACACTAAAACAGAGTAACATAAATGACATATGTAATTATTTATTTTGCTGCGTTACCTGAACACAAAAGAGAAGAAATGGTTGAAACTGTGGGATCTTATCCAGTGTTTCAATGCTGCATGTAGTAATTTCCAGCTAACTTTGTTGTATTGCCTCGACAAGGTCCTTAATGCCCTTAGACACTCGGTGCATTCTGGAACACCTTACCATTGTCCCTGATGGGCAGACTTGCAGTGTCAAAAATGGTGATGTTACCCAGGTGCCTATACGCACTACAAAATATACCATGTCCGGTTCCGGCACGGATTTTTAATCAACTAAACACAATTCTTATTTCACTTCTCTGGGCCGGCCGACGCAGTAGAGTAGCTCTCACTACACTGACGCGCAGGTACGAGGAGGGTGGATTAGAAGCCCCTCGTTTTGACTTATACTATTTTGCGGCCCAGCTCCAACATGCGGCCCGCTGGATGGGGGAAGGGGACAACTGGGAAAAGCGACTATTGGCTGGCCGGGTGGACCCGGAAGACCTACCGGTAGCATTGATGCAGGGAAGGGCAGCCGATGGGGACTTACCGCACCTGGTGCGTCACACGGCGGCTATTTGGCAGCAATTTGTGGAACGGGAGCTGAAACATGCTCCTTTCCACAGGGAATTACCCGTCTGGATACTGGCACCCTTCAGAGACATTAGTAGTCATATGTCTTTTCAGAATTGGAGGGAGGGCGGGTGTGAGGTTCTCGCGGATCTATATCCCAATGAGACGTTTCTAACCTTCGAGCAAGCGTGTGAGAGTTTTACTCTTGGGCAGGGTCACTTCCTTCAATATAGAGGGATACAGGAAGTAGTGAGAATTACCTGGCCACAATATCCAGATATTCCCCAGCCGACGGACACTCTGGATCTGCTCCTAACCTGTGATTCTGGACGCAGACTGATATCGCTTCTGTCTAAGGCTGTGCACCGGGACTCTGACACTCGTTCCCCCCCTTATCACGGGCAGCTTGGGAGAGTGACCTCAATATCGTCATAGAGGATGGTACTTGGTCAGCTATTTATGAACTTACACATACAGTATCCTATAACGCCAGGTTTAAATTGATCCACTATAATTTTTTACACCGCACCTATCTCACCCCGGTGAAGCTGCGACGTTTCTCACGTTCTAATGACGGCAAGTGCACCAGTTGCAGGGCCAACGACGCAGACTTTCTGCACTTGGCCTGGGCATGCCCTGAGAGACGTCAGTTCTGGGCGCAGGTTGTGGAAAAGGTGCGGACGAGTACAGGCTTCCCCATCCCAGAAGAACCAATCCAATGTTTGTTGGCCCATGTACGCAAACCCAAAAAACGAAAAATAGCGTATAAACTGTTACAGCTCATGTTGGTTTTGGCCAGACGCAGAATAGCAATTAATTGGATGGGACACAGATGCTTGGATATCCCCACATGGTTACGGGATGTTAGGGAATGGGCCCTAGCTGAAGAGACGCACATGCAGTTAACTCGCAAAGATGATAACTTACAGGCAGACCTCATGGAATGGCGCCAGTGGTGTAGGATAGCCCTCAACTTGGAAGGGGAGGATGGTATTCAGAGTGATTCAACATCCAGTGGGACTGCCTCGGAAGGGGGGGCCAACCGGGATGGAACGGAATTGGGGAACTGAGCGTAATGACTACCCCCTAGTGATTACGCCGTACTAACGTGCTGCTCATAATGTGATCTCATTGTCGATTGTAATGTAGCTTGATGTGAAACGTTACCCTGTTCACCTCTGGATCCGTGCGCAAATACCAATGTCCCATTATATGCTGTGATGTTGATTGTTTGAATAAGCGATAAACAATAAAATAAAATAAATAAAAAACTTTGTTGTATTGACCTTCTATTTAATGATGTTAAAACTGCTGAATGTCAAAGGTCCTGATTCACAAACCCTGCCTTGTAGCTTAGTACAGCTTAAAAAAAAAAATTCTTGAGCATAGATCCCAGATTTTCACACCAGTACATTAAACATCCAACTGCAGAAGAGATGCACCAAAAGAAAATTCTCGAAATATATATATATTTAGGGCTAATTTAGGAATTGGGGTACACCAAGGAAAGGGGCCTGGAGCAGCCATAAGGAAAACAGTGAACAAATGTGCAGTTATGTAGGAAGCCGCAAACCTTTCAGTTGTTTTTTTATTTCAAATTTATGCACCTACATTTAGTGCTTTAAAAAGCAGCTTAACTGTGCAAATTGCACGTTGACAACATTGCAAGAACCACAGATGTCATGTGGAGTAATGGTTTAGCCACCACAATGAAAAATTAAGGTACATTTTCACCTTGAACCTAAATGTAAACATATCAATTTAGTGTTTGTCATGGGCATGAAAATCTTCAGTTGCTATAGCTTCCTGAGCATAGATTGTGGGATCTTTTCCAAGTCCCATGAAAAGTGTAACTTTTTGAAAACTAGAGGTGTATGCCTATGAAAGTTACTTTGAGACCTTTTAAAAAAGAAAAGAGTAAGTGTAAATTTTGGAACTCTTTGCTGCTATTTAAAATGCAAGCAAATACTCTGAGCATGTAAATTACACATCATAATGACTGGTGCAGGATCTTAAATACACCATCCTTGTTCTTATCCAATCAACACTAAGTGGTCTGTATTTTAACCTGTGTATTTCTGGTCATAATACCAAGCATGTGTGTTTAAATGCTATTAGTAATTCCATTCATTCATATCTGCCAATGGATACTTTCAAATGTATACAAAAAATGCTTTTGCACTGTTGGCCATAGAGTAATTTTACAAGTCGTACGATTTGGGTTGTCTTTATTTCTATATGAAATGTTGTATGTGGAAACAAATGATGAGCTCTCCAATAAGTAATTAAGTAAGACTTTGGAAGGTTTCAGAAGCAAAGGTTTCCAGAATAATGAATTATGAGATTTAGTTAATGGACATCCAATATGTTGTACATTACAATGTTTAACTAACTCAGCTCTTAATTTGCTTTCCTTTTCCTTTCTTCCTTTCTCTTCAATCTTCACCTATAGACTGGAGGATATTCCTACATCTCCTACGAGCACAGCCAAACAAGAGTTTCTGTATGTTATGTTAATGTTTAATGGGCTTGCTGATTTTAACATTGCATAGGATAGTGACACATCAACCCTTTTGTTAGTGTTTATTGTACTCCACTGCATAGCTCATATTGCAATACAGTCCTCAAATTTCCAACTAATAAGGAAAAATTCAAGCATGTGTCTAATCAACATTTTCATTACGGCATATAATTTTACAAAACTCTGAATGCTGTTTTGTATGTTACTTAACACCCTTATGCTCATTAATACGTTTAGTTCTTAAATGGATTACATTTCCCATTAATATTTTAGTTTGGACATAAAATGGGGCAAGTTATTTTGCCTAGATTAATCCCAAATTGATATTCATGTTAAAAATGTCAAATATAATTTACATTGAGGAGTTTGTGCATGATAGCTGAAATTTGGTTATATTTGCAACAGAGATAGGTCCTTATGCTAAACCATACTAACCATTTAGATAAAAACATTTCCTATTGTCTTGCATTTTAAGTAGCATAGTTCTCATTGAGCCAGTCTTCTCATGAATTCCTAGAGCACTTTCTAAGTCTCAGTTGGCCTCGGTCGACAGGTTGCTTTATTCAGTTAATATGTATATTCAATATCATGGGCACAATTCACATGTATATTCACTGTGACTTACACTTATAGTACTCCCGTCTTACTCCTGATATGCAGGAATAAGCCAGAAATGTTATAAGAGTAGGTCATTGCAAAATCTTTGTGAATCAGGCCTAATGTCTCTAAGTTGGCTGAAATTATTCTGCAATTTGAATCGGGGGTTTCTGTCACTGAAGTAGTTAAATATTTTCTTGCATGATAACATTGCCTACTGTGACTATAAACTCTTTCTAATGTGGGGATCAACTCACTTTAGTCTCTAAAAATTTACATAAGAGATTACTTGTGATGAATCAAGTAGTTTCTTCATTCTATGAGAATTTCATCACATTTTGTGCATCTCTGGAAACCCCAGGTACTGTAAATCTGGATTTTTTTCAATTTTTATTCGGGCCTTTATTAAGATTTCTCTTGCAACATCAAAAAAACTATCTTTGAAAAAATATGTACAAAAATCACTCAGTTATGTGACATTTTTTAGAAAATATGTGAAAGCGAGATACACCCTCCTACTCTCATTAAGGCACTTGTTTCTGAAGGCATCTTCATATTTTCTAATATATTGCATGTTGAGTGCTGAGCCATCTCCGCTTATCATTTTATTTTAACTTGAGCAGTAGGGTTTGATCCAGAGGACTGTAATCTAGCACCACATGAATTTATATTGTTCCAAGGAACATGGAGCAGTTGCTTTTCTTCCTATACACAGCCAGCACACTGCAAGTATTTACTAACTAGTTCTTGGTTTTTTCAAAATCCCCACTTAAGCTCATTCTCAAAATCCCTTTTATTTAAATGTCCCTTGTGCTAAAGTTGTTAGTGAAATGTATGCATTCTCTACTTAACCAACCTACACTGTAGATAAGAGGTCATTAGCACTACCCCTAATCCTTTTACTAGGGGCTTTCATTTTTCATTCTGTTCAGTCTGTACTGTCCTTTTTATTCTTCCTGTGATATTAGGTGAGATAATGTCTGCAAGCACTCCTTTGTGATTTTGGTCTTAATGTTGTCATTGAAATACAGTCCAGATGTGCAATGTGTCTTGACAGAAAAAATAAATATTGCTAAGTTTCAGGTATAGGCAGATGGTGGAAAAAACCTTATCGCATAAACCTTTAATAAGTATCAACTCTAGAATATATATACATGAGAGACACAAATTATATGCATGCCAGAAAACCATGCGTTTTAAATTAACAGTTGCAGCTCCCATCTTCCTATGCATGTGTTCTGAATAATAGCTGGTAACTGTTAGTTTTGTCCTACACCTTAATAATGTTACTTAAGTAGCATGTATCGTTTTGGTAAATTGTAATATAGGACATGTTTGTAGTGAAAAAGCTGTCTAAAATGTGTGTATATAAATATATATATATGATAAGGCAGCTTGAATTTTACTGATTATAATATATTTCGTAAATCTTTGAGGTCTCTTGAAGATATAGTGAGGAGAGATGCTGACTATTGGTTAATTAATTTTCAGAACGGTTGTAAAATGCAGCATTGCCAAATCACAGGCTCTCTACAGTGCTCAGAGAGGACTGAAAACAAATAATGCTGCAGTGTTAAAAGTGGGAGCAATTAGTATCAATATCCCTCAACACCCAGCCACTCTGCACAGCATGATGGTGAGGAGTTCTCATCAGCTTTCTAAACAGATCTCCGACCTCATCAGACAGCCAACCACCGCGTAAGTAACCTGTTTCACTCCTTCCTATCTAAAGAGGGATTCTCATAAATCTGTAATTGATGAGGAGTCTCATGATAGATTCTACATGACCTCAGTGCAGAATGAAATAGTGCCTTACCATGTGATATGTATTGTGTGCCAATCTCTTAATCCCCAAGTGGTGATATTATACCAAGCGTTTATTTTGGGTTTAGACATGTAGCTAGTGATATGGATTAAAGGACTTCTACAGAGTTTGTTATCAAAACATTGTTGTAACCAGGTAAACTTAATTTATGCAGGGACTCCAATTATTTGATTTATCACTGATGGATAATTCTGACCGCAGATTCCTCACCTTTAAAA
This sequence comes from Calotriton arnoldi, assembly GCA_963921515.1. Taxonomy (NCBI): domain Eukaryota; kingdom Metazoa; phylum Chordata; class Amphibia; order Caudata; family Salamandridae; genus Calotriton; species Calotriton arnoldi. The sequence goes on along the minus strand of CAWUFW010000090.1, from coordinate 3,023,638 downwards.
TATCCCCAGGTGCCAGACTAGATCCGAAGAACTATTCAGCAGTGCTCCTGTGCGTTGGCAGGTGGCACCTTTTGGCTCCACAGTGAGACTGTACTGGTGCAGTGACCTGAAGTATCTGAAAGAGACACGTTAGTGACAGATTCCTTACCTTAGAATATCCCCAGGCGTCAGGCTGGATCCGGAAAGTTTTGCGTAGCAGTACCCTTGCGCGTCGGTAGGCGGCGTCGTGCGGCTCCGCGTCCGGCGTCGGCGTCGAGATCGCCGGGATGACGTCGTCGCCAGTACTTAGACGCCGCCCATGCGCGCAGACATCAGTTCTTTCTTTTTCCGCGCCAGTAAGCGCAGATCCATTTTTTCACTGAACTTTTGTGATTTTTTGTCACTGTTTTTCTCGAGTCGTTCGACTCCAACGGTGTCGGTAGGGATGCCCGGCTTCAAGCCATGCGACGCCTGTGGTCGGATGATGTCGATCATGGACCCGCATCGAGACTGTCTCTACTGCCTCGGGCGCGACCACGACTCCAAGTCGTGCCCTGACTGTCGGGCCTTGCATCCGAAGGCTTTGCAAGAGCGGTCTCGAAAGCTCCTCGAGGTCCGGCAGTCGGCTCCGCGCCAATCCAAGCCCCGGTCACGAGAGAGGTCGAGGGGCCGGTCGCGGAGTCCTCAGCGTTCTTCGGGGTCGAAGTCTTCGCACTCCTCCGGTAAGTCAAAGCACAAGAAGTCAAAGAAGCGTCATCGCTCGACGACATCCCCTCGCCGGTCGCGCGACTCGGCTGAGGGTCCCGTCGGCACCGCCCCCGCGGCTCCGGGAGTGCCTGTGGAGCCGCGGCCGCATTACCCGCCCTACCCGGGTTCGGCGGCGACTCCAGCCGAAATACAGGAGTTCCTGTTTGCCATGGCCCGCCTCTTCGGGCCTCAAGGTCCCCCCGGTGGGGTTCCTATGGCGACTCCGTTCCCGGCGCCACCAGCCCCGGCCCCGGCCTCTGCTCCGGTGCTGCCACAACCCCTGTCGACGCCCGTTGACCTAACGACACCTCCACCGGCGTCGATTTCACCGGTGCCGTTCCCGACGCCGCCCGGGGCTCCGGGCGACGTCGTCCCCCGGTTCTCTCCGGATCCGGACTCGGCGCCGGACCGACGTCGATCGACGCCGGCTCCGGCGCTGCTGAGACCTTGGGTCCCACATGTCCCTCCTCCATACATTGACCCTGATTTGGAGGACGAAGAGAACTGGGAGGGGTCTGAGGACCCTCTCACTGCCCAATGTGAGTATGATCAGGACTGGGCTGAGGAACTTGGGGAGGCCAGTGGTCTGGACACCTCTCCTGACATTGGCATGCTGTCTCCTCCTTCCGTGGCAACGGAGGAGGGAGCAAACTTTGCTGCTGTGTTGCGTAGGGCAGCTGAGGTCCTGCACCTCCAGTTACCTACAGTGGCTGTCAGGACTAACATCCTGACGGAAGTGCTTCAGCCGGCGGCTACCTCTGCGGAGCAACTGCTGCCGTTCAACGAGGCACTTTCAGACGTTCTTTTGGGCACCTGGTCCAAGCCCACCACAGGGGCTCCTGTGGATAGGAACGTGGCCCGACGCCATCGCCCTGCTCCGGGCGACCCCCTGTTCCTTTCCCAACACCCCACCCCTGAGAGCTTGGTTGTCCAAGCCTCTGCCTCTCAAAGTGCCTTCCCTACCACTCCCCCGGATAGGGAATCCAAAAAACTGGACCAATTTGGGAAGAAGGTTTTTTCTTCCACCAGTGCTGGCTTGAGGTCTGTCAACACCACTTGCCTTTTGGGCCGATATACCCACTCCTTGTGGGATTCGGTGGCGCAGGTCCTGCCCAAGTGTCCTGAGGAGGCCCAGGCACTGCTTTCCCGCGCCATTGCAGAAGGAAGAGATGCGGCGAAATATACCATCCGGTGTGGCCTAGATACCGCCGACTCGCTAGGCAGATCGCTTGCGACGACAGTGGCACTGCGCCGTCACGCCTGGCTGAGGACCACTGGTTTCTCGGGCGATGTCCAAAACACACTTATGGACATGCCCTTTGATGGTGTCGGCCTTTTCGGCAACAAAGCAGACCATGCGCTGGAGCGCTTTAAGGACTCGCGGCTACAGCCAAGTCCCTGGGCCTTTCTGCTGTGCGCCCTCCGCAACAGTCTACTTTTCGCCCTTTTCGTGGCCACGGAAGGGGCGCCCAGTCACGTCCGCTGCCCAGCCACAGGCCCGCGCAGCAAGCGTCTTCGCGTGGCCGAGGACGTGGCTCCCGCCGAGGCGGGTCGGGTAACCAGCGTGCGGGTCAGGCCACCACCTCCGCCCCGTCCGCGGCCTCCAAGCCCTCCTAGTCCATCCTTTCAGGTCCACAGCACGCCAGTGGGGGGCAGGGTCCGCCATCACCTTCACCACTGGCGTGCCATCACATCGGACAGGTGGGTCTTGGACATTGTCCGAAGGGGCTACTCCCTCCCATTCGTGACTACCCCCCCAGCCATGCCACCTCAATGCCACCGCATGTCGGGGGATCATTTGGTGCTTCTTCAAAAGGAAGTTGCGGCCCTCTTGGCCAAGGGGGCCATCGAGCGCGTTCCGACCCCAGAAGTAGGGCGTGGTTGTTACTCCCACTACTTTCTGGTGCCCAAAAAGGACAAGGAGGACATGCGTCCTATCTTGGACCTCCGGAACGTCAATCGCTTCCTCCGGAAGGAGAAGTTCAAGATGCTCACCCTAGCTCAGGTCTTGACTGCCCTCGACCCTGGAGACTGGATGGTAGCGTTGGACTTACAGGACGCTTATTTCCACATCCCCGTCCTGCCGGCCCACCGGCGTTACCTGCGGTTCACGGTAGGCCTCGGGCATTTTCAGTTCACCAGCGCCCCTCGGGTGTTCACGAAAGTGATGGCGGTGGTCGCAGCTCATCTGCACCGGGCAGGGGTTCCAGTCTTCCCCTACCTCGACGACTGGTTGCTGAAGGCGGGCTCGTCCCAGGCAGTCGTCTCCCACCTCCGGACTAAGGCCGAACTCCTGCACTCGCTGGGGTTCTCCATCAATGTGCCGAAGTCGCACCTGATTCCTTCTCCACAGCTCCTTTTCATCGGAGCAGTTGTGGACACAACGCAGTTTCGGGCCTATCCTCCCGAACGGCGAGTCCAGGATATTTAGGCTATGATTCCGATCTTTCAGCCTCTATCCTGTGTTTCAGTACGGATGACCCTGAGGCTGCTGGGCCTCATGGCCTCCTGCATCCTGCTGGTCGATCATGCCAGATGGCATATGAGGGCTCTGCAGTGGGACCTGAAGTTCCAGTGGGCGCAGCATCAGGGGAACCTGTCCGATTACGTCCAGATCTCGGAGGGGACTGCAAGACAGTTGCAGTGGTGGCTCTCGAACCGGCAATGGGTCATGGGCAGATCCCTCTCCCTTCCCCAGCCAGAGCACACAGTTGTGACGGACGCGTCCCTTCTGGGATGGGGCGGTCACATGGGAGAGGCGGAGATCAGAGGCCCCTGGTCTCCGGCGGAGTCCCGGCTCCATATCAACCTTCTGGAGCTCCGGGCGATCCGACTTGCACTCAAGGCATTCCTTCCCTCTGTCAAAGGGACGGTAGTGCAGGTGTTCACAGACAACACCACCGCCATGTGGTACTGCAACAAACAAGGCGGGGTGGGGTCGTGGACCCTATGTCAGGAGGCTCTGCGTCTCTGGACATGGCTGGAACATCAGGGCATATTCCTGATGGTTCAACACCTGGCAGGTTCTCTGAACGCCAGGGCGGACGAACTCAGCCGCAGGTGCATGATGGATCACGAATGGCGTCTTCACTCGGAGGTGGCGCAAGGACTCTTTCTACAGCGGGGAGAGCCTTGGTTAGATCTATTCGCCACCGAAGAGAACGCGCAATGTCATCAGTTCTGCGCGTTGGAATTTCCAAGGCGGCACTCGCTCGGCGGCGCTTTTCGCCGCGAGTGGAGTTGCGGTTTGTTGTACGCCTTTCCGCCTATACCACTTCTACCCAGAGTGTTGAAGAAGATTCGGCGCGACCGGGCCCAAGTCATTCTTGTGGCTCCGGACTGGGCTCGAAGAGTTTGGTATCCCGAGCTACTCAGTATGAGCGTCCATCCCCCGATCCGTCTGCCTCTTCGGGAGGATCTTCTGTCGCAGCAGCAGGGGACGGTCCTCCACCCGAACCTGTCCAGTCTCCACCTCCTTGCGTGGAGATTGAGCGGCGGCAGTTGATTCCTTTCGACTTGCCTCCCGAAGTTTGTGATGTGATTCTGGCAGCCAGGCATCCCTCCACTAAGGTGGTATACGCCTGCAGGTGGAACAAGTTTGTGGCATGGTGCACAGCAAAGGCTGTGAATCCCCTTTCTGCCCCTCTTTCTGAGGTTCTTCTGTTCCTTCTTTCTCTGGCCCAACAGGGTTCTGCCCTGGGTACCATCAAGGGCTATCTTTGTGCAATCTCGGCCTTCCTCAGGCTTCCTGATCAGCCCTCCTTTTCAAGTCCCCTGTTGTTAACAGGTTTCTTAAAGGCATTACACACCTCTTCCCTCCTGTTCCGTTTGTGATGCCTCAGTGGGACTTGAACTTGGTTCTTACCTTTTAATGTGCGCTCCCTTTGAGCCTCTACATAACTGTCCTCTTCGTCTTCTCACTCTGAAGACAGCCTTTCTGGTGGCCATCACCTCCGCTCGGCGGGTGAGTGAGCTCCAGGCTCTTTCGTGCAAACCCCCCTTTCTGTCTGTCCATCCAGACAAGGTTGTTCTTAGGACGAGTCCGTCCTTCTTGCCAAAGGTGGTTACTGCCTTCCACATCGGGCAGACCATCACTTTGCCCACCTTCTTTCCGCCTCCGCATCCTTCCAGAGAGGAAGAGAGGCTCCACCGTCTGGGCCCAAAACGTGCGCTTTCCTTTTACCTCAACCGCACACAACAGTTCCGGGTGGATGACCAGCTCTTTGTTGGCTACGTGGGTGCCAAAAAAGGTCGGGTGGTACACAAGAGGACCATCTCCCGCTGGGTAATCTTGTGTATCAAAGCCTGCTGTTCTTTGGCTAAGAAGGAGCCCCCTGTTGGGCTACGTGCCGATTCTACCAGGGCAACAGCTGCTACCACGGCTTTAGGCCGCGGTGTTCCGCTACAGGATATATGTCAGGCAGCTACGTGGGCCTCGCTGCACACGTTTACCAAGCATTACTGCCTTGACAGCCAGGTCCGGAGGGACGGCTTCTTTGGCCGCTCTGTCCTCCGGGACTTCCTTGTCTGATCTTTGTTCGCAGACCCACCACCGGGGTTGGTATTGCTGGGGTATCTATTCTAAGGTAAGGAATCTGTCACTAACGTGTCTCTTTCAGATGCACAAGTTACTAACTTGTGTAACGATATATCTGTAAGAGACAGTAGTTAGTGACAGATTCCTTATCGCCCCACCCATCCTCCCCGTTCTGCGAACTGATTTCTAGGGTTAAGGACATCCCTTTCAGGGCTCTAGTATTTTTCAGACACCAATGTCAGCTTCTTGCATGGCTCTGCGTTCCTGGCGCGGAAAGTCGTGTACAGAACTTACGTCAGCGCGCATGGGCGGCGTCTAAGTACTGGCCGCGACGTCATCCCGGCGATCTCGACGCCGACGACGGACGCGGTGCCGCACGACGCCGCCTACCGACACGCAAGGGTACTGCTACGCAAAACTTTCCAGATCCAGCCTGACGCCTGGGGATATTCTAAGGTAAGGAATCTGTCACTAACTACTGTCTCTTACAGATATATCGTTACACAAGTTAGTAACTTGTGCTTCAAGGTCTGACTGCATTCTTAAGTAGGCCCTGAATCCATCTTATGTAATGGAAGCCGCCATCTTCTCAATTTTTGGTAATTGGAGTCTATGCAGAATCACTGTCATTTCTGCCATTGACGCAGATTTCATCTCACCCTATCTTTTTAAGAACTTTGAAAGTGTCAAGTCATTCCGCTAATGATATATATATATATATATATATATATATATATATATATATATATATATATATATATATATATATATATATATATATATATATATATATATATCATATACATATACACATACACATACCACCGGATGTACCATCAATCTGGGACAAGGGTCTACTTATCATGTCAGGGTCAAATAAGAACAAGTACAGACATATCTAAAATAGTGTTTACTGAATTGACGTCCTTCCACCTTATATGTTCATAAGGAAACATCTGGGATGCACACCTTGATGCACATAATTTATGTCAGAGATTTCTAAATTGATGTCAGAATTTCAGTCTCTGATAAGATTTAGTATATTAGGGATGCCACTTGTCAGGAGAGGTCCTTCGCCCAGATTATCGCACAAGATTCTGCCAGAGACGGTCTCACTTACTGCCAGAGCATTTCTAAGATGCTACATTTTGCCTGATGCTGATAAAGCAGAGTCTCGGAGAAAGGCGGCTACAACAGCATGTTTGCCTTTTGCAAGGCACACTGCCTTCACGCCTCTGCCTATAACAACAGCTCTTGCTTTCAACAAGGTATGCGGTGCGTCTCTTCTCCCTAAGAAACTCTAGACTGTAATTGCTCTACTTTCCATGCTCCCTCAGTGTAGCGAATAGAAGTAGGTTTTAGGGTGTTAAGTTTTAGTTGAAATTTACAAAGTTAAAATGTTAATTTCATTCTTATTACTCACAACGTGCCTTCTTGCTGTTTTTATGATATGCTGGGTAGTTATTGTAGGTGTACTAAGAAACAGATTCATCCTGTTGTGATAAATGCTTTTTAGTTAAGTGTTGATTCCTCTTAGTGCAGTGTGTGTATGTGATATTGTCAATAACAATTTCTGTTACCACGGACTCCCTCGCCCAGCTACAGGTATTTTTAGTAACCCAAAAGCAATAACTCTACTTCAACAATGTATTGGAAAGGGGTTCTGCAGGGCTACAATAACCTGACTTTCACATTCTGCACTAGTGCATTGAACTGAGTTCACCTGTGTCACACGTGGGTGGGAAAGCAGACGTTCTAGAACCACACCAGTCGTTTATACAACAGCAGAAGTGTCAGAGCCATTCCACATGTAAACACCATCTCCTGCGCGCAGATGTCAGTTCCTTTCTTCCCGTGCCCTTCTTCTGTCTGACGACGACTTTTCAAAGTGTGCTAGGGTATACTGTCCTCACCGAAAAAGATAGGATTCGAGACATGCCTAGACTGCAGGAAGCAAATGTCAGTCACGGACCCACATGAGGTATGCCTGTGGTGCTTGGGCAATGGTCACGACTCTAAGTCATCTGACAAGTGTGCCTTTATGCAGCCACAGGCAATTAGGGATCCTCTACATTGCCGAACATAAGCGGTTATGGTCAAAGCGCAGGTCTCAATCTGGCCAAATCCCTGTCATGAGGCCGCTTGCGTGAAGAGTTAATTTTTCCGGTCAGTCTTTTGGTGAATGTTGTAATCAAGGCGCAATCACAAGAAAACCAAATGGGACTCAACCCCTATCCCGCCACTCAAAGTCTATATCCTTTGAATATGAACGAATCCTGCAATTGGTGTTGCCATGCTTCGCATTCCTTGGGCTATCATCTGCATCACAGCAAATAACAGCCTATAAAGATGTCATTCTGCAGACCAATGGTGCCATTCCTGCAGCCTTTGCAGACAGATCCATGCTTACCCTGGCACTGACTTTCATTCTGGTGCCAAGGTCAACATTGGACCCGTCTATGCTGGTGCTGATGTCCTACTGACAGGGCCTAGGTAGGCCAAAGCCGGTCTAGGCTTGGTTGTGTTCCTTTCAGAAGAGGTCCTCACCTTGCAGTTCGGAATGGACTCCAGTGAGGAACAGGTTCAATACTGATTTGCATGACCTCTGACTACAGTGGCAGGGTGGGTGAAAAACGATGGCCTGAAAGGCGGACATGAGCTATGACCATTGGTTGAGATTAATTCAATCATTCCTTTCATCACTTTGTTGTAGTTGATGCACTAAGTGTGACGGTTATATCCAGATAATACTAATCATTAATCCACAAAAGGACTGGGCTGGTAACTAGGCCGCAAGGATTTTGCTCTGGTGCTTGGCCCCTTGATTAGCCAATGAATTTTCAATATTGTTGGTGGAACTCTGGCAATTGGGGGAAAGCAGCCGTAGAGAATGAGCTGTAGCTTTGCTATTCTTGAAGAACTGCTGTGCTGAATTTGCCTTTTTACCAGATGGTCTGGCTCTGTCGAAGGGAAACGTCAATAAGAGAACTTGGATATTCCTGGAAACCCAGTGACATGCATCCAAGCATGGTGTTGGATTCCGACACTGGTGTTAATAGCCCAGGTAACAACAGTCTGCAGTGTCCAGGCTGAACCTTCGATGTCTTGCTGCTTCCTGGCTGTCTTGAACAGTTTGTGTGGAGAAGTTTCAGAATCCCCCAGTAGGGCAGGTACTATGATATTCACCATTTTCCAGAGTTCATTGGTATAGTGATCCAAGCGACACGCAGCATTCATTGATCAATGTGCCAATTTATTGCCCATGGAGTCAGTCATGATGTCAGTCAGTAAGTCTGTAAATGCATTTGGATTGATGATACTGGTGGATTCCTGAACAATAAGTGTCCCCATTTGAAGGCCTAGTCTGCAAGCTCTCCACCAAAAGGCTGGCATTAGTGTCTAGAGTAGGCAGCTGCGTATCAAACACCTCTGTGGCTCTATATTCCTAATGGATACTTGTAACTGCAGATTCCTCACCTTGTGGATATTCCCCAGGCACCAGGCTAGATCTGAAAATGTTTATAGCAGTACTCCTGCGTAACTGTAGGTGGTGTTGTGTGGCTCTGCACCAAATTATTTCTGCTATGGAAGTGACAAGCGGAGCTGCATATAAGTGCCACCCATGTGCGATGACGTCAGTTGCTTTCTTTCCGCACCTTCAGACGCAGATCCAGAGCTACTCCTTGAACTTTCAGACCACAAATGTTATCGATTTACCAGTGTGCAGGGTAAAATGTCACCTCCTAAGACTGCAAGTTCAAACCGTGTAAGGACTGGCACTAAAGATGTTTGTGATGGGCCCTCTCAAGGTATGCTTATGATGTTGGGGCATGAGCATGATTTCAGTGTCTGCAGCGACTGTGCCCCAGATAATCCCTGTGCCAAGATGATCCCAGAGGCCGTGAGGCCAGACTTTACTTTGCCAAACACAAGAAGACTTCACAACCTGACCAGTCAAAAGGAAGGTCCAGTTCTCGCTCACAAAGTGGTTTCTGCAGCAGATCATTATCATGGTCAAGGTCTTGAGGTAAGCCCAAGAAAAAACATAAGAAGTCAAAGCGGTAATCAATCATTTTCTGCCTCTCTTGGACTCCAGAGATGGCTCAAGGGCATCAGCTTGTCTCCCGGTCTCGCTCCCGATCTCCATCTGAGTCGATTCTGACTCAGGTCCCGGCACAGCCAAATTTCAGAGTTTGTCGGCGGCATCGCTGAAAGTAGAGGATTTCAGAGAGGTAATGCTGTGCATTTTCAGCACTTTGCTGGCTATCTGTAGTGCGCCTTCAGTACCCCAGGATACGCAGGGACATCCAGTCTGACTTCCACCCTCGTTGCAGTCTGTGCCCCTTACCCACATCCAACTCGGCTCCCACTCTGATGCCCACTTGGGTCTGACTTCTGTTCCCTTTGCATTAATGTCGACGCCAGGGGAGGATGTACAGCCCATTGTGCTATTCAACTCTGATGAAAATCCACCATGATCTTGACCGAGATCACGACCGGCACGAAGCCAATAGTAATTCCTTCAAATTCAGATACTTTGTCCTTACCAAGTGGTAGGGCCCAAACTTCACACATTCTTTTTGGCACTGACTCCGACAGTGCAATTATGAAGAAGGGGACAACAGTATTCCCCAAATTGATTAGGAAAACTGGTATGAGGAACTTCAAGATGTCAGTGGTCTGGATGCTTCTCCAAATACTTGCCTTGTGTCTCCTCCGGTCCTGCCACATAAGAAAGCACCTCCTTCATAGTAGTTGTGCAAAGGGTGGCAGAAGTTCTAGACTTACAGCCTCCCACTATGGAGGTACTGGTAACTGAGGTACTTCAGCCAGTTAAGAGCCTCTTATAGCATTTGATGAAGCCTTTATTGATGACATTTTGGGCACATGGTCAAAATCATGCTCAGGTCGGCCTGTTAATAGACAAGCCGCTTGTTGGGCACCCGGCGACCCAGTCTTCCGTATTCAACATCCGACACCAAAGAGCTTGGTGGTACAGGTGACCACAAGCAAAGTAAACCCCAATGCTTTCCTTCCTCTCCACCTGATTGTGAATCTAAAACAAAGACGTTTGGAAAACAGATTTTCTTTTCTGAGCCTTGCCCCGAGGTCATGGACGCCCGCGGCTTTCTAGGCCGCTACTCTCAGATCCTTTGGGATCCAGTGGCATATATTTTACTGGCTATTTTGGATGAGCGTTGGGCATCTGTTACACAGGCTATTCAAGACTGGTGAGATGCTGTGAAATTTGTCATGTGGTCTGGCTTGGACACACCTGACTGTTGAGGATGAGCAATGGGCCCTTAGACACCAGGCCTGTGTGAGATCTACTGGCTTTTCCAGGTTCATCCGAGGGCCCCGAATGGACATTCTGTTGGATGGCTCTTGCATATCTGGTGAAAGGCAGGCTCTGCCATTGAAAGTTTCAAGGAGAGCAGAGCCACAACACATTCCTTGTGGGGTGTCTTTTCCTGCAAGAAAAATCCAACAGCAATTTTGCCCTCTCTGTGGCTGTGTTCAGGGTTTTCCATTTCACCAATGTCATTCTCTTCCATGAGCACAGCAGGCTTTTCGGTCTTTTCGTAGCCGAGGCTGCGGCTCTCATTAGCAATGCCCGGGACAACAGGGACAACATGCAGCTCAATCTCCAGCCCCTTCAACATCTGCAGCCACAAACCCGCTTTAATGTGTCCTTGTCAGTACACTGCAAACACAACAAGATGATGGACAGAGTGCTAAAAGATTTCAAACACTCACCCCCAGTCAAGATATCAGGGTAAAATCCATTGTTCTTTTGCTCATCATGCCACCCCAGTTTGGACCCAGCTATATGCAAATCAGTCCTGACCCTGCTCCCCATGGGAACAGCCCAGCCTGAACTGCTAAGCCACGTCCTCCCTGGACCAGAAACCAGCATTCTAGGGCCGGTTTCGGGGTTTCACTCCCTCATTAGCCAGGCTAGCTTGAATTCAGTGGCACAGCGAGCAAGTTGGAGCTCCACCCTGTTAGAGGCAGGATCCAATATTTCCTCCGGGGTCGACAGGCCATTACTTCAGACAAGTAAGTCCTCCAAATTGTCCATTGAGGCTACGCCCTCCCATTTCTTTCTACCTTGCTGCAGCTTCCACTACCATCTGCACAGCTGATGAAGGAACACCTGTCTGTCTTGCAGCAGGAAGTGCATGTTGTTATGGCCAAAGGGGATATAGATAGGGTTCCAGCCTCAGAAGTAGGAGTTGGGTGTTACTCCAGCTAAATCCTTTTGCAGTAGGACAGAGGCCTTCATACTATTTTGGATCTTTGCCCTCTCAGTGCCTTCCTGTTGAAGGACAAATTGAAGATACTCATGCTGGTCCAGGTCTTCTCTGCCCTAGGCCTCAGAGACTGGATGGTGACTTTGGACCTGCAGGATGTTTATTTCCATATCCCCGCCCTGAAGGCTCGCAGGTGCTACCTGCTGTTCATGGTGGGCCAGGACTATTTTCAGTTTGCAGTGCTGTTTTTTGGCCTCACCAGTGCCCCTCAAGTGTTTACAAAAGGGATGGCGGTGGTCTCAAGACATCTTCGGAGGTTGGGAGTACCAGTCTTTCCCTAACTTGATGACTGGTTGTTAAAGGCGGACTAGCCCCAGACACTTGTCAACCATCTCCAGATGACAGAGCACCTTCTAACATTGTTAGTATTCACTCTCAGCATGCCGAAGCCACACCTTACTCCTTCACAGATGCTTGCATTCATCATAGCTATTTTGCATACGGAACGGTTTCAGGCCTTTCCCCTTGAGCGGGGAGTCCATGACATTAAGGCTATAATCTGGATGTTTCAGCCTTACCACTGAATCTGTGTGGATGACTGATGCTCCTGGGATTATTGCCATCCTGCTGGCCAAACATACCAGCTGGTGCATGTGGGCTCTCCAGTGGGACTTCAAGTCCCAGTCGACACAGCATCAGAGGAATCTGTCGGATTATATACAGATTTCGGAGGAGTCTGCAAGTGGCCTGAAGTGGTGACTACTGGACGCAGTCCGGTCTATGTCAGATCCCTCTCCCTACCCGACCCAGAGTTGATGATGGTCATGGATGCATCCCAGCTGGTTCGGGGAGGCCATGAGAAAGGTGGAAATCAGAGGCATCTGATCTCCGGCGGAGACTCGACTCCACATCAGAGTGTCGGAGTTGAAGGGTTAAAGGCATTCCTGCCCATCATCGGAGGAAGACTGGTGCATGTGCTTACGGACAACACTGCCCTCTGGTTGTCCTGTAACAAGCAGGGCAAGGTTGGGACTTGTGCTTTGTGTCAGAAGGCTCTACGCCTCTGGAAGTGGCTGGACTGCCAAGGAATTTCTCTGGTGGTGAACCACCTGGCGAGATCTCTAAACACTAGGGCGAACAATCTCGTCCACCGACACCTAGTGGATCACAAATGGCAGTTGCACCTAGAGGTGACACAGGGCATCTTTCAGCAATGGAGAAAACCCTGACTAGATCTTTTCCCCATCTCAGAGATTGTGCAATGTCAGCAATTTAGCACGTTGGAGTTTTCCAAAGAAGCTCTCTCTGAGATGTCTTCTATCAAGAGTTGAGCTCTGGACTCCTGTATGCCTTCGCACCACTGACTCTCATGAAGCATAAGTTACTTAACATAAAATTAAAGATGTTTCTGGTGGATACTCTAACTAGCTGCAGATTCCTCTCCAAACCTCCCTGTCCTGTAAACTGGACTCATTTTCAAGCTAATAAGGTCTTGATCTAAAGATCTGCACACTTATCATACCAGTCTGCCAATAGGATCTGTGTCTGAGGGTGCGGAGAGCCTAGATATCAAATTGCGTCTGCTCACATGGGTGCTGCTTATGTGCGGCTCCGCGAGTCACATTCTGATCAGAATGATTTTGGCTTGGATCCACACGACACCACCAACCGACATGCAGGAGTCTTGCTTTCATGTTTCCAGATGCAGTCTGGCACCTGAGGAATATTAACAAGGTGAGGCATCTGCAGTTAGATATAGTATTCACTAGAAAGATTGTTACTGAAGGTAAGTAACTTGTTCGTTACCACTACAAAAGAGGCACTTTCCTCTGTTGGGTCCCTCAGGGGCACATTTAATCCCATTTCTGGAGATGCATCTGCGCTACTGGCATTTTGTAGTTAAGGTTATAAACCAGCTTCAGTGTAATGAGCAGAGACCAAATTATCTGCTTCTTCATCGTCTGCTTCATTTTGAGAAATATCCTTCTGTCCGTGTTGAACATCAGAGTCCAAGCCAAAGAGGGTCTCCAACCTCCTAAAATATTGCCTACAATGCAGAGGATCAAGGAGTCAATCATCCTCAACCTCTGATTGTGTCCTGGTGATCTCACAGCATGACATAGGAAGTACGTGTCCTGACTGATTTAATTGAGGGCTCGAGGGCCATCCATTTGCTACTGAAAGCCTTCCTTATGTCCATCAAGGAGAGGCTGTTACAAGTGCTCACGGACAGTTCCACTAACATGTGTACTGCAACAAATTGGGCAGGTTGGGGTCACGGACTCTGTGCCAAGAGTCCTTGCGTCTCTGGGCGTGGCTGAACCTCAAAGGTTTTTTCCTGCTAGTGAACCACCTGGCAGGATTGTTGAATGCCAAGGCGGACAAGTTCACCCGTCGGCACAGAGCAGACCATGAGTGGCAGTTCATATAGAAGTGGTTCACGGTCTCTTCAACGAATGCGGAGAACCTTGGCTTGATCTGTTTATCACTGCAGAGAAAGCGCAATGTCAGTACTTCTGCGCGTTGGAGTTTCCAAGGTGCCTCTCTTTTGTAGACTCATTCCACTCAAGTGGATCTCTGGACTCCTGTATACCTTTCCACCGATACCACTCCTGCCCCGAGATCTCAAGAAGATCAGGACCGACTGGTCCCAAGTCAACCTAGTAGTTTTGGTTTGGGCACAGAGAATGTGGTATTCAGAAGTCCTGGACCTGAGTATCTCCTCCGATTTGGCTGCCCTTCCGGGAGGATCTGTTCTCGCCATAGTAGGGCTGGTTCTCCAGCATTGAATCTTTCATAGATTCACATGCTTGTATCTTCCCCGTCGTCATGGTGGGAGTCTCGCAGTAGTTAGAAAGGAAGTACCATAGAAGTACATAAAACCACCAAAAGTAAAGAAAAACTTTGAGATTTGTCAGCATCTTTATGTAGGTCCAAACTTTGACCAATCAGAGACCAGCCCTAGACCTCAACTCCCCAGCAGAGCCACCAGACCTCAGATTTCTAACCGCACGTCGTGTGTAAGGGAGTCTCCCTGAGCTCTGCTCAGTTTGTCACTGAGTGAACTTTTGACCCTGCTAGAATTCACCTCAAGGTATTGTCTTTCTACCTTCTTTGCTTCAAAGATGTCTGAGGGTTCTAAGAAGAGGCTTTTTAGGCCCTGTAGATTCTGTGGGAAGGCAAGGCTTTTTTCTGAAGATCCACACAAGGACTGTCTTTATTGCCTTTACCCTAAACATACAGCCAAGGACTGTAAATACTGCAGAACCTTTTCAGCAAAAACTCTAAAGGATTGAGAGGCCAGATTATTGTTATGGCTCCAGGAGAAGAAATCAAAATCAGACTCTGGATTTGATGTTGAAGAGAGCCCTGGGCCATCCTCAGCTGAGAGGAAGCGTAAAAATGAGGGCTCTACCTCATTAAAGGCTGATTCAAAGAGATTAAAGGCAGAGAAATCCTCCACTGCCGATAAAACAGCCCTTAAGCTTAAGGAATCAGGCCTGAAGAACCTCTACTGCTTCTCTGCCTGTCACACCTCTCAAACAGGCTTTGTCGACGAAAAAAGCCCGTCATCGAGGACTTCCACTAAATCCCCGACTTCTATGGCGACGACTACATCAGTGGTGACGGCATCGTCGACGAACACAGTGACGACGATTTCCTCGTCGACGGCATCATCGACGGCTTCGGCGACGACGAACACTGTGTCGACGATTGCGTCTACAACTTCGTCGACGGGAACACCGTTGACGAGGGCGTCGATGGCCCGTCGACGACAGTGTTTAAATCACCCTCTCGGCCAGTATCGACGACGATCACTATCAGGTGTCTTCCGTCGTCGACGGATCAAAAACAGGACATTAAAGGTCTCCATTTGGTTCCAAAATCTCCAGGCTTGTCACCTTTACCCAAGATAACTTCGTTGCATCCCTCTCACCTTCTTGATACGGAGGAATCAGCGGATGAAAGTCTTTTTGGCCCCGCTTACAGCCCCTCACAGCTCAGAGTTAAATGCCAGGACACTGTTGAGGAGGAGGAGGCGCAAGGACAGGACACTTCAGAATATATGGAAGGGGATTACTCATTCACGGGTAGCTTTCAGGCCCAACGATACAACTCTTTCCAAGAGCACTATCCTTATGAGGCTTATAAAGAGCGTCAGGAGGTTCGGAGAGATTCCATGCTGGTGCCAATCTCCCTGGTCACAGACCTTAGACATATGTTAAATGACTATTATAAAAGATTTCCGGACTCTCACGCTCCGGTTCCATTGACGCCCGGCGGTCCGAATATTCAGGTTGCTCTGCCTCCACCTGTAGTTACTCCGCCCCCTGTTGCGCAGGTTGAGAGACAGGCTCCTCGATGCATTGCAATCGAAGATGATTACATCGAGAGTGAGGCAGACGATCAATCCAAGGAGGGTGAACTCACTCAGGATCCGGACCTACTTGGTCAAGAATGGGATTATTATGTGCCTCCATCTTCGCCGTAGCCTTCCCCCCTTCCAGCGGCATCCCCCCCGGGAGATATTGGGGGCTTCCATGAAGTACTCGAGAGAGCCTCTAGAAGATTCGATTTGCCTTTGCCTGTGGTGCAAACTGAATGTTTTCTTTATGATTTTAAGGATGCAACAAAGAAATCGGTTCGATGCATTCCGATTGTGGCTTACATTTGGAGTGAAGGTTTGAAAATTATGAAGAACCCAGCCTCCGTTCCTGCTGTGTTACCGAGGATGGAGAAAAAATACAAGACACCTGATTCTGCTCCGGCGTGTTTAATTGGTCATCCTCGTCCGGATTCAGTAATAATGCAAGCTGCGCAGAGGCGTTTTAGGAATCCGCAATCTCCTTGCTCGGTGCCTCCAGACAGGGAAGGCAAACGCCTTGACTGCATCGGCAAACGCTTCGCTACTGTGGCCGCTACTGCTATCAAGGCCTCTAAAGCCTTAGCGATTTTGGGGAGGTTCGACCGTCAGTTATGGTCAGATCTTGCTCCTCTTCTCGAACACCTTCCCGAGGATAAAAAGAAAGAAGCGAAGGACCTCCTGCAGGAGGGTGCTAGAGCGTCTTCAGAGGTGATTGATTCTGCAATGGATTGGTCTTCGATTGGTTTCAGGCAAATGCCAGGTGCCGCAGTTCTTCGTAGACAGGGCTGGCTTAGGGCGACGACCTTCCGCACTGAAGTTCGATCAAAAGTTCTGGATATGCCCTTCAATGGGCAGAATCTGTTTGAAAAGCACATAGACGAAGAGCTACAGGGCATCAAAAAGGATACTGAGACCGCACGTTCCTTAGGCACGTTGCAACAAAGGCGTTTTAAGTCCTTTCGTGGAGGTAGAGGAAGAGGTCAATTCCAGCAAAGACCGTCCTACCAGTCATACAGATATCAACCATATACTCAGCAGAGTTACAGACCACAATATGGAGGACAGCAACAGCAGCAATTTCGGGCCTCCAATCTGTCATACAATCAGCAATCAGCTAGACGCAAGCCTGCAGGACGAGGAAAATCGCAGGATTCCTCAAGACGTCAGTGACGTTTGTCTACCGCCAGCCACCTCATCTCATTTTCAGCCTCTACAGTCCCATCAGCTCTCTCCATTTCTAAATCAATGGCAAGCCATCACGAAGGACAAATGGGTGCTGGGCATCATCCAACACGACTACACCCTAGAATTTGTCCACAAGCCTCCTCGAACTCCACCTCCAAGAAAAATGCATCATCATCATCTGTTCTTATCTAAAAGAGACACGTTAGTGACAGATTCCTTACCTTAGAATATCCCCAGGCGTCAGGCTGGATCCGGAAAGTTTTTTGCGTAGCAGTACCCTTGCGCATCCGGTAGGCGGCGTCGTGCGGCTCCGCGTCCGGCGTCGTGATCGCCGGGATGACGTCGCGGGCAGTACTTAGGCGCCGCCCCTGCGCGCTGACGTCAGTTCTTCTTTTTCCGCGCCAGCAAGCGCAGATCCGGGAAGAGCAGTGCCCTGGTCATTTTTTGACCAATCTTTTTTGGTGAATTTTTCACTGTTTTTCTTTCATCGACTTCAAGGTGTCGTAGGGATGCCCGGTTTTAAACGTTGCGGCGCCTGTGCTCGGATGATGTCCATCACAGACCCGCATCGGGAGTGTCTCTTCTGCCTCGGCCGAGGCCACGACACGGAGTCTTGTTCCGACTGCCGGGCCCTCAACCCGAAAGCTTTGCGAGAGCGGTCTCGAAAGCACCTGGAGGCCCGGCATTCGGCTCCGCGCAAGCCCCGGTCGCGTGAGAGATCCAGGGGTCGATCGCGGAGTCCACACAGGTCGTCGGCATCGAAGTCTTCTTCGTCCGGTAAGTCCAAACATAAAAAGTCCAAAAAGCATCGTCGCTCTAGGACTTCGCCTCGCCGGTCTTGCGACTCGGCTGAGGCCCCTCCCGGCACCGCCCCCGCGGCCCCGGACATGCCTGTGGAGTCGCCCCCGCAATACCCGTCCTTTCCGGGTTCGGGGGCGGATCCGGCCCAAGTACAGGAATTCCTGTCGGCCATGGCCCGCCTCTTCGGGCCTCCAGGCCCCTCCGGTGCGCCTTCGGGCCCCGCGGGCCCTGATAGGGTTGCTCCGGCGTCGCCGACGGCTCCGGCCCCGGCGTCGCCCGTGCCTCCAGCCTCGATCCCGGCTCCGGCCCCGGCCTCGATCCCGGCTCCGCAACCCCCATCGACGCCGGTCGACCTAACGACACCTCCGCCGGCGCCGATGTCTCCGGTGCCGTTCTCGACGCCGCCTGGGGCTCCGGGCGGCGTCGTCCCCCAGTTCCTTCCGGACATGGACCCGGAACGACGTCGCTCGACGCCGGTTCCGGCGCCGATGAGACCTTGGGTCCCAAATGTCCCTCCTCCCCCTTATTTTGAACCAGAGGAGGACCAGGAGGACTGGGAGGGGTCTGATGACCCTCTGGCACTACAGTGTCAGTACGATGAGGACTGGACAGAGGGTCTAGGGGATGCCAGTGGTCTAGATACTTCCCCTGACACTGGCATGCTGTCTCCTCCCGTGGCTACGGAGGAGGGAGCCAATTTTGCAACGGTGTTGCGTAGGGCGGCTGGAGCCTTACATCTCCAACTCCCTACTGTGGCGGTCAAGACTAATCTCTTGACAGAGGTGCTTCAGCCGGCAGCCTCCTCTACGGAGACTGTGCTGCCGTTTAACGACGCCCTCACTGACGTTCTTTTGGGCGCCTGGTCCAAGCCCAACACAGGGGCTCCTGTGGATAGGAACGTGTCCCGACGCCATCGCCCAGCTCCGGGCGACCCCCTGTTTCTCTCTGTCCACCCCACTCCTGAGAGCTTGGTTGTCCAAGCCTCCGCTTCCCAAACCGCCTTCCCTACCGCCCCTCCGGATAGGGAATCCAAACGCCTGGATCAATTTGGGAAGAAAGGTTTTTCTTCCTCCAGTGCTGGCTTGCGGTCCATCAACACCGCTTGTCTTTTGGGCCGATATACCCACTCCTTGTGGGATTCGGTGGCGAATGTTTTGCCCCAGTGTTCTGAGGAGGTCCAGACACTGCTTTCCCGCGCCATTGCGGAAGGAAGGGATGCGGCCAAATACACGATTCGATGTGGCCTTGATACCGCCGACTCGCTGGGCAGGTCTATTGCAACGACGGTGGCGCTGCGACGCCACGCCTGGCTGAGAACCACTGGTTTTTCAGGGGATGTCCAGAATACTCTCATGGACATGCCCTTTGATGGAGTCGGTCTTTTTGGGTCCAAAGCAGACCATGCGTTGGAGCGCTTTAAGGACTCACGGGCTACTGCCAAGTCCCTGGGCCTTTCTGCTACACGCCCTCCGCTGACTTCTGCTTTTCGCCCCTATCGTGGCCACGGTAGGGGCGCCCCTTCACGTCAGCAGCCCAGCCACCGGCCCGCGCAGCAGGCGTCTTCGCGTGGCCGAGGACGTGGATTCCGCCGTGGCGGATCGGGCAACCAGCGTGCGGGTCAGGCCACCACCTCCATCCCGTCCGCGGCCTCCAAACCCTCCTAGTCCCTCCTTTCAGGTGCACAGCACGCCAGTAGGGGGCAGGGTCCGCCATCACCTTCCCCACTGGCGTACCATCACCTCGGACAGGTGGGTCTTGGACATTGTCCGAAGGGGCTACTCCCTCCCCTTCGAGTCCACCCCCCCAGCCATGCCACCTCAATTCCACCGCATGTCAGGGGATCACTTGGTACTTCTGCAGAAGGAAGTCACGGCCCTCTTGGCCAAGAGGGCCATCGAGCATGTTCCGACCCCAGAAGTAGGGCGTGGTTGCTACACCCACTACTTCCTGGTGCCCAAAAAGGACAAGGAGGACATGCGTCCTATCTTGGACCTCCGGAACGTCAATCGCTTCCTCCGGAAGGAGAAGTTCAAGATGCTCACCCTAGCTCAGGTCTTGACTGCCCTCGACCCTGGAGACTGGTTGGTAGCGTTGGACTTGCAGGACGCATATTTCCACATCCCCGTCCTGCCGGCCCACCGGCGTTACCTTCGGTTCACGGTAGGCCCCGAGCATTTTCAGTTCACCGTGCTCACCTTTGGCCTTACCAGTGCCCCTCGGGTGTTCACGAAAGTGTTGGCGGTGGTCGCAGCTCATCTGCGCCGGGCAGGGGTTTCAGTCTTCCCCTACCTCGACAACTGGCTGCTGAAGGCGGGCTCGTCCCAGGCAGTCGTCTCCCACCTCCAGACTACGGCCGAACTCCTGCACTCGCTGGGGTTCTCCATCAATGTGCCGAAGTCGCATCTGATTCCTTCTCCACAGCTCCTTTTCATCGGAGCAGTTCTGGACACGACGCAGTTTCGGGCCTATCCTCCCAAACGGCGAGTCCGGGATATTCAGGCTATGATTCCGATCTTTCAGCCTTTATCCTGGGTTTCGGTACGGATGACCCTGAGGCTGCTGGGCCTCATGGCCTCCTGCATCCTGCTGGTCAATCATGCCAGTTGGCATATGCGGGCTCTGCAGTGGGACCTGAAGTTCCAGTGGGCGCAGCACCAGGGCAACCTGTCCGATCACGTCCAGATCTCGGAGGGGACTGCAAAACAGTTGCAGTGGTGGCTCTCAACCGGCAATGGGTCATGGGCAGATCCCTCTCCCTTCCCCAGCCAGAGCACACAGTTGTGACGGACGCGTCCCTTCTGGGATGGGGCGGTCACATGGGAGAGGCGGAGATCAGAGGCCTCTGGTCTCCGGCGGAGTCCCGGCTCCATGTCAACGTTCTGGAGCTACGGGCGATCCGACTTGCACTCAAGGCATTCCTTCCCTCTGTCAAAGGGAAGGTAGTGCAGGTGTTCACAGACAACACCACCGCCATGTGGTACTGCAACAAACAGGGCGGGGTGGGGTCTTGGACCCTTTGTCAGGAGGCTCTGCGCCTCTGGACATGGCTGGAACATCAGGGCATGTTCCTGATGGTTCAACACCTGGCAGGTTCCCTGAACGCCAGGGCGGACGAACTCAGCCGCAGGTGCATGATGGATCACGAATGGCGTCTTCACTCGGAAGTGGCGCAAGGACTCTTTCTACAGTGGGGAGAGCCTTGGTTAGATCTATTCGCCACCGAAGAGAACGCGCAATGTCATCAGTTCTGCGCGTTGGAATTTCCAAGGCGGCACTCGCTCGGCGACGCTTTTCGTCACGAGTGGAGTTGCGGTCTATTGTACGCCTTTCCGCCTATACCACTTCTACCCAGAGTGTTGAAGAAGATTCGGCACGACCGGGCCCAAGTCATTCTTGTGGCTCCGGACTGGGCTCGAAGAGTTTGGTATCCCGAGCTACTCAATATGAGCGTAGATCCCCCGATCCGTCTGCCTCTTCGGGAGGATCTTCTGTCGCAGCAGCAGGGGACGGTCCTCCACCCGAACCTGTCCAGTCTACACCTGCTTGCGTGGAGATTGAGCGGCGGCAGTTGATTCCTTTCCACTTGCCTCCCGAAGTTTGTGATGTGATTCTGGCAGCCAGGCGTCCCTCCACTAAGGTGGTATACGCCTGCAGGTGGAACAAATTTGTGGCATGGTGCACAGCAAAGGCTGTGAATCCCCTTTCTGCCCCTCTTTCTGAGGTCCTTCTGTTCCTTCTCTCTCTGGCCCAACAGGGTTCTGCCCTGGGTACCATCAAGGGTTATCTTTGTGCTATCTCGGCCTTCCTCAGGCTCCCTGATCAGCCCTCCCTTTTCAAGTCCCCTGTTGTTAACAGGTTCTTAAAAGGCATTACTCACCTCTTCCCTCCTGTTCCGTTTGTGATGCCTCAGTGGGACTTGAACTTGGTTCTTACCTTTTAATGTGCGCTCCCTTTGAGCCTCTACATAACTGTCCTCTCGTCTTCTGACTCTGAAGACAGCCTTTCTGGTGGCCATCACCTCCGCTCGGCGGGTGAGTGAGCTCCAGGCTCTATCTTGCAAACCTCCCTTTCTGTCTGTTCATCCAGACAAGGTTGTTCTTCGGACGCGTCCGTCCTTCTTGCCAAAGGTGGTTACTGCTTTCCACATTGGGCAGACCATCACTTTGCCCACCTTCTTTCCGCCTCCGCATCCTTCCAGAGAGGAAGAGAGGCTCCACCGTCTGGACCCAAAACGTGCGCTCTCCTTCTATATTGACCGCACAAAACACTTCCGGGTGGATGACCAGCTCTTTGTTGGCTACGTGGGCGCCAAAAAGGTCGGGCGGTGCACAAGAGGACCATCTCCCGCTGGGTTACCTTGTGCATCAAGACCTGCTATTCTTTGGCTAAGAAGGAGCCTCCTGTTGGGCTGCGTGCCCATTCCACCAGGGCAACGGCTGCTACCACGGCCTTGGGCCGCGGTGTTCCGCTGCCGGTTATCTGTCAGGCAGCTACGTGGGCCTCGCTGGACACGTTTTCAAAGCATTACTGCCTTCACAGTCAGGTCCGGAGGGACGGCTTCTTTGGCCGTTCTGTCCTCCAGGACTTCCTTGTCTGATCTTTGTTCGCAGACCCACCACCGGGGTTGGTATTGCTGGGGTATCTATTCTAAGGTAAGGAATCTGTCACTAACGTGTCTCTTTCAGATGCACAAGTTACTAACTTGTGTAACGATATATCTGTAAGAGACAGTAGTTAGTGACAGATTCCTACCGCCCCACCCATCCTCCCCGTTCTGCGAACTGATTTCTAGGGTTAAGGACATCCCTTTCAGGGCCCTAGTATTTTTCAGACACCTATGTCAGCTTCTTGCATGGCTCTGCGTTCCTGGCGCGGAAAGTCATGTACAGAACTGACGTCCGCGCGCAGGGGCGGCGCTTAAGTACTGCCCGCGACGTCATCCCGGCGATCACGACGCCGACGACGGACGCGGAGCCGCACGACGCCGCCTACCGACGCGCAAGGGTACTGCTACGCAAAAAACTTTCCGGATCCAGCCTGACGCCTGGGGATATTCTAAGGTAAGGAATCTGTCACTAACTACTGTCTCTTACAGATATATCGTTACACAAGTTAGTAACTTGTGCGTTAAGGCAAGAAATGTCAACTCTACTAAAAAAAGGGGCGATAGAAAAGGTGCCTTTCAGACAACGAGGGAAGGGCTTTTATTCCAATTTCTTCCTAATAAAGAAAAAATGCGGGAAATGGAGACTGGTCATGGACCTCAGACAGCTGAACAAATACATCAAGAAGCGGTCGTTCAGAATGTTGTCCCTTCAAGAGATTCTCTTATTAATAAACAAGGGAGATTTTCTAGTGTCCTTCGATCTCTTGGACGCATACTTTCACATTCCCATTCATGCAAAGCATCGCCAATTCCTAAGGTTCGAGGTGGCTGGGGATCACTTCCAGTTCAAGGTTTTGCCATTCGGCCTTCGCTCAGCTCCCAGAGTTTTCACTAAATGTATGGCTCCAGTAGCGGCTTTTCTGAGAAGGCAGGGACAGCAGGTTTACCCCTATCTGGACGACTGGCTAGTGAAAGGAGCTACATTTCACTCTACCAGAAAATCTACGCGGGTTTGTCAGCGGCTCTTCAAGTCTCTGGGGTTAACACTCAACGTAGAGAAGTCGCAATTGATTCCAAGCCAGAAGCGTAGTTTTCTAGGGGCGTTACTGAACACCAAGTTGATGAAGGCGTTTCCCACTTCAGAACGGAAGCTCAAGATAAGGCGCTTAGCAACCCTTCTACACGCACTACTCAAGAAACCCACAGCGGATCCAAAGGACCTCAAGAACTTCCGGCCCATCTCCCTGCTCCCGTTCCAGGCGAAAGTCATCGGAAAGATCGTCAACAGGCAACTGACCCACTTCCTCGAGGAGAACAACATCCTGGACCCGTCCCAATCCGGATTCCGCAGCAATCACAGCACCGAAACCGCCCTCATCGCGGCCACGGACGACATCAGGACCCTACTGGACAACGGCGAAACCGCGGCCCTCATCCTCCTGGACCTCTGGGCCGCCTTCGACACCGTCTGCCACCACATCCTACGCACACGCCTACACGACGCAGGATTACGCGACAAAGCCCTGGACTGGACCACCTCCTTCCTCACCGACAGAACCCAGAGGGTCCGCCTCCCCCCATTCCGCTCTGAAGCCACCAAGATCATCTGCGGCGTGCCCCAAGGATCATCCCTCAGCCCGACACTTTTCAACGTCTACATGGCACCGCTCGCTAACATTGTCCGCTCGCACAACCTCAACATCGTCTCCTACGCCGACGACACTCAACTGATCCTCTCACTCACCAAAAACCCCGCCACTGCCACAAACGAAGGAATGAAGGCCGTCGCCAGCTGGATGCAGACCAGCCGCCTGAAACTTAACTCGGACAAGACAGAGGTCCTCATCCTCGGATCCACTCCCTCCGCCTGGGACGACTCCTGGTGGCCAGCCGCCCTGGGAGCTGCACCCACACCCACCGACCACGCACGCAACCTGGGGTTCATCCTGGACTCATCGCTCTCAATGACCCAGCAAGTCAACGCCGTCTCCTCCTCCTGCTTCAACACCCTCCGCATGCTCCGCAAGATCTACAGATGGATCCCCACCGGAACTAGAAGGACGGTAACACAGGCCCTCGTCAGCAGCAGACTGGACTACGGCAACGCCCTCTACGCAGGAACAACGGCCAAACTCCAAAAGAGACTCCAACGCATACAGAACGCCTCCGCACGCCTCATCCTCGACATACCCCGCCACACCCACACCACTGCCCACCTGAAAGACCTGCACTGGCTCCCAGTCAACAAGAGGATCACCTTCAAGCTCTTCACCCACGCCCACAAAGCACTCCACAACGCCGGACTAGCATACCTCAACAAACGTCTCACCTTCTACACCCCGAACCGCCAGCTTCGCTCCGCCGACCTCGCCCTCGCCACCGTACCACGCATCCACAGGACCTCCACCGGCGGCAGATCCTTCTCCTACCTCGCCACCAAGACATGGAACACCCTCCCCACACAGCTGCGACAGACCCAAGACCTGCTGACCTTCAGGAGACTTCTCAAGACTTGGCTGTTCGAGTAGTAGCTGCACCCCCCCACCCCTCCCCCTCAGTGCCTTGAGACCCTCACGGGTGAGTAGTGCGCTCTACAAATGTTTGATTGATTGATTGATTGAAGAGAGTCCACTTCTGTGAGAGTATTCAAATGCTTTCTGGGGATGCTGTCATCATGCATCCCGTTGATTCCGAATTGTCGGCTGCACATGAGGCCTCTCCAGGAGCAGTTAGACATGCAGTGGGTTCAGGCGCATGGCTCATTCGAGGACATCATCTCTCTCTCACCATGAAGCAGGCTCTGTCATGGTGGGAAGAAGAAGCAATATCTCTCCAAGCCTCTCGTTTCAACCAGCACAGCCTTGTTACATTATGACAATGGACGCTTCAATGGACGGTTGGGGGGCTCATCTCCAGGAATTGCAAATCCACGGAAAATGGTCCGTTCAAGAAATGTTTTTACACATCAATCTTTTGGAACCGAGGGCAGTTTTTCTGGGACTGCAAGCTTTTCTTCCAAGAATCCAGGGATCCTCTGTTCTTATAAGAACAGACAATACCACAACAAGGTTCTATCTTGCCAAACAAGGGGGCACCAGGTCTCGCACATTATCAGAACAGGCCCAGGAGATTTGGATGTGGCTAATTCAGCACAACATAACGTTGCAAATAGAGCATGTTCCGGGCGTTGACAGCAATTCCCAATGTCACGAATGGGAGTTAGACGTGGACCAGCTGCGACGAGTCTTCAAACTCTGGGGCACACCAAAACTTGATCTTTTCACGACAGAAAGCAACAGGAAGTGCGAAAGGTTCGCCATCAGGTTCCCTCAGAAAAACTCTTGGGGGAACGCTCTGCAGATGCAGTGGACAGGGACGTTCGCCTATGCATTCCTGCCGTTTCCCCTCATCCCAAGAGTATTGAGCAAGATGAAGAAAGAACCATGTCATCTCATTCTCATAGCTCCGGCATGGCCGAGGCAGTTTTGGTTCACGGAATTCTCCTGTGATCGATATCTCCGCACATTCTCTTTCCTCCACTGCCAAACTACTCTCAATGAACAACGGTCAGATTGTTCATCCTCAAATAAAATCTCTAAGTTTGTCAGCTTGGAACCTCACGACTATGAATTCACAGATTTAGACATCGCTCCGGATTGCAGGTCCATCCTCCAATGGGCCAGAGCTTCTTCCATTAATAAGATATATGCTGCAAAATTGAAGAGATTATGCCATTGGTGCGCGGAAAAAGACTTGCAACCTTTGCTCTCAACGCCGAACAGGTTTTGCCTTACCTACTTCACTTAGCTAAGTCAAAATTGGCTCACTCATCAATCAAAGTACACTTGGCGGCAATTTCCAGGTTTCGCAGGAAACAAGGAGAACTCTCCTTGTGGTCAACAAGAATTGTTAAAGAATTTATGAAAGGCCTCTTCAGGGTTTTCCCACCCTTAAAGCGCCCTGCAGTCCCATGGGCATTAAACACAGTACTAGCCCAATTGATGAAATCGCCTTTCGAGCCCATACACAAGGCTGATTTAAAATGTTTCATGGAAAACGGCTCTCCTTTTAGCCCTCACATCGGCTAGAAGAATCAGTGAAATTCAGGTTTTCACGGTAGCTGCACCTTTCCTTCAATTCAGACAAGACAAGCTATTATTGAGAACAAATCCTCAATTCATTCCTAAAGTTCCAACTTCTTTTCACTTGAATGAACCACTTGTGCTCACCACGTACTTTGGACATCCTTCAACTGCCGCTGAAAGAGCATTGCACTCTTTGGACGTAAAGCGATACATCAAGTTCTACATTCATAGAACAAAGACTTTCAGAAAATCGGATCAGCTATTTGTTTCCTTTACTTCGCCAAGGAAGGGCCAAGCCCTTTCAAGGAGCAGTATTGCACGTTGGATCTCCTCTGCAATTGTTTTCTGCCATAACAAAGCTGGAAAACCTCTATCTGCAAAAGTGTCTGCACACTCCAAAAGGAAGATGGCAGCTTCTACATCCCTCTTTGCCGGGGTATCGCTTTCAGACATTTGTAGAGCGGCAACATGGTCTAACGTGCATACATTCACCAAGCACTACTGCCTAGACTCTGCATGGAAAGCGGATGCTGCAGTCTGTCAAGCTGTCCTGAGACATCTGTTTGCTTAAGGTACAGTCTTTCATATCTATCACTTCTATTTACCTCGTGTATTTGGTTTTCACATATTTATTTGCTATTTAACGATTTACTTGGATTTCATGATTCATATGTATTGGTATGTTTAAATATGTTCATTTTTATTGAATATGAAGGTATTCGCCTAGTCGCAAATTTAAGGAATGACACTGCTAACTACTCTGATACAAGCATGTGAATCTATGAAAGATTCAATGCTGGAGAAAAAACAAGTTACTTACTTGTACACTGTGGTTCTCCAGTATTGATATCTTTCATAGATTCACATTCGACCCTCCCTCCTCCCCGTCTAGGCTTGCCACTTACTATCTCATGTTACTTCTTAACCTTAGCACACTTGTGCGCGAAATCTGAGGTCTGGTGGCTCTGCTGGGGAGTTGAGGTCTAGGGCTGGTCTCTGATTGGTCAAAGTTTGGACCTACATAAAGATGCTGACAAATCTCAAAGTTTTTCTTTCCTTTTGGTGGTTTCTATGTACTTCTATGGTACTTCTTTTCTAACTACCGCGAGACTCCCACCATGACGACGGGTAAGATACAAGCATGTGAATCTATGAAAGATATCAATACTGGAGAACCACAGTGTACAGGTAAGTAACTTGTTTTTTCTGCACCTGGCCTTTCGTAAACGTAACCTCATGCCTGGAGATTGAGCGGCAACAGCTGAACACCTTCGACCTTCCTCCAGGAGTGGATCATGTCATCTTTGAAACTAGGAGTCGCTCCACAAAAACTTTGTACTCCTGCCGTTGGGACAAGTTTGTGCTGTGGTGTGGCACACACCAGATTGATGCCCTCCAGGCTAAACTTTCTAACGCTTTGTTTTGTCTTTAGTTCGGCAAGGCCTTGCTCTGGACACTTGAACAAAAATCCCTTTTTATCATTGAAAAGCATTTTTATGATTTCTTTACGTCTTTGTCCCTCCTTGGCCAATCTTCTTAAAATTGTCAAAAAATGTATACCCACTCTTGCAGATTCCTTGAACTAACCCATTCCCCATGCTGAACCCAGAAATTATGAAGCGATGTTTCTTGTGAGTTAATTGTGATGTATGGAATGTGTAAACAACACTCGCTCATGAATGATGATTTTTTTTTTTTTTTTTTTTTTTTGGGGTTCCACTGAAGTGTTCTCTGAAGCTTCTGGGTTTTTCAGCTCTAGTTTGTCAACATTTGTATCTGAGTTTTTCTTCCTTTTTGGGGCTATGTAAAACCCTATTGGCCTCCCACTCAAAAACAAATCTTATGGCTTTAACTTCTGCATGTCCAGTCTCTTCCCTGTGTTGGCGAGTGACCCTCAAGCACAGGCCTGTTATGTCTTGGCTGTGTATCCTGTGCAACATCACAAAATAAAATGATGGACGAAGTGTTGAAACCCCCAGTCATAGATCTGGGTTTAATCCATAGTTATTTTGCTCACCACGTCACCCCAATTTGGACCCAGCCATATAAATGCTCACCATGGGAACAGTCCAGCCTGAACTGCCAAGCCAGGTCCTCCCTGGACAGGAAACCAGCATCCTGGGACCGGTTTTAGGGTCTCACCCCTCATCAGCCAGGCTTGCTTGAATCCAGTGGAGCAGCAAGCAAGGGACCCAAGTCTGGGTATACCCATAGCCACTTAGGGCGCACATAGCCACATCACAAAATAAAATGGACGGAGTGTTGAAACTTTTCAAACACTTTTCCCCAGTCACAGATCTGGGTTTGATCCATTGTTATTTTGCTCGCCACATTACCCCAGTATCCTGTGCACCCGTATGCATTCCAAGGCCTTATGTGAGAAGGTCCGTAAATTGATGGTTGCACCTTTCCACAGAAAGTTCAGATCCCAGTTTCAGACAGAAGCAAAAGATATACAAAAAAGAGTGGAAGTGGGGCCCCTACTCACACCATGGAAAAGAAATGGAATTTATCAAAGTAGTTGTCTTCTTCCTCCTCCAAGCCAATTCATGTGTTAAGCTTCTCTCCAAGCTGATCTTTATAAAGGTAAGTTTCAAAAGCCATACTTTGACACTGCTTCGGCACCGTCTGATCCTTCACTGGTTGGTTTGGTTTTTAAGGTATCGGTTTTGACAGACTCCGGTTGACTCAGTTGGGTCATATACCTTTCTTTTAACATAGATTCTGTATGGTTGACCAGGAAGCTAGACTTAGGCCATGTTACAGGTGATTGCTGGGGAGCCTCATAAAGAGCATACCAGCACCCACTGACTCACCTTGTTTGTCCTAACATCCCTTGCCAGAGAGTTTAGTAGTGCAGGCTTGCTCGTGTAAATAGATATTTGCCGCAGGCAACCTGGCGGTTAAGTGATCAAATACAACGTGTCTCCTTGCTGTGTACTCCTGGGCATTGTGGAATATGCCTATTCTTGCTGTGACCAGCCTACCAGAGCAGATAAAGAAGACATTTACTGAACATTTTCACAGTGGCATAGATGCTGCTAATCGGTCAATGCAGATTGGGTTGGGCATTCTGTCCTGATCTGTAGGCTTAGTAGCCATATCGAGTTACCAGTGCTAAATGATGTATAGATTATGTACCTGGCCCACTGGTCACATCAGTTCCTCCTTTCCATGTCACATGCGTTTGTTTCCTGTAATTGTCATTTGTTCTTTGAAACCTTTGCATGTTTCCTGCTAAATCAGTGCTTTAAACCTTTTTCTTCTCGCTTGACTCATAGTCAGGTATCCTTTTCTCACTCTTTGTTAATAGAGCCGCTCATGAACGAGAGGCTAGAGTTATGGTGGCATCCAATAAAGGGATGTTGCAGTCTCCTTCTGGAGGTAAGACTTGCAATCCTATAGTCCTTCTCAATTCAAAAGACACAAAACTGAAGGAGCATAGGAGGGAAACCAACGTGAGAACACCCCCTTCATGTAAGCCAGTTCCTGTTCTGAAGTCTTTGCCCACCTTGAAATCCTACACATTAGGTCTTCTGATCCTGATGTTGAGCTTTCAAGGAAGCCATGCCTGGCCATATTTGTGGAGACCTGGTGTTGGCTGTCACATCATCCAAGGCCTTTGTCCATTGCATACTTTGATCAGTTCTGGCAGGCCCAGCCTCAATCAAATCCAACACTTCAGCCATCTCCACTTGTAAGATGGACTCCATCCTGCTTCAGAGGGTGAATGCTCTGCAGTGTGCAAGACCTCCTTCTTTGCTGCTGGTCCTAATAGCAATAAAATTGCATGTGATGAAGATCATACACACATCCAAAGCCAAATTGGTGGCATATCTGCATGAGAAGAAAAATCACATTTATTAATAGGTCTGAGTCTCTCTAGAAAACACAAGACTGTTTTTGGGAGATTCTTGTCCTATTTAAAATTTTCAAAATGTATAACAAACAGAGGATGAGCAACTCTCAGCCATTGGTGGATCTTCGGGACCTTAGAAGCATAGTCAGATTGAGAGAGAGAGATTATCCATACTGTGAGATGCCCACCATAGTAAACCAGCCCTCATACTTAAGTTATTTAAAAAAGCTTGGAAACCTTAGCTATTACAGTGCATTCTGTAGTACATGAAACCTCTTTTCACAGAGATCTTGTCTAGAAAATGACCTAAAGAATGCTCATTACCTTTTAATGAGGCATTGGTAGACTACTTTTCTCAGGCCTGGGATACATCAAATCTAACCCAGCAATGTTGATTATGTCTTCAGGAAGCACAAAGTAACCCTCTCAGATCCCCTTATTTATCTTTTCACACTTCTCCTGAGAGCTTGTTGGAATGGATGTATGACGAAACTATGCATGCCATTACCACGCATGCCTTTACAACGCTGTCATTACAACGCATGTGTCTTTACCATGCATGCCTTTACTATGAAAGTTTTTACCACGCATATGCCTTTACCAAGCATATGCCTTTACCACGAAAATGTAAGTATTTTACAGGTAAGTATAACCATATATATATATATATATATATATATATATATCAACATTTTTCTCGCCAGCTGGAAAGAGTTTGAGCCGCACACAAAACTTATTCTTTGCAAATTTTATTGATATAAACAGCATGACGCACAGTCCTGACGCGTTTCGTTCTCCTTGGAACTTCTTCAAAGGTAAACCTTGCACCAAGACACGCCGCTTGTACCCACAGCCTGATGTCCTCACTTCAAATCCATTTCCTCTGGTGGTCGATTTTTGTAGTTGCATTATGGGGCCTGTGGTCCAATCGGCACTGTCTAATTTCTTCCCTCCAGTGGGCGGTGCTTTTGCATGCTGTTTAGAGTTTAGTTACTCATGTTGATTTTTTCGGCAAGAAGTTTCCCCATATCAAGCCCACTTTCAAGGCTGATTCGGGTCCAATACCGAGGACAGTCCTCGGCGGCACCGCATTCCCCTTAGCGTTTTCACAAGGTTCACAGTGGTTCAAGGTCGGGAAATGATGGCGCTCTTGTGGTGGTGCGTCACTCTTTGGCAGAACCAAGCCGATAAAATATCAACATTTTTCTCCCCAGCTGGAAAGAGGTTGAGCCGCACACGAAACTTATTCTTTGCAAATTTTATTGATAAAAACAGCATGAGGCACAGTCCTGACGCGTTTCGTTCTCCTTGGAACTTCTTCAAAGGTAAACCTTGCACCAAGACACGCCGCTTGTACCCACAGCCTGATGTCCTCACTTCAAATCCATTTCCTCTGGTGGTCGATTTTTGTAGTTGCATATATATATATATATATAGTTATACTTACCTGTAAAATACTTACATTTTCGTGGTAAAGGCATATGCGTGGTAAAATCTTTCATAGTAAAGGCATGCCTGGTAGAGACACATGCGTTGTAATGATCGCGTTGTATAGGCATGCGTGGTAATGGCATGTAAGTATTTTACAGGTAATATATATGGGTATACTTACCTGTAAAATACTTACATTTTCTTGGTAAAGGCATCTACGTGGTAAACATTTACAGGTAAGTATAAACTAAATATATATATATATATATATATATATATATTTATTTATTTATTTATTTATGAAAAATACACATATATATCACTTTATTTACCCATTAACCCACAACCCCTAAACCTATTCTCACCCAAAACCCTAAAGATACCCTTCCCATCCAAAAACTCATACCCACCTAAACCCTAAAAATACCCTTCCCACCCAAAAACCCATACCCTCCCTAAACCCTAAAGATACCCTTGCCACCCAGAAACCTATGTGTGGTAAGCTGGTATATACGCATATGTTGTCCCTTCTGTTATGCATTTGTTGCCCCTTCTGTTTGACTGCATCACTGTATATATCCTTTCTTTATCTCTACTCTTGGAGAACATTGTGAGGTCATATAGAATGGTCCTGAGAATGTCAGTGAATGTTATGCTAGGGTTTGTGGCACATTCCTTAGCGCAGAGAGAAAAACAGCTCTTCTGCACTGTCTGGGTCCTGAAGGGCAAAATGTTTTTGACCACCTTCCAGGTGTGCCAGACAGTCAAGCTGTGGATCTTAATGAGTATGAGACATGCATACGGAAGTTGGACAAACACTATTTGCCAAAAGTAAGCACAATTCTTGAACGCTATTATTTTGGAATGAGATTCCTAATTGAGGGGGAGTCTGTAGAAAATTACATTACAGAACTTAGACATTTAGCATCTACCTGTTAAGTTTGGTCCCTTATCAGATGAAAGAGTTAGAGATCAATTCATGTTGGTGTGCAACATGAAAAAGTGTGAGAAGAACTCTGGCTAAGGGATGAGCCCACACTTGTTGGTAGCCGAGAAGATCGAACATTCTATAAAGTGTAAAGAAGTATTGACGAAAGATGCTACTAAGGATGTGCATGTTGTTAAAGAAGGAATAAAAGAACGTGAAACCAAAATTGTTCGGCAAACAGGCAAACGGAGTGGAATGATTAAAAACTGTTTGAGGTGCGACAGGGTGGGTAATTTCGCAAATGACAAAACATGTCCCACTTTTAAGGTCATTTGTCTGTTTCGCAAGAAAAAAGGGCATTTTGCATCTGTATGCAGAATGAAAAAATCCAAGCAGAAAATCAGTGAAGTTGGATGTGAGTGATGGAGAGGACAAAAATGATCTTGATTTTGAGTATGGTCAAATTATTTTACATGTTGGGGGCAATGGTGATGCGGGCCCCTCGAATATGTTGAGATTGAAGGTGGAAAAACCAAAGTTACTGTTTGATTCAGGGGCAAAAATTACAATTGTTGCTAGCAAATTTTACGAGGAGAAAGGTAAAGCCAAAGTGACGTTGCTAAAACCTGAAATCAGACCATGTGCATATGGTGGCAAGCCGTTTGAATTGTGTGGATATTTTGTGGGCTGAATTGAATTTGAACAACGCTATACATCAGGAAAGGTATATGTTTCTAAAAAAGGGGATAGTATAATAAGTTGAATACACCAAAAAGAGTTGGGTGTGATATTGGATTCCAACAGCTCTCCTCCTATCATATTGAAGGAAAATCATGGTGTGAGTGAGGTGGGAGGTCAGAGGTTATCTGGAATGACATTCCAAGATAAATTAAAGAAAACATTTCCTCAAGTGTTTAGAGAAGGTTTAGGTTGCATGAAAGGTTATAATCACAGTATACGACTAATTCCCAGGGCGAAACTCGTTTGCAGCAACGTGAGAAATGTCTGTATAGCCATAAAGGAGAAGATGCGTGCTGAGTTGGAAAACCTGGGTATAATTGAGGAAGTTGAGGATACTGAATGGCTGGCTCTGGTAGTTGCTGCTGGGAACTCTGATGGAAGTTTGAGATTGTGTGAGGATCTCAGACAGTTGAACAACAACATGATAGTTGATAGGTATCCACTATCCAACATCTCAGAATTGTTAAAGATGCTGGGGGGCAGTGGGTGGTGTGGCAGGCAAAGGTATTTAGCACCATAGATCTCACTTCAATCTATCATCAGATCAGTGGCGGCTGCCAGCTATGGGGGTTGGAGGGGGGGTGGGAGGGATGGAAATAGAGGTCAGGAGGAAAATAAAAATAAATCACTTACCTGGCTTGCACGTCCTCGCTCCTCTCGATCTTCTTCTCCACTCCAGCATGGGCGCAGCCAACTCACTTAACCAATCCTGGGGCTGCTCTCATGCTTTGAGAGCAGCGCCAGGATTGGATGGAGTGGGCTGGTTGGATGCTCCTTCAGGCCCTGTAGGCCTGTGCCTGGTCTGTGATCAAAAAAAGAGCTCCATCATTACAACGGATGCCAGTCTCAAGGGGTTGGGTGCCATGCTCCAGCAGAGTGGTCTTGGAGCAGAAAATACTATTATGTTCAAGTCTGAGAGGAGCAGAGACAAGATACTCTGTAATAGAGAGAGAGGCTCTTGTGGTGCATTGGGCGATTAAGTAACTTAAGAAATTCCTATGGGGAGGTGTTTTTGTTGTAACGACAGACCACAAGCCATTATTTGAGACTAAAGGCATTGACTCTTTATTTGGCAGAATCACTAAGTGGGTGGTAGCTTTACAGAAGTGCAATTTCCGGGGGCCAGAGAATAAGATAGCAGATACTTTGTCCAGGTTGGTACCAAAGGCGTGTATGGATCAGGAAGAGGTTGTAGGTTTTGATGATGAAGCTGAATTTATATGTGAGGTAGGATATGAAATAATTCCTGAAGAGAGATGGCATGAAGAGATGAGGTTGGCTGAGGCGTTACAGGAAATAGTGAACTTAATACATGCTGGTTGGAAGAGTACGGAACAAGGTAGTGTAGGGTGCAAAGATTTCTGGTGGGTGAAAGATGACCTAGCCACTAGCAATGGTTTGTTGTTTAGGGGCATGAGATTAATTCCTCCAAACAAACCTAGAGAGGAGTTGTTGAATCTAGCTCACAGTTGCCATCAAGGTATTTCCAAAACTACGAAGAGGCTTCGCTCCTCCTATTGGTGGCCAGGGATGGATCTCCAAGTTGAAATGTTAGTAAGGGAATGCATCCAGTGCGCTGTAAGTGAGAAAGCTATGAAACCCAGGGTGCACCAATTTTGATCAGAAATTGCCCTATGGGGTCAGTGGAAAGATATTGCTTTGGTCATTTTAGGAACAATTCATGGTGATGGGCAGGAAGTTTGTCATTGTGGTGATAGATTTATTCTCCTGGTGGCCAGAGGTGTGTTCTACCAGAGGCATTGAGACCAGACATGTGGTAAAATTTCTAAAAGATTTTATAGGAAGAGAGGATCTTCCTAAAACCCTACTCATGGACCATGAAGTGCAACTGGTGTTTAAGGAAATTGAGAGTTTCCCGAGTGGTTGTGAAATATAACATAAAAAGTGTGCTTGCTATCATCCCGAAACCAATGGGATGGTAGAAAAATTGTGTGTTGAAGAAGACCATACCTTTGGCTAGAGGCAGTCAACAAAATTGGAGTGAGGAGGTGTCCAAAAGAGTTGAAATATACAGGTTCACAGCCCATACATTTATGAGCGAGTCCCTGTTTGTTCTGTCTCGGGAAAGGCACCCTAGCACAATCATGGAACCAACTTGGATGAATGACTTTCTGGGTAAAGTGGGCAAGCGGCCAGTTTCTGGTGATTGTAAATTGAAGGAGGACAGAAAGATGAGTGACAGCGAGGCACGCTTTAATGAAACAAACTCAGTCAAATAAACTGTAGTTGCTGTGGGTGAAAGAATGGTGGTGGAAGGTTGTCAAGGCCTTTAAAGTTTATAAAGGTTTCCACAGATGTGGTTAGGACAGACGATTGTCGAGTGTGGAATCTGAATAGAGTTGTTATGTACAAAGGGAAAAGTCTGGCTGTGATGGAAATACCGCTAGAGGCGGAAAGGATGACCATGTGGAACGTGATGTTTCTGACAACATTGTCTTAAGGAAGTCTAACAGAACTGTGAGGAGTCCAGCATATGTAGATGATTGTCATGTAGCTTGTATTTTTCTTGTGTTGCTACTTTTAGCATGTTGTTTATATTTAATCTCAATCTGCACCTTTTAGCATTTGAGACCTATACTGTAATGTGCGGTTGGGTTGCGGGTCTATTGGCTCTTTTGTTATTGTAAGAGGGGAGTTGTGTGGTAACCTTGTATATATGCATTTGTTGTCCCTTCTGTTATGCATTTGTTGTCCCTTCTGTTATGCATGTGTTGCCCCTTCTGTTTCACTGTATATATCCTTACTTTGTCTACTCTCGGGGGAACATTGTGAGGTCATATAGAATGGTCCTGAGAATGTGGGCAGAAGGCTGGAGGCAGTTGATGTGGATGGATGGGATCTCCTTTTACTTAACATAAACTGTTGTGTTCCAGACTACCTGCGTTATATCATTAATGAGGAATACCCCCTTTGCACCATACCCACCTTAAACCTCTAAAATACCTTTGATGCCGAAAAACCCGTATCGACCCTAAATCTTAAAAATACCCGTCCCACCCAAAAACCCATACCCGCCCTTAACCCTAAAAATACCTGTTAAGATGGATCCTTGTTTCTAGAACCTTCCCTACCCTGCCCTGCGGGCACCCGTACCCTCTCGTGCACTCACCTGCAATATGATGTATCGGCTGACGTTCTAGAACGACAGCTGAGCAGTTGTCATTTTCTGAAGAAGTCGTTGGGGAGTTTCGCCTGTGGTCACTGCGGTGTCCTCCCTTTTGGTGTGCTGAAATACTTTAATAAATTCTACTTCAAAATATTCTGACTTCTCGTCTTAATAATTTGGCGACGAGTTCAGCACACCAGCGAACCAACGCGTGTCTACGGCGTTCTGGCACAGCCTGTTTATCCTGGCGATTGCTACCATCTATTCAGCGGCACCTCTTTTCCCGGAATCCTCCACTCAATCGGCGTCCTCGTTGGAGTTCCTGCTCCCTTCACTCCAGTGCAAGACCGGGTGTTTAGGGAATCCGTCAGCGTCACAGTGAAGTACCGCCTGGCGTTTTTGAGTGCCCTGCACCTGTGAAGGATTTCTTTCTGCCGTCTGGAGGAGGTGTCAGCTGCTGCTTGCGTGGGGAACCTGTTGGCTGCCGTGAGTTGTGTGCGACGCGCCTCAGCGCCTGTCAGCTGTTACACTATGCGGTCATGTGAGTTTTCACTCACGGTCCGTCTCCTCAGAGTCCTGCACGCCTAAATTGCAGCTACGTCACTTAAACGCTGCGCTGCGTTCCGCCGTGCGTGCCGCCATCTTAAGTGGCACTCCCTCATTGGAAACCTACTGTATTTTCATTGGGGCTACCTGTGAACCGCAACGTTGCATCCCTCCATTTTAAACCTAATTCGTCGAGGGAGGAATGTAGTACATACGTCAACCTCTGCTGAGTTGATGTACATTTCTGCACCAGCTGTGCATGCCCAGCTCACTTTCAGCGCTACAGGTTACAGCTTACTTCTGCTTTCATGCATTGTCCAAGAGTTTTGCTACAGTGTTTTTTTTGTACTTCACAGTACACACAGAACACTACAGTTTCAGCATGGCATCAGGAAATATTTACAATTTGTCCCCACCACAACCATTTTTGCCAGCAGATGGTGAACCTAAATTAGAATGGCAAATTTGGCGTGAATATTTCACTAATTATATTTCCGCTTTTGATGACGAGGAGGATGACGTCACCAGAAAAGAAGAAGAAAATATTTTTGCACTGTTTAGTCGCTGGTGGATTAAAAGTGTACTCTCGCATTAACAAAAAGATTCGTCATGGTGATGTATACACGAATGCTCTGAAAGATTTAGACAGTTACTATAAACCTACTGTGTGCGTTGCGGTGGATAGATTCAAATTCTTCCACCGCAAACAAGGTAAAAAAGAAGTATCGAGGATTAGTGGCAGTTCTGAAAAATCTGGCACTAACTTGTCGATTTGGGGACTTTCACGATGAATTTATTAGGGATCAAATTGTCATGCGAGCGGCTAACCCCTCTATCGAAGATTCCCTATGGGCCAAGGGGGAGAAATCTTTACAAGATGTAATCGAAATCGTTAAAAGGGCAAAGATGAGTGCGACCTGAAGCACAAATCTAAGCCAGTCACCCTTAAAGCGGGTGATTCTGTAAGAGTCAAACGCATTGGTTTCATTGAAAAGGGGCAAAGCTG
Source organism: Calotriton arnoldi (assembly GCA_963921515.1). Taxonomy (NCBI): domain Eukaryota; kingdom Metazoa; phylum Chordata; class Amphibia; order Caudata; family Salamandridae; genus Calotriton; species Calotriton arnoldi. Next base: position 2,985,440 of record CAWUFW010000090.1, on the reverse strand, counting down.
CTATACTCAGCCATTGATTGTTAAAAGAATGTTTTGCAGTTCGGCCCTCCTCAGCGATGGCAAAGTATAGCATGCGTCTGCCCTTTCAGTGTGCAAGAAAAGGGATGGTGAATGGATGGATGAGGATGAAACAAATACATCGCAGGAACAAAGTCCTGCCACACCAGAGAATGTTGTATATGGTAAAAGATGTACAGAAGGGTGATATGATGAATCTGATTCCGAGGAAGACTATGGGAATACCCAACCCCAGGATCTCAACATAACTTTTCCCCCCAGTCTCGAAGAGGAATCAACCAACCAGTCTAATGTACAGGTAACGACCAACCAGTCTAATGTACAGGTAACAATACCTGTTGAAGGGTCTCTAAACAAGACAGTCGGACAAGAAGGTCCATCTCGAGGTCGCGACATAGAGATACCCAGTACTAGCAGTAGAGGTAGAGTTATTGTTAAACCATGTTGGTATAAGGATTTTGAATGCTACTAATGTGTTATCTTGCACTTCTTTATGTTTGCCTAACCTCTTTCCTCCTCCCTTGTTTTCCCCCGCCCTCCCACTCCTTCCCCCCCACCCCATTTCCTGTCCTCCTTTGGGGAGGCGATGTGTCAAGATGGATCCTTGTTTCTAGAACCTTCCCTACCCTGCGGGCACCCGTACCCTCTCGTGCACTCACCTGCAATATGATGTTCTAGAATGTCAGCTGAGCAGTTGTCATTTTCTGAAGAAGTTGTTCGGGAGTTGACTCGCCTGTGGTCACTGCGGTGTCCTCCCTTTTGGTGTGCTGAAATACTTTAATAAATTCTACTTCAAATTATTCTGACTTCTCATCTTAATAATACCCTTGCAGTCCAAACACCCATACCCACCCTAAATCGTAAAAAATACCCATACCCACCCTAAACCTTAAAAATACCCTTACCACCGAAAAACCTACACGCACCCTAAACCCTAAAAATACCCTTGCCACCCAAAAACCCATACCCACCCTAAACCCTAAAAATACCCTTGCCACCCAAAAACCTATACCCACCCAAGACCCTAAAAATACCTTTGCCTCCCAAAAACCCATGCCTACCGTAAACTCTAAAAATAACCCTATGTGAGGGTGCTCTATACAGGAGCTGCTCTCCACCTAAACTTGGGAACCACCCAGATTTTTTTCTGCTTCTTTTTTGCATAATTTATGCATCACTCTATGCCTGAAAGGGTATTGTTTTGACTTATACTGGGTGCTCCCTTGTGTCTGGACAAAGCTAAACCTCACAGAAGAGCTATAATGATAGCGAAACATGTGTCAGGGGTTGCTTTTATTCATTTCTGGTTGGCTTGGTTGGGATTTCACCAATTCAAAGCTGTAATACTGTGCCTAGAGTGGTAAAAGGCTTTTGTCATTTTCCAGCTCAGCATGGATGGCACTATGCTAATCCTATGCTTAAAAGCTTTGCTGTGGAAATGGCAAAATACTTTGTCCCTTTCTATCACGACGTGGATGGCACTGTGCTAAGCCTATGCTTAAAGATTTAGATAGAAAAGCAGACATTGAGGTGAGTAAATTTAGAGTGTTGCTGGTGTTGAGGGTGCTCTGTACAGGATCTGCTCTCCACCTAAACTTGGGAACTACCCAGAGTTTTCTGATATAGATATATGTAGATATATATATATATATATGTATATATATATATCTGTATATATATATATCTGTATATATATATATCTGTATATATATATATCTGTATATATATATCTGTATATATATATATATATATATATATATATATAACTGTAGTTCTAGATTCCTTACCTTAGAATTACCCCCAGGCATCAGACTAGATCCGGAGAATTTTTTTCTAAGCAGTACCCCTGTGCGTCGGTAGGTGGCGTTGGTCAACTCCGCGTTCAGCGTCGTGGTCGCCGGGAAGACGTCGTGGTGTCTACTTAGACCGCCGCCCTGGCGCGCTGACGTCAGTTCTTTATTTTTCCGCGCCAGCCAGCGCAGATCCGGAGAGAGGGTGCCCCTTAGTCACTTTTTGACTAAAACTTTTTCAACTTTTGTCGGCATCTTTTTCGAGTCCTTCGACTAATGGTGCACGTGGGGATGTCCCATCGTCAGACCGGCTTCAAGCCTTGGGACTCCTGTCACAAGCTGATGTCTGTCACAGATCCGCACCTCGTGTGCCTCTGGTGCCTGCAGCGGGACCATGACCCGAAGCGGCCCCGAAAGCTTCTGGAGGCCCGGCAGTCGGCTCCACGCCTCTCGAGGTCCCGGTCGAGAGGAAGGTCTCGGGACCGGTCACAGAGCCACCACCACTCGTCATCGAAGTCTTCGCACTCCTCGGGTAAGTTGAAGTGCAAGAAGAAGGCGAAGTGGTCTGTGGTCAGTGGTCTGGATACCTCACCAGACCTTGGTATGCTTTCTCCCCCTACCGTGGCTACGGAGGAGGGGGCCTCCTACGCTGTGGTGTTGCGTAGGGTGGCTTAGGCCTTGGACCTTGAGCTTCCTACGGTGGCAGTCAGGAGGTTAGTCTTCGGAGCCCCTGCTGCCTTTTAATGAGGTCCTCACTGACATCCTTCTGGGCACTTGGTCCAAACCCAGCACAGGGGCTCCTGTGGATAGGATGATTTCCTCAGTCCACTGCCCGCCCCGGGTGACCCACTTTTCCTCTCCCAACTCCCTACCCCCGAGAGCTTGGTGGTTCAAGCCTCAACATCAAAAGGCGCGTTCCCTACTGATCCCCCGGATAGGGAATCCAAGAAGCTGGACCATCTTGGGAAAAAGATGATTTCTTCCGCCAGCTTAGGACTGCGGTTGGTGAACACCGCATGTCTCTTGGGCCATTACACACACTCTGTGTGGGACACTGTTGCGCAAGTGCTGCCGCAGTGCCCGGAGGAGGCCTGGGCCGTGCTCACCTGCACTGTCGCAGTGAGTAGAGACGTAGCAAAGTTTGCCATCCGGGTTGGGCTGGATACCGCCGATTTGCTGGGTAGAACGATTTCAACGTCAGTAGCCCTGAGGTGCTATGTCTGTCTGAGGTCCACTGGCTTCTCTGGGGATGTTCAATCGACCCTTTTGGACATGCCCTTTGATGGCCGTCGCCTGTTTGGCGACAAGGCGGACAGCGCGCTCGAACGTTTCTAGAGCTATGGCCAGATTCTTGGGCCTCGCTGCCACCTCTCGCCCCATGCAGTCTGCCTTTCGCCCCTTTCGTGGCTACTGAACGGGTGCCCCACCACGCTCCACGCAGAGCCACAGGCCTGCGCAAGCTACCCAGCCTCTGTGCGGCCGGGGACGTGGGACCCAACGTCATGGGTCTGGGGGCCAGAGGGCGGGCCAGTCCACCAATGCCCCCCCTGCAGCAGCCTCCAAACCTTCCTAGTCAGACTTTTCAGGGCCACCCCTTGCCAGTGGGTGGCAGGATCCGCCATCACAACCCCCACTGGCGAACTGCATGTCAGACAGGTGGGTTCTGCAGATAGTCCGAAGGGGCTACTCCCTCCCCTTCGAGACTACCCCTCCCTCCATGCCACCTACACTCCATCGCATGTCGGAGAATCATTTGGCCCTTCTCCGCCAGAAAGTTACGGCTCTCTTGGCCAAGGCAGCTATAGAACGCGTCCCTGTGCCAGAAGTAGGTCGTGGTTGCTACTCCCACTACTTCCTGGTGCCCAAGACGGACAAAGGCCTGCGTCCTATCTTAGACCTCAGGGACATCAACCGCTTCCTTCGGAAGGAGAAGTTCTAGATGTTAACTTTGGCTCAGGTCTTGTCTGCCCTCAACCCTGGAGACTGGATGGTAGCATTGGACTTGCAGGACGCTTACTTTCACATCCCCGTCTTGCCTGCCCATCGGCGTTACCTACGGTTCACGGTAGGCCATGAGCATTTTCAGTTCACTGTGCTCCATTTTGGTCTTACCAGCGCCCCTCGGGTGTTCACAAAAGTGATGGCAGTGGTCGCAGCTCATCTGCGCAGATCAGGGGTTCCAGTCTTCCCCTATCTCGACGACTGGCTGTTGAAGGCGGGCTCGACCCAGGCTGTCGTTTCCCACCTCCAGACTACGGCAGACCTCCTGCATTTGCTGGGGTTCACTATCAACATGCCGAAGTCGCACCTGATTCCCTCTCAGAAGCTCCTTTTCATCGGAGCGGTTCTGCACACAGCACAGTTTTGGGTCTATCCTCCCGAGCAGCGAGTCCGGGATATTCAGGCTATGATACCGATGTTTCAGCCTCTATCCCGGATTTTGGTGAGAATGACCCTGAGGCTGCTGGGCCTCATTGGTAGATCATGCCAAATGGCATATGCGGGCTCTGCAGTGGGACCTGAAGTTCCAGTGGGCGCAGCATCAGGGGGAATATTTCCGATGTCGTCCAGATCTCGGTGGGGACTGCAAGTCAGTTGCAGTGGTGGCTCACAAATCAGGATTGAGTCAGCGGCTGATCCCTCTCCCTTCCCAGAGTTCACAGTAGTGACGTATGCGTCACATCTGGGATGGGGCAGCCACATGGGGGAGGCTGAGATCAGAGGCCTCTGGTCTCCGGCGGAGTCCGTGCTCAACACCATTGCGGACGAGCTCAGCCGCCGGTGCATGATGGATCAGGAATGGCGTCTTCACTCTGAGGTGGTGCAAGTTATCTTTCAGCAGTGGGGAGAGCCTTGGTTAAATCTATTCGCCACCGAAGAGCACGCGCAATGTCAGCAGTTCTGCGTGTTGGAGTTTCCAAGGCGGCACTCGCTCGGCGACGCCTTTCGTCGCCTCCTGTACGCCTTCCCGCCTGTACCACTTCTTCCCAGGGTGCTGAAGAAGATCAAGCGCGACCGGGCTCAAGTAATTCTTGTGGCTCCCGACTGGGCACGAAGAGTTTGGTACCCCGAGCTCTTGAGCATGGCCATCGATCCTCCGATCAGACTGCCTCTAAGGGAGGATCTTCTGTCGCAGCAGCAGGGGACGGTCCTCCACCCGAACCTGTCCAGCCTCCACCTCCTTGCGTGGAGATTGAGCGGTGACAGTTGACAGCTTTCGACCTTCCTCCCGAAGTCTGTAACGTCATCTTGGCAGCCAGGCATCCCTCCACCAAAACGGTATATGCCTGTAGATGGAACAAATTAGTGGCATGGTGCACAGCAAAGGCTGTGGATCCCCTTTCTGCCCCTCTTTCAGAGTTTCTCCTCTTCATTCTTTCCTTGGCCCAGCAGGGCTCTGCTCTGTGCACTCTTAAGGGCTATCTTTCGGCCATTTCGGCCTTTCTTCGCCTTCCTGATCAGCCTTCTCTTTTCAAGTCTCCTATTGTTAACAGATTCCTGAAGGGCATTACTCATCTCTTTCCTCCTTCTCCTTTCGTAATGCCCCAGTGGGACTTGAACCTTGTGCTCACTTATCTTATGTGTGCTCCCTTTGAGCCACTACATAATTGTCCTCTTTGTCTCCTCACTTTGAAGAATGCTTTCTTGCTTGCCATCACCTCTGCTCGCAGAGTGAGTGAGCTTCAGGCTTTATCTTCTAAACCTCCCTTTCTTGCTGTACATCCGGACAACGTAGTCCTCCATACTAGGCCCTCTTTTCTGCCCAAGTTGGTTACTTCCTTCCACATAGGTCAGACCATCACATTGCCCACCTTCTTCCCGCCCCGCACCCTTCCAAAGAGGAGGAGAGAATCAACCGTCTGGTCCCAAAGCGTGCGCTGTCTTTCTACCTTGACCGCACAAAAGACTTCCGGGTGGACGATCAACTCTTCGTGGGTTATGTGGGCACTAAGAAAGGTCGGGCAGTGCACAAACGTACCATCTCTCGATGGATTGTCCTATGTATCACGATCTGTTATTCTTTGGCTAAAAAGGAACCTACAGTGGGACTGCGTGCCCACTCTACCAGTGCGACGGCAGCCTCTACTGCTTTGGGACGCGGGGTTCTCTTACTTGACATCTATCAGGCTGCCACGTGGGCATCCTTGCACATGTTCACCAAGCATTACTGCCAGGATAGCCATGTCCGGAGAGACAGCCTTTTCAGCCGTTCTGTTCTCCAGGACTTCCTGGTGTGAACTTAGTTCGCAGACCCTCCTCCGGGGTTGGCATTGTTGGTGGATCTATTCTAAGGTAAGGAATCTCTAACTATTGGTCTCAGATGAACAAGTTACTTAGCTTCGGTAACTGTAAGAGACATTAGTAGTTATAAATTCCTTACCGCCCCACCCATCCTCCCCGTTCTGCTAACTGACTTCTAGGGATAGGGACTTCCTTACAGGGCTCTGGTTATGTGCACCAGTGGTCAGTGTCTTGCATGGATCTGCGCTTCTGGCGTGGAAAATCGTGTCAGAACTGACGTCAGCGCGCAGGGGCGGCGTCTAAGTAGACAGCGCCACGTCATCCCGGCGACCACCACGACGCCGAACGCGGGTTGACCGATGCCACCTACCGACGTCCGGGGTATTGCTAAGAAAAAATTTCTCCGGATACAGTCTGACGCCTGGGGGTAATTCTAATGTAAGGAATCTATAACTACTAATGTCTCTTACAGATACATTGTTACCGAAGGTCAGTAACTTTTTTTTATATATATATATATATATATATATAGATATAGATATATAGATATATAGATATAGTTTGTTTTTTCGTATGTTTTTTTTTTTTAACCTGTTGGCAGTCTCCAGTAGGTAGTTATAGTTAGGACGATGTTTCTATAGGAAAAGCATTTATTTTTTGGCTTGCCTATAACTTGGTGCAGTTTGACAAATCTTCACAATTTTCCCCCAAAAAAGTGTCAAATTGGGGCTTGTTGTGCATGCAAAGCTTCAGGGTGATCCGTCAAGAGGGGGCCGAGAAAAGGGGTTGGAGTAAAAAAAAGTGTGTTTCACCTCACAGACCTTTAGGTGCAGATTCCTTACCTTTGAATTTCCCAGGCGTCGGACTGGATCCATAAACTTTTGCGTGTGCAATACCCCTGTGTGCTGTCTGGTGGCTCCGTTTGGCTCCGCATGGCATCGTTGGTGCCGGATGTAATGATTCGGTCACCTACATAGGTGCCACCCTGACGTACGAACATCCGTTCTTTCATTTCCGTGCCAGTTAGCGCTGATCCGGAGAAGAGTAATCCCCCTTTCTCTTTTTGACAGACTTTTTTCGACATTTTGTCGATGATTTTTACTTGTGTGATGAGGGATTGTCCTCTAGAAAGGTAGGGTCCAGGCGGTGTGGCGCCTGTCATCGCGTCATGTCGGTTACTGACCCGCACCTTGTGTGCTTATAGTGTCCCGAGCACGACCACATCACGAAGTCGTGCTCGAACTGCCGAGCCATGGCGTTGAAGGATTTGAGGGAGTGGATCCTAAAGCTGCTTGCAGTCTGGCAGTCGACGCCATCTAGCTCGACATCTCGAAGTTCTTGGTCCCAATTGATGAATAGGTGTTCGCCGGACCACTCCAGGAGCCCCAAGTCTTCTATGTCGCACTCGTGGTCCTCAGGACACTCGGTGAAGAAGCACAAAAAGAAGTAGTCTAGACAGGCTTCGACTTCACTTTGTCCTTCGAGGGTTGACAAGATGAGTAAGGAACATTGACGTTCCAGGGACTGTTCTGCGGAGCTGTTGCCAGGTCCAACTCTGTGCCTCCTCTCGTTTCCAGGAGCCAGAGCGACTGCCGCTCAGGTAAAAGAGTTTATCTAAAAGAAACAGTTATAGATTCCTTACCTTAAAATTACCCCAGGCATCAGACTGGATCCGGAAAGTTTTTCGTCAGCAATACCCCTGTGCGTCGGAAGGTGGCATCGGTCGACTCCGCGTTAGGCGTCGTGGTCGCCGGGATGACGTTGCGGTAGCTACATAGACGCTCCCCTCGCGCGCTGACGTCAGTTATTTCTTTTTCCGCGTCAGCAAGCGCAGATCTGGAGAGAGCGGTACCTCCAGTCACTTTTTGACTGACTTTTTCTCGACTTTTGTCGACTTTGTTTTTTGAGTACATCGACTTCTGGTGCACGAGGGATGCCCGGCTTCAAGGCTTGAGGTTCCTGTAACCAACTGATGTCGGTGACGGATCCGCACCGCGTGTGCCTCTACTGCCTGGTCGTGCTGCGGATGCCGAACCATGGCCCCGAAGTCTTTGCGGGAGCAGTCCCGAAAGCTACTCGAGGCCCGGCAGTCGGCTCTGCGTCGGTCGAGGTCCCGGTCACGTAGGAGGTCGAGGGACCGGTTGCGGAGTCAACACCATTCTTTGTCTAAGCCTTCGCACTCGGGGTCAGGTAAGTCGAAGCACAAGAAGAAGTCGAAGAAGCATCGTCGCTCTTCGACTTCTCCCCGTCCTTCGGCCGACGCGACGAGGGATGCGGATGGTGCCCCTCCTGCGTGTGGAGCCCGTAGGGTCGGCTCTGGGTTTCTCCCCCTTCCTGGGACCGGGAGCTACCCCTGCCCAGCTTCGTCAGTTTTACGAAGCGATGCACGCCATCTTTGGGCAGCCCTACTCCGCTGGCGCGCCTTCGGGCCCTGCGGACTCGGCTGGGGGCCCTGGGCCTTCGGCGCCGGCGGCTTCGGTCTCCGCGCCGCAGGGTCCCCTTGGACCCAGGCCTGGATCTGGATCGGTGCCGCTCGACCTTGTTACGCCTCTCCCGGCGCCGATTCCACAGGCACCACGTCCGCAACCAGCATCGGCTGTGTCCCCAGCCGTGGTCGACCCCGGCCTCCACCTCGAGGTAGACACGGAGTCAGACTGGCGTCGACCGACGCCGGATCCGGCGCCGACTGGTACTTCTGTGCCCCTGTTCTACCTTGGCTCTTTGAGACCAGATTGGCAGCCAGAGGAGTGTGAGGAGGACTGGAAGGGGTCTGGGGACCCTTTAACCGACCAGTTGGTTTATGAACAGGACTGGAGAGAGAAACTGGGGGAAGCCAGTGGTCTGGATACCTCACCAGACCTTGGCATGTTGTCTCCTCCTACGTGGCTACGGAGGAGGGAGCGTCATACGCAGTGGTGTTGTGTAGGGCTGCCGAGGCTCTCCACCTCGAGCTACCTACGGTGGCAGTCAGTACAAACCTCCTGACAGAGGTGCTTTAACCGGCAGCAAGCTTTTCGGAGCCCCTGCTACCATTTAATGAAGCCCTCTTGGACATCCTTTTGGGCACCTGGTCCAAGCCCAACACAGGGGCTCCCGTGGACAGGATGATTGCCCGACGCCACCGCCCGGCCCCAGGTGACCCCACTTTCCTCTCCCAACACCCCACCGCTGAGAGCTTGGTGGGCCAAGCCTCCACCTCCAAAAGCGCATTCCCTAAAGCACCACCCAATAGGGAATCCAAAAAGCTGGACCACCTTGGGAAGAAAATGTTTTCTTCCTCCAGCTTGGGACTGCGGTTGGTAAACACCGCATGTCTGTTGGGCCGTTACACCCACTCCGTGTGAGACAAGGTTGCGCAAGTGCTGCCTCAGTGCCCGGAGGAGGCCCGGGCCGTACTCTCTCGAGCAGTTGCCGAAGGGAGAGACGCAGCGAAGTTTACCATACGCTGTGGGCTGGATTCTGCCGACTCACTGGGCAGGACGATTTCCACATCAGTAGCCCTTCGACGCTACACCTGGTTGAGGTCGACTGGTTTTTCTAGGGATGTCCAATCCACTCTTATGGACATGCCCTTTGATGGCCATCGCCTTTTCGGCGACAAGGCAGACAATGCGCTGGAGAGCTTTAAGGACTCTCGGGCTACGGCCAGGTCCTTGGGCCTCTCCACCACCCGCCCTGCGCAGTCTGCCTTTCGCCCCTTTCGTGGCTACGGAAGGGGTGCCCCGCCACGTCCCGCTCAGAGCCACAGGCCAGCGCAAGCTGTTCTGCCTCTGCACGGCCGGGGGCGTGGGAACCAGCGCTGTGGTTCTGGGGGGCAGTGGGCGGGCCAGTCCACCACAGCCCCCTCTGCAGCAGCCTGCAAACTCTCCTAGTCCGACCTTTCAGGGCCACCAAACGCCAGTGGGCGGCAGGATTCGCCATCACCTCCCCCACTGGCGCATCACCACGTCGGACGGGTGGGTTTTGCAAATAGTCCGAAGGGGCTACTCCCCCCCCCCCCCCCCTTCGAGACTACCCCTCCATCCATGCCACCTCAGTACCATCACATGTGGGAGGATCATCTGGCCCTTCTCCAACAGGAAGTTTCGGCACTCTTGGCCAAGGGAGCCATTGAGCGCGTTCCTGCCCCAGAAGTAGGTTGTGGTTGCTAATCCCACTACTTTCTGGTGCCCAAGAAGGACAAAAGCCTGCGTCCTATCTTGGATCTCAGGAACGTCAACCACTCCCTCCGGAAGGAGAAGTTCAAAATGTTGACGCTCGCTCAGGTCTTGTCTGCCCTCAACCCTGGAGACTGGATGGTAGCGTTGAACTTGCGGGACGCTTACTTTCACATCCCCGTCCTGCCGGCCTACCGGCGTTACCTGCAGTTCACGGTAGGCCACGAGCACGTTCAGTTTACCATGCTCCCCTTTGGCCTTACCAGGGCCCCTTGGGTGTTCACGAAAGTGATGGAGGTGGTCGCAGCTCATCTGCGCTGATCAGGGGTTCCAGTCTTCCCCTATCTCAACGACTGGCTGTTGGAGGCGGGCTCGCCCCAGGCTGTCATCTCCCACCTCCATACTACGGCTGACCTCCTGCATTAGCTGGGGTTCTCCATCAACGTGCTGAAGTCACACCTGACCCCCTCTCAGAAGCTCCTCTTCATCGGAGCGGTTCTGGACATGACGCAGTTTCGGGTTTATCCTCCCGAACAGCCAGTCCGGGATATTCGGGCTATGATTCCGATCTTTTAGCCTCTATCCCGGGTTTCGGTCAGGATGACCCTCAGGCTGCTGGGTCTGATGGCCTCCTGCATCCTGCTGTTGGACCATGCTAGATGGCATATGCGGGCTTTGCAGTGGGACCTGAAGTTCCAGTGGGCACAACATCAGGGGAATCTGTCCGATTGTGTCCAGATCTCGGAGGGCACTGCACACCAATTGCAGTGGTGGCGCACGAACCAGGATTTGGTCGGCGGCAGATCCCTCTCCCTTCCCCAACCAGAGTTCACAGTGGTGACCCATGCATCACTTCTGGGATGGGGCGGCCACATGGGGGAGGCGGAGATCAGAGGCCTCTGGTCTCCGGCGGAGTCCGGGCTCCACATCAACCTTCTGGAGCTTCGGGCGATTCGTCTTGCACTCAAAGCATTCCTTCCCTCTGTCAAAGGGTGAGTAGTGCAGGTGTTCACGGACAACGCCACCGCCATGTGGTACTGCAACAAACAAGGCGGGGTGGGGTCGTGGACCCTATGTCAGGAGGCCCTTCGCCTCTGGACATGACTGGAACATCAGGGCATATCCCTGGTGGTTCAACACCTGGCAGGTTCCCTGAACGCCAGGGCGGTCGAACTCAGCCGCAGGTGCATGATGGATCACGAATGGCGTCTTCACTCGGAGGTGGTGCAAGGTCTCTTTCAGCAGTGGGGAGAGCCTTGGTTAGATCTATTCGCCAACTAAGAGAACGCGCAATGTCAGCAGTTCTGCGCGTTGGAATTTCCAAGGCAGCACTCGCTAGGCGACGCTTTTCGCCGCGAGTGGATTTGGGGTCTTCTATACGCCTTTCCGCCTATACCACTTCTGCCCAGAGTGTTGAAGAAGATCAAGCGCGACCGGGCCCAAGTCATTCTTGTGGCTCCGGATTGGGCACGAAGAGTCTGGTATCCCGAGCTGCTCAACATGGCCATCGATCCTCCGATCAGACTGCCTTTTCGGGAGGATCTTCTATCGCAGCAGCAGGGGACGGTTCTCCACCCGAACCTATCCAGCCTCCACCTCCTTGCGTGGAGATTGAGCGACGGCAGTTGACGTCGTTTGACCTGCCTCCCGAAGTCTGTGATGTTATCTTGGCAGCCAGGCGTCCCTCCACTAAGATGGTATACGCCTACAGATGGAACAAATTTGTGGCATGGTGCACAGCAAAGGTTGTGGATCCCCTTTCCGCCCCTCTTTCTGAGGTTCTCTTGTTCCTCCTTTCTTTGACCAAGCAGGGCTCTGCTCTGGGCACTCTAAAGGGCTACCTCTCTGCCATTTCAGCCTTCCTTAGGCTTCCTGATCAGCCTTCTCTTTTCAAGTCCCCTGTTGTAAATAGATTCCTTAAGGGCATTACTCATCTTTTTCCTCCTGTTCCCTTCATAATGCCTCAGGGGGACTTGAACTTGGTTCTTACCTACCCTTTGAGCCGCTACATAACTGTCCTCTCAGACTTCTCACTTTGAAAACTGCCTTTCTGGTGACCATCACCTCTGCACGCAGGGTGAGTGAGCTACAAGCTTTCTTCCAAGCCTCCCTTTCTGGCTGTCCATCCGGACAAGGTTGTCCTTAGAACTAGACCTTCCTTTCTTCCCAAGGTGGTTACTTCTTTCCACATTGGCCAAACCATCACTTTGCCCACCTTCTTTCCGCCTCCGCATCCTTCGAAGGAGGAAGAGAGGCTCCACCATCTGGATCCAAAACGTGCGCTTTCCTTCTACTTGGATCGCACCAAACAATTCCGGGTGGACGACCAGCTCTTTGTTGGTTACGTGGGCGCTAAGAAAGGTCGGGCCGTGCACAAACGGACCATCTCCAGGTGGGTTGTTCTGTGCATCAAAGCCTGTTACTCTTTGGCAAAGAAGGAGCCTCCAGTAGGGCTGCGCGCCCATTCCACCAGGGCGACGGCAGCTACTACTACTACTTTGGTATGAGGAGTCCCCCTAAATGACATCTGTCAGGCAGGTACGTGGGCATCGATGCACACGTTCACCAAACACTACTGCCTAGAAAGCCAAGTCCGGAGAGACCGCTTCTTTGGCCGTTCTGTTCTCCAGGACTTTCTGGTGTGAACTTGGTTCGCAGACCCACCTCCGGGGTTGATATTGCTGCGGTATCTATTCTAAGGTAAGGAATCTATAACTAACTGTTTCTTTCAGATGAACAAGTTAATCTGAAAGAGACACGTTAGTGATAGATTCCTTACCTTAGAATATCCCCAGGCGTCAGGCTGGATCCGGAAAGTTTTGCGTAGCAGTACCCTTGCGCGTCGGTAGGCGGCGTCGTGCGGCTCCGCGTCCGTCGTCGGCGTCGTGATCGCCGGGATGACGTCGCGGGCAGTACTTAGACGCCGCCCCTGCGCGCTGACGTCAGTTCTTCTTTTTCCGCGCCAGCAAGCGCAGATCCGGGAAGAGCAGTGCCCTGGTCAATTTTTGACCATACTTTTTGGTGATTTTTTCACTGTTTTTCCATCTTTAAGGTGTCGTAGGGATGCCCGGCTTCAAGCGATGCGGCGCCTGTGCGCGGATGATGTCCGTCACCGACCCGCATTGGGAGTGTCTCTTCTGCCTCGGCCGAGGCCACGACACCGAGTCTTGTCCCGAATGCCAGGCCCTCAACCCGAAGCTTTGCGAGAGCGGTCTCGAAAGCTCCTCGAGGCCCGGCATTCGGCTCACGGAGGCCCCGGTCGCGTGAGAGGTCCAGGGGTCGCTCGCGGAGTGCACACCGGTCGTCGGCGTCGAAGTCTTCTTCGTCCGGTAAGTCTAAGCACAAGAAGTCCAAGAAGCATCGTCGCTCTCGGACTTCGCCTCGCCGGTCTCGCGACTCGGCTGAGGCCCCTCCCGGCACCGTCCCCGCCCCGCGGCCCCGGACTTGCCTGTGGAGTCGCCCCCGTCCTACCCGCCCTTCCCGGGTTCGGGGGCGGATCCGGCCAAGGTACAGGAGTTCCTGTCGGCCATGGCCCGCCTCTTCGGGCCTTCAGGCCCCTCCGGTGCGCCTTCGGGCCCCGCGGGCCCTGATGGGGTTGCTCCGGCGTCGCCGGCGGCTCCGGCCCCGGCGTCGCCCGGGACTCCTGCCTCGATCCCGGCTCCGGCTTCGGCCCCGGCCTCGATCCCGGCTCCACAACCCCCATCGACGCCGGTCGACCTCACGACACCTCCGCCGGCGCCGATGTCTCCGGTGCCGTTCTCGACGCCGCCCTGGGCTCCGGGCGGCGTCGTCCCCAGTTCCTTCCGGCTCCGGACATGGACCCGGAGCGGCGTCGCTCGACGCCGGCTCCGGCGCCGATGGGCCCTTGGGTCCCAAATGTCCCTCCTCCTCCTTATTTTGAACCAGAGGAGGACCAGGAGGACTGGGAGGGGTCTGATGACCCTCTGACTCGCAACTGTCAGTATGATGAGGACTGGACAGAGAGTCTAGGGAGGCCAGTGGTCTGGATACTTCTCCTGACACTGGCATGCTGTCTCCTCCCGTGGCTACGGAGGAGGGGCCAATTTTGAGTACGGTGTTGCGTAGGGCTGCTGGGGCCTTACGTCTCCAGCTCCCTACTTTGACGGTCAAGCCTAACATCTTGACAGAGGTGCTTCAGCCGGCAGCCTCCTCTGCGGAGACTGTGCTGCCGTTTAACGACGCCCTCACAGAGCGTTCTTTTGGGCGCCTGGTCCAAGCCCAACACAGGGGCTCCTGTGGATCGGAACGTGTCACGACGCCATCGCCCAGCTCCGGGCGACCCCCTGTTTCTTTCTGTCCACCCCACTCCTGAGAGCTTGGTTGTCCAAGCCTCCGCTTCCCAAACCGCCTTCCCTACCGCTCCTCCGGATAGGGAATCCAAACGCCTGGATCAGTTTGGGAAGAAAGGTTTTTCTTCCTCCAGTGCTGGCTTGCGGTCCGTTAACACCGCTTGTCTTTTGGGCCGCTATACCCACTCTCTGTGGGATTCGGTGGCGGATGTTTTGCCCCAGTGCCCTGAGGAGGTCCAGGCACTGCTTTCCCGCGCCATTGCGGAAGGAAGGGATGCGGCCAAATACACTATCCGTTGTGGCCTTGACACCGCCGACTCGCTGGGCAGGTCGATTGCAACGACGGTGGCGCTCCGCCGCCACGCCTGGCTGAGAACCACTGGTTTTTCAGGGGATGTCCAGAATACTCTCATGGACATGCCCTTTGATGGAGTCGGTCTTTTTGGGTCCAAAGCAGACCATGCGTTGGAGCGCTTTAAGGACTCACGGGCTACTGCCAAGTCCCTGGGCCTTTCTGCTACACGCCCTCCGCTGCCTTCTGCTTTTCGCCCCTATCGTGGCCACGGTAGGGGCGCCCCTTCACGTCAGCAGCCCAGCCACCGGCCCGCGCAGCAGCGTCTTCGCGTGGCCGAGGACGTGGATTCCGCCGTGGCGGATCGGGCAACCAGCGTGCGGGTCAGGCCACCACCTCCAACCCGTCCGCGGCCTCCAAGCCCTCCTAGTCCCTCCTTTCAGGTGCACGGCACGCCAGTAGGGGCAGGGTCCGCCATCACCTTCCCCACTGGCGCACCATCACCTCGGACAGGTGGGTCTTGGACATTGTCCGAAGGGGCTACTCCCTCCCCTTCGAGACCACCCCCCAGCCATGCCACCTCAACTCCACCGCATGTCAGGGGATCACTTGGTGCTTCTACAGAAGGAAGTCACGGCCCTCTTGACCAAGAGGGCCATCGAGCATGTTCCGACCCCAGAAGTAGGGCGTGGTTGCTACTCCCACTACTTTCTGGTGCCCAAAAGGACAAGGAGGACATGCGTCCTATCTTGGACCTCCGGAACGTCAATCGCTTCCTCCGGAAGGAGAAGTTCAAGATGCTCACCCTAGCTCAGGTCTTGACTGCCCTCGACCCTGGAAACTGGTTGGTAGCGTTGGACTTGCAGGACGCATATTTCCACATCCCCGTCCTGCCGGCCCACCGGCGTTACCTTCGGTTCACGGTAGGCCACGAGCATTTTCAGTTCACCGTGCTCCCCTTTGGCCTTACAAGTGCCCCTCGGGTGTTCACGAAAGTGATGGCGGTGGTCGCGGCTCATCTGCGCCGGGCAGGGGTTTCAGTCTTCCCCTACCTCGACGACTGGCTGCTGAAGGCGGGCTCGTCCCAGGCAGTCGTCTCCCACCTCCAGACTACGGCCGAACTCCTGCACTCGCTGGGGTTCTCCATCAATGTGCCGAAGTCGCATCTGATTCCTTCTCCACAGCTCCTTTTCATCGGAGCAGTTCTGGACACGACGCAGTTTCGGGCCTATCCTCCCGAACGGCGAGTCCGGGATATTCAGGCTATGATTCCGATCTTTCGGCCTTTATCCTGGGTTTCGGTAAGGATGACCCTGAGGCTGCTGGGCCTCATGGCCTCCTGCATCCTGCTGGTCAATCATGCCAGATGGCATATGCGGGCTCTGCAGTGGGACCTGAAGTTCCAGTGGGCGCAGCACCAGGGCAACCTGTCCGATCACGTCCAGATCTCGGAGGGGACTGCAAAACAGTTGCAGTGGTGGCTCTCGAACCGGCAATGGGTCATGGGCAGATCCCTCTCCCTTCCCCAGCCAGAGCATACAGTTGTGACGGACGCGTCCCTTCTGGGATGGGGCGGTCACTTGGGAGAGGCGGAGATCAGAGGCCTCTGGTCTCCGGCGGAGTCCCGGCTCCATATCAACCTTCTGGAGCTCCGGGCGATCCGGCTTGCACTCAAGGCATTCCTTCCCTCTGTCAAAGGGAAGGTAGTGCAGGTGTTCACAGACAACACCACCGCCATGTGGTACTGCAACAAACAGGGCGGGGTGGGGTCTTGGACCCTTTGTCCAGGAGGCTCTGCGCCTCTGGACATGGCTGGAACATCAGGGCATGTTCCTGATGGTTCAACACCTGGCAGGTTCTCTGAACGCCAGGGCGGACGAACTCAGCCGCAGGTGCATGATGGATCACGAATGGCGTCTTCACTCGGAAGTGGCGCAAGGCCTCTTTCTACAGTGGGGAGAGCCTTGGTTAGATCTATTCGCCACCGAAGAGAACGCGCAATGTCATCAGTTCTGCGCGTTGGAATTTCCAAGGCGGCACTCGCTCGGCGACGCTTTTCGTCGCGAGTGGAGTTGCGGTCTGTTGTACGCCTTTCCGCCTATACCACTTCTACCCAGAGTGTTGAAGAAGATTCGGCACGACCGGGCCCAAGTCATTCTTGTGGCTCCGGACTGGGCTCGAAGAGTTTGGTATCCCGAGCTACTCAATATGAGCATAGATCCCCCGCTCCGTCTGCCTCTTCGGGAGGATCTTCTGTCGCAGCAGCAGGGGACGGTCCTCCACCCGCACCTGTCCAGTCTACACCTGCTTGCGTGGAGATTGAGCGGCGGCAGTTGATTCCTTTCGACTTGCCTCCCGAAGTTTGTGATGTGATTCTGGCAGCCAGGCGTCCCTCCACTAAGGTGGTATACGCCTGCAGGTGGAACAAATTTGTGGCATGGTGCACAGCAAAGGCTGTGGATCCCCTTTCTGCCCCTCTTTCTGAGGTCCTTCTGTTCCTTCTCTCTCTGGCCCAACAGGGTTCTGCCCTGGGTACCATCAAGGGTTATCTTTGTGCTATCTCGGCCTTCCTCAGGCTCCCTGATCAGCCCTCCCTTTTCAAGTCCCCTGTTGTTAACAGGTTCTTAAAAGGCATTACTCACCTCTTCCCTCCTGTTCCGTTTGTAATGCCTCAGTGGGACTTGAACTTGGTTCTTACCTTTTTAATGTGCGCTCCCTTTGAGCCTCTGCATAACTGTCCTCTTCGTCTTCTGACTCTAAAGGCAGCCTTTCTGGTGGCCATCACCTCCGCTCGGCGGGTGAGTGAGCTCCAGGCTCTTTCTTGCAAACCTCCCTTTCTGTCTGTTCATCCAGACAAGGTTGTTCTTCGGACGCGTCCGTCCTTCTTGCCAAAGGTGGTTACTGCTTTCCACATTGGGCAGACCATCACTTTGCCCACCTTCTTTCCGCCTCCGCATCCTTCCAGAGAGGAAGAGAGGCTCCACCGTCTGGACCCAAAACGTGCGCTCTCCTTCTATATCGACCGCACAAAACACTTCCGGGTGGATGACCAGCTCTTTGTTGGCTACGTGGGCGCCAAAAGGTCGGGCGGTGCACAAGAGGACCATCTCCCGCTGGGTTACCTTGTGCATCAAGACCTGCTATTCTTTGGCTAAGAAGGAGCCTCCTGTTGGGCTGCGTGCCCATTCCACCAGGGCAACGGCTGCTACCACGGCCTTGGGCCGCGGTGTTCCGCTGCCGGTTATCTGTCAGGCAGCTACGTGGGCCTCGCTGCACACGTTTACTAAGCATTACTGCCTTGACAGTCAGGTCCGGAGGGACGGCTTCTTTGGCCGTTCTGTCCTCCAGGACTTCCTTGTCTGATCTTTGTTCGCAGACCCACCACCGGGGTTGGTATTGCTGGGGTATCTATTCTAAGGTAAGGAATCTATCACTAACGTGTCTCTTTCAGATGCACAAGTTACTAACTTGTGTAACGATATATCTGTAAGAGACAGTAGTTAGTGATAGATTCCTACCGCCCACCCATCCTCCCCGTTCTGCGAACTGATTTCTAGGAGTTAAGGACATCCCTTTCAGGGCCCTAGTATTTTTCAGACACCTGTGTCAGCTTCTTGCATGGCTCTGCGTTCCTGGCGCGGAAAGTCGTGTACAGAACTGACGTCAGCGCGCAGGGGCGGCGTCTAAGTACTGCCCGCGACGTCATCCCGGCGATCACGACGCCGACGACGGACGCGGAGCCGCACGACGCCGCCTACCGACGCGCAAGGGTACTGCTACGCAAAACTTTCCGGATCCAGCCTGACGCCTGGGGATATTCTAAGGTAAGGAATCTATCACTAACTACTGTCTCTTACAGATATATCGTTACACAAGTTAGTAACTTGTGCCTTACCTTCGGTAACGATATATCTGTAAGAAACATAGGTTAGTTATAGATTCCTTACCGCCCAACCCATCCTCCCCGTTCTGCGAACTGATTTCTAGGGTTAAGGACATCCTTTCAGGGCCCTAGTTTTGTGCACCAGTGGTCAGTGTCTTGCATGGCTCTGCGTTTCTGGCGCTGAAAGTCGTGTACAGAACTGACAGCGCGCGAGGGCGGCGTCTAAGTAGCTGCAGCAACGTCATCCCGGCGACCACAACGCCGACGACGGACGCGGAGCCGACCGACGCCACCTTCCGACGCGCAGAGGTACTGCTGCCGAAAAAACTTTCCGGATACAGTCTGACACCTGGGGGTAATTCTAAGGTAGGGAATCTATAACTAACTAATGTTTCTTACAGATATATCGTTACCGAAGGTAAGTAACTTGTGCTTCAGGGCCCTAGTTTTGTGCACCAGTGGTCAGTGTCTTGCATGGCTCTGCGCTTCTGGCGTGGAAAGTAGTGTACAGAACTGATGTCGGCGTGCGAGGGCTGCGTCTATGTAGCTACCGCGACGTCCTCCTGGCGACCACGACGCCGCCGAACGTGGAGTCGATCGACGCCACCTTCCGACACGCAAGGGTACTGCTGACGAAAAACTTACCAGATTCAGTCTGACGCCTGGGGGTAATTCTAAAGTAAGGAATCTATAACTAACCCATGTTTCTTACAGATATATTGTTACCGAAGGTAAGTAACTTGTTCTACAAGGCCATGCTCCGGGTGTGTGAATGTGTCGACCCCTCTGGTGCACCTTTGGTCCCTGCGGGGTCGGAGGAGGCCCCATCAGGTTCCGTGGCTCCGGCGTCGGCTCCAATGGTGTCTTATGTATCTGATCTCTGGATTGGCGTTGGTCATGCCAACGTGACCTTCCCCGGCAACGGCCTGAAGTCGATGGTCCCAGCAAAAGCCCTCTTCTTATCCCTGATGACTCGGAGTCGAAACGGCATAGATCGACAAAGATTCCGGCATCGACGGAGCCCAGTGGCACTAGGTTGTTGCCTGAGTATTTTGAGGAGCATACAGGCCAGGCATAGGGGAAGAGTGGGATGGGTCTCTGGACCCTTTCGAACACCAGTTATACACCCCTGGCAAAAATTTGGACTGGTATAAGGAACTAGCAGAGGCCAGTGGACTAGACACCTCTCCAGATACTGGTATTCTCTTTCCACCTACCATGGCTACGGAGGAGGGAGCCTCTTATGCAATGGTGGTGAAGAGGGAAGCAGAAGTCCTGGAGCTGCCCTCAGTGCATGTCAAGACTAACCTCTTGACCGAAGTGCTACGGCCTGGGCCTTCCTCATCCGGACCCCTTTTGCCCTTCATTGAAGCACTGACAGATGTCCTTCTAGGCACTTGTTCCAAGCCTATCACAGGGGCTCCTGCGAATTGGACAATAGCACTTCGCCATCACGCTGCCCCGGGTGATCCTAGTTTCTTCAGCCAACACCTACCCCTGAGAGCTTGGTGGTCCAAGCCTCAGTATCCCATGGCATGTTCCCTGCCGCTCCCCCGGACAGGGAATCCAAGAGGTTGGACACACTTGTGAAGAAGATATTTTCTTCCACCAGTCTAGCATTGCGGTTGGTGAACACTGCATGCCTTTTGGGCTGTTTCTCCAATACCCTATGGGAGACAATCTCGCAAGGGCTGCCCCAAGTCCTGGAGGAGGCTCGGGCCATCCTCTCCCAAGCAGTGAAAGACTGGAGAGATTCACCATTAGGTGTGGTCTCGATACGTCTGACTCGCTGGGCAGAGCTGTTTCGTTGACGGTGGCCTTGCGGTGCCACGCCTCACTGAGAACATCTGGCTTTATGGGGGATGTCCAGGCCAATCTCATGGACCTGCCCTTCGATGGGACTCTTCTCTTCGAAGAGAAAGTAGATTCGGCACTGAAGCACTTCAAGGATTCGTGAGCTGCGACCAAGTCTTTGGGCCTCTCGGTGACACCATGCACCCAGTCTGCCTTTCACCCCTTTTGTGGCTATGGAAGGGGGGTTCATCTGTGCTAGCCATACCCCAGCCACGTCCTTCGAATGCTTCCCAAGTTGTGCGAGGATGTGGATGCAGTGCATTCCGATCACAAGGGAATGGTAGCCAGAAGTCTTCCGCCACCAACTCCTCAGCAGATGCACCCTCAAAGTCTTCCTAATTTGGTTCTGCAAGACCATGGGTGCCCAGTTGGAGGGAGAATCCAACATCAACTCCTCCACTGGCTGTCCATAACATTGTACAAAAGGGTCTTGCAGATCATTCGAAGGGGTTACTCCCTCCCTTTCCAATCTTTCCCTCCCCCTTTACCGACATCTCATGATCAGCTGGCGAAGAATCATCTTATCTTGCTCAAAGTGAAGTTACAGCTCTCCTGGCAAAGGGGGCTATAGAAAGGGTTCTGATATCAGAAGTAGGTAGTGGTTGTTATTCCTGCTACATTTTGAGACCCAAAAAGAGAAAAAGTCTTTGTCCTTTTCTAGACCTCTGAACCGTCAATCTCTTCCTCAAAAAGAAGAAATTCAAGATGCTCCCTTTGGCTCTGGTCTTGTCTACCCTAGACCATGAAGATTGGCTTGTAGCGTTGGACTTGCAGGATACGTATTTTCACATCCCCTTCCGGCCACCCCACAAGCTATGCCTGCGGTTCAAGGTAAGCGATGAGCACTTTCAATTCACGGTGCTCTCCTTTGGCCTTACCAGAGCCCCTGAGGTGTTCATCAGGGTGATGGCGGTGGTGGCAGCTCATCTGCGCAGGTTGGGGGTTTCAGTCTTCCCCTACCTCGACGACTGGCTGTTGAAGGCTGCCTTGCCATAGACTGTTGTTTCCCACCTCCAGACTACGACGGACCTTCTGCATTCACTGGGGTTCACTTTAAACGTGCTGAAGTCACACAGTGCAGGTTTGGGCTTATCCTCTCGAGCAGCGAGTCCAGGATTCAGGTTATGATACCGATGTTTCAACTTCTATCCTGAATTTCGGTGAGAATGACTGCTGGTCCTCATGGCCTCCTTCATCCTGTTGGTAAATCATGCCAGATGGCATATGCAGGCTCTGCAGTGGTTCCTGAAGTTCCAGTGGTCGCAGCATCAAGGGAATCTCTCCGATGTGGTCCAGATCTCGGAGGGAACTGCAAAGGGCCTGAACTGCGATTGGATCAGAGGCAGACCCCTCTCCCTTTCCTAACCAGATCTCACAATAGTGACCGATGTCACTCCTGGGATGGGGCGGCCATCTGGGAGAGTTGGAGATCAGAGGACTCTGGTCTCCAGCGGAATTCAGAATCCACATCAACCTGTTGGAGCTCCGGGCAATCCGACTAGCATTAAAATCATTTCTTCCTCCAGTCAAGGGGAAGTTAGTGCAAGGGTTCACGGACAACTCCACCACCATGTGGTACTACAACAAGCAGGGTGGGTTGGGGTTCTGGACCCTTTGTCAGAGGCCATGTGTTTCTGGACATGGCTGGAACAGCAGGGCATAACCCTGGTGGTTCAACACCTGACAGGTTTTTTGAACGCCAGGGAGACAAACTTAGCGTTCGATGCCTAGTGGCTCACAAATGGTGTCTCCAGTCTGAGGTGGCACAAGGTCTCTTTCAGCAGTGGGGAGAGCCTTGGTTAGAATTGTTCGCCCCTAAAGAGAATGTGCAATGTTGGCAGTTTTGCACGCAGAAGTTTCCAAGGTGACTATCGGTTGGCAAACCTTTTCGTCACAAGTGGAGCTCAGGCCTCCTGTACGCCTTTCCGCCTATACCACTTCAGTCCAGAGTTCTCAAGAAGATCAAGAATGACCAGGCCCAAGTCATTCTAGTGAATCTGGACTGGGCATGGATAGTTTGGTATCACAAGCACCTGAAAATAATCATCGCTCCTCCGATCAGGCTGCTCCTTTGGGTGGATCTTCTGTCACAGCAGCATGGGAGGGTCCTCGACACGAACCTGTCAAGTCTCCGCCTCCTTGCGTGGAGATTGAGCACCAACAGTTGATAGCTTTTGACCTTCCTCCCGAAGTTTGTACAGTTATTATGGCGGCCTGGTGGCTCTCCACTCCACAAATACGATATACGCCTGCTGTTGGCAAAAATGTGTGAAATATTGTACAGAAAATTCTATTGACCCTCTTTCTGCTTCTCTTTCTGATATTTTACTCTCTATTCTTAACATTGCCCAGCAAGTCTCTGCTCTGGGTACTCTCAAGGGTTATCTTTCTGCTCCCTTAGGTGACAGGCAGACCAGATTAAGGAGTGGTTCTAGAATTAACCAGGGTTAAGACTCTACGGCATGAGGAGTAGATTAAAATAACCCAGTTTTCAACTCCCTGAGAAGGTGTTTAAGGAAGTACAGCATCGTAGAGACTTCGGGAGGGCTTTCCCCTATCTGGGGCCGAGTAAAGAGAAAGATCAGCCACCCATCTGGGCACATCTCACTCTGAGAACTGTGAAAAAAGAACGATTACTTGAACGCAGGGTGCAAGTAGGGTGGTAAGGAGTGATAAGATTTTGCAGATACTGAGGTCCTGAGCACGAGTGGATTTTATACATATAGCACAGTGTCCTGAACTCAATGCGCTTGTCCGCTTTCCTGTGTCTGCCTGGCCAACCCTCTTTATTTAAGTCTCCTATTGTAAATAGGTTTCTGAAAGGGCTTGTACATGCGTTTCCCCCTTCGCCCTTCATCAAGACTCAGGGGGATCTGAACATGGTTCTCACTTACCTCATGTGTGCTCCATTTGAGCCATTACACAATTGTCCCCTCCAGCTGCTTACCATCAAGACAGCCTTTCTAGTGGCAATAACATCTGCCCAGAGGGAGATTGAGCTGCAGGCTTTATCATCCAAGCCTCCCTATTTTATGGTATTCCCGGCGTGCTTCGCATCCGGGTCTCTTTCCTACCTAAGGTGGTGATCCCATTCCATTTGGAACAATCTGTCACCCTGTCCACCTGTTTTGCTCCTCCACATCCCTCTAAAGAGGAGGAACAACTCCACTGCCTGGATCCAAAAAGAGCGTTGTCATTCTTCCTTGTCCACACAAAAGAGTTCCGGGTGGATGACCAAATCTTCATGGGCTATGTGGGGACTAAAAAAGGGTGGTCACTTCAGAAACGAACCATTTTGCACTGGTCTGTTCTCTGTATCAAGATCTGCTATGCTCTGGCTACAAAGCAGCCTCCAGAGGGCTTACAAGCCAATTCCACGAGGGTAAAAGCTGCGACCAAAGCGTTGGCTCATGGTGTTCTAGTCCGGGACATCTGTCAGGCAGCAAGGTGGGCTTCCCTGCACACCTTTACCAAACACTACTGCCTGGACAGTCTGGTCCGCAGGGACGAGCATTTCGCCCGTTCAGTCCTGAAAACTTCTTCGTTTGGTCAATCTGTCCGCAGCGCCTGGATGCTATGGCTTGGGTATCTATCTGAAGGTAAGGAATCTGCAGCTAGAAGTCTGTATCAGATGAACAAGTTACTTGCCTTCGGTAACACATTATTTGGTAGAGACAATATCTAGCTGCAGATTTCTTGCAGACACACCCATGCCTCCCCACTCTGCGGACACATTTTTAAGGCTAGGGTTGCTCCCTTTTCAGGGCCCTAGTTTGGACACACTTTAGTCAGTCCACTGCATGGCTCTGCACTCTGGCGTGGAAAGTTGTGAAAAGTAACTGACATCCGTGTGCCTGGGTGGTGCCTAAATAGGTGACTGCGACATCACATCCAGTTCCAATGACACTGACAACGCCACGCCGAGCCAAACGGAGCCACCTGACAGCCCATAGGGGTATTGCTCACGCAAAAGTTTCTGGATCCAGTCTGACACCTGGGAAATTCAAAGGTAAGGAATCTGCAGCTAGATATAGTCTCTACCAAATAATGCGTTACCAGAGGTAAGTAACCTGTTCATTAATTCCCATAGAGTATTTTGACACGCCTACAGCCCGAACCGCTGGACGGAATTATACCAACTTTGACAGAAAGGTAGATTTTGTTCCAGAGATCACACTTTTTATTATTTGGTGTAAACCCGTTCAGTAGTTTTGGAGATATTAAAGGAAAACCAAATTTGTATATCTGGAAGGAGCCTAAGCACAGATCTCATGGTGGGATCTGATTGACTGCCAACACTTCAACCAAGACGTGTTGCCAGCCATCTTGGGATCAACATACATGATAGCACCCCATTGAAATGCATTGTAGTGAATGGCAGGTTTTGAGGGTCACAAAAAGGCGCACATATGATGGGTAATAACAGATTTTAGTTACAATATAAATCCTTTGTTGATGGTACCATACTAATTTTAGCAATTGTGGCGTGTTCGAAGGTGATTTTACCCATAGAAAAAGCCTTCTGCTGGGATTTCATGAATCGTGTTTGCGAGAAAACTGTTTTCTCATGATTTTCCCATAGAGGTTATAGAAGGTGCTCCAGAAGCTAAAATAAGAGCACATTTTCTTTAAATTCAAACTATCTTTCTCAGCCTTATGAAAATGAAGTATGACATTCTCAGTAAATCATGTACTTCCAACAGGAGCAGCCTGTCAGTTGATTCCTTTGTGTTCTACTGCAGCCTCCCATAGTGTTCTAAAGAACAACTGGAGCGCTAACAGTGTTGCGTATAACAAAAGTATGGCACACCTGAAACCATGTTGATTGTATCAAACTGGTAAAACTTAAAACAATTAATTTAGAAAGGAACAAAATGAGGGGGTTCAGTTTGTCATAGAAATTATGGTTAGTGCTGTAGAAATAAAAATTAGGACACATTTTAAGTGAGTTGTCAAATTTCTTCCCTTTCTATTTAATTAAAACTTTCTGACATGCAGACTAACCATGCACTTTCAACACCAGCAGTAGACTGCCAGTTAACTCCCTGGTGATCAGCAGCTTTACTACAGTGTTCTAATGAGCATCTAGAGTGCTAACATTGTTAATGTATGCCAACAGTGTGGCACATCTGAACGCCATTTTGATGGAATCAAAGTGGAAAACTGAAAGCACTTTCTACTGAGGATACGTTTGTAAATGAGGATATTAGGGAGCTTCATAACAAAAATGTCTTGCAAGATGGCCACCAGAGAAAAAAGAGCCCAAATCTAACACACATATCACCTAAATGTAACCCAGTACAGGCCAATGGCAGAAGTGTGCAAACCACTTAATTTATTTGTTTTTTCTGCAGTTTTATATAACGCGGAATTGACCCGAAGGTATTGGAGAGCTCTATACATTTGTTTTTAGGCTTGGGGAGATTAAGTGATTTGCCCAGAATCACGAGATGTCAAGCTGAAGCCGAAACTTGAACCTGGTTCCCCAGCTGCAAAGCCTGCAGCTTTGGATGTAACGCAACATCCTTTTCCTTAAGTGTAACATGTAATCAAGTGATCAACTGGATAAAAAAACATAAAGATAGCAAATCATTTAAAAGTGCTTTGTCGCTATTTGATAACTCAGAAATTATGTCCTCATTTTAGTTGTTTAAAGCACTAACCATAATTGTTATGGGAATAAGACCCTCTTATGGAGGAGGGTGCAGAGACAACAAGTTGACTACGCTGGGCAGGCCGGAGGGGCAGTGGCAGCACAACAGACCATGGAGGGCAGGGGAAAGGGGGGAAGGGCAACAAACCAACCATGCAGTACAGGCAAGAGAGGCAGTGGCAATATAACTAACCATTGAGGGCAGAAATAAGAGGCAGTGGCATTGCAGCCATACATGCCAACAGACCCGATTCAGACTCCTGATGTTTTTAAGCCCAAAAGGGCTTTTTTTAATCTGTCTCCCGTCTAAAATCAATAATAAGTCAATGGGGAAAATCAATTCCCCAGGTTTTTTTTCAAAATCTCCCTCTTAACAAGCTCAAAATGTTGGCAAGTAAGGTACATTGGATCACAGAGGGCAGGAGGAATGGGGTAGGGACATGGACTGTGATAACAGAGGGCAGGAGGGAGATGGGCAGGGGCACCAAACTGACCTTACAGGGCAGGTGTCAGGGTTACAGCAGCACAATACACCACACAGGGCAAGCGGGACGGCAGTGCAGCACAATCGACCATGCAAAGCAATAGGGAGGGTATAGGGCCATGCACATGGACAACAGAGAGCAGAAGGGAAAGAGGCAAGGAAAGCAAGCTGACCATACTGGACAGACAGGGGTGACAGAGCATAACGGACCATGAAGGATAGGAGGGAAGAGGCAGGGGCATGACAACGGACCAGACAAGGCAGGAGGAAGGGGATAGGGGTCAGCACATGGAACAAGGGGGGCAAGGGGCAGGAGCAGCATGCTGACCATAGAAGGCAGGCGGGATGAGCACTGGAAGCACACCACACCATGGAGGGCAACAGTGAGGCTATAATGGCATACACACAAACAATGGGGGGGAAGGTGAGAGAGGGTCAAGGGTAGCAAGTGTAAGGGGGCTCTGGCAGCACAGAAGACCATGCATGGCACGCGGGAGGGTTAGTGGCAGCACAACAGCCATGGTGGGCAAGAGGTGAGGGGGCAGAGGCATGCACAAAGGACCATGGAGCACAGAAGGGAGGGGTAGGGGGCTAGACACAGACAAAAGAGGGCAGGGAAAGGGGCTTAACAACAAACCATGCAGGTCAGACAGGAGGAGCAGTTGCAGCACAACAGGATGGAGGGTAGAAGGGAGTGGCAACAAAATGGACCATGGAGGACAGGAGGGAGGAGATAGGGGCATGGAACTTGGGCAGGCAAGGTGGAGTTGGCAGGGACAAGCAGCAGCCATCTAATATTCTAGGCAGGTGGGAGGGGCAGTGGCAGCTAAACAGAACACTCTGAGTAGATAGGAGGGTGGCAGGTCCATGGAATATAGTGGGCAAAAAGGAGGGAGCAGGGGCATGCACACAGACATCAGAGGGCAGGGGGAAGGAGAGTAGGGGCAGCAAGCGAAGCACAGAGGTCAAGCAGGAGGGCAATGATAGGGCATAGAATTGGGCAACTGAGGGCAGGAGGAGTTGGCAGGGACATCAAGCTAAATTGTGGCAGCACATCGGACCATGCATGGCAGTAGGGAGGTGGCTTGTGCATGGACTCAAACAACAGAGGGTAGGGAGGAGGTGGATGGAGCAGCATGCTAACTGTTTAGGGCAGGCTGGAAGTGCATTGGCAGAACAATGGCCCCACACGGCTGTAATGAGGGAGCAGGGTCATTGACTTGGAGAATGGATGGCAAGGAGGAGTGGGGACGGGAGCAGCAAGCTTGGGTGGGGCAGCACAGGGCCAGGTTCTACGTTCAACCCTCAGCCACTGTGCATTGCGATGGGCATCTTGCTTAACGTTAAAAAACCTTAGAAATTCACAGGAAAAAACAAAGGTTACAGGGGTAGATAGACAATAGAATTTTTTTTTTAAATTAGAAATTCACTGGAAAAAAAGGTTACAGGGACGTTAAAGTTAGGCTCAGATGTCACTCATACAAAACCAGTGAAATGCAGCAGTTCTAGTTACCTGAGCTAACTAGAACTTATCCCACGCAATGCACTGCTTACGACCTCACATAATACATCACTCATGACATCACTGATAGCGCCAGAGCTCTGTGCAACTTATAAACAAAAGAAAGGGGGGGGGCTCTAGCGGGACCAATCTAACTTTTATGATTAATAATAACACTCTAATTCTTATTGGCTATATTGCATTTCATCATGTGATATTTAGAAGTTTGTAAATGGATATCTATTGCTGTACCCTTCTCAAAAATACAATAGTTAGTAGCACAGATATATAAAAAATGTATTAACTAGGTTTCAAAATCATATGTAATCATTTATACACATTCCTTGTATGAACGTAGCTCCATTGAGAGAAGGTCATTACAAAATTTCAATTATGACCCATCTAAAGATAGTCGGCTCAAGGTAGAGACCGTCAGAAATATGTGTGTGTCCATCATTGGAATAAGTTGGAAAACAATGGTCCACAATCAAATTGTTCTTGTAGAATCTTTGTAGCGGGCTTCTTAGGGTATATATAGTTGACACGTTTCGGCCTAATGGTTCATGGACTCCTCAGAACAAAACAAGAGTGTTGAAGATCGCAAGGGGCTATACTCTCAAACATACAGTCAAGGTCTCTCTATCGCAGGCTACATGTATCCCTAGGAAATTGCTGGGCCAGTCAGACCTCAAGTTTAAAGCAAATTTCTTTATCCAAGGGTGTGCCTGTGAATGGTGTATGTGATCCTGCGGGACTTCAGGTCTCAGGCTAGATTTGCAAGTGTGTTGGAACTCATCGTCCTTACGACTTCCCACCAAGGAATGGAGTCAACCAATACAACAATATCTCGCTATGATCATCTGATCTGTACTCTGTGGCTTTCTTCGAATCATCTACCGAGGCTACTGCCATGACTGTACTCCTTCGTCCATGCCACCAAGAATGCTCGACTAATGAAAGGTAAAAAAGGCTGACTTTTTTAAAAGTGCCCACAGAGTGGGACAAAGTCTGCGTACTCAGATCAGCGTGACATCCGTCACGTTTGCCTGTCGCCGGAACATATCGAACAGGATTGCACAGCCTGCAACCTGTTCAAGAACAAGCAAACACTTCGCTCTTGACGCAATAAACATTTAGCTCACACCAGTGAAATGGCAGCAGAGGCAGAATTCTTTGTGGAAGAAGAACACATCAGTGCTGGCAGAGAAGAAGAGGAAGATGGCGCCGAAGGGGGCATCATCTTGTGCAGTCCACATTATGTGCGCCTCAGGACTCTGAACAACGTGGGGAGGAAGGACTGGATGAACCTTCACTGCCACACCTGGAACTCCTAGACAAGCCCACTACTATGAGATCTGGGCCCAGGAAGAAGACTACTCCAAGGGCCGCGAGTACCCAGGGTGAGCAGACCCGCACTTAAACCACGCAATTACTTCCAACACCCACTCATCACGGCCTTGCTGCACCGCAGCCTTCTGGTTCTGGTTGACACATAGAGCAACCAGTGGACCCGAGACAGGACGACGATGGAGTTGATCCTAATCAGGCTCAGGGCCTACGGAGCAAAAGTGGAGGGGACACGCACCTGTCGAAGCGAAAGCAGCATTCAGTGCTGACAGTCATCGATGCCTGCAAAGTCCTCTGTGCCGAACAAACCATTGACGATGCATACCGCTTCGGTGACGGCAAAGTCGTCAGAGTCTACTAGAAATACGTTGACTCCTGGAAAGCCATCGGCACCAAAAACTCGGACAGCAAGGGCTTCGGCTCCACAGGAGCATCAGATATAAAGAAACTTGCCACATCACAAAGCCCATAGCACAGGCTACCCCGATGCAGAGGGCAATGTCTTTGAGAACCTTCAAGGACTAATGAACAGAAAAATACTTTTGGAGTCGGTACATTTATTAGAAACAACTAGTCATTAAAGGACGAGGCAGGACATTGCTCAACCTCTGCCTCCTCCAAAGAAAAAGACTATGGAACAAAAGGCACCAGCCCTAGGCTACTGGATATTTCACCACAATTCATGTCACCAATTTCACCGCACTCAGGCGACATAGATACAGGGAGCACCACACTCATGACAATGACTTGCATGGAGTGGCCCCAGATCCTTGGAACGCATTTGATGTTTTTCCACCAGACCCAGACATTGATGTGCTGTCCCCGGTCAAGGCATCTTGACCAGATAACACTACTTCCTATCATAGTGGTCTACGGCGCGTGGCTGTCTATCAAAAAGTTCAGATGCACACCACAGAGGAGGAAGGTGACTTTTTAGTGGGGACGCTGTCCAAAAAAGAGTGCTCAGTTAAATATTTACCAATGATAGAGTGTAGGAAGGTATGATCCTTCTGGCATGTTTTTTTTTTTTTAAAGAATATTTTTATTGATCCTTCTGGCATGGTTACCCCCACTTTTTGCCTGGTGTCAGTGTATTTTGTACTAGTCTGACTGGGATCCTGCTAATCAGGACCCCAGTCACTGTGCTCTCTCCCTAAATTGGACTATGGTAAGCACTTTGGTACCTTCCCAATTGGCTACTGGTGTACCTATCGAAGTCCCTAGTATATGGTACTAAGGTACCCAGGGCATAGGTACACCAGGGGTCTCTCATGGGCTGCAGCATGTATTATGCCACCCATAAGAGACCACTCAAACTGTGACTGCAGGCCTGCCATTGCAGCCTGTGTGTGCTGGTGCGAGCACCACTCACAACAGATATACCTTTCCTTATATCTGAGGTCACTGCAATTAAAATCTATGTCACCCCTAAGGTAGGTCTTTCAGTCCTGAAGGCAGGGTGCAAGGTTATAAGTGTGAGGGTGCCCTGCATGAGCAGGACACCCCCTACAAACCCTGGAGTCGATTCTTCCGGCTTTGTAAGTGCGGTCAGCCATTTTATACATATAGTGGACGTCAAGTCAGTTACGAGATGTCTAAGTATATATTGGCTGCACCAAAATCGGTCATGGTTGGTATCAAACATGTTGGAATCCTACCCCAACACCGATTCCAGTGTTGGATGTAGGATCCCCCCTGTATTCCCAGTACCAGCCTCTCCGAGTCTAACAGAAAGCTAATGCTGCTGCCAACCACAGACCCGATTCTGCCCTCTTGCTGCTGAGTTGAGCTCGAGCAGGGGAAGGTATAACAATAGGTTTCCTGTCGCAGGGAGGTGTGACCACCTCCCAGACAGGACTTAGTGTATTGGGCTGGGGTGGGGGTGCTAGCCAGCGTCACCAGACTGCTTTGAAGGGCACATTTGGAACCCTCCTTGCGTACTCCAGTCAGAACCCGTTCAGGGAGCTGTTGGCTCCCGCTCTGGTGTGAAACCGGACAAAGAATATGGGAGTATCCTCCCCTCTGTCCAGCCACTCCTCTGGGAGGGACCCCTGAATCGTCCCAACCCTTTCCTTAGGGTACTTAAGGGCTTACCTGTGGGTGGCTCTTCATATTCGTCGTGGGACAAGATTCAGATCCGAAACCACTTCAACCGTCTGGGCACCTTGGACTTCGTTGGACTTCGCCTGGAACTGAGACTGCATCAAAGAGGATTCCTGCTGCTCCTGGTCTCGTCATCATGCCAGTCTTCTGCGTCATCTGTGCCTGTGCTTCATCCAGGTTCTTCTCCAGACCTGTGGGCATCCAAAACACCCGAAGTAATCTCCCTTGGAGTGAAGGAGTCACTCCCCTTCATCCACAGGCAATGCAGCGAAGCTGACCGGTCTGCTGCTTCTGCGGTCACACGGAAGGCTCAGCAACACAGGTGGTGGTTCTACAACTCCCTTGAGGGCTGCACTGTCTTCTCACCGAGTTTGAGTATCCCTTGTCGGAACTGCTGGAACTACAGCCCTGTGCACTGCGTCGACTTGCCGTTGCCAAGGCTTGTTGACTCTCTCCTCCAGAGATCTTTGGGCTACAAGAAGCTCCAGCCTCCAGCATCTCTTCTTGCCAAGATCTTTGTCCTCACCTCATCCTCTGGACTGTGGGCCTGCATCCTTGGTGAGCTGCTTGAGGTCCTTGTGCGACTTCTATGCCTTCTGATTGTGGGTCCTCTTGAGGGTCTTCTTTGGCTTCAGAGGGCTCCCCTGCTTATTCTGGGCCTCCTCTGACTCTTCTGCATCTGGTGAGTCCCTTGGAGCTTGCTGGTCCCGACACAGCACCTTTTTCGTTTTCCACGTCTGTTGCTGTTGCCAAGGCTTGTTGGTGCTACCGCCGGACATCGGTCCCCTGGTTCTTGACTTCCGATGTGGGACAGCTCGTGAACGGCTCCTGGTCCCCCACAGCATCGCCTGGTCTTCAAGGCTGCAGCAACAAGGTCCCAGTCAACTCTCCTGCATCTTCTGTCATTGGTGTCATTGGTCTTCCGTGCCTCCTGGTCACTCCCGAGTAGCATAGACCCTGTCCGCTCTGCTTGCAGGTAAGTCTCTTCAAGAATCCATCCTTGGATTCCACTGGACTCTTTCACCTTCGCCAACGGCATCTTCTCTGAAGTCCTCCATTGTGGTTCACAGCGGTTTCCGACGTCTCTTTGCACCTATGCAGCCGGCTTCCCTGGTGTAGGTATCCTGGTTCCTGGGGTATCCACGGGTGGGATGACTTTCTAACCTTCCATCTTCCACAGGGTTTCTTCAGGGTCCACTGGGAAGGGTCCTTCTTCAAAACTGCAATCGCCACTTCCCCGTTGACTTGCATTGAGTATGTGTCTGTGATTTTTACTCTGATCACAGCTTCCATGGGGTTCCTGGGTACTTACCTTGGGTGGTTCCTTGGGTCCCCAGCTCTTCGGAGTCTTCTGGGTCAGGTCTCGACTTCGTTCGCAGTTTGCATTCCTCTTCTTTAGTATATGATTTGGTCTCCCCCTGGAAACCACTGTGTATTTGTGCTTACCTGTTTCCTTTTGAATTATTGTTCTCATATCTCGGGGTAGGAGATATGCCAATGTGTTAGTGAGTGAGTATGATAAATATACCTATTTGTATAACTACACTGAGTGTTCTTTTTTGTTTAACCTACACTATATGATTAGTTCTGGTAAAAAAGCTGCTTAACACTCCTTCCGGAATAAGCCTGAAGGCTGCTCTCCACAGCTACCACTTAGAGAGCTTTCTATGGTTGTCTAAGCGTACAGATGAAGCAGGCAAACGTGTCGCAGTAGGTCATGCCAATCTTTGGTGCATATCCAATTCAGTGGGCCAACTCTTGCATTATAGCAGGGCTATTTAGGATGACATGGAGGAACTGTTACAGCATCTCCCAGATCAGTATAAAGAAAGAGCAGAGGAATTAATTTCGGAGGGCAGACAAATCTCCAAAGCAACTATTCGGTGCACCCTAGACAGCATGGATACCACTGCACAAGGAATTAATTCCTCAATTATACTACACAGATATGCTTGGCTGCGCATATCTGGATTTAAACCTGAGATTTAGCAACACCTCTTAAACGTCTCTTTTGATGGGGGGAACACCTCTTTGGCCCAGAGGTGGCAACTTAATTTGAAAAAATATAAAATGACACAAACTGCGAAATCCATGAGGGCGTTGCAGTCCACAACACCTAGGCAGCAGTCCTTTCGTAGGTTTCAGGGCAGGGGGGCATTCAAGACCTCCACCACTGACACCCAGCCCTTCTAGAACCCACAACAGGTATACCACCAGCAAAGTGCTAGGGGCTACTACAGAGGAGGATACATGAGGGGCAGTCAAAGAGGGAAAAGTACTCCCAGAAATGGAGCTGCTACCTCTAAACAGTGACTCTCCACAACTACCCCCTGATCACACACCTGGTGGGGGAAGACAGCAGACATTCCACCACCTTTGGCCTGAAATAACATCTGCCTATGGGTGCTGTCCATCATTCAGCACGGATACTGCCTAGAACTCCCGTCAAAGCCCCCAAACATGCCAACACACACACCTTCACCTTCTCGAGTAGGTGAAAGCTCTGCTGTCGAGTGATGCCATAAAGCCAGTTCCAAAACACCACCTTGTAAGAGGCGTGCATTCCGTATACTGAATACCCTAGGTGGATGGGACACTAAGACCAATACTGGATCTCCGGCATCTCAATCAATACATATTATCGGAACACTTCCACGAGATAAGACTACAGTATGTGATCCCACTGCTTAAAGAAGGCGAATTCATCTTGGCACTCGACTTGAAGGACGCTTACTTTCACATCCTCATTTATCCAATACATCGCCATTACCTTAGCTTTGTGTTAAGTGGATGTCATTACTAGTTCAAGGTGTTGCCTTTCAGGGTGACAACAGCATCAAGAGTCAATCAATCAATCAGGCGTGTTTGTTAAGCGCGACTACTCACCCGTAAGGGTCTCAAGGCGCTGGGGGGGGGGGGGGTGCAGGTTCCAGTCCATCAAGGAGGGGGTCCGTCGAAGAGCCAGGTTTTGAGGTTTCTTGCGAAGATGGGAAGCGATGTCTGTCGGAGGTGGAGCGGAAGGGCGTTCCAGGCTCTGGCCACGAGGAAGGAGAAGGAGCGGCCTCCCGATCTGGTCTTTCTGGTGCGGGAGACCACGGCGTAGGAGAGCTGGGCTGATCTTCGGGTCCTTTGGGGGTGCATGGAAATTGAGTCGGCTGTTCAGGTATGCTGGTCCGGTGTCGTGGAGGGCCTTGTGTGCGTGGGTGAGCATCTTGAAGGTGACTCTGGCCTCGATGGGGAGCCAGTGGAGTGTGCACAGGTGCTGGGAGATGTGGCAGTGTCTTGGCAGGTTGAGGACCAGTCTTGCGGCGGCGTTCTGGATGTTCTGTAGCTTGCGGGTGAGGTTTTTGTTTATTTCGGCGTAGAGTGCGTTGCCGTAGTCGAGTCTGCTGGTGACCAGGGCGTGAGTGACGGTCTTTCTGTGTTCGAGGGGGATCCATTTGAAGGTCTTACGTAGGAGGCGAAGGATGTGGAAGCAGGAGGACGAGACTGAGTTGATCTGGCGGTCCATTTTGAGCTCGGAGTCCAGGATGATTCCCAGGTTGCGTGCGTGGTCCGTGGGGGTGGGCGGGTTTCCGAGGGCGGGGGGCCACCAGGTGTCGTTCCAGGCGTCGGGGTTTGGGCCCATGATGAGTACTTCTGTCTTGTTGGTGTTGAGTTGTAGGCAGCTGTTTTTCATCCATTTGGCGACGGCTTCCATGCCTTCTCGAAAGTTGTGTCTGGCGGTGTTGGGTTCGTTGGATAGGAAGAGGATGAGTTGGGTGTCGTCTGAGTATGACACGATGTTGAGTCCGTAGGTTCTGACGATGGGGGCGAGTGGAGCCATGTAGACGTTGAAGAGCGTAGGGCTGAGGGAGGACCCCTGAGGGACTCCGCAGGTGGTTGGTGTAGGGTCCGAGAGGAAAGGGGGGAGTCTGACCCGCTGCGTTCAGCTGGAGAGGAAGGAGCGGATCCATTCGAAGGCCTTGTCCTGGATCCCTGCGTCGAGGAGTCTGCGTATTAGGGTGCGGTGAGAGACTGTGTCGAACGCCGCTGAGAGGTCGAGGAGGATGAGGGCTACTGTTTCTCCTTTGTCCAGTAGGGTGCGGATGTCGTCTGTTGCGGCGAGGAGGGCGGTTTCCGTACTGTGGTTTTTTCTGAAGCCGGATTGGGAGGAGTCGAGGATGTTGTGCTCTTCAATGAATGTGGCGAGTTGGCTGTTGATGGCTTTCTCCATGACTTTCGCTGGGAATGGGAGCAGGGAGATGGGTGTGTAGTTTTTGAGGTCGGTGGGGTCCGCCGAGGGTTTCTTCAGGAGGGGGTTGACCTCGGCGTGTTTCCAGTCGTCGGGGAACGAGGCGGTCGCCAGGGAGCGGTTGATGGTATGGCGGAGTATGGGTGCGATGGTGTCGGCGGCTCTGTTGAAGATGTGGTGGGGGCAGGGGTCCGTGGGGGCCCCGGAGTGAATTGACTTCATTGTCTTCAGTGAGTCTTCGGTGGTGAGGGCTGTCCAGTTGTCAATCGCTGGCTTCAGGGTGTCGGGGGTGGTTGGCGGGGGTTCAGTGTGTTGGTTGTCTTCGTCGAAGTTGTCGTAGATGCTCTTGATTTTGTGGTGAAAGAAGGTGCTGAGTTTGTCGCAGAGGTCTTGTGAGGGAGGAATGTCGGTCGATTCGCTGGTGGGTTGGGCGAACTCCTTGATGATGTTGAAGAGTTCTTTGATGTTGTGTGCGTGTGTGGAGATTCTGTCTTCAATCGCTTTTTTTCTTGTTTTTCTGATGAGTTGGTGGTGGGCGTTGGTAGCTGCTCTGAAGTTGTTGTGTGCATCTGTGGATTTGGTGTTCCTCCAGGCCTTTTCGAGGCGGCGGCAAGTGCGTCTGGACTCTCGAAGTTCGGTGGTAAACCATCTGGCTTTCTTGGCGTGGGTGCTGTTGTTTTTCTTGAGTGAGGCTATGGTGTTGGCGCTGTCGGAGATCCATCTGTGCAGGGTTCGGGCTGCGGTGTTGGGGTCGTCGTTTCCCGCGATGGTTGGGGTGGAGTTGCTGAGTGAGGAGGTGATTCTGGTCCAGTTTCTTCGTGGGAGCAGGTGCTGGTGTCTGTGGATGGTGGGTGTTCTGAAGGTGAAGTGGACGCATCGGTGGTCAGTCCACGGGAGTTCGGTGGCGTGGCTGAAGGTGATGGAGTTTCCTGTTGTGAAGAGGGGGTCGAGGGTGTGTCCTGCTGAGTGCATTGGTTCGGTCACGATTTGGCGGAGTCCAATGTTGTGGAGGTTGTCCAGGAGGGATGTGGTGTTGGGGTCCAGTTGGTTGTCGAGGTGGAAGTTGAGGTCTCCCAGCAGGGTGTAGTTGGTGTATGCGATGGCATGCGGGGAGATGATGTCCGTGATGGAGTTGGTGAACGGTCCGCGTGGTCCAGGGGGTCGGTAGATGAGGGTTCCTCGGAGGGTGGTGGTAGGGCTGGTCAGTATCTTGAAGTGAAGGTGTTCCATCAGCTCTGTGGTTTGGTCCGGGAGTGTGCTCAGGCGGAGGGTGGATTTGTGGACGATGGCGATTCCTCCTCCCGGGCGGGTGGGGCGGTCCTTCCTGGAGATCTTGTATCCTTGGGGAATGGCGATGGCGATGTGTGGCCCCGAGGTGGTGTTGGTCCAGGTTTCGGTGAAGAACGCTACGTCCGGGGTGGTGCTGTCGAGGAGGTCCCAGATTTCGGTGGCGCGTTTGTGGAGGGATCGGACGTTGAGGAGGATGCATTGCAAGGTCTTCGGTACGGGTGTGTTCTTGCGGTCGGGTTGTGCTGGGTCCGTGTTCCTAGCGGTGCTGTAGGTTTGTCAGCAGCGGTGACAGCTGAAGGGTCCTTGGGTGTCGGCTGGTGAGGCTAGCATGCAGTTGTTGTTGCGGCCTGGGTTGAGTGCGTGGAGTGCTGCTGGGTCGTAGCGTTGGCGGTGCGGATGTCCAGGGTTCTTGGCGTTGGTCGCGGTCGGGTCGCGGACGGGCGCAGTCGGGCTTGCCTTTGCGCGCCAGCTGCGCGCGGCCGCCATTAAGTAGGGTCGAGGAGGGCTGTGCGGCGGGGAGGGGAGCTGGATTAGGCCGGTCGCTCTGGTCGTGCTGGGGGGGAGGGGCAGCAGCGGCAGGGAAAGCGGGCAGGAAAGGAGGGAAAAGGAGGAGTAAAGGAAAAAGGAAATAGAGCAGAAAGGAGCAGAAATGCAGAAAGGAGAAGAAAAAGAGGGTAGAAAAACCAGTGAAAAGCGAGTGGAAAAAAAGAGTGAAAAACAGAGCTAGAGAAAGGTGATCGAGGTCCACTGGACCACCAGGGATGAGGCGCAGGGAAACCTGCGGGTGGAGGAGGGCCTCGAGCACCAAACACTCGAGAGTGCAGGGGCAGGCCTCACTTAATGGTGGAGCTGCGAGGGAGGGGGAGCAATTTCACTGACAATGGGTCAGTGGTCTTGCTCGCCTGTCCCTGCAGCGGCCGCCATTAAGTAGGGGTCGGGGAGGGCTGGACAGCTGGGAGGCGGGAGCGGGGAGGGGAGCTGGATTGGGCCGGTCGCGCTGGTCGTGCTGGGGGGGAGGGGCCGCGGGGGCAGCAGCGGCAGGGAAAGCGGGCAGGAAAGGAGGGAAAAGGAGGAGTAAAGGAAAAAGGAAATAGAGCAGAAATGCAGAAAAGTGCAGAAAGGAGAAGAAAAAGAGGGTAGAAAAACGAGTGAAAAAACGAGTGAAAAAAACGAGTGAAAAACGGAGCTAGAGAAAGGAGATGGAGGTCCACTGGACCACCAGGGATGAGGCGCAGGGAAACCTGCGGGTGGAGGAGGGCCTCGAGCACCAAACACCCCAGAGTGCAGGGGCAGGCCTCACTTAATGGTGGAGCTGCGAGGGAGGGGGATCAATTTCACTGACAATGGGTCAGAGTCTTTACTAAAGGCCTGGCAGTTGTATCAGCCCATTTGAGGAGGCACAACATTCATGTCTTCCCATACCTGGACAATTGGCTGACAGAATTCAAGCAGACAGAAGTGCCTGCAAGATGCATAGATGACCATAAACTTGTTACACAATTTGGGTTTCACAATCAGTGCAATAAAGTCCCACTTACAACCTCTCCAGATACAAATACATCTGAGAGCAACTCTGAATTCTTTTACAACCAAAGCGTATCCCACAGACCAGAGGGTTCTCAATCTCTAGAGCCAACTGGCTCTTTTTCAGCCACATCTTTAACTAGCAGTCAGGGTAGTGATGCGTCTCTTGGGCATGATGGTGTGCAATTGTGCCGCATGTCAGGCTTCACATGCATCCCCTACATGAGTGTCTGGCTTCTCAGTGGTCACAAGCAGAGGGCAGTTTAGGGGATCTAGTGTTGATTTCGCCCACGTTCCATCGGTCATTGCAATGGTGGAGCACAGGCAATCTTCTCAAGGGCAGTCCTTTTTTGGATCCAATTCCACAAGTGACAATTACCACAGATGCATTACTTCTAGTGCCTAGGGTGGGGAGCGCATATGGAGGACATGACATTCTAGGGTGCATCGACCGATCAACAACAAACGCTGCACATCAATGTACGAGAACTCATAGCAAACTAGTGATCACAAAAACCCTTAATCACTAGTGCAACTCGGAAAGTTTTCTTCTCAGAACAGACAACAAATCAGCAATGTATTACATATAGAAACAGAGGGGCACACGTTCGATACAGTTGTCTCGCTTAGTGCAGGAGATTTGGCATTGGCCTCTGCACCATCACATCTACCTTCCGGCAGAATATCTCCCAGGAGTAGACAATTTTGTGGCAGACCTGCTCAGCAGTTCGCAGCAACAAGTCCACGAGTGGGAACTCCACCCCCAAGTCCCCCAACGCTACTTCCACCATTGGGGGATGCCGAACATATGCCTGTTCACCACCGCAGAAAATGCCAAAGCTTCGCCTCCAGGCACAACCACCCACAATACATAGGCAATGCACTATGGAGAAATTGGTCAGGAATATTTGGTAGACTTTTCTGCCTCTCCCTCTCATTCCTTTTCTAGTAAGGAAGCTCAGACAGACATTCCTCAAGATGATCCTAGTGGCTCCCACCTAGGTGCAACCACCCTGGTGCACAACACTTCTGGAATTCTCTAGTACCCCACGAGAGGCTTCCCAACAACATCTCTCTCACAGCGGGGGCAAAGTCAGGCATCCAAATCCCAAACAACGCAACCTCACAATTTGCCTCCTGAAGTCTTACAATTTGAATGCTTACAGCTGCCTCCAGAGTGTATAGTCATTCTTAGAGAGGCAAGGCATCCAACAACTAGAGCCTTCTATGCAGCTCAATGGAAAAGGTTTGTCCATTACTGAATGGCTCACCAAGAAAAATAAAGGTTAGCATACACCTCCATACGACTGCACCATGCTGCAATTGCAGCATACCTGCAAAATCGAAAGCATCAGTCTCTTTTCCACATACCGGTCATTAAAGCTTTCATGGAAGGGCATAAAAGAATAATTTCTCCACAAGCAGCCAGTCCCACCATGAAATTTAAATGTGGTACTTACAAGACTGATGTCCACACCTTTCGAGCCTTTGTATTCCTGCCCACTACAGTTCCTGTCGTGGAAGGTTGCTTTTCTAGTAGCTATAATATCATTAAGAAGAGTTAGTGAGATGCAGGCCCTCACAATAGAAGTGTACTTTCAAGTTTTCCAAGACAAGGTATGACTATTGACAAATCCAAAGTTTCTTCCAAAAGTTAATACCCCCTTTTCACTAAAATCAAACACTTGACCTCCCTGTGTGTTCTTTCCAAAACCAGAGACAGTTGTTGTAGAGAGGGCACTTCACACACTTGATGTTAAAAGGGCATTAATGTATTACATTGATAGGACTAAATCTTTTAGGCAAACACAACAGTTATTTGTTGTTTTCTCCAATCCTAGAAATGGAAACGCAATTTCGAAAGCAGGAATTGTGCGATGGATAGAAAAATGCCTACAGATATATTGCATAAAAGCTAAATGTACATTACCTTCTGTTCCGCAAGCACATTATATTAGAAAGATAGTGCTTCTGTGGACTTTTTAGGGAACATTCCTTTAGCTGATATTTGTAAGGCAGCTACATGGACTAATCCACATACTTTTACTAAACACTAGTGTGTTAATGTCCAAGGAAGACAACAAGCTCTTGTTGGTCACAGTGTTAAAAACTTTATTCCACACATCTGCACCATCTGATGCCACCACGGGAGACAAACTGCTTTACACTCTAAGCATAGCATGTGTATTTGCAACCAACATATGCCACAAATGGAGTATGTT
The DNA here is from genome assembly GCA_963921515.1 of Calotriton arnoldi. Taxonomy (NCBI): domain Eukaryota; kingdom Metazoa; phylum Chordata; class Amphibia; order Caudata; family Salamandridae; genus Calotriton; species Calotriton arnoldi. The sequence goes on along the minus strand of CAWUFW010000090.1, from coordinate 2,944,536 downwards.
ACTTTGTAAGCATTTGTTCATAGCGTGTAGTACTGCAGATTCACATGCACCCTCCCGCCTTCCTGGCAGGCATTCTCTGTTATTATATTCCATGTGTAAATCTGCTATATCCAAATATGTATATATATTTTAGCCTTACACATAATTCTCAATCCTTTATCTATCTTCACAAGCTCCATCCTCACTCGCCATGATCGCAGGTTAACAAATTAACAATCTAACAATAGAGCCGTTGAGCTTGCACACTCACTGAAACACGAGGAGTCCTGACGTCACGTCAGCAACAATCTGCGATAAAAAGTTGTAAAGTCCGGGCCCAACACTAGATGACAGGAGTGTGCTTAGCATGTGAATCTGCAGCACTACACTCTATGAATAGATGCTTACAAGGTAAGTAACATGCTCCTTTTCTTTTGTCAAGGAAACGTTAATATTATATTGTGTTTTCTGTAGGAATGAATGACAGGCCAAAGCAAAACCATTTTTTAGAGATCTTATAATTTTGTGGTAGAGGGGCAAAGTTAATCTGTATGGTTTTCCATGGAATAAAGCTTTGGAGATAGCATGTTGCACGTAAGTATGTCGTCAACTGTAGTAGATTTATACTGCTAAATAAGTCAACTAATTGCACAGCATCAAAGGGCGGCATAGAAAAAGAAAAGTTCTTAGTGTTGTTGTTGCGCATTTTTGTCTTTTCAGTGTACAGCCTCCGAAAGAGGACACAGCACCCCCAAAGCTTGCTGAAAAGACTCCAACAAGTGTTAACCAAACTCCTATTGAAACTACAGAATTTCCTCCACTTCCAGAAGGCTTAGAAAAGAAGCCAATTGTACTTAAGTTCAGTGCCATGATAGATGGTATTGCTATTGGAGCTGCTCTCCTGCCTTCATTAAAAGCTGAATATAAGATGGAAAAGATGAAGAGTCATGGCATGACAGGTAACTATGCGAAATTTTGTAAAGACAATATGCATGATAATCCCAAACTTAATAAAAGAGAATCAGTACATGACTTTAACTAGGTGTAGTAGTTTCTTAGCTTGATGTCAATAACTGAATCATTGGTTTGTAGAAATAAGCCTAGTAAGACAAGCATATTTCCCTTATGACGACACAAGCCGATGTCTCTAAGCCCCTTCATAAAAATTGATTTCTTTAATCTAAACAGTGCCAAAGTTTCTGATTTGAAGCCCTTCATTTGTAAACAAGAATGTCTAGGTGTAAAGTCAAGAAAATGAACTAAGTCTCCTCAGTATGATGTATAAGACTGCTTTTGGTTTTGAGGCAAAACATTGCTTGAGAAGCAAAAATGGTACTTGCTGTTTCTTAGAGAAGAATTTGAGTCACTTTTTTGTCTTAAAAATATGTAAAGGATAAACCACCACGTATAGCCACACAGAAACTCACGCTAGGTTGGTATGATGGGGGTATAGGGCTGCCGGACATTAAAAAGTACTACTGGGCAGCACACCTGGCGGCTATCAACCAATGCACTTATAGACCACATGACGACCCTGCTTTTCAGATGGACAGATGGCTCCTACCGGGACGGAGCTTCCTAGGTGCACTGTACACAAAACCACTTAGGCCACCCCTAACAGGTCCAACGAGTCACGCAGTGGAGGTGTGGAAAGCCGCTACCAAGAGCCTGGGATGGGAGGGAAGAACTACATTAGCCACACCACTTTGGTACAATAATCGACTAGGCAAACTCATTCAATCGAAAGGTTTCACTCGCAGGGACCTTATAGGCATATCAAGAGTCGGCGACCTGTGGAAATCCGGTGATGTGATTCCCTTCCACCTCCTTCAGAAAGAACACGAGATGGCGGAAACGGAACACTTCCGATACCTCCAGGTCAGACACGCACTCCTCGCGATCCTCCCCAAAGGTAGTTCACCTCCGGATACCTCCCCATTAGAGGACAGAGTCCTGGACGGAGACTTGCCTGAAAAGGCCATATCATTGATTTACAAAAAACTGATTAATAACATGAGTGATCCTTTGATCTTCTTAAGGGCCAGATGGGATCACGACGTGGCAGGCATGGAAGACGAAGAATGGCAGGCCGTGGTAGCCTCCCCCTGTGAAGTGGCCATATCTTCCACATTCCGGCTGATACAATTAAAGATTCTTCATAGGTCCTACTTATCCCGCTCACGAATGGCCAAAATAGGACATAGTCCTAACGGTGGTTGTGCTAGGTGTGGGCAAGAAGGAACCTTTATACACACACTCTGGGAATGCTTAAACATCCAAACATACTGGGAACAAGTGGTGAGACTTATGGAGCAGGTGTCGGGACAAAGGATTGATTGTAACATCAAATTGGTCCTCCTCAATGTTTGGGGCCCTACAGACTTGGGCTCGAAAGAAAGAACGTGGGTCACCCTGGGTTTGATGGTAGGGAAACGCAACATTGCACGGCGGTGGGGTTCCCAAACCGTCCCGAGTATTGGGGAATGGGGTAAAGACATGGACTGGTGCATGGTCACTGAAAAATCTGTTTATGTAGCACGGGATGCCCTAACAAGTGGTCTCAGATATGGGGACCTTGGAACCACTATAGGGGTGACATATGTGAGCCACCTAGAGCGAGAGATGATGAGAGGGAGGGGAATTGAAGTGCTAGCGAAAGGGAATATCGTCACTGCCTGACTTAATGAACATAATTGTATATCAACTGTGGTGCCGTTGTGTTGAACTTGAACTGTATTCGATTTTCTTCATTGTCATGTCTTTAACTTTCCATAAAAAGATATATATATCAAAAAAAAATATGTAAAGCATTGGCTAACCTTAAATAGCAGATGGTACCCAATATGTGGGAGAGATAATGGCAGTAGCTAATTAGGATCAATATAATTATGCGATCTTAAACTATTAAACTCCAAATTGTTGATTTTCTTAAACAAGTATGCAATTGTCAACTTAAACCTCCATTGACAGCAAAGGCAATCCTGTTTAGGATAATTAAACAAGATGTAAGAGCATGAAGTCTTTAAGAATATGTAAACAACAAGATTGCATCAGGTTTGGAGGATATGGTTAACAATGTAAAGAGTTTTGTAAAGATTGCAGAATGTTGCTGTTAAACACAGGGCTAAACTGCATTTTAACCTTAGACTGTTATAGTGGGCCTTAAACAATTTGGTCCCAATGGTGCTGTCATAACTTACCTGTACAGATATAGTATTGTCTTTTGTTGGTAGCAATTCATTGTTGGAAGCAGTATTTATACCACACTAAGGAGGCGCTGGCCTATGTGCAGGCTCTTCCTCTGTGGTGGTATTTGGAATTTAAGCGAATTGCAACCAAAGCAGCTGTGTCACATTGGCAGAAGGTGGGAATTAATGCATTGAGGGCATTGTTGAATGATTACCAACGTAGGTCATTGGATAGCTGCATGGGCCTGTGGGTTTACCGGTAAGGCAATTTGTGGCATATAGGGCAATCTCCTGAATGGTTATGGGGATGTGGTAGAGTGGAAGCAGCAACACACCCCACCTTGCAAGTATAATTTACGCATGTGAAGAACTGAGGGACAACAACCTTACTATATCACGGAATTGCTGGACAAACTAAAATATATCTAGCAGTATTGTGGACTAGATGGGAAACCGATATGAACATATAATTTACTGATTGGCAATGGGAACAGATTTTTGAATACCTGGCATTTGTCTCCAGAAATGTGAAATTTAAGCTGATTCAGTACAAAATTCTCCACAGGGCCTATCTGATTCCACACAGGTTGCATAGGATTTATCCTACAGTAAGGGATTATGTCCTGGATGTGGTGTTACGAATGCCGACTTGTTGCATATGTCTTGGGGCTGCACCGAATTGAGGACACTTTGGCAAGAGGTCACTGACATGCTGTCTGGAATTACTAGAAGAACTGGGTTGCTGCAGTCAGAGATGCATCTTGGGACTAAGGAATGGGCCCAATAAAACATAAATGGAGTCTAGATTCATTGTTCTTGGTATGTTATTGACACTGCGCCAGATAGCTATGGTTTGGAATTCATTGGACCCGCCCAGATTAAAAGAGTTGCCATCCGAGATTATGAAGTGCACTGCAATGGAAGGGAGTTTCTTGATATTAATGCAAAAAAGGTCTCAGCCTCCCCCTTATTTGAATGTGTGAGATACAGTGTCGCTGGTGCTGCAAAATAAGAATGATGAGCTGCCACCTTAGGTATATATGCATATTAGTGGGACTGTTGTGATCTTGTATTGTGCTGCCTGGGATTCTTGCCACCATAGGTCTAGTCTAATAGGATCAAGCCTCCTTCCAGGCTCTAATGTTCAGAACCTTAATATGTGAAGTTCATCAGCTTTAGCTGCTCTATGTAGCAGTTTTGATGAACTGCAATGGAGACAAATTATTAAGGGAAAGATACACACCAAGCAGGAGGTATCTAATATGTTCATTGTAAGTGGGCTACAATTAGTTATATTATCTCGATAATATTAACAAAATGTTTTTCAGTGTGCCCTATTGCTCTGTGAAAAACTGTATAAAATGTTTTTTAAACATTTTTTTTAAATTGCCTTAAGAAATTTAATATTGTGGTCCTGTTGGGTACCCTACTAAGTGTTATAGAAAATACAGGGAGATCCTTTCTCCACACCTGCTTGCCCTCTACAATGAAGCTGCCGAAGTCGATCATTTTCCACAGGAACTTGGCATTCCAAAATCGAGCTCCCTGCCCAATATCTGTGCGGCATACCGACCCATCTCACTCATTAATGGAGAAATTAAGCTTTTTGCCACAATACTAGCTGCACGCCTGAAAGCGACTCTCAAAACTCTAACACCCAGATCAGTGTAGCTTCATGCTAGCTTGGGGCACAAGGCACTGCCTCAGACGACTCCATGTTGCATTGGCCTGATAGCATCTTCTGACGCCTTCTATGGCCCTGTTATTAAAAGACTTTGAGATCGCATTTGACACGTTGCACTGGACTTACCTGTCTCAGGGTCTGCAGAAGGCAGGTATGGGGCCTCGTTTCTGTGGCTATATCAGATTGCTTTACTCCAACCCAACTGCGTGAGTGCAGATTAATGGTGTGATCTCTGACCTGGTCCCTATTTCTCAGGGCACTAGGCAGGGTTGCCCGTGTCCCCCCTCCTCTTTGCCCTTGTAATCAAGCCCCTGGCCTGGCTCGTTCGCAGAGATGCACAGATGCAGGGATGGGAATGAGTCACAGGACATGATGACCACTTTGCACTAAATGCTGACAATGTCCTCCTATTCCTCTCCAAACCCGAGGAGACCGGCCTATGTTACCTCTGTCTCCTTCAGCTTTATGCAAAGGCCTCAGGTCTTCAGGTTAACCATGCAAAGTTGGTTCTGGTTCAGTTTCATCCCTTCTGAGAATGTGTTGAGTGGCAGAACACCAGAAATGTGCGGCGTTTGAGCTTCCGATACTTGGGAATCCACGTTGCACTCCATCCTGAGCTAGCATGGAATCTTAATTTTACCCCGCTAATACGAAAGGTGAAGATGGACCTGAAAAGGTGTCAAACCATCCCTCTCAATGTTTTGTGGAGGATTGCTCTCTACAAAATGATGATACTATTAAAGTTTTTATATCTTTTTCAAAGCTTCCTGCAGTTGTTACCCTGACAGTGGTCCACGGAGATGGGCTCCTTGGCGACATCCTTCCTCTAACACAAGTCCAGACCACGACTGACTCTTGCGAGGTGTCAACGGGCACCATATGATGGCTGTTTGGGCATGGCTAATCTGTACCTTTACTACTTGGCATCTCAGATCCTGGTTATAAATGATTGGCTTAATGGGGGGTGGTCAGACCCAGTGTATAGGGTGGAACTGGCCACACAGAGGTTTGAGGTTGCGCTTGCGAATGCTTTATGGCACCAGAATCCCTAAGAAACTACCAGACATAACCCAAATGAACTTCTCAGCTGGTGTGCTGTTCTATTACACTCCGGTTGGGACCCCACACTCACTCAACAAACCCCTTTGTGGAGGGGGAGGTAGCTACCCGAAACATCTGGCTTGGAGGGATTAACTAATTGGGCTACTATAGGCATTTCCATGCTGGGGGATGATTGTCCTGGCACCCGAATATGCTCCTTTCTGGAACTTCCGTCAACCTATGCCCTATCACACACACAGTTTCATAAATACCTTCAATTGCTTCACACGCTTAGAGCACACATCCCCGGGCACAACTCTCCCCGAATTCACTCTCCTAGAGGTTAAACTCTTGATGGGTGTGCTGTCAAAAGGGGGTATTTCCGAGATCTACCGCTCATTGGTCATTAACATGCTTGACACACCTGCGGAGTCAGTCAGTCAGTCAAATCAACTTTATTCGGCTGGTTAGAGCCATAAAAGTACAACATAAAACATCTGTAAACATAAAACATTGTATAAACATTATTTAAATCCATTAAAAATCCGTATCTTTGTGTATTTAAAATCCATTAAAACATCATACAGAGGGTAATAAAAACCTACCACAATTATGACTATCAGATAACTTTAGACTATAATCCGCATAGACATACTATCAGTCTTGTTCAGAAGGATTAACTCTACTTCATCCTATTCCTGTATCTAATTGCGCCAGTTAAAAACTGGCTACCCCCAAGCAAATTACAGGTGAACTTAACATTTGCAAGTAGACCAAAGCTGGCCTTACTTGCACAAAATTTTGATCCCTTAGCAGCGGGAGGATGTACTTTCTGCGTAGGTGATCATAATGGGAGCAAAAGAACAATATGTGTAGAGTATCTTGCTCTGAGAAGTTGTCACATGTGCACCTATTTGATGAATTTGGTTTAAAATAACCTTTCAGAAAGGCCAGTAGCCAGGGTACCATATTTAAACGAAATCTTGTTAAAACAAAGAGATGATGAGCTATGTTTATATAAGTCAAATATGGTTGCATCTGCTGTCCCAGGCTCAGTGTGACATACTTTCTCACCGAGGGCTTAATTAGTTCCTTTTCTTCCCTTAAACATTGACATCTGTCTAAAAACCTCAGCTTAACTGCTCTAACGGCGGACTTAGCCAGAGGGGTAGGGAGCGTAAACAATTTGGGGCAGCCTAACTTCTCCGTCTGATCTTTAATATATTTAAGCCATGGAATGTTTAGTGCCTTATCCAGCACCAAGCAGTCCTGAATTATTAATTGACTTAAGTTTGGGGTTGTTTGAGCCCAAATTCTCATCCAGCGGAGAAGTGGGGCAACCGCAATCAGGTCTGAGATGTAACCCACTCCCATCTCCTCATGTACCTTAAAAATTGGTGTGGATGCAGGGACAGAAAGCAGTTTACGCATAAAATTATTTTCTGCCACTTGTATTTCTGTCGCGTCCTTATAGCCCCAAATGTCACTACCATAGGTGGTCATGGGGATACACTTGGCGTTATAAATCTTTAAAATCGCAGGGAGCGGCTTAGAACCTATTCTTTTTGCAAAGTCTAATGTTGCCCCTGCCGCTCTAACTAAAGCATTCATTTTAAGGGTGCGTTGTGCACACCATGAGCGTTGATCATCAAAGAGCACCCCAAGATATGGGAAAGTGGACACCTTAGTTAGCTCCGTCCCCTTACAGTAAAATTTTGCTTTTGCTGCCTTCCTCGTTCCTATTGTCATTGCATGTGATTTTTTAAAATTCGTAATTAGATCCAAAGAATCCATAAAATCTATAAAACAATTTAATAACAATTGCAGCCCTCTTGCGGTTCTAGATATTAAAACCGCGTCGTCAGCATATAAAAGTGCCGGGATCATTTTTACGCCTGCTCTAGGTATATCTTTACAGCAATTTGTCAACGAGTGCCCTAATTTGTTAATATAAAGAGTAAATAACAGAGGGGCCAGTATACATCCCTGGCGCACCCCTCTTTGACCGCCCAGGAATCAGTCAGACTGCCGTCTTCATTAAAACGGACTGCCGCCGTGGTGTTATCATGAGCAGTCACCAGAAAGCTTATCAGATCGGCGTCTAGCCCCATTTCTTGAAGGACCAGCCATAACTTGGACCTATTAACTAGATCAAAGGCCGAGGAGAGGTCCATAAAGGCCAAGTGCAAATTCCCCCTGGCGACGGTATACTTTCCTATCACCAGGTGGAGGTTAAGGCACTGATCCAGAGTCCCTCTCCCGGTCTGAACCCATACTGCAGATCCGATACGATGTTGGCACTGTCAAGCCAAGCTGTTATACGCTCCAAGACCACTTTCCCCATAATTTTTGCCGAAGAGTCAAGAAGCGAAATTGGCCTGTAACATGCTGGGTCATCCCTAGAGCCTTTTTTAAAAATAGGGATGATCACCGCCTTTGCCCATGACAATGGGAAGCCAAACTTGCAGGCTGCATTGAATACATAGGTTAAAATCGTAGCCCAAAGTGTGGGATCTGCCTTGTAAAGGTCGGCCGCTACACCGTCGGGACCAGGTGCTTTTCCTCCTAATGTCGAGGTAATAGCTTTATGGACCTCATCTGTATTAAAAACAAGCGGGCAACCTGCTAATCCGGGAACGATGTGTCCCACGGAGTTCTCCACGTTCTCCAGGTTATCATCGCTATAAATTTTGCAGAAATGTTGAACCCATGTCTCTGCAGGTACTAAACACTCTATACCGGTATATGATGTATCATCAAAGAGGGGGCTATTAATAACAGACCAAAATTTAGCACTGTTTGCCAACACACTGGCTTGGCTGAGCTCCTCCCATGCCATCTCCCTCAGTTGTTTTTTCCTTATCTGTACTGCAGTTTTATATGCCTTTCTACTATTTTTAACTAAAGAGGCCACCCTCGGTTTTTGCTTGAGAGCCTGCATGAGCTCCTTATGGGTGGTCATGCAGGTATCATCAAACCATCTTTTCAACTTCGGGCGTACTACTCTAGTCGTAGTTGACAAGTTAGAGGCAACACATTTAATAATTGACTCAAAGGCATCCAAGATAGAGCTAGCATGAGATTCCTGATCTAGGCACACCTGCGGAGTCAACAGGAGGAATGGGTGGGACCATTGGATGATGACGACTGGTGTGATGCATCAATGGCCCCCGTATTATCATGATTTCCTCTAGGCTAAGGCTGGTGCAGACGTACTACTTTCACTGTGTCTACCTCAAACCCAGTCGCCTCCACAAGGCACACCTCCTTCCAAGCCCGACATGCTTCAGCTGTCCATATGCTCCTGCAAATTTCTATCATATGGTCTGGACTTCTCCTGTTATTGTGAACTACTGGACTGCAGTGGCTAAAGAAGTATCGGGGGTGCTGGGCTGGGAGGTGGAACTCTCGCTGAGGTCACTCCACCTGTTTATCTTTGAGGGGACTGAGGGCATGATGGCTGATTGTGTACTACTTCGGGTGGCCACCATGGTGTCTAAAAGAGACATAGCATGTAGATAGAAATCTCTCAGTCCACATTTGGTGTCTCAGTTGTGTCGTGGAGTGGACTGGGGTGCCCAACAGGAAAAACCTGTATATGAAGCCAGAGATTGCTCCAAAAAGCATGAAAAGATTTGGAGTAAATTGTTGGACCACTTTGGCTAGGCTTGCTATTGTAAGTGTATGGGGGATGTTTCCCCCCCAATGTTCTTATTGTGAACTTACTGCTGTTGTCTATGAAAAACGGTTTGATGATTTTCTTTGCTGATGGCCAGCGACAGCTGGAAGTAGTGTGTATAATTTTGTTGTCAAAAACAATAAAAGTGTCTTATAATGAACAAATAAATTTACTATTCAGTCAATCAATCATGTGTTTGTTAAGCGCGACTACTCACCCGTAAGGGTCTCAAGGCGCTGGGGGGGCGGGGTGCAGGTTCCAGTCCATCAAGGAGGGGGTCTGTTGAATAGCCAAGTTATGAGGTTTCTCGTGAAGATGGGGAGTGATGTCTGTCTGAGGTGGAGCGGTAGGGCGTTCCAGGCTCTGGCCGCGAGGAAGGAGAAGGAGAGGCCTCCCAATCTGGTCTTTCTGGTGCGGGGGACCACGGCGTAGGAGAGCTGGGCTGATCGTAGGGTCCTTTGGTGTGCGTGGAATTTGAGTCGGCTGTTCAGGTATGCTGGTCCGGTGTTGTGGAGGGCTTTGTGTGCGTGGGTGAGAATCTTGACGGTGATTCTAGCCTCGATGGGGAGCCAGTGGAGTGTGCGCAGGTGCTGGGAGATATGGCAGTGTCTTGGCAGGTTGAGGACCAGTCTTGCGGCGGCGTTCTGGATGTTTTGTAGCTTGCGGGTGAGGTTTTTTTTTATTCCGGCGTAGAGTGTGTTGCCGTAGTCGAGTCTGCTGGTGACGAGGGCGTGAGTGACGGTCTTTCTGTGCTCGAGGGGGATCCATTTGAAGGTCTTACTTAGGAGGCGGAGGGTGTGGAAGCAGGAGGATGCGACGGAGTTGATCTGGCGGTCCATTTTGAGCTCGGAGTCCAGAATGATTCCAAGGTTGCGTGCGTGGTCCGTGGGGGTGTGTGGGCTTCCGAGGGCGGGGGGCCACCAGGTGTCGTTCCAGGCGTCGGGGCTTGGGCCCATGATGAGTACTTCTGTTTTGTCGGTGTTGAGTTGTAGGCAGCTGCTTTTCATTCATTTGGCGACAGCTTCCATGCCTTCTTGAAAGTTGTGTTTGGCTGTGTTGGGTTCGTTGGATAGGGAGAGGATGAGTTGAGTGTCGTCTGCGTATGACACCATGTTGAGTCCATGGGTTCTGACGATGGGGGCGAGCGGAGCCATGTAGACGTTGAAGAGCGCGGGGCTGAGGGAAGACCCCTGTGGGACTCCGCAGGTAGTTGGTGTAGGGTCCGAGAGGAAAGGAGGGAGTCTGACCGGCTGCGTTCTGCCAGAGAGGAAAGAGTGGATCCAGTCGAGGGCCTTGTCCCGGATCCCTGCGTCGTGGAGTCTGCGTGTTAGGGTGCGGTGGGAGGCTGTGTCGAAGGCCGCTGAGAGGTCGAGGAGGATGAGGGCTACTGTTTCTCCTCTGTCCAGTAGGGAGCGGATGTCGTCTGTTGTGGCGAGGAGGGCGGTTTCTGTGCTGTGGTTTTTTTCTGAAGCCGGATTGGGAGGAGTCGAGGATGTTGTGCTCTTCGATGAAGGTGGCGAGTTGGCTGTTGATGGCTTTGTCGATTACTTTCGCTGGGAACGGGAGCAGGGAGATGGGTCTGTAGTTTTTGAGGTCGATGGGGTCCGCCGAGGGCTTCTTCAGGAGGGGGTTGATCTCGGCGTGTTTCCAGTCGTCGGGGAAGGAGGCGTTCGCCAGGGAGCGGTTGATGGTGTGGCGAAGCATGGGTGCGATGGTGGCGACGGCTCTGTTGAAGATGTGGTGGGGGCAGGGGTCCGTGGGGGCCCCGGAGTGGATTGACTTTATCGTCTTCAGTGTCTCTTCGGTGGTGAGGGCTGTCCAGTTGTCAATCGTTGGCTTCAGGGTATCGGGGGTGGCTGGTGAGGGTTCAGTGTGTTGGTTGTCTTCGTCGAAGTTGTTGTAAATGTTCTTGATTTTGTGGTGGAAGAAGGTGCTGAGTTTGTTGCAGAGGTCTTGTGAGGGAGGAATGTCAGTAGACTCGCTGGTGGGTTGGGCGAACTCCTTGATGATGCTGAAGAGTTCTTTGCTGTTGTGCGCGTGTGTGGAGATTCTGTCTTCGTCGCTTTTTTCCTTGTTTTTCTGATGAGTTGGTGGTGGGCGTTGGTGGCGGCTCTGAAGTTGTTGTGGGCTTCTGTGGATTTGGAGTTCCTCCAGGCCTTTTCGAGGCGGCGGCATGTGCGTCTGGACTCTCGAAGTTCGATGGTAAACCATCTGGCTTTCTTGGCGTGTGTGTTGTTGTTCTTCTTGAGGGGGGCTATGGTGTTGGCGCTGTCGGAGATCCATCTGTGCAGAGTTCGGGCTGCGGTGTTGAGGTAGTCATCTTCCGCGTTGGTTGGGGTGGAGTTGCTGAGTGAGGAGGTGAGCTGGTCGTCAGTGATTTTGGTCCAGGTTCTTCTTGGGAGCAGGTGCTGGTGTCTGTGGATGGTGGGTGTTCTGAAGGTGAAGTGGATGCATCGGTGGTCTGTCCACAGGAGTTCGGTGGTGTGGCTGAAAGTGATGGAGTTTCCTGTTGTGAAGAGGGGGTCGAGGGTGTGTTCTGCTGAGTGTGTGGGTTCGGTCACGATCTGGCAGAGTCCAATGTTGTGGAGGTTGTCCAGGAGGGATGTGGTGTTGTGGTCTAGTCTTACTATTTGATGCCGTAATAGATGTTTATATTACGACAGTCTTTATTATTGGCATTTTCCATATGGCTTCAATCTTGAATCATGACCATCATGAATCTCCTTCCACCGTGAGATAGGCAAAGGGATTCATCTAAAATGTTTGCAATATTTTGACTATTTGCCTGGAAACTCATTCTCTACAGTGAAAGCCCAAAGGCTTTGGCTATTAATTGCAAGGTTTCCATCATTGTTACTAAGGAGCTTGAATGACGTTCCTCTAATACCTACTAAAAATATACATTCTCTATCATTAGATCTCACAGATCTTGAGTTCTGTATCATCTGGAGTCTCCTCGGTAGTTGGTTGGTGATTCCTGCATAGAGCGTGTTGCCGTAATCAAATTGGCTGGTGACTAGGGCATGTGTGACTGTTTTCCTTGTGTCGACGGGGAGCCATCTGAAGACTTTTCGGAGCATGCAAAGGGTGTGGAAGCAAGCGGAGGCGACTGCGTTGATCTGACACTTCATGGCAAGTTAGCTGTCCAGGGTGATGCCAAGGTTGCGGGCGTGGTCTGTGGGTAAGGGTATGGGTCTGAGTTTGGAGGGCCATAAAGTGTCATTCCACAGGGAGGTGTTCTTTCCAAAGAACAGCATTTAAGTCTTGTCCATGTTGAGCTTCAGGCAGATGGTCCATTCGGCGATGCTCGTCATGCAGTTGTGGAAGTTGGTCCTGGTGGTGGAGTGGCCTTTTGAGAGTGAGAAGATGAGCTGGGTGTCGTCTGCATAGGAAATTATGTTGAGACCATGGGTTCTGCCGATGTTTGCCAGGGGTTGTACGTATAGGTGTTGAACAGGGTGGGTTGAGGAATGAACCTTGTGGGATGATGCATATGATGCTCTTGGGTTCGGACGTGAAGGGTGGTAGGCGGATTCTCTGGGTGCGTTAGGAAGGATGCAATTAATTTAAGGGCATCTCCCTGGATCCCTATGTGGCAGAGTCTCTTGATGAGGGTGTGGTGGGATACAGTGTCAAACGCTGCAGAGAGGTCGAGGAGGATCAGTGCCGCTGTGTTTCCCTGGTTGAGGAGGGTTCTGGTGTCGGTGGCAGCGATTAGAGAAGTCTCAGTGCTGTGGTTGCCGCGGTAGCCGGTCTGGGAGGTGTTCAGTAGGTTATTGTTCTCCGGATGTTCAGTGAGTTATCAGTTGAAGGACTTCTCGATCACTTTGGCGGGGAAATGGAGCAGAGATGTGGAGATGTAGTTCTTGAGACGCTGTATGTTTCCATAGATCGGGGAAGGTGGCCGTGGTGATGGATGTGTTGAGAATTGATGTGAGTTTGCTGCTGATTTTCTTGCTCCCGAGGTTGAAGAAGTGGTAGTGGCAGGTGTAGGAATCTGAACTTTTTATTTGGTAGTGCTTATATATGGGTATACCATGCAAAAAGTATAGACAACCCTTATTGGTTTACAGGGCTTAAATGAATAATCTATTTGTGGTAGTGTGGTTGAGCAGTTCAGTCTTATCAGAGGGTAGTGCTAAGCATTTGTTCTACACACAAAGTCAATAAATGTGACACACCCTCTCAAGAAGTAAATCCAAGACCAATTTAGAATAACTGCACAGATCTTTATATAATTTTAGACATCAAAATCACCTGAATTAGGTAAATACTTTAGGAGTTATAGATTTTTGTAAAAATAGAAAATACAGTTGAATAATGGTTTTGAGGTATGAGCCTCGGACTTGGTAATGTTATTTTATGGGAAAAACATACACTGCATTGATATACTTGCACATGTTTTTGAAGGGTCCCTTCTAGGACTTAAGGTCCAAGAAACCACCAGCAGTTCAGTTTTCCTACCCTGGTGAGTCTGGGTGCTGAGGTGCTGGTCACATTGGTAGCATCAAGTGCTACGGATTAGTCTATGGAAGAAGTACCTGCAAATGAAAGGCTGCAAGTTGGGACTTGGGTACAAGTCCGGCAGAACCCAAAGGGGTGATCAGCTCTTGAGTGCAGGGACATGGTTGGTATGCATGAACCCGGGCTGGGGGGTTTGGGGGCAGAGGTGTTTTGTCCGGCGGGTCGCTGTAGTTTGAGGCCCTCACTTGGCTTTTGTGACCTGGAGAGGGAGAGCAAACAGGGCAGCAGGGCCACCCTCAACGAAGGCCCCGTGGATCATTAAGTCCCTCAACAGCACGTCGGTGTTGGCGTCGGTGGTGTTCGGACTTGACACGCAACAAGCCTTAGTAAATGCAAGGGCTCCGGTACTCAGGGTATTCTTGCTGAGAGGCTCCTGGAGGAGTCAGCGTCTCAAAACTTGGTGAAAGTGATGGGGCTGACCTCCTGGACTCACGACAACCTCTTCCTGCCTCGTTGCTCCCTCAGTGGGGCAGATGGGCAGCAAGATGAAATACTGGGTCGATGCGGTAAGTGCCTGCAGATGCAGGGGGATGGCTCCTCCACCCCAAGGGAGATGCTGCTTGGTTGTGAAAGGGGAGAACAGTCCTCAAAGGATTTGGGGAGGCTGTTCAGCTTCTGGACGAGTGATTGTTGTGGTGCAAGCAGCCAGACAGGGCTTGCAGCTAATCTCGATTCAGGACCTCTGTTTTCGTAACCTCTGCTTATCTGTATCCTTCCTTAGGTTCCCAGTAGACAAATCTGAGCTCCTGGTGTCAGGGTAACCCCTAAATACTGAATTTAGGGGTGTTTAGGGGAGTGTATGGTAGTAGCCAATGGGCTACTTACCCCTGGGGTGACTACACCCCCTATATGACCACTTCCTGTGGGGAGTGGGTATATTCCTGACCCAGAGTTCCTAGTTTCACCAAATTCAAAGTGGTAAAACCCTTTCTTCGCTGTCTACTTCAGATGGCCCACTTTAGGGATGTGCCTAACCTGTAAATGTGCAAAAGAAACAATTGATGGACGGAATGCTGGACAATGCAAACATTCACCCCTAGTCACAAGGATCTGGGTTTAATCCATCATTCTTTTGCTCACCACACCACCCCAGTTTGGACCCAGCCATATGCAAATCAGTTTTGACCCTGTTCCTTGTGGGAACAGTCCAGCCCGAACTGGCAAGCCAGGTCCTCCCTGGACTGGAAACAAGCATCCTGGGACCGGTTTCAGGGCATCACCCTTCATCAGCCAGGCTAGCCTGAACCCAGTGGTGTAGTCAGCACTGGACCCACATCTGGGCATACCCTTCCCTCTTAGGGTGACATATGCAAAAGAAACAATTGATGGACGGAATGCTGGTAATGCAAACATTCACCCCCAGTCACAAGGATCTGGGTTTAATCCATCATTCTTTTGCTCACCACACCACCCCAGTTTGGACCAAGCCATATGCAAATCAGTCTTGGCCCGGTTTCTTGTGGCAACAGTCCAGCCCCAACTGCCAAGCCAGGTCCTCCCTGGACCGGAAACAAGCATCCTGGGACCGGTTTCAGAGCATTACTCTCTTTTAATGCCATAGGCTGTCCATTCCGCCCTTCACAGTCCTGAGGAAGACCCGCTCTTGACGCCCCACATTCGCACTGCTTACTAGGGTCGAAACGTCGACGTTAACAACATACCTGTCCACACGGCCTCCTTGACCCCAATACAGACTCGCCATTGTGTCTAGGATTCATGTGTAAACCAAGGACAGTACATATGTAGAAGAAATTGTTTTTGAATTTAACCATCTATGTCACTCATGTACGTCTTGTATATAGTGCACCACCTTTTCACCAATACCACATTTCACCTACTTTCACTATTGTCACAATCCTTTTATCTACAATTAAGTTGTATCTGTGATAGCCTTGCTTTTAAAAAAACTAAAGTATAAATAACTTTATTTTTGGAAAACAATTGTTTCTCTGGTGTGTTCTCATTGCAAAGCTTTAATTTCTTTTTCGCATTTGAAAATGTACATTTGTTGAAGTATTAATTGAATCATTGTTTTTTTCTTAACATTAGTATATCCGTAACAAAGCAATTGCAATACCCGACAGGACCAATTGTTTTTTGTATTGTTAATACCCAGGTCCTGAGGGATACAGGGTCACCCCATTTATTGGTATACCAGTGCAGGTAACTACCTGCGAGGGTGCTTCAATTTCATTGATTGCTCATTTCTAATTTAGATCATGTCAGACAGGGAGACACTCTCCTACAGTAAAGACTATATAAATAAGCTTATACAAGAGCAGAGTGAATTTAATTTTCTAGGAACAGGGGTAGCTTCCATTGACACCACACTCAATGATAAGCTCTCTAAACTAGAGAGATTAGAAAAGAAGCTGATCCGTTTCCGCTTGCATGGTCACCTCCTAACCAAATATTTGCAAGCCAACATAATTCCAAAAGGCCTTCAGGTCAGGAACGAGCCTGCTATTTTCATCGACATCTCCAAGTTTCGTGAGGGATTCAGCTTTGTGGCCAACAATTGCTCTCGACCCTGGATGGTGTTGGGAGTTGAGACAGCCTTGGAATATGTTAAAAACTGTCTCAGGAAATACAAGATTTAAAGAAAGAAATCTTGGAAGACAAGGCACTCAGCAACGCCAAGGAGGCACTGGAACGTGCTGAAAAAACTATTGCTGACTTCAATACGACCACACTCAATAAGAAACTAGAGAAACTGACTAAAGACATTAGGGCATACGACAAGAAGGTGACGTATTCCTATCTGAGTCACGATTACTACGAGCAAGACTCCCAAGGCTTCTACACCAATCGGAGCAGACAAGGACCACGAAGGTTTGCCACCTTTTCCAATTCATCCTTTGGAAGTGGTTCTGATAGTGACTCAGACAGGCCCACCACGGGCAACCGAGGATACCAACAAGGATCAGGATACCAACAGGGACCAAGATTTCAAGAAAACCAAGGTTCATTCGCTTTTTTAGGCGATCCCTCATGGATGAACAGGGAACAGAATTGGGACAGATCGAAGGGATGGAACCGCGGGAGGCACACCCAACGCAGGAATACAAGAGTCAGATTTCAACGGCAGGAGAACCACAGCGAGATTCAAACTCGACGACAAACCTACAGATGGTAATACCATACTCTTCGAATCATGAACCAACCGGAACAGATCCTATCATTAACATCTCGGACCATCATCTCACACCAGCTGAACAAGACATCTTGAAAAAAGGACTTTCCTTCATTCCAACTGCCCCCCCGAATTCATTTAATATCAAGTTGGAACTTCAACAATTTTTTCGTAAAATCCGTTTGAAATACTTCTTCTTGAAAAATTATCAATGGACCCGACGACCTGCAGCCACTGAATTTCGGCCAGCTTCCACATTCACCCCGTCGGCGCACTTGATGAGTGAGAAAATTCTAGCCTATGAAAAAATTGTACTTACAGAAGTGATGGATCTTCTAAACAACAAAAAGTACATTAAATACAATGTCACCAAAGAAGAAAAACAAGCACTACTCACATTGGGGAATAATCAGTCAATCGTGGTGAAGGCAGCAGACAAGGGGGGGCGCAGTGGCTATCCAGAATACCACCGACTATATTTCTGAAATCAAGCAACAATTGGGATGTGAAGACAGTTACCAACGAATCAACAAGGACCCCACTGAGGATATCTCCAAACTCATCCGGGAACTTAGTGACAAAAGGTTTAACGGAAGGTTACCTCACAGAACCAGAACACAATTTCCTAAACAAAACAAATCCCAGAATACCGACAATATATACTCTTCCCAAGATTCACAAAGATCTGGAACATCCACCAGTAAGACCGATTGTTTCAGGCTGTGGATCTGTCTTGGAACCATTAAATCAGTTCATAGATAGCTTTCTACAGCCTTTCGTAATGGATACTCGTTCATATCTTCGTGACACTATGCACACCATTCAACTAGTGGATAACCAACCGTTTGATAAAATGACTCAATTTCTGGTAACACTCGACGTTACATCGTTATATACCAGTATACCACAGGAGCAGGTGATTGAAGTATTATAGGGAGTACTGAACAAACGCCCTACTCCATGTTGGATTCCAACTGACTTTGTATTGGAACTCTTAAGGATCGCAATGACAAGGAACTACTTCGTCTTTCAAGACACCTGCTATTACCAATGCAAAGGCGTGGCTATGGGGGCTGGGTTTGCTCCCAGCCTAGCGAATTTGTTTATGGACCACTACGAAGACATCAATATGTATGATCTTGCAAACCCTTTCTTTCACAACATCAACGTATGGAAACGATATATTGATGATGTGTTAATGATTTGGACTGGCACGGAACAAACTCTGATGGATTTCAAGACCTGGCTCAATGGACGCTCTTCTGACATCCAGTTCACGATGACTTACAGCAATGAGAAGATCTATTTCTTGGACCTCACACTAGAAGAAGAAGAAGCCAAGATTACCACGACTCTCTACAGAAAGCCCTCTGAAAGAAATACCCTATTGAAGTATGACTCATCACCCGAGGAACCTAAGAGACAACCTGCCATATGGCCAGTTTTTGAGACTCCGACGCATTTGCTCACGGAGAGTGGACTTTTTAAAAGAATCAGACATCTTGATAACCAAACTATTGGATCGTGGATATCCAAAAGGATTGCTCAAACGAGCAAAGAAGAGAGCCTGGTACCGTCCTCGAGAAACTCTCCTTGAGGTCCAACCGAAAGACAATGAAATTACTAAACTTGTCTGCGTCACAACATTTAATACAATAAGTCACAAAATCAAAAAAGTGATTAAGAAATACTGGAATCTGGTGGGCACAGAAATCAACATAAAAGATCAGCCCTTGTTTGCCTTCAAACGAGCTAAAAACATTAAAGACTATGTAGTCAGCTCATATCTGGAAACACCTAAAACTCCAGACATCAGACAACAACTGAGTTTGCCACCACTAGTAGGTCATTTCAAATGCCACAATTGCAAAGCTTGCAATCTCACTCTGGTTGGCTCATCGTTTATTCATCATGGCCACACATATTCCCTAACACATCACACCAACTGCAACAGTAACAATGTAATCTACGCCATAAGATGCCCGTGTGGGAAGTTATATGTGGGCCAGACTACACAAAAAGTCAAAACCAGAATACTTCAACATTGTAGCAGGATACGGTGTAAAGTTCAAGGGGCACCTCTTGTGGATCACTACTCTGCCAACGGCCACTCAGCAGACAATCTACAATGGTGGGTCTTGGAGAAGGTCTACATACACCCGAGAGGTGGAGATATACTCTCGGCCCTTAACTTTAAGGAGTGCAAGTGGATCCATACTCTGGACTCTGTTAATCAGGGACTTAATGAACAGGAAGAGACATACCGACAGATGACCAGGATATAATTTACTTGAAATCTCACCCCCATTCTGATTGTTAGCATTCCAGTTATGAAATCCTTGACTGTTGTATATATGTCACTGAGGAATGTTATCTAAAACACGTCTCTTTGTACTCACAATTGGGCACACTGTTGGTCCATAAGGATGTGTAGATCATGTAATTACTGGTCTGAATAGGGATACTCAATGTATTGTAGATTCGTGGCCTTTCCAACTCTATGCATGAATATGAAATGAATTGTAGATGTTACTATGTTCTTATACAATGTTTGAATATTTTTTTCTGCCTTAATCGTGTACAAGATCTAGAGTAATTCATGTTACATTGTTTATATTTTGTTTAAAACATTGGCTCAATGGCCACATTTAGGCAAACTTTATGAAATTGGGAGATAAGCGACTTTTTGCCTTGACAATGTTTCAGATCCATATGTTGCAACATATCACGCTTTAAACGTCATGTGCTTATAAACATACATTATACTATATTGTGTTAAAGAGGTCGAAAAATACGCAATGTAAATATGTCTAATTACACTGAGGTGCTCAAAATAATTATACATATGTTTCCCATTTCACTATTTTTTAGTTCGTGCTGCGTATTACACATTATATGTGCTTCATTTGTAAGTGGTTATACACACGACGTCAGTAAGGCCATTACCCTTTAATATCCATATTTCAACCATATGCATTTGGTTGGAAAAAAAAGGAAACTTAACACTGGGTCAACCGATTGGTTTTTGAAATGGAGGCATCACGGCACAGTCAGACCACAGCCTGACTGAGCTGCTGCACCGGAGCGTGCACGCTCACTCTATCAGCTGTTGCTGACGTCAGTGAGCTGTCATAAGGCAGCGAATTCCACCGCGCCTTTGTAGAATCGCTTGACGATTGCCCGATCGGAGATTCAGTTTGAAGGTAAGACGCTGACTGACACGCTCGTGTCTAATTAACTTCCCTGGACTATGTTACCCGGTTTCTGACAGATTTTCATCTTCTTCCCTTATTCCACAGTAATTACTTATTGCATACAGAGCTCCGACTTGCTGTGAATATTTGAGCTACGGCTCTTTCATTAGGTATGCATTTCTCACGAGCCCCCTCACTTTGTAGTGTGGCTAATTATATCTCGTAGCTCGTATCTATAGCAATTATCTGTTCTTCGTTTAGACCCCAACCTGCTGGTGGAGGTCACTTGGATACCAACAAGATGAGGTATGTTTTCATCTTGAGATAAATCTAATTTAGTTCAAACGGGGCCTGCCTCGCCTAAACCGTACACTCTCCACTTATTCCACAGACTCCAACCGGATGGTGGATGTCCTGAATTTTATTAATGATGCTCTTCAGCTTCTGATTAATTACAGAATTTTGGTAAGGTTCCACGCTATGACCATGAGTGGAATTAGTCCGCTGTGTATGATTTATAAATAAGGATTTCCTTCTTCTCCCCTTTTGTTCATTCAAAGCAATTGTTTCCACACTACCTCCATTAGTGTAATCAGTCCCCTGTGGATAGCCTGTAAAGGTGGAGTGGAATTAGCCCCTTCTTCCTCCTATTTGTTTAATTCAATTTAGGGGTAATCCATGAGTGGAATCAGTCCCCTGTGAATAACTTATAAAGATGGAGTGAAATTAGCCCCCTCTTCCTCTAGTCTGTTTAATTTATGGGTAATCCATACGTTTGGTTAGCCTGTAACTTTGAACACACCTTGATTCCTCTCTTTTAATGCCATAGGCTGTCCATTCCGCCCTGCACAGTCCTGAGGAAGACCCGCTCTTGACGCCTCACATTCGCGCTGCTTACTAGGGTCGAAACGTCGACGTTAAGAACATACCTGTCCACACGGCCTCCTTGACCCCAATACAGACTCGCCATTGTGTCTAGAATTCATGTGTAAACCAAGGACAGTACATATGTAGAAGAAATTGTTTTTGAATTTAACCATCTGTCACTCATGTACATCTTGTATATAGTGCACCACCTTTTCACCAATCACCACAATTCACCTACTTTCACTATTGTCACAATCCTTTTATCTACAATTAAGTTGTATCTGTGCATGCCTTGCTTTTAAAAAAAACTAAAGTATAAATAACTTTATTTTTGGAAAACAATTGTTTCTCTGGTGTGTTCTCATTGCAAAGCTTTAATTTCTTTTTCGCATTTGAAAATGTACATTTGTTGAAGTATTAATTGAATCATTGTTTTTTTCTAAACATTAATATATACGTAACAAAGCGATTGCAATACCCGACAGGACCAATTGTTTTTTGTATGGCTTATGCAAGGTGGCAGAGGCTTTGAAGCATCTGTCCTTGATATGTTGATATCTGAAAGAGACACGTTAGTGACAGATTCCTTACCTTAGAATATCCTCAGGCGTCAGGCTGGATCCGGAAAGTTTTTGCGTAGCAGTACCCTTGCGCGTCGTTAGGCGGCGTCGTGCGGCTCCGCGTCCGGCGTCGGGATGACGTCGCGGGCAGTACTTAGACGCCGCCCCTGCGCGCTGACGTCAGTTCTTCTTTTTTCGGCGCCAGTAAGCGCAGATCCGGGAAGAGCAGTGCCCTGGTCATTTTTTGACTAACTTTTTGGTGATTTTTTCACTGTTTTCTCAATCGAGTCATCTCGGCTCCGAGGTGTCGGTAGGGATGCCCGGCTTCAAGCCATGCGACGCCTGTGGTCGAATGATGTCGATCACGGACCCGCATCAGTATTGTCTCTACTGCCTCGGGCGCGACCACGACTCCAAGTCGTGCTCCGACTGCCGGGCCATACACCCGAAGGCTTTGCGAGAGCGGTCTCGAAAGCTACTCGAGGTCCGGCAGTCGGCTCCGTGCCGCACCAAGCCCCGGTCACGCAAGAGGTCGAGGGACCGGTCGCGGAGTCCTCGGAGTCCAAGTCTTCGCACTCCTCGGGTAAGTCGAAGCACAAAAAGTCTAAGAAGCACCATCGCTCTAAGACTTCGCCTCGCCGGTCTCGCAACTCGGCTGAGGCCCCTGTCGGCACCGTCCCCGCGGCTCCGGAGGTGCCTGTGGAGCCGCCCCCGCATTACCTGTTCTTCCCGGGTTCGGGGGCGATTCCGGCCGAGATACAGGAATTCCTGTCGGCCACGGCCCGCCTCTTCGGGCCTCAAGGCCCTTCCGGTGCGCCTTCGGGCCCCGCGGGCCCTGATGGGGTTGCCCCGGCGCCGCCGCCGACTCCGGCGCCGCCTGTCTCACCAGCCTCGCTCCCGGCCCCGGCCTCGATCCCGGCTCCGGTGGTACCGCAACCCCCATCGACGCCGGTTGACCTAACCACGCCGATGTCCCCGGTGCCGTTCCTGACGCCGCCCGGGGCTCCGGGCGGCGTCGTTCCCCGGCTCTCTCCGGATCCGGACACGGCGTCGGACCGACGTCGCTCGACGCCGGCTCCGGCACCAATGAGACCTTGGGTCCCTGACGTCCCCCCTCCTCCTTATTTTCAACCGGAGGAGGACCAGGTGAGCTGGGAGGGGTCGGAAGACCCTCTCACACAGCAGTGTGAGTATGATCAGGACTGGGCAGAGGAACTTGGGGATGCCAGTTGTCTGGACACTTCTCCTGACACTGGCATGCTGTCTCCTCCTTCCGTGGCTACGGAGGAGGGAGCAAATTCGCAACGGTGTTGCGTAGAGCAGCTGGAGCCTTACACCTCCAATTGTCTACAGTGGCTGTCAGGACTAACCTCCTGACGGAAGTGCTTCAGCCGGCAGCTACCTCCTCGGAGCCATTGCTGCCATTTAATGATGCACTTTCTGACGTTCTTTTGGGCACCTGGTCCAAGCCCGCCACAGGGGCTCCTGTGGATAGGAACGTGGCCCGACGCCATCGCCCTGCTCCGGGCAACCCCTTTTTTCTCTCTCAACATCCCACCCCGAGAGCTTGGTTGTCCAAGCCTCTGCCTCCCAAACCGCCTTCCCTACCGCTCCTCCGGATAGGGAATCCAAACGCCTGGACCAATTTGGGAAGAAGGCCTTTTCTTCCTCCAGTGCTGGCTTGCGGTCCGTCAACACCGCTTGCCTTTTGGGCCGATACTCCCACTCTCTGTGGGATTCGGTGGCGCTCGTTTTGCCCCAGTGTCTTGAGGAGGTCCAGACACTGCTTTCCCGCACCATTGCGGAAGGAAGGGATGCGGCAAAGTACACCATCCGTTGTGGCCTTGATACCGCCGACTCGCTGGGCAGATCGCTTGCAACGACGGTGGCGCTGCGTCGCCACGCCTGGCTGAGGACAACTGGTTTCTCGGGTGATGTCCAAAATACACTCATGGACATGCCCTTTGATGGAGTCGGTCTTTTTGGTTCCAAAGCAGACCATGCGCTGGAGCGTTTTAAGGACTCACGGGCTACTGCCAAGTCCCTGGGCCTTTCTGCTGTGCGCCCTCCGCTAACCTCTGCTTTTCGCCCCTTTCGTGGCCACGGAAGGGGCGCCCAGTCACGTCCGCTGCCCAGCCACCGGCCCGCGCAGCAGCGTCTTCGCGTGGCCGAGGGCGTGGCTCCCGCCGTGGCGGGTCAGGCAACCAGCGTGCGGGTCAGGCCACCAACCCCGCCCCGTCCGCGGCCTCCAAGCCCCCCTAGTCCTTCTTTTCAGGTGCACAGCACGCCAGTAGGGGGCAGGGTCCGCCATCACCTTCACCACTGGCATGCCATCACCTCGGACAAGTGGGTCTTGGACATTGTCCGAAGGGGCTACTCCCTCCCCTTCGAGACCACCCCCCCAGCCATGCCACTTCAATTCCACCGCATGTCAGGGGATCACTTGGTGCTTCTGCAGAAGGAAGTCACGGCCCTCTTGGCCAAGAGGGCCATCGAGCATTTTCTGACCCCCGAAGTAGGACGTGGTTGCTACTCCCACTACTTTCTGGTGCCCAAAAAGAACAAGGAGGACATGCGTCCTATCTTGGACCTCCGGAACGTCAGTCGCTTCCTCCGGAAGGAGAAGTTCAAGATGCTCACCCTAGCTCAGGTCTTGACTGCCCTCGACCCTGGAGACTGGTTGGTAGCGTTGGACTTACAGGACGCTTATTTCCACATCCCCGTCCTGCCGGCCCACCGGCGTTACCTGCGGTTCACGGTAGGCCTCGAGCATTTTCAGTTCACCGTGCTCCCTTGGGTGTTCACGGAAGTGATGGCGGTGGTCGCAGCTCATCTGCGCCGGGCAGGGGTTCCAGTCTTCCCCTACCTCGACGACTGGCTGCTGAAGGCGGGCTCGTCCCAGGCAGTCGTCTCCCACCTCCAGACTGCGGCCGAACTCCTGCACTCGCTGGGGTTCTCCATCAATGTGCCGAAGTCGCATCTGATTCCTTCTCCACAGCTCCTTTTCATCGGAGCAGTTCTGGACACGACGCAGTTTCGGGCCTATCCTCCCGAACGGCGAGTCCGGGATATTCAGGCTATGATTCCGATCTTTCAGCCTTTATCCTGGGTTTCGGTACGGATGACCCTGAGGCTGCTGGGCCTCATGGCCTCCTGCATCCTGCTGGTCGATCATGCCAGATGGCATATGCGGGCTCTGCAGTGGGACCTGAAGTTCCAGTGGGCGCAGCACCAGGGCAACCTGTCCGATCACGTCCAGATCTCGGACGGGACTGCAAAACAGTTGCAGTGGTGGCTCTCGTACCGGCAATGGGTCATGGGCAGATCCCTCTCCCTTCCCCAGCCAGAGCACACAGTTGTGACGGACGCGTCACTTCTGGGATGGGGCGGTCACATGGGAGAGGCGGAGATCAGAGGCCTCTGGTCTCCGGCGGAGTCCCGGCTCCATATCAACCTTCTGGAGCTCCGGGCGATCCGACTTGCACTCAAGGCATTCCTTCCCTCTGTCAAAGGGAAGGTAGTGCAGGTGTTCACAGACAACACCACCGCCATGTGGTACTGCAACAAACAGGGCGGGGTGGGGTCTTGGACCCTTTGTCAGGAGGCTCTGCGCCTCTGGACATGGCTGGAACATCAGGGCATGTTCCTGATGGTTCAACACCTGGCAGGTTCCCTGAACGCCAGGGCGGACGGAACTCAGCCGCAGGTGCATGATGGATCACGAATGGCGTCTTCACTCGGAAGTGGCGCAAGGACTCTTTCTACAGTGGGGAGAGCCTTGGTTAGATCTATTCGCCACCGAAGAAGAACGCGCAATGTCATCAGTTCTGCGCGTTGGAATTTCCAAGCGGCACTCGCTCGGCGACGCTTTTCGTCGCGAGTGGAGTTCGCGGTCTGTTGTACGCCTTTCCGCCTATACCACTTCTACCCAGAGTGTTGAAGAAGATTCGGCACGACCGGGCCCAAGTCATTCTTGTGGCTCCGGACTGGGCTCGAAGAGTTTGGTATCCCGAGCTACTCAATATGAGCGTAGATCCCCCGATCCGTCTGCCTCTTCGGGAGGATCTTCTGTCGCAGCAGCAGGGGACGGTCCTCCACCCGAACCTGTCCAGTCTACACCTGCTTGCGTGGAGATTGAGTGGCGGCAGTTGATTCCTTTCGACTTGCCTCCCGAAGTTTGTGATGTGATTCCTGGCAGCCAGGCGTCCCTCCACTAAGGTGGTATACGCCTGCAGGTGGAACAAATTTGTGGCATGGTGCACAGCAAAGGCTGTGAATCCTCTTTCTGCCCCTCTTTCTGAGGTCCTTCTGTTCCTTCTCTCTCTGGCCCAACAGGGTTCTGCCCTGGGTACCATCAAGGGTTATCTTTGTGCTATCTCGGCCTTCCTCAGGCTCCCTGATCAGCCCTCCCTTTTCAAGTCCCCTGTTGTTAACAGGTTCTTAAAGAGCATTACTCACCTCTTCCCTCCTGTTCCGTTTGTGATGCCTCAGTGGGACTTGAACTTGGTTCTTACCTTTTTAATGTGCGCTCCCTTTGAGCCTCTACATAACTGTCCTCTTCGTCTTCTGACTCTGAAGACAGCCTTTCTGGTGGCCATCACCTCCGCTCGGCGGGTGAGTGAGCTCCAGGCTCTATCTTACAAACCTCCCTTTCTGTCTGTTCATCCAGACAAGGTTGTTCTTCGGACGCGTCCGTCCTTCTTGCCAAAGGTGGTTACTGCTTTCCACATTGGGCAGACCATCACTTTGCCCACCTTCTTTCCGCCTCCGCATCCTTCCAGAGAGGAAGAGAGGCTCCACCGTCTGGACCCAAAACGTGCGCTCTCCTTCTATATCGACCGCACAAAACACTTCCGGGTGGATGACCAGCTCTTTGTTGGCTACGTGGGCGCCAAAAAGGTCGGGCGGTGCACAAGAGGACCATCTCCCGCTGGGTTACCTTGTGCATCAAGACCTGCTATTCTTTGGCTAAGAAGGAGCCTCCTGTTGGGCTGCGTGCCCATTCCACCAGGGCAACGGCTGCTACCACGGCCTTGGGCCGCGGTGTTCCGCTGCCAGTTATCTGTCAGGCAGCTACGTGGGCCTCGCTGCACACGTTTACAAAGCATTACTGCCTTGACAGTCAGGTCCGGAGGGACGGCTTCTTTGGCCGTTCTGTCCTCCAGGACTTCCTTGTCTGATCTTTGTTCGCAGACCCACCACCGGGGTTGGTATTGCTGGGGTATCTATTCTAAGGTAAGGAATCTGTCACTAACGTGTCTCTTTCAGATGCACAAGTTACTAACTTGTGTAACGATATATCTGTAAGAGACAGTAGTTAGTGACAGATTCCTACCGCCTACCCATCCTCCCCGTTCTGCGAACTGATTTCTAGGAGTTAAGGACATCCCTTTCAGGGCCCTAGTATTTTTCAGACACCTATGTCAGCTTCTTGCATGGCTCTGCGTTCCTGGCGTGGAAAGTCGTGTACAGAACTGACGTCAGCGCGCATGGGCGGCGCCTAAGTACTGCCCGCGACGTCATCCCGGCGATCACAACGCCGACGACGGACGCGGAGCCGCACGACGCCGCCTACCGACGCGCAAGGGTACTGCTACGCAAAAAACTTTCCGGATCCAGCCTGACGCCTGGGGATATTCTAAGGTAAGGAATCTGTCACTAACTACTGTCTCTTACAGATATATCGTTACACAAGTTAGTAACTTGTGCATTCGGGCTGTGATTCCGATCTTTCAGCATCTATCCCGGGTTTCGATCAGGATGACCCTCCGGCTGCTGAGTCTGATGGCCTCCTGCATCCTGCTGGTGGACCATGCCAGATGGCATATGCGGGCTTTGCAGTGGGACCTGAAGTTCCAGTGGGCGCAACATCAGGGGAATCTGTCCGATTGCGTCCAGATCTCGGAGGGCACTGCACACCAATTGCAGTGGTGGCTAACGAACCAGGATTGGGTCGACTGCAGATCCCTCTCCCTTCCTCACCCAGAGTTCACAGTGGTGACCGATGCATCACTTCTGGGATGGGGCGGCCACATGGGGGATGCGGAGATCAGAGGCCTCTGGTCTCCGCGGAGTCCGGGCTCCACATCAACCTTCTGGAGCTTCGGGCGATTTGTCTTGCACTCAAAGCATTCCTTCCCTCTGTCAGGGGAAGAGTGGTGCAGGTGTTCACGGACAACACCACTGCCATGTGGTGCTGCAACAAACTAGGCGGGGTGGGGTCGTGGACCCTATGTCAGGAGGCTCTGAGCCTCTGGACATACCTGGAACATCAGGGCATATCCCTGGTGGTTCAACACCTGGCAGGTTCCCTGAACGCCAGGGCGGACGAACTCAGCCGCTGGTGCATGATGGATCATGAATGGCGTCTTCACTCTGAGGTGGTGCAAGGTCTCTTTCAGCAGTGGGGCGAGCCTTGGTTAGATCTATTCGCCACCGAAGAGAACGCGTAATGTCAGCAGTTCTGCACGTTGGAATTTCCAAGGCAGCACTCGCTAGGCGGCGCTTTTCGTCGCGAGTGGAGTTGCGGTCTTCTATACGCCTTTCCGCCTATACCACTTCTGCCCAGAGTGCTGAAGAAGATCAAGCGGGACCGGGCCCAAGTCATTCTTGTGGCTCCGGATTGGGCAAGAAGAGTCTGGTATCCCGAGCTGCTCAACATGGCCATCGATCCTCCGATCCGACTGCCTCTTAGGGAGGATCTTCTGTCGCAGCAGCAGGGGACGGTCCTCCACCCGAACCTGTCCAGCCTCCACCTTCTTGCGTGGAGATTGAGCCGCAGCAGTTGACGTCGTTTGACCTGCCTCCCGAAGTCTGCGATGTTATCTTGGCAGCCAGGCGACCCTCCACTAAGATGGTATACGCCTGCAGATGGAACAAATTTGTGGCATGGTGCACAGCAAAGGCTGTGGATCCCCTTTCCGCCCCTCTTTCTGAGGTTCTCTTGTTCTTTCTTTCTTTCTTTGGCCCAGCAGGGCTCTGCTCTGGACACTCTAAAGGGCTACCTCTCGGCCATTTCAGCCTTCCTTAGGCTTCCTGATCAGCCTTCTCTTTTCAAGTCCCCTGTTGTTAGTAGATTCCTTAAGGGCATTACTCATCGTTTTCCTCCTGTCCCCTTCGTAATGCCCCAGTGGGACTTGAATTTGGTTCTTACTTAGCTTATGTGCGCTCCCTTTGAGCCGCTTCATAACTGTCCTCTCAGACTCCTTACTTTAAAGACTGCTTTTCTGTTTGCCATCACCTCTGCTCGCAGGGTGAGTGAGCTCCAAGCTCTTTCTTCAAAGCCTCCTTGTCTGGCTGTTCATCCGGACAAGGTTGTCCTCAGAACTAGACCTTCCTTTCTTCCCAGGGTGGTGACTTCTTTCCGGAATTGGCCAAACCATCACTTTGCCCACCTTCTTTCCGCCTCCGCATCCTTCAAAAGAGGAAGGGAGGCTCCACCGTCTGGATCCAAAACGTGCTTTCCTTCTACTTGGATCGCACAAAACAATTCCGGGTGGACGACCAGCTCTTTGTTGGTTACGTGGGCGCTAAGAAAGGTCGAGCTGTGTACAAACGGACCATCACCAGGTGGGTCGTTCTGTGCATCAAAGCTTGCTATTCTTTGGCAAAAAAGTAGCCTCCAGTGGGACTGCTCGCCCATTCCACCAGGGCGCCTGCAGCCAACACTACTTTGGGACGGGGAGTCCCCCTTAATGACATCTGTCAGGCAGCTGCGTGGGCATCGCTGCACACATTCACCAAACACTACTGCCTGGACAGCCAAGTCCGGAGAGACGGCTTTTTGGCCGTTCTGTTCTCCAGGACTTTCTGGATGAACTTAGTTCGCAGACCCACCTCTGGGGTTGGTATTGCTGGGGTATCTATTCTAAGGTAAGGAATCTATAACTGTTTCTTTCAGATGAACAAGTTACTTACCTTCGGTAACGATATATCTGTAAGAAACATAGGTTAGTTATAGATTCCTTACCGCCCCACCCATCCTCCCCGTTCTGTGAACTGACTTCTAGGGTTAAGGACATCCTTTCAGGGCCCTAGTTTTGTGCACCAGTGGTCAGTGTCTTGCATGGCTCTGCGCTTTTGGCGTGGAAAGTCGTGTACAGAACTGACGGCGCGCGAGGGCGGCGTCTATGTAGCTACTGCGACGTCATCCCGGCGACCAAGACGCCGAACACGGAGTAGACCGACGCCACCTTCCGACGCGCAGGGGTACTGCTGACGAAAAACTTTCCGGATCCAGTCTGACGCCTAGAGGTAATTCTAAGGTAAGGAATGTATAACTAACCTATGTTTCTTACAGATATATCGTTACCGAAGGTAAGTAACTTGTTCTTCACTAGCCATCCTCCTGGAGGAGGTATGAATACCTTTATCTGGAGCAGGCATTGTTTCTGGCTTCTGAGAATGCAGGCTCTCACCTACAGATGGTCAGAAACAGTGGTGGCAGGCTGGACGATACCAGGCAGCCAGCACACTAGAGGACTAGTAGGTTTTCAAGGGGCACCTCTAAGGTGCCTTCTGGGTGCATGTCACAATAAACCTGATACTGCTATCTGTACAGATTTATTGAGACGGGTGTTCAATACCAATCACCATTAGTTTCAGTGCAGCCATTAGTAGCTGGTTCACTTGTAATTACCAGTGCCCAGTACATACCTTTAACATGGCTGCCTGATCACTTGCAATGCCCTAGATTTGGTTCTAGCATCACAGGGGTATACCTGCTCTTGCAGATATGTCCTCACATGGATTATAATGCACCCAGCCTTGGGGCTCTAAGGCCTGCTGTAGGGGTGATTTACATATGATGCATAAAGTGTATTTGGGCATTGCACACAAGGAGTGTGCAACGTCGCGTTTTCAGAAGGGATTGCACCCTTTCATGCATCTAGCAGTGGCAGTCTGCATGCAGTTTTTGTGGGGGTCCCTTTGGGTGGTATAATACATGCTGCAGCCCATAGGGTCCCTCTTTAGTACCCAGGCCCTGGGCACCATAGGTACCATTTCCCAGGGGCTTATAGGGGTGGTAAAGTCTTTGCCAATTGGGTTACAATTGAACACATGTGCAGTTTTTAGGGAAAGAGCACTGGCGCCTGTTTAACAGGGACCAAGTGCACATCCACTCAAGAACATCAGTACCAGTGGTCATAAAGTGGGGGGTGACCATGTCAAAAAGGGCACTTTCCCACAGCAGGGGTCCGTGGGTGCTTCAGCGTGGATGGAGTTCATGATGGTTGTGGTGCTCTGTGTGGTGAGCTGTTCCTATGCGGTGAGCGGAGGATTGTGGGTGCCGTCCGTTGGCATGAGGAGGCTGTGGAGGTCTGTAGGTTGGAGTTCGAAGATACTGTAGATGTTGGAGATCTTGTTGTGGAACTAGTCCACCAGGGTGTTGCAGAGTTCCTGGGATCGGATGATTGAGTTGGTGCTCGCTTCGATGCGTTCTCCCACGGCATGTTTTTTTGTGTCTTTTAGGCGTTGATGGTAATTGATTAGGGCTGATTTGAAGTGGCTCTCTAGATGTTTGCAGTTGCGTTTTGTGGTCCTGAGTTCTGGTGTATACCAGCTGGCTTGTTTGATGGATCTACTGGACTTGGAGAGTTTGATAGGCGTGACTTTGTCAGCGCATTTGGTGATCCAGGCAGAGAGGTTCTCACAGGCCTGTTTGAGGTAGGTTGCGGGGTTGGGAAGGGTGGTGTTGTGGGCGTCCATCCTTTGGGTCTCTGTCACTTTGTTCCAGCTGTGGTACGAGGAGCTTGGGGTCTTGGAAGGGGTTTATCGTACACCTGCAATGGAAAAGTGGACAATGGCGTGGTCAGTCCAGGTGAGTTCAATGACATGGCTGTACCTGACTCTGTCGCTGGCAGTGAAGATTGGATCAAGCTTGTGTCCTGCGCTGTGTGTAGGGTCACTGACCAGTTTGGTGAGGCCGATATTGATCATGATTTCCAAGAGGCTGTCAGTTTTAGTGTCTTTGGGGTTGTCTAGGTAGAAGTTGAGGTCATTGAGTAAGATGTAGTGTTTGGAGTCAATGGTGAGTGGGGCAATGAATTCTGGAATGGCATTGCAGAAGCCGGGCGTGAGCATGGGGGTCTGTATGTGAGGGTGCCTCTGATGATCGTTCTGCCATCGGTTTGGAGTTTGAAGTTGATGTGCTTCATGATTGGTGTAGGGTTGTCTTTGGTGGTAGTGCAACGGATGGTTTCTCTGTGGATGATGACAATACTGCCTCCGTGTTTGTTGGTGCTGTCCCAGTGTATAATCTTGTATCCGTTGGATGTTGCATTGGTGATATCAGGGGTGGCAGAGAGATTGAGCCTGGCCTCAGTTATGAAGACAATGTCGGAGCGAGGGTGGGGATGGTGTCCCAGATTTCAGTGGCATGCTTGCAAAGTGATCGGGCATTGAACAGCAGACAGTGGAGTGTGTTTGTGGTGGTCGTTCTCAGTAAGGTGAGGGTGGTGAAGAATTCTGTTAGGGCGGGAGGTGCTGAGTTGCAAGGGAAGAGCCAGTGGCAGCCGTTGTTGCGGTGTCCGGACAATCTAAAAACTGGAGGCTGTGGGTCAGAAAATTATCACTGCAGGTATTTTAGCAGTCAAAGTCGTCAATGCTGCCTGTCTTCTAGCTGCTATGCCCATGCCCTCTGGGACATGGCTAACCAGGTGATGCTCAATTGACGAGAACACATGTGGGGACATTTAACCCTTTTGATAAAAGATGGTAAGGCAACTTCCTGCCAGATTATCCAGCCTGTCTTGGATTTGATGGACTCCGTGTCGGAGCCAGTGGATTTTTAGTATCCCTCAAACTTCATACCTGGCTCAGAACATCAGTCATCTCCTCAGATGCCAAGACTATTCTTATTGGCTTACACTTTGGTGGGTCAAAGTTGTTTGGTGAAAAGGCTTATCTGCATTGGAGAGCTTCAAGACAAGTCGGGCTACTGTATGCTTCCTGGGACAGCCACCTCAGCATGTCTACAGGCAGTTATATAAATCTTAAGGGTTTACATGCAGCTTCAGCTTTCATCAGCTACAACCTTAGCAGTCTCAAGACCCTGTGTTCCTTCAATATAGAGGTCATGGAAAGAGTCTAGGCTGTCTCCCACAACAATCACCTTCCTCCCAAGCCCCCGGGGAAGCAGCTTTAGTTTGCCTTTGTTAACTACAGGTGCGAGGTCATGTGTACTTTTTATAATCCTGGAAGGCCATAACTTCGGACCAGTGATTTCTTTAGATTATATAAAGAGGGTATGCCCTACCCTTTTACCAGACTCATCCTCCCTTTATGATCTTGTCAAACAGAACACCATATACTCCTTCTCAAGCAGGACGTGGTATTGAAATCAGTGGTAAAATTGGTGCCAAAGCAGGAAATTGAGAAGGGGTGCTATTCTCTATACTTCTTTTACACAAGGAGGACAGTAGTCTTCGTACAATTGTTGACATCAGTGTCTTGATTCTTTCTCCAAAAAGACAAATTCAAGATGATTACTGTGGCTAAGGTTCTTTTGGCTTTGGAAGCAGAGAACTGGATGGTGTCTTTAAACTTACAGTAAACATTTCCATATTCCAATCTTGCAGTTGTACAGTAGGTACATTCGTTTTGTGGTGGGGTCCAGTCTCATTACCAGTTTGCGATCCTTCCTTTTGTCCTAACCCCGGCACCTCAAATCTTTACCAAGGTGATGGCAGTGGTGGCAGCACATCTCAGACAATCTGGAATTCTGGTATTCCAAATCTGGACGACTGGCACCTGAAGGCATGCTTGGCAAGGATAGTGTTGCACAAGTTGCAGTTGTCGGCATCTCTGCTGTTCTAGCTGGGTTTCAATCTACATCTTCAAATCTCACCTGAAGCCTTCTCAGCTCCTTGTGTTCATAGGGGCAGTACTGGACCTCCTCCAGGTTTTCGGAATATTCAATCTATAATCCCCTTGTTTCAGTAAACGGCTCAGGTTCCAGTCCTATTGGTCTTACACCTGCTCGGTCTGCTGGCTTTTTACATCCTCCTAGCATGCACACTGCCACATGAGGGCTCTCCAGTGGTTCTTCCACCGTCGGAGGTTCCAGCATGGATGGGGATGGGGGATGTGTTGGACACCATTATGATCTCCTGGGACACCACAGCAGATCTAGCCTGGTGGAGTGTGGAGGAGAACCTGGCATCAGGCATGTCCATCCAACCTCCTCGGTATGTGGCCATGGTTGTGCAGGATCCCTCGACTCAAGAGAAAGGTGTTCACCTGGAGAAACTCGAAATCAGAAGCCTCTAGTCGCCAGAGGAGCCGTTGGATTACACCAGTCTGAGGGCGATTTGATGGGCTCTCAAGGCATTCCATGCTTCCTTTCTCCAGCTGATCCAGCCGGATTTTGACAGACAACACAACTGCGATGTGATATGTAAATAAGCAGGGAGGAGTGTGGTCTCAACTTCTCTGTTGGGAAGTGCCGAGTCTCATGTCTCTTGAACCAGCTCAGAGTTCAACTGGTTGTGAACCATCTTGCGGGCTCTTTGAACATCAGAGCCAGCAGGCTCAGTCGGCTTCTTCTTTCAGATCACAAGTGGCGTATCCACTTGCAGGTGGTTCAATTCCCTTTGCTCAGTAGGAGGCCCCTCAGGTGAACCTATTAGCCACCTGCACTAACATGCATCACCC
This sequence comes from Calotriton arnoldi, assembly GCA_963921515.1. Taxonomy (NCBI): domain Eukaryota; kingdom Metazoa; phylum Chordata; class Amphibia; order Caudata; family Salamandridae; genus Calotriton; species Calotriton arnoldi. The sequence continues at coordinate 2,910,033 of CAWUFW010000090.1, read as the reverse complement.
ACTGTTTTATACCCTCCAGTATCCACTGCCAAGGGCCTCAGGGATGTGTTTCGATTGAAGTGGAATTTTCCTCTTCATACTCTTATTCCTCATTTCTCTGGAAAGCTCACCAAGACTGGCTCAAGTCATTCTGATCACACCGGATTTGGCAAGAAGGGTGTGGTATGAATTCTGCACCTTTGTTGATGTTTCCTACTCTGTCTTCTACTCAGTGTGTACCTTCTCTCCCAGTTGGAGGGACAAGTTCTGCACCCCACCTCGAGCTTCCACCTTCATGACTGGAGATTGAGCAGGAACATTTCACTTCTTTACAGCTACCCTCAGGTGTACTAGATGTTATCCTGTCTGCTCGTCTTTCCACCAAGATGGTGTATCTGGGAGATGTTATGTTAAATGTTATGTTAAAATGAATTTGTAAATCGCACGTACACCGGGGTGGTTTCATGGCGCTACTTTGATTGATACCCAAGTCCTGGAGAATTATTCAAAAGCCTGTCAGAATATGTAACAAGATTGTCACTTAGTGTGCCGAGAACAGTGTAGCTCCCTTGAACTTTTGTTAATCTGACATCCTGAGGTTCACCGTCTTGATAGCTCAGCACGGTTGTGCTGTGGACATTGTCAAGGGATAACCTGGCAGCCTTGTTGGCTTTCTTCTGTCTTCCAAATCAACCATCCCCATTTGAAGGCACTCATTTTGGTGCTTTTTCTGAAAGGTCTGCAAACGCATTCCCGCTGCTCCAATAATTGTCTCAATTGGATTGTAATTCGGTCTTAACTTTTTTGATGGGGATTCCATTTTAAACCCTTCACAGTTGCCAGTTAGAGTTATTAACTTTTAAAACTGTTTTTGTTGTTTCTCTAACTTCGGCAAGATGGGTCAGCAAGTTGCAAGCACTGAGTGTTCACCCTCCTTTTACTTGCTTTTACCCCGACAAGTTGGTCTTTCAAATCAGAACTGCTTTCCTCTCCAAGGTAGTGACCCAATTCGATTGGGTCAGTTCAATACCTTTTCTTCCTTTTATCCACCTCTGCACCCCACGAGGTAGGCAGAGAGGTTACATGGTTGGACCCATAAAAAGCAGTCAATTTCTAAACTGACCACACTAAGGACCTCCTAATGGATGGCTAGCAGGCAATAAAAAGTGAAAGGGAAAAGCTGTACAAAAGAGTACATTAGCTTGATGGATCATTCTGGGTATTAGGACGTGCTATGTTCTAGACCATAAATATTGACCGGAGGTTATCAAGCTCATTCCACCAGGGCAAAGTCTTCCACCTCAACATTGGCTAGGGGAGTTCCTGTAGCAGAGATCTGCAGAATGGCAACATAGGTTTCCCTTCATACTTTTGTGACGCATTTCTGCTTTTCTGCGTAGTCTCTGAAGTGTGATGAGACTGCCTTTTTGCCCAGTCTGTCCATGAGGACTTCCTTGTATAACCCCCTTCAAGACTCTCTTCCAAACGTTGCATCAGGAATCAATAACATCAAATTCAAAGTTGCTACTAATGGCAGTCTCTGTAACCTTACTCTATTGCATAATCCTGTCTGTTGTCAGCTGATTTTTTCTTTGTGGTCTAAATTGATTTACAGTTGAAATGAAATGAAATGAAAGATGCATTTGTAAAGCGCATGGCTACCCAAAGGCATCCCAGCGCTGGTAGCAGCAGATAGTAAGGAAACCAGCGAGGCTAAGGGAATAGCCAAGTCTTTAACAGTTTGCGGAAGGCCAAATGATTAGGTTCCTTTCGTAGGTGGAGTTAATACTCTGTAGTCAATTCTTACCTTACTTTACCTTCTGTCAAATTGATATCCACTTTTTATCCTACAAAGAGTAGGACAGCCAGAGTATATTGTTCGATTGATCAGAGATAGGAGGGCAGAAGGTTAGAAGTAAGTATGACAATAATGTTAATGAGCGCTTGGTTAGATGTTAATTAAGAGAAGAGTGAATGCTGTAGTTGGTTATTGAGGCTTAGTTTGAAGTCGCTGATGACACTCTGATCTTCTTTGTTCCTGTTCCCTCTCGTTGCCAACAAACACATATTTCTGAGTGTCTCACTGCCTTTAGACAAGTCTCTTATGCAGAACTCCTTCAAAATGTAGTTATTCTCTTCACTAATGTCTCCTCTTTCCAAGTGACATCTTGATTTTCTCCTCCTTGGTGTTATTTTTATTCTTTTAAAGTGTATGAAAACATTTGTCATTCATTGCCACTGCAGCACAACATTAAATACTAAGCATTAAGAAATATTAATGATATTGTTTACAAGTATTCTCACTTTTTGTCTCCTTCCAACATGCAGGCGCACAAACAAGATTTAATTTTGAACTGCCAAATCACAGGCTGCACTTTACCTCAAAAGTTTCATCAACAGACATGTCAACAATTCCTCCTTCCGCAAGCCTCACTTTACCTCCAGTTACCATGTCAGGGAAGTATATCATGGAAGAGCATGACAGCTATTCGGATCAGCCATGGACCATGGATGACCTGACCGCAAAACAAAGCTATCTGCATGGAAATTATTTGCGTTGTGTAGCAGAGGTAAGATAATCCTAATTTGTTTAGGTGCTTAAAATTCTTAAATAATTGCCATTTGTAGGAAGCTGCCTCTGTATATACTGTATAGTGTGCACAGAGTCCAGTGCATCCCCAGAGATATAATTGAGGCTAAATTAGACAAACACTAACAGCTCTATTTGTGGTAGTGTGGTCAAGCAGTTAGGCTTATCAGGAGGGTGTGTTAAGCATTTATTGTGTTCACCCAATCAAGTCTAATGGCCCACACTCAGAGAGAGAATCCAGACCAATTAGGCAAGTATAAAAAGGTATATTTGTTTATTTCTAGAACCAAGCAGGACTTGGTACAGGTAAGTAGGATATGCTTTTCAAATGCAATTAAAATTGAAATGGTATTCGTTACAGGTTTGTATTTGCTTTTAAAACAGTTAAAACACATAGGAATTACTTTAGAGAGCTTTTTAGTTACTTTTACTTCTCGGGGTGATATGCCTAGATATCACACCCTTATTCTTACAAAACACAGGTAAGTACAACAGTTTTTGGTTCAAGGAAAGTTACTTTGGTTTTCATACAACAAATCAGTTCAACACTTAGAACATTTTTGGAACAAAAATCATAACATTTGTTCCTTTTTTTTTTTTTTTTTAATTCTTTGATTTTTTCCCCTTTAATGCAAGGAATATAGTGATCATATTTCACAAATCAGGTCTTTCAGTCAAAATATTACAGACACAGCAGCAGATACAGACAGAACTTATATATTAAAAAAAATATATAAGCATACTGAAATAAAGAAAATCTGACAATAAACAGTGGTTATCCATTATTCGACATTAGATCCAATCAGTAACGGGGCCCAGATCTTAGCTCCCATTACACTCTTCCTTCTCCCTTTAGTCTTGTATATAGCTGATTCCAAATTGTACATTGCAAGCAGTCTTGCCCGCCAACTCAGAAAGGATGGAGGGTCAAAATTTATCCAATCCTGTGCAATACAAGCACGGAGAACAGCCATGCAAATAAACAGAAAAGAAACCATTGCTTTAGATCTTGTAATGACGGAAGTATCTGAGTAAAAACCAATCAAAACCAGTTCCCCAGTAATAGACACTGGTATCCCCATTATTACTGCTAAAAATCGTTCAATGGACAGGAATAGTTCAGCTAATTTAGGACAGGCAAAAAACATATGAACTATGTCGGCTGCATATAAACCACATCTGTTACATTTGGAACCAGCAGATGTCCCCCATTTAGAAATCTTCTTTGGAGTATAATACAGATCATTAACAACCATATAATGCTGAGTACGCATCCTTCCAGACATCAAAACTTGATTAGCAAAACTTAAGGATTTGATAATATCGATTCCCCCATGACCTAACTTAATTTCCCACTTGTTTTGACAAATCTCTACATCATCTGAGAGTACATTGATCAATTGAGAATAAAATTCACCAATTGCCGTTATTTTACACATCCTTTCAATAAGGGGAACTTTTCTAAATTGATATTCCGCATCAGGGGCAAGCAAATTCAGATAACTCCGAATTTGAAGGTATTTAAAAAATCATGTTTAGGAAGATCATATTTTATTTGTAGCTCAGCAAATGATATCAACTGTCCATCCTCATACAAATCCCCTAAACACTGAATTCCTTTTAAGCGCCAGCTATTTACCGTATGATCACGAAAAATCAATGGGAGTACCCCAATAGTTGATAATGGGGTATATGCATTTAGATTCAAGACCCCTAGATGTCGTTTAATTGATCTCCAAACACAATATGCTGCTTTAAGAATTTTAAATTTTGTTTTCTTAAAGTAGCTAGGTTCTAGTATTTTAACCAAGCTACCATTAGCCTCTTCACCCAATCCAAACTCATAGATAGAAGGACTATGACATGGCAAAAGCTTGACCCGATCCCCCACTACCAGAGGACTAATAAATTGAAGGGCCGCTGCCCAATAATAGAACATAAAATAAGGCATGCCCCAACCTCCACGGTTCTTTGGTAATACCATCTTTTTATAAGCCCTTCTCTGGCGCCGGTAACCCCACAAAAATCTAGAGCTGATCCTCTCTAATCTCTTAAAACACGAGACCGGAAATTCGAGTGGGATTGTTCTAAACATATAAAGAAACTTCGGCAAAACTAGCATTTTTAAAACATTAACTCTTCCATAAAGAGATAAATGTAAGTGATCCATCCTCTCCAGCATAGAACTTACTTTAATAAGCACAGGATCCATATTTAGTTCTGGAATCTTACTAATTGGTAAGGAAATTTTAATCCCTAAATACGTAACTTCAGAGACAGTTGTTATGTTAACAGGAGGTTCCTCACCAATAAATAAAATCTGAGTTTTAGAGGTATTTAGTTTGTACCCCGAGAAGGACCCAAACTTAGATGCCAATCCCTCAATCACCGGTATTGCAGTGACAATATCTCTAGTAGCAACAACAATATCATCGGCATATGCCAAAGCTCTATAATCGATATGCCGTAATTGGATCGGTTTAATATCAATAGCTTGATTTAGCTTTATCAAAAAAAATCAATATATAAAGCAAATAATAGCGGTGAACACGGGCATCCTTGCCGTGTACCACGGCTAATTAAAAACAAGCCTGATTCTTGGCCGGCTATTCGAATAGAGGCGACTGGAAGAAAATATAATGATTTCAATGCCTGCCGAATCACCGGACCAAAACCCTTCAACCTCAAAACCTCCCACATATAAGGCCAGGAAACCCTGTCGAATGCCTTCTCGGCATCCAACAGGGTTAACCCCATTGTAGATTTGGTTGCTAATGCCCAATCCACGAATGAAATGAGACGCCGAACATGGTCTGCCGTATCACGCCCTGGAATAAATCCATGTTGAAATCGTGAGACCAATTTAGTGATGACACAAGATAAACGTGCTGCTAATATTTTGGCATATACTTTACTATCAGAATTGATTAGTGAAATAGGTCTGTAAGATGCCGGCAGTAAGGCAAGTTTGTCTTTTTTTTTTAAAAACGTAATGATAGATTTCCGCCAGGATAATGGCGCGGTCCCCTGTTGTGCAGACAAGAAAATCGACAAAATCTCATCTTTCAACACGTGCCGAAAAGTTCTGTAAAACTCAAGAGGTATACCATCCGGCCCCCCCGCCTTACCGGTTGCCAAAGAGGTAATTGCTACCTCAACTTCCCCCCAGGTAATATCAAGATCTAAGTCTTCCATTTGCTCATGTGTCAGCTTAGAGATTTCAATGTCTCCACAAAACTCCTCTACTTTATCCTCAACTCCAAGAGTATCTTCATCGGTATACAGCTGACGATAAAATTTGCTAAATACCTCTAACACTTCGGCTGGTTTATCCCTTATTACCCCTTGCTCATCCGAGATGTTCTTAATCCGTTTAGCAACCTCTTTTTGATATAATCTTTTGGCCAGTATACGACCAGAATTCTCACCCACCTCGTATATCTCAGAAGTGTATACTGCAATTTGCGCTGCCAACTTTGTGGAAAAATTCTGATAAAGCCTCATTTTTTGAATAGCCAGATTATTTGAGATCTGCTCAGAGTCCTGACCATTACTAATGGCCACCATAAAATCGTTTTCTAACAACCGTAATTTGTTCATTTCATCCAAAAATTCTGCCCGCAATTTACGTTGTTTATTAACAGAGTAACTTAAAGTCTCACCCCTGACACCAGATTTAAAAGCATCCCACACCATGTGAACAGAGGCTGACCCACGATTATTTTAAAAAATTCAACTATCCATTTACTCATTTGTTCACAATAAGCAGGGTCAACCAGTAGTTTCCGTTCAAAAGTCCAGGGCCTTATAGAAGATCGATAGCAGATATCTATTTCTAAACAGATAGGATTATGATCTGAAATTATTTTAGGTTGAATGTCAATCCTAGCCTTATTGGCAAGCTCTGCAGTTACAAAAAAGTAATCCAGCCACACATGCTTATGATGGGGTACTGAATAAAAGGTATACCCTGGGGCTCCCTTTCCTTTTAGCCACCACATGTCTACCAGCCCAAATTCTTTGACAAGGCCCCTGGTAGCTTGAAAGACTTTATTTTTCTTCCCATCATAAAGATATTTACTTGATATGTCAACATTCCCTGGTAAATGGAGATTGAAATCCCCACATAGGATCACAGAAGATGGCCAATCAGCTAACTCAATACTGAGCTCATTCAACATTACCGGGTCATCTAGATTCGAGCCGTAAATTGAGCAAATGGTCATAGAAAGACCCTCTAATAGTAACTCACTGATCACCCATCTACCGAGAAGATCTTCTTTAACACGCTTACACATCCCCCATCCGAATCTCTTCAAAATTGCCACCCCTCTCGTTGTTGACCCTTGACGTGTACAGCCCACAAGATCCATACCCAAATCCTTTAACCACCCTCTATTATTCCATGTGATGTGAGTCTCCTGTACACAAAGTAAATCCACCCTCGTTGATTTAAGAATCTGGGCCATTATCCCCCTTTTTTTCTTATTATTCAGGCCACAAATATTCCACGTACAGATAGAAAATTTACCCATCTTCAAACAGAGAGGTTACCTTAACTAATTCGCTTTGCCATTCTCTTCCTGCCAAACTTCCTAATAATGTTAATACAGATACTATATTTATGGTGCCTTTATTCACCCAGACCTTGCTGCGACTCAAATTAAAGAAAAAAAAACAATCTATGCTATTCCTTGCCCCACCACCCCAACCACCCTTAAAGGGCTTGTCGCCCAGAAAGCCCACCCAACCCACCCATGCACCCACCCAAATGAGGCGAAGGGACTGAATAGTCCCTATAGCGATGGAGAGAAAGGATTAGGTGCCCTCCACCAACCCCCCACACCCTTCAGCAAATAACAGAAACAAATAAATAAAAATAATAAAAAAGTAGACAATCTGAAAATGCCTCCATTATCTATATTAGAGCCTACCCCCTAAATTGTACCCAGAAAATCCTTTGCAGCAATCTCGGAGTTAAAAAAAGCGTTTTGTCCTTGTAGATAATTTTAAGCCTTGAGGGATTTAGTAAATAAGACTGTACTCCCTTTGCCAGGAACTGTGGAATCAGTTGACGCAAAAGCCAGCGCTGCTGGACTGTAACTTGGCAAAAATCTGGGCGTACAAAAAATTCACACCCCTTCCCTCTTCTCTTACGGTCTGGCCTAGCTAAGTCATACAAAGACTCTCGAAGCAAAAAATTATTTAGGCAGATCAATATGGCTCTAGGTTTGCTCTCAGCCCCTCTGGTACCACCCCGCACATGAAAAGGAAATCTATGGACACGCTGCAACTCAAGTTCCCACTTCCATTGACACAGTTCAGGAAAGGCTTCAGAAAACATGTCAATTACAAATTGACGAATGTCTTTTCCTTCCGTCCCTTCTGGAACACCTAAAATTCGCAGATTGTTCCTTCTTGATCTATTTTCCAAGTCAGTTAACTTCCAGTTTACATCGTCCCGAATGGAATGTAGGGAGGATACATCTTTTTTCTGCTGCACAATATCATCCTCAATTAGGGAGATCCTACCCTCCGCTTCCCCAATCCTAACCGACATCTCTGTACAGGTCTTCACAACACGACGAACCGTGTTCTGAAGCTTACGGACTGCACCTTGCATCCGCAGGCCTTCTGCTTTTGTCTCCTCACGGTGTGACATTATTGCTTGATAGATGGTGGATAATGTGACCCCATTCTCTAATGATTCACCGGGGCTAATAGATCCTCCTTGTACTTCAGCAGAGCACCCCCTACTAACAGTCGCCTCCCCTAAATGTAATAAAGAGATATGATTCAGCGTAGGGGACCCATCGTTGCCTTGTCCACCTTTAGTCAATGAATTAGGTAAAGTCTCTGTGTCTTTTCCCTTTCGGACAGTATTTCCACCCCCAGAAGTCAACAAAGTATTTTCCTCTTCATCAGGCGGGGCGGAACTAGCCAAGCTTCTATCATCGGCCCAGTCGCCTTCCATACTCTCAAGATCCGAATTGTTAGATGCATCAGACATAGAAAAGAACTTTCCGCCAGAGTCCCCGGAGTCCGCCTCCATTATCACGTCTCTGCAAGGTACTCCACCACTAAACACAGACTCCAGATGAGTTTCACCTTGATTCATGTTATTGTTAAACAGAGTTGAAAGTAGGACACTCTGAGAGTCAATTAAGCCACTCGATATCTGCAGAGGAGAGGGAGCAATCTGTACCGGGTCAACCACATTCAGATTACAGACCTCATTTTCTCCCGCGTCTTGCCTCATTAACTGTTCTTTAGCAGAAGTATTCATTAAAGATTCAGTCGATAACACTGACTTTATCAGACAATTTATCGGGTTGTAAGGTAACAGTTGTACTTCTTGTTTTCTCAACAACGGGAGTCTTACCTTTGCCTGGCGTTTTTTTTTTAATATCGCAGGAATCTTTACCTTACCCCCGCCAAACCTTCAGTCTGAATAAACTCAGGGGAGAAGATCGGATTCTCCGTCACAACACCCGTAATTCTAGGAGCATTACTGTCTGCTTTAGCAGCACTTTCCGCAGAAGAGTCTCCGTCTTGGACAGGGGCTAACACTGTGGCTGCCGCTGCTGCTGCCCGGGTCTTTGCACCCTTCACGCCGCTGCTAGCACTCTTGGGACCCATCCCGATCCAGCCCGGATCTTCCTGCGAGTCCTGAATCCACCCGAGAACAGCCGCGACTCTTTCCTCTGAGAGCCGGACGCCAGCCGCCGCTCCGCTCCGCCAAACACCGCAGTAAGCAACAAACTCCAAAACGCGTCGGCGATCTTGTTGATACAGATGTATCAATGTTAGTAGCATTCCCAGGTGCATTAAACGGCTTCACGTTCAGTAGCTCCAATAACTGCTGGGGTAGTAGGGAGGCTAGTAGTGGAGAGCACTCATAGCCTGTCTCACTCGGACACTGACGTGTCCGCCATCTTGCCTCGCCCATAACATTTGTTCCTATGGGGGAAAAAATGTTAACGATTTGCAGGTAAGTAGACTACCTGCAAGGATAGCTTTTATGGGTTAGAACCAAGGTTCCCCAAGGTCCAGTTAGGCACTCAAATCGCACCACACCAGCGGCACTAGGGCGGCCAGGTGCAGAGTGCAGAGATCCAATGTTAGCCAACAGTGTTAGGGGGCCGTCGGTTAAGGGCTGCTTACAAGCAGGGTACTCGATTGTGAGAGCAAAGCTCCTTGGATTAGGATCAGCACTGCAGGGGCCAACAAGCCGCATAGCAGCTGCACCACCAGCATCACTGAGGCGGCCAGATTCAGAGTGCCAAGGAGACGTCAGGAGCCCTGTGATTTGGAATGGAGATCTCTAGTTCGAAGAAAGTGCTGCAGGCTCGGTCAAGGCGGTTTCCTGAGGGTGACCACTGGCAGCAGAGGTAAGTTGGGTCCTTGGGGGATGCCTGGACACTGTCGGCTGGGCCACCCAAGTCCGTGGGGCATCAGGTGCAGGGGTGTCTTTAGATGTCGGATCTTCTTACCAGCTTCGGTCGCAGTCGGGGGACCCCTCTGGTTAAGGCTGCAGGTGTCGGTCTGAAGCTCAAGGTAGGTCAGGGATCACCAGATCCCAGGTCAGTTTCTTTGGGGAGACCTCTTGGTGTTGTTGGGCCACTCCAACTCGGGCCGTGGGCGTCGGTTGCAGAGTGGTGCAGAACCACAGAGCCGCCTGGATCTGTGTTCTGTGTTGGAGTCTTTGAGCAAATCCTGTGCTCATGGGAGACAGAATCTGTTGGATGAAGGAAGGGCAGGTCCTCCGGGGTCTGGATGGCTGCTGGACATGCTGGGATTTCGCTGTAAGCAGGTCGGAGTTGGGACAGGCCGGTAGAGCTGGGGCCAAAGCAGTTGGTGTCCTCTTCTTCCTGGGTCAGCACGGCTCTTCGGTCCTTCTTCTTCTTTCTACCCCGAATCTGAGGAGGCAACGTTCAGGGTCGCCCCTAAATACTAAATTTTGGGGCATTTACATGGGTGTGCAGGTCGGGACTAATAGGGGTGAGTACATCCCTTGGGGTGAGTACATCCCCTATTATGCTACCCTCCAGTGGGAGAGGAGCATGAGCCTCTCTTTAATTGGCTGTATCCCCTCATCTTCAAGATGGAGGGGACTAAGATGTATGCTTCACCTCGCCTCCCCCAACTGAAGGGTGGGGTTGGCAAAGGTGGGCACACCTCTTTTCCTCAATTAGTTTTCCCGCCGATTCTCCCGCTCAAAGTGGGGTCAGAACCGGTGGGAGTCAGTTGCTGGGGGCAGCAAAAAACAGGGTCAGCTCACAAAGGCGGCAGGCCTTTGAAGCTTCCCCTCCGTTGACCCAGCCCATCCTAGGGTAGAATGCATGACACCTCTGCCCAGGATGGGCTTTGTTTCTGGACCCAGAGAGCGGAGGCCCTCTACCCAGGGTTCCAGAAAACTGGCTGGTGGTGGCAAATGGCTGGTCGTTTTTCAGGGGTGAGTGCATTTTACATCGAAATACATACTGGCATCAGTGTGGGTTTAATGTGCTGAGAAGTTTGCTACAAACGTCCTAGGTTTCAGTAAAGCCATTATGGAGCTGTGGAGTTCGTAGTGACCAACTCCCAGACCATATACTCTTTATGGCTTTTACTACACTTACAATGTCTAAGAACTGTAGGAGTACTGTGCTTCTGCAACTGCACCCTTAACTGTGGTCGAGTGCACCCTGCTAGAAGGGTGACTTACCTAGGCCATAGGCAGTGGATTGCAGGCATGGCACACAGGGCCTGTAATGGCAATGTGTCAGTATTGAGGTGCAGGGCCCCTAAGGGTGGCACAATAGGTGCTGCAGCCCTTAGAGGCCTTCTCTGGTCACAGTGCCCTTGGTACCCTTGGTACCTTTTACAAGGGGCTTACCTCGGACCAGAGATGTGCCAAATGTGGGTACAGTTTTGGTAAGAACACAGATTGGCAGGGACCCTGGGCAAGAGGGGAAGACTAACCTTTCCCAAGAAAGTCTTCATTGTCTAAGTGGAAAAACCTGGAAAGGCCATCTGCATTGGCATGGGCAGTCCCAGGTCTATGTTCCGCTGTAAAGTTCATTCCCTGTAAGGAGATGGACCATCTCAAATGTTTTGGGTTTTCACCTTTCATTCGCATTAGCCATCTGAGGGGTCTGTGACCAGTTTGAACTAGGAAGTGAGTACCAAACAGGTATGATCTCAGCTACTTCAGAGACCAAACCACAGCAGTGGCCTCCCCCTCAATGGCACTCTAATGCTGTTCCCTGGGGAGTAGCCTCCTGCTTATGAAAACAACAGGTTGGTCTTGGCCATCATCATTGGTCTGGGATAGGACCACTCCTATCTCTAGCTCAGAGGCATCAGTCTGCACAATAAACTGCTTGGAGTAATCTGGAGCCTTGAGAATAGGTGCTGTGCACATTGCCTCTTTTAGGGTTTCAAAAGCCTTTTGACAGCCAACCGTCCAGTTCACCTTCTTGGGCATCTTGTTGGAGGTGAGTTCTGTGAGGGTTGTCACAATGGATCCATACCCCTTCACAAACCTCCTGTAGTACACAGTCAAGCCAAGGAGTGCCCTGACTTGGATCTGGGTGGTTGGAGCTTCCTAATCCAGGATTGTCTGGATTTAAGCTGTAGTGGTTGAACTTGGTATCCCCCTACAAGGTGGCTCAGGTATACCACAGCTCCCTGCACTATCTGGCATTTGGATGCCTTGATAGTTAGGCCTGCAGTTTGTTGGGCCTGTAAAACCTTCCCCAGGTGGACCAGGTGATCCTACCTGGAAGAGCTAAGCACAGTAATATCATCAAGATAAGCTGCACTAAAGCCTTCCAACCCAGCAAAGACTTGATTCACCAACCTTTGGGAGGTGGCAGGGGCATTCTTTAGACCAAAGCGCATCACAGTAAACTGAAAGTGCCGATCAGGTGTGGAGAATGCTGTCTTTTATTTTGCTCCAGGAGCCATGTCAATCTGCCAGTACCTTGCAGTTAAGTCAAAGGTACTGGGAAATTTGGCAGCCCCTAAATTATATATCGATTCATCAGCTCTTGGGATGGGTTGTGCATCTGTCTTGGTGACAGTATTGAGGCCTCTGTAGTCCACACAAAACCTAATTTCTCTCTTTCCACCCTGTGGATGAGGTTTGGGGACTAGGACCACTAAGGTGGCCCAGGGACTCTCAGAAGCCTCAATGACACCCAACAACTTGCTAAAATCAGCCTTGTTGCATTTCTTAACTTTTTCAGACCTGCAATAGATTTTTGTTTTGACAGGCAAGCTGTCCCAAGTGTCCACATCATGGGTACACCAGTTTGTCTGACCAGGGGATAAGAAAATAGCTGTGCATACTGTTGCAGAACCTGTCTGCAATCGACTTGCTGTTGGGCAGAAAGGGTGTCCCAATAGACAACCCCATCCACTGACCCATCTTGGGGGCTGTAAGAGAGGTGGTCAGGGAGAGGTTCACTCTCTGACTCCTGATCCTCATCAATAACCATCAACATGGTTACCTCAGCCCTGTCACAGAAGAGTTTCAGGCGGTTCACATGTATCACCCTTTTATAGGACCTGCTAGTGCCCAGGTCTACCAAGTATGTGACCTCACTCTTCTTTTCTACGATAGGGTAAGAGCCACTCCATTCGTCCTGGAGAGCCCTTGGTGCCACAGGCTCCAAAACCCCCACCTGCTCCCCTGGTTGGAACTCCACCAGTGCAGTTTTCGGGTCATACCACAGCGTTTGGAGCTCCTTGCAGGCCTCAAGATTCTTGGATGCTTTCTGCATGTACTCTGCCATCCTGGAACGGAGGCCTAGCACATAGTCCACCACATCTTGCTTTGGTACATGATGGGGTTTCTCCCTTCCTTCCCTCACAAGAGAGAAGGGTCCCCTTACAGAGTGGCCAAACAGAAGTTCAAAGGGGAAAAACCCTATTCCCTTCTGAGGCACCACTCTGTAGGCAAAAAGCAGGCAGGGTAACAGAACATTTTATGTCCTTTTGAGTTTTTCAGGGAGTCTCATTGTCATGCCTTTCAATGTCTTGTTGAATCTTTCAACAAGCACATTGGTTTGTGGGTGAAAGGTGTGGTGAAGTTGCAGACCACGCCACACTCATCCCACATGTGTGTCAAGTATCCAGATATGAAGTTGGAACCTCAGTCTGATACTACCTCCTTAGAAAACCCTACCCTGGTGAAGACACCAATGAGGGCCTTGGCTACTGCAGGGGCTGTAGTAGACCTAAGGGTAATGGCTTCAGGATACCTGGTAGCATGATCCACGACTACCAGTATGTATTTGTTTCCAAAGGCTGTGGGAGGTTCAAGTGGACCCGCTATATCAACACCTACTCTTTCAAAGGGAACCCCAACCACTGGTAGTGGATTTAAGGGGGCCTTTGGCTGTCCACCTGTTTTGCCACTGGCTTGACAGGTGACACTGGAGCTTACAAACTCCTTCACTTTTTGGGACTTCTGGGACCAATAAAAGTGGGTGACAAGTCTTTCCCAAGTTTTTGTCTTGTGTAGATGTCCAGCTAGGGGGATGTCATGGGCCAAGGTGAGCAGGAACTCTCTCTACAACTGAGGCACTACCACTCTCCTAGTGGCACCAGGTTTTGGGTCTCTGACCTTAGTGTACAGGAGTCCCTCCTCCCAATAGACCCTGTGGAAGCCACTGACATCTCCCTGCTCCTGTGCAGCAGATCTGCTGCCCAAGGCACCGCTGTCCCTAGAGGGTTCTCCTGGGCCCATGAGCTCTACCTCGTAAGGTTCAAGTTCCATGGCCTCAGTTCTCTCTGGGGCTGACAAGTCCTCTTCATGAGGAGATGAGTCCTGATCCTTTTGCTGTGTGGAAGCGGTTTCACTAGTCTTCCTACCTTTCCTCTTGGGAGGTTGGGCCATCATTTCAGGCTCTAACTCTCCTCTTTCACCCTGTGCTCCGCATTGTGCTCTTGTTTTCACACACATTATCTCGGGATTTGTTGCATGTGTCTTTCTCCCAGCCCATGCTGAGGTCTCCAGATCATTTCCAAGCAGACAGGCGGCTGTGAGTTTTGAAGAGACCACTACCTGTTTCAGGCCAGTAACCCCCTGTCAGTCTAATGTCACCATAGCCATGGCATGGTTAGTAGTGACACTGTCAGCATTGGTAACTGGATAGGTTTTTCCAGTCCGGTATTGCTCTGGGAAAACCAGTGTTTCTCTCACCATAGTGACACTGGCACCTGTATCCCTCAGAGCGTCTCTTCTGGTCCCATTCACTAAAGGGTATTGTAGATATTTTTTTGTAATTAGGGGGCCAGACAGCCAAAGTGGTTAACCCTTCCTCCACTTCAGAGACTAGAACAGCCTCAGTGTGAACCCTGATTTGCTCTGGGCACACTGTTGAACCCATCCGGAGATTTGCCACACCAGTAGGAACTGTAGGAGGACTAGGGACATTCTTGTTGGGACAGGTAGAATCTCTAGTTCGATGTCCCTTCTTGTTATAGTGGAAACACCAGGCGTTAGCAGGATCAAAGTTTTTCCCCTTATACCCACCAGTGGGCTGGGAAAAGTTCTTGAGCCCACCCCCCTGGACAGGATTTTGGGGGCCTTTAGAAGACTCTTGTGTTTTATCTTTGGGCTTCACCCTCTTTCCTCTGGGGAGGTTTTGTAACCCCTTTCTTTTTGTCATCCCCAGTGGTTGCATTGGTCACCCTTGTCTTGACTCATTGGTCCACCTTCTTTCCCAGTTCTTGGGGAGAAATTTGACCTAGGTCTACGAGATACTGATGCAACTTTTCATTGATGCAGTTACTTAAAATGTGTTCCTTCATAAACAAATTATAAAGTCCCTCATAATCCTGCACTCTACTTCCAGTCAACCAGCCACCTAGTGTCTTTACTGAGTAGTCTACAAATTACAACCAGGACTGACTCTAGGATTTCTGTGCCCCCCTGAATTTAATTCTGTACTCCTTAGTTGTGAGTCCAAATCCCTCAATCAGGGTACCCTTCATGAGTTCATAAGACTCCGCTTCTGCCTCAGTAAGGGTCTGGAGTCTGTTCCTGCACTTTAAAGTGAACAGTTCCCAAAGGAGTGCCCTCCAGTGAGTTTTCTCACTTGCCTGGCTACACAAGCCCTCTCAAAGGCTGTGAACCACTTGGTGATATCATCATCCTCCTCAAATTTAGGGACAATCCCTTTGGGGATTTTAGGGTCATAAGACCCTTCCTTCTCTTTGTTGTTTAAATTGCTGCCACCATTGGTGGTTCCTAGGCCCATCTCTATGCCTTATTTTTATAGAACTAGGAGCCTAGTCACTAATTCTAGTCTTTTGGCCAACCTTACTAAAAGGTTGTCCTTTTCGATGAAATTGTCTTCACTGTCTTGTACAAAGTCTGCCCTACATCTGTGGGCTCTAACCCCTCTACTCCCTGGCCTGGAAGGGTAGGCCACAAAGTCCCCATCCTCCCTAAATAGTTTAGGTGGTAGATTTAGGGCCTCATTATCCTCACTACTGGTCCCATCTACCTGGAGATCTTCTCTTTCAGTAGCGGGGTGGACCCTTGCATGCCCTGCCAGAAACTCCATGAGTTGTGCTCTGGTAGGGTTGGACCCAGTTCTTCTTTTTTTTTTGTTGCTTTACAGAGAAACCTTAACTCTCTAACCTCTAGGCTGGAGTAAAGGGTGTGTTTGAGCTCCTCAGCCGTCTTCTCTGGGTTGCTCATTGTTTTACTAAAGCAGAGTTTTTTTAGAAGACCTACACCAAAAGTTCTAAGTACTTCCCCGCTAACTTCAGTGAGTTTTAATTTTCTAACAAATGCTACAGGGACTTAATACAAGGCCATAACAAAACTTTTAGAAATATGGAAAATAGTCAAATCAAAAAATGAGTTGTACTAAAGTCAATTTTTGGATTCTTGTCGTGTGCTCAGGTATTGACTGAGTTAGTCCAATAAATGCAAAGTCTTTAACCCCACCGCTGATCCACCAATGTTGGAAGCTGGCTCTGTATATACTACACTAAAGTAAGGTATAGTGTGCACAGAGTCCAGTGGATCCCCAGAGGTAACAGAGGCTAAATTAGACATACACTAACAGCGCTATTTGTGGTAATGTGGTTGAGCTGTTAGGCTTATCAGGAGAGTGTGTTAAGCATTTATTGTCTTCACTCAATCAAGTCTGATGGTACACACTCAGAGACAGAATCAGACCAATTAGGTAAGTATGAAAAGGTATACTTATGTTTTATTTCTAGAACCAAGCAGGACTTGTCACAGGTAAGTAGGATATGCTTTTCAAATGCAAAACATTTGCATATTTGCAATTGTTATTGAAATGGAATTCGTTTCAGGTTTGTATTTGCTTTTAAAACAGTTAAAAACACATAAGAATTACTTTAGAGTACTTTTAGATTACTTTTTAGCTACTTTTACTGCTCGGGGTGATATGCTTAGATACCACACCGTGGGTCTTACAAAACACAGGTAAGTACGACAGTTTTTGGTTCAAGGAAAGTTACTTTGGTTTTCATACAGAAAAATTCAGTTTAACTGTTAGAACATTTTTGGAACAAAAATCATAACATTGGTTCCTATGGGGGAAATTTTTTTAACGATTTGCAGGTAAGTAGACTACCTGCAAGGATAGCTTTTGGGGGTTAGAAACAAGGTTCCCCAAGGTTCAGTTAGGCACCCAAATCGCACCACCAGTGGCACTAGGGCGGCCGGGTGCAGAATGCAGAGGCCCAATGTTAGTAAGTAATCAAAGGAGAATGAATCACTCGTCCTGTTTATAACCAGGGTCTAGGGTTCTTGCCTTCTTTAAAAAACCCTCATTCATGTGAGGCCGTGGGTGCGGTATATCTTGATTGTCCGCAGGGATTGTTACGTGAAAAGCATCATCATCGGGTCTTTAGTTATGCTTTCCTCCACCAGGAGGAAGACCAACTGGTATTCACAGTAGTGATCAGGGATGGTGAGGGTGTGAGTGAAGTGAGTTTAAAAATTACCTCCATCTATCAAAGCTAAGTTTTATTATGTTGATGATGGGGTAAGGCTAAAAGAGAAAGGTGGTGCGTAAATAGAAGAGTCACTATTCTATGGCACCTGCTTAGAAAGCGTGAGTGGTCGACATGTTTCAGCCTGTGGGTGCCCGGTTGGGTCATTGGGCTTTCTTCAGGACCATGTGGTTGCACTTTTACTGTTTCGTAATGTGCGCAGGTAAGTAGTGCACTTACCCTTCTTCTTACGAGGGATTAATAGCACTGTGACTGGTTAAAGGTGTGTTGTACCTGTAACTGAAAAGGGAAAAATACCATGACAGTAGAAAACAATAATAGATCTCTAGTGATCATGTCCTATGACATGTGATGCTCAAAATCATGCGTCAGTCATGTGTTAAAAACAGTTCTCTAGTGTTCCACTTCCCTTTGAGTGACCATCTAGGGACTGTAAATATATACACCTTATGTTATCCGGGACATTGAGCGAGTTAGAGGTTCGCGCCAGTTCGAGTTTTGTGCTTTGCTAATGAGGCAGAGAGTTCTATTTGTGCTGCATTATTAGTACTGTATGTTTGGGTTACGAGCGATTTTTTTTTTTTTTTTTTTTTTTTTTTTTTTTACATGCCAGCTGTAGCCGGAATTGTTAAGCGTCCGTCTGTTAGGAACAGATTGTTTTCTAAATGCCTCGTGTTCACGCTGCCTGTTATCGGCAGTGGAGTAAAGGCAAGGTATTGAGAAGGAAACCCATTTCTTAAGATTTTAAATTGAGTGTTTGTAAGGTGCTCTGGGGATTATCCCGTCCATCTGAGCCCATGTAGGTGGTAACCGTGTGGGGTTTTTGTGTCTAAAATGGGGTACATATCGTAATCAACATTGGTTAGTAAGAATGATGCCTCTGTGCGTGCGGTGTTACATCGCGTTTGTGAGCCGTTAATGCGCGCCTGCGGCCATTCCATTGATTTAGCGAGTGCATTTTCATGACCTTTTATATTATTATCAGTCAGCTCCTTCGGGGGACGGGCGGGGGAAAATTCTCTCTGCGAGGGTGAAAAATAAGAAGAGAGAGGGAGGTTACAGCGGTGAGGTGCGCTGTGTTGTGCATGTTCCTCCCGTCGGCCTCAGACATACCTTTGAGAAGTCATCCAGTGTCTTGTGCTTGCTCCGTCTTCCGTGCCCCGCTGACGCGGGCCGGCAGTGGAGTCTATTGATGGAGATGGGCTGGGAGTTGGCATAGTGAATAGACTCAGCTTATCGTGGTTGAGATATTCTTTTTTCTTTTCTTTTTTTGGAACACTAATGATGCCTTGATAGTTTCGATGTGTCTTAAATAAACAAATATAAAGGTAAATGAATTATCTTGAATTATGAATTACGAATAATGTACATGTTTCTTATATCAAAAGGTTTTTTGAATGTCATTGTAGAAAGACTTCCTTGTTGTTAATTCTAATTGTGACAGAAAATAGCTATTGTTGATATTAGACTTTAGACTTTGTTACCATTTGGTTTACCAAAGGTAGGAGGTGGTTTCCTGTAAATTTGTCACTCGTTCATCTGCAGGGCTCGTAGCAAACAAGAGTTGGTCATTTCCTGTATTCCAACTATGTTTTTAGTCAGTTATGGATTGCGTGCCACGGTATATTGTCATTTAACCCTTTGTTGTAGGTTTTCAGACAGTGGACCCATCTTTGTTCCTTTTCGAACAGGATGTGTTCTGCATTCTCGTTTTTGGTGGTTAGGGTTTCTAAGACGACCCAGTTAATTTCTTCGATTGAGTGTTTTTCATTGATGAAGTGCGTGCTCATTTTTGTGGTCATTTTTTTGCACTTGATGTTGCTCCTGTGTTCAACGATTCTCTGTTTGATCTTCCGACACGTCATGCCTATATATTGGAGGTTACACGGACATGTGATCATATAGATCACATGGGTTGTATTGCAATTAGTGTAGTGTCTTAATGTCCATTTGAGGTCAGGTTTGAGTTGGAGAGTCTTGGTGACTTTTGTCAATTTGCAAACTGAGGCAATGTTGGCCAATGGGGCTAGGGGGCGACGTTAGGGGCTGCTTACGAGCAGGCCACTCGGTTGTGGGAGCAAAGCTCCTGGGGTTGGGATCAGCACTACAGGGGCCAATATTCAGCACAGCAGCTGCACCACCACCGGCACGGAGGTGGCCGGATGCAGAGCGCCAAGATGATGTCAGGAACCCTGTGATTTGCAATGGAGATCTCCGGTTCGAACAAAGTGCTGCAGACTTGGTCAAGGAGTTTTCCTGAGGGAGACCACCGGCAGGAGAGGTAAGTTCGGCTCTTGGGGGATGCCTGGACACCATCAGTTGGGCCACCCAAGGCCGTGGGGCGTCTGGTGCAGGGGTGTCTTTAGATGTCGGATCTTCTTACCAGATCAGGTCGCGGGGACCCCTCAGGTTGAGGCTGCAGGCGCCAGTCTGAAGCTCGAGGTAGGTCAGGGATCACCAGATCCCAGGTCAGGATCGCTGGAGACACCTCCTCGTGGTGTTGGGCCACTCTAACTCAGGCCGTGGGCGTCTGGTGCAGAGTGGTGCAGAACCGCGGAGCCGCCTGGATCTGGGTTCTGTGTTGGGGTCTTTAGTTGAGCAAATCCAGACCACACTGGAGATAGTCTGTTGGATGAAGGCAGGGCCGGTCCTTCGGGTTCTGGATTTGCTCCTGGATACGCCTGGGTTTCGCTGTGAACAGGTTGTAGTCGGGACAGGCCGGTAGTGCTGGGGCCAAAGCAGTTGGTGTCCTCTTTCTGAGTCAGCACGGCTCTTCAGTCCTCCTTCTTTCTTCCTCTAATCTGAGGAGGCAAGGTTCAGGGACACCCATAAATAGTAAATTTAGGAGCGTTTACAGGGGTGTGCAGGTGGGAACCAATACGTCCTTTCCTTGCGGTAAGCACACCCCCTATTATGCCACCCTCCAGTGGGAGGGGGGCATGAGCCTCTCTCTATTTGGCTGTGTCACGCCATCGTCAAAATAGAGGGGACTGAGATGTGTGCTTCTCCTTGCCTCCCCCACCTGAGGGGTGGGGTTGGCAAAGGTGGGGACACCACTCTTCCTCACCTTGTTTCCCCGCTGATTCTCCCGCCCAAAGTTGGGGGTCAGAACCAGTGGGAGCCAGTTGCCGGGGGCAGCAAAAGGCAGGGTTAGTTCACAAAGGTGGCGGGCCTTTGAAGCTTCCCCTTTGTGGACCCAGCCCATCCTGAGGGAGGAGGCATGACACTTCTGCCCAGGATGGGCTTTGTTTCTGGACCCAGAGAGCGGATGCCCTCTACCCAGGGGTCCAGAAACCTATCTGGTGGTGTCAAATGGCAGGTAGCCATTCATGAAGCACAACAGGGCTGGTCGTTTTTCAAGGGTTATCTCTAAGATGCCCTCTGAGTGCATTTTACATTACAACCCACGCTGACATCATTGTGGGTTTAATGTGCTGAGAAGTTTGCTAACAAACTTCCCAGGTTTCAGGAAAGCCATTATGGAGCTGTGGAGTTCGTAGTGAACAGCTCCCAGACCATATATTCCTCAAGGCTTTACTGCACTTACAATGTCTAACAATGGATTTAGACACTGTAGGGGTACAGTGCTCCTGCAATTGCACCCTCACCTGTGGTCTAGTGCACCCTGATAGAGGGGTGACTTACCTAGGCCATAGGCAGTAGATTGCAGGTATGGCACACAGGGCTGTGTGCCATGTCGACTCTTCACTTTCCTCTGCACTAAAACACGCATCCTGCAATTGCAGTGTGTGGGTGTTAAGGTGCTGGGCCACTAAGGGTGGCACAATAGTTGCTGCAGCCCTTAGAGGCCTTCCCTAGTCACAATACCCTTAGTACCTTTTACAAGGGGCTTACCTGGGGTCAGAGATGCGCCAATTGTGGGTACAAAGGTACTGTTTTGGGAAATAACACAGGCACTGGGAACCTGATTGGCAGGGACCCAGGGCACATCAAGTCAAAGTGCATCAAATGTCAGGCAAAAAGTGGGGGGTAACCATGCAAAAAGGGGCACTTTCCTACACCATTGTTTAACAGTTTACAGTTATTCTGAACAATTCTGTTTAAATATTTATATTTAACAATTATCACTTTCCAATGATATATAAGCACAGATTTACTTGGAATCAAATAAATATGAAGAAAGTATGCTGTCATTCTTCAAGAACATGTTGTAAAAGTTAACTGTATCCTAGCAAGAGGAATTATAATTTTCTCTAGCATTGGAAGTTTCATATATTTACATGCTTGAATTATTCCCTGGCGTCAGGCTGGGAATCCTCGTTAACTTTAAATAGCAGTAAACCGTGTTAAAATGTCACTGGTCTCAACAACAGTGTTTGTTTAGTAGCACATCCACCTCATTAGAAACAATCTGCTCTGCTCTCATACTCTCACTAGATGCCATCAAAGCTCAGATTTCTACTGCAATTTGTATGTGACGGGGCCCCTGAGTTTTACCTTAGATTGGTTAATTTTTCAGACTTGACCCAATCCTCCTATACTTCAGCTAGCCCTGCTTTCACCTCTCCTCAGGCTATAGGTTGTTTTTTGGGGAATTATGGGATTTTCTCCTCGGTGCTGGCCCAAGGGGGACTGGCAACAGTCACCAACTGCCACTATGGCTGACGAGAAAACAAATCTCTCTTAGACTACTTCTTGGACTGCAGGCAAAGAAAAATTTGCAGTGGTGGTCATCAATATAAGTGTATTTATTGCCTTTATCCTAATTATAAAGCATCTCACTGTGACATCTGTAATACCTTCCCTTGAAAGGCACTAAAGGACAGGGCAAGGAGGGCGGCATGTTACTTGCCGGATAGGAACAAAATCCCCCCTTCTAAAAAAGAAATTCCATGTCTACTGGACTGGATTCCATGAAAAGTGCCTGACCAAAGTACAAGTTATTGTAGCCCCACACAATCCCACTTGACATACTTGTCGGTGTGGTGTCTGTGCTTTCTGGATCTGACAGAGATATCTAGCTGCAGATTCTTTATCTTAAAATCCTCAGCAGGCGCCAGACTGGATCAGAATTTTCCTTAGCAGTACCTCTGCGCATCGATAGAGGGCGTCCAGCGACTCCGCAGCAACGTCTTCTCTTGAAAGCGACGTCACCGTTGTCCATATAAGCCCTCCCCCGACGCGCTGATGTGAGTTCCTTCTTTTCCACGCTAACAGTGCGGATCAACACTGCAGTTCCTCCACCCTTTTTTCCACATACTTGAGGTTTTTTCCTTGACGGAGGAATGTACCTTTCTCTACTCTTTTTAAATGTCTTCGGGGTTCAAAGTCTTGTGAGTCCTGTGGACGACAAATGTACGACACAGATCCTCACTCAGTTTGCATGTGGTGTCTGGGTGAGCACCATGAATCTGACAAGTGTGACCCTTGTCACCAGCTCTGACCAAATGCTTGAAGAGAATGTTGCATAAAGCACCTTGCAGCGAGGGGGCGTGGCTAGCAGGCCAAGATGGCGTACGCAGTTCACTGAGGATCCGCATTCTTACCACTTTATCCGGCATGAATCCTCCACCAGTATAACCATCCGCCTTACATACTAGCCAAATAGCATAGGAGTTACCATTTTCTAGCCGCCACCTCCTCTAGTTCGGCTGTCTGCACCGATGTTCTGCATGGAGCAAGAAGTGAGTGGACTGGGCCTACATCTACGAGCTGGTGAGTTAATGGCGCCATGACAAAGGTGCCTGGACTTGCTTGCGTACGGTGCTGGCTGAACCAATCACCAGATGATGGAGGGCGCTCTTTGCTGCTGTTCCTGGCTGCACAATTGCGGTAAGCACACGGACCAGCCCCCGCAGCCCTGCCGACTGTGAGACGGGCGTGTTGCCCTGGGCGCCCATGGACACATCCGCATTCCCAACACGACGATATGAGCTGCGCGGCAGGGGTTGGCCACGTTCCTACAGGCCTGCCATTATTCCTTATAACTAGCCCCCCTCCCCAATCTGGCATTGCTTTCCCTACAGCGGCCCATAGGTCGGATCGGGCCTTGGCCACGCTGCTGGGAAGCTCGCGGGAAAGGGGGGGGGCTGCGGACCTGTGGCTCCTCTTGGCCTGCGACTCACTCTATTGCCCCTTTCCTTGTGCCACCTGGGGGACCATTGCGCTGCGCCTCGTCTCGACCTGGGGCTCACTCTGCCGCCCCTTTCCTGGACCCATTCACTGGACTGAACTGGGGATCGGACGTGTGGCCCTGTCTATCCGCGGCCCACAAAGACCTGCCTGCTCACACCACACAGACGTGTGTTGGGCCTGGGTGGGGAACTAGAATCACATTTCCTACCAGCCAACTGCAGGCGTGTTGTTTCACCTGGGCAGGGAACCGGATCCTGTTCAGGGAGTACTGGTACACTCACCGCCTGGGTGTCTTACTACTTACAGCTCGGCCTACCCACCCGCCGGGTCACTAACATACTTGGACAGTCATTGGTTGCATCCCCAGCTGTAGTCGTCCATCACTGAAATCCTGCGCAAGCGGCGCTGACAGACCACTGGGGGCCTCTGATGCCTAGCGCCCAGCAGATAGTAATGGGTCGTCTGCGATCATCCACCCCGCCCACCCCAGCGCAACCTGTACTGAACCCAGTGAGGCAATCCGGGATGTGCCCGGGATAGAAGACACTGCAACCTGAAGCAGCGCTAAGTGGCAAACTAGACACCATCCTGGTACTGTTGGAAAAAATTGGAACTGTTCTTGATCAGACACGCACATCGCTTGAAAGCAAGATAGACAAAGTGAAAACGGATTTCTCTCTCTTGTGCGCAGACCACTGTAAACTGCATAATGCTGAACTCACACTGGCCGAGCTACAGCCCACCCCCTAGGAAACTCGACCTTGCTACAGTTGCTGTTGGACCGAGTGGGCACACCGGAGAACAGAGTGGAAGATGCCAAAGGTCGTTCCTGCAGAAATAACATGTGTGGTGGGCCTCCCATAGGATACGGAGGGCCAGAATGCGATGGCTTACACTGAAGCCAGCCTGGATCTGTGCACTGGTACCTACAACAGCTCTGTCCTCCTTCATTACTGTAGAGCATGCCCACCGGGTGCCGCTACGAAGACCACCACCGGGTGCTAACCCAAGACCTTTTCTGTTTCGTCTCCTGAATTAGAGAGACTGGGACAGCATACTTTGCGAAACACACCAAGTGAAAAAAATTACAGTAAACGGCGTCCCAATCATGCTTTTCCCAGATTGCATGATGCTTGTTCAAAAACAAAGGTGTTCCTTTCAAGTGGTCAAATGTCACCTCCGCGGGGTTAACATACTCTACTCACTACTGTTTCCTGCACGTCTCCGGGTGGTGGACAAGGACACCACCCATTTCTTTTACTTTCCTGAAGACGGATGGGATTGAATGGAGGCCACTGGCCAAGTGACCTCATGTCCCCCACCCGTCGGAAATGAGAAACTGCGAACTGTCACCAGAACTCGCCGCTGTGGCCGACTAGGACGTGCTGGCCATCCTACGCCACCAAAAGCTGTACCTCACCTAGAGCAGGTGATATTGGAGAGGAGGCAAGCTTTGCAAATAGCAGCTGCAATGCGTACCCAGACTCTAAGCTCGGATCAAGACGTCAATTCCGTGAACTCACTAATTGATGATGGCTCCTCAAACACCTGGCCGACCGGGGTGGGGTTACCGGCGCCTCTGCATGTGACACCACAAACCGCAGATGACATAATATGACTCGATCTGGAAGCTGGTGGTACGACACCCACAGCCTTCTGATGGCTCATGACTCATTCATAGTGACAAACACTTGTATGCCCTGACGGCATTGGAACTGCACCAGTTGGATCCATTGATACTTAGTCATGACAGTTCATACCCCACACAGTCACAAAGTAAATTTGTAGCACGCACTGACTTGCACCCTGTTGACAAATCACAACAGGTACACTACATATTACGCAATAGGCGTCTTGCAAAACCCACCTTTGCTGCACATGCTCTTTTTCTCTGACAGAAACTTTCAGTAGTTGCCACAGTTTGGCTATAAAGTTTGGGCAGATCCCTGTTGCACATCTGCTCCAATAAGGTTTTATGAGTTGGGGTTGTTCCCCCTTTCCTCTTCTTTTCCAGCTCTGCTGTGTTATCTGGCATTGATTGGCCCCCTTAGTCGTCCTCACATGCACCACATGCTGCACTCCGCAGGTCTCCCTGTCCACATACAACCACGTTCTACTCAGGACCAAGTTGCACCCCAGACATGGCCTACACTGACATTGTCAAGTGGAAGATGAGAGGCTTGCACTCGCGCTGTTACTCAGTCTACTCCTACTTGAAACGTAGATCCACTCACATGGCCCTCTTATAGGAGACTCACCTGATGCTTCAGGAGGCTGACCTCCTCCACCAGTGTTGGCGCGGTCAAGTATTCACCACCGGCTACTCGCCCTATGCCAGAGAGTACTGATCTGGGTGTGAGCGGGGACCCAGTTAGTGGCTGATGAGGTGAGGTTGGACCCTTGTAGATTTGTATTTATACGAGGTTGCTTAAACGAGCAGCAGCTCATGCGGGGGGCGCTATACGATCCCAACTCAGTCGAAACCTCGTTCCTCCACAACCTGTCTGGCATACTAGCTGATTGGAGCGAGGTCCCATGGCTAATAGGCGGAGACTTCAATGCTGTCCTTGACACGGCACTAGACCACTCATTCCCACTATTGTCACGCACTGCCGCTGCATCGAACGCTGGGTGACTGGTTGCATCACTGGTCACTTGTAGATATATGGCACGCGCACAATCCTGACACAAAAGTGTACTCGTACTACTCATCACCACACAACCAACACGTCTGCATTGACCGCATAGTAGGGTCATCTGCACTCCTTCCCATACTTGGGCAAACTAACTACCTTGGCCGTACACATTTGGACCATAACCCTCTGTCACTGCAACTCGCATGAGAGGTAGCCCCACAAGCCATACCCACATGGCGACTCCAACCCTCAACACTGGAGGACTTGCCGTTCCAAGAGGCACTTGGTGCTGCAGCAGCAGAATACTTTGAACTAAATGATGGCTCCACCGACAACAAACTAAATGAATGGTTTGCCTTCAAGGTGACCATTAGGGGGCAGAGCCTAGGTATCACCTGGGACATTCACAAGCAACTATATGAAACCATTAGTAAACTTGAGTGCACGCTTCTACAGCTGGAGACGCGATCGGTAACACAGCCAGAATACACACGCCAACTAGACGAAAAGAGCAGTGAACACTCCACTGTTATAGAGCGCCTTAGATGCCTAAATTATGTAGCGCACTGTTATCGCACCCATGCAGCATTGGATCGAGCAGGGAGCCTACTGGCATGGCTAATACGCCAGGAGCAATCTCGACATCCTATCCAAGCCCTCTGAGATCACACGGGACGCCTCCTACATGCACAACATGAAATTCACACTGAACTGACCCGACACCACAAGTCTCAGTTACTGTCGTAACTTCTTCTTTTACAACGGTAAGTTGTATCATCTCTGTCCTTCCTTGGTTACCCCTGTTATTGGAGTGTCCTTCGTTCCTCCACTTCTCGTCCTCCCGCTCACTAGCGGAGTACGTGAATTACCTTCAGAGAAGTGGATATACTTTTGCTGCACCCTGTATAACTTGGGGGTCTACAGGAATATCTATGTTATTTATAGGCATATTTATCCTTACATACCATTATCTTGGATGTATGTGTCTCTGCATGTATATACCTGTCTCTCGAATGAATCTCTTGTAGATGTTTTTTACTTCGGGTATATATTTGTGTGTTTTGCACATAAGGTCGTTTGGCCTTCTATACGGTGTACATCGCTGCATTTTACCTGCGCCCTTCTTGGTGACCTGGTTCAACTTTTGGTTGTACTGGTCTGTTTCCTTCCTTCCCTTCAGTAAGCGTAAATAATCTGGAGGATGCTTTTTATATCTGTAGGAGACTGGCTTAGTATATGGTGCACACTTATTTAAGTGAAGCACCTTGCACTAATCCAAACAACCCTTATGGTGATTTTAGTGGTCTTAGACAACCATGTTTTACCAGATCTAATCATGTAGTGTAGGTTAAACGAAAAAGAACCATGCAGTGTATATATAAAAATTGTTATATTTATTACACAACACTCTCTAGCACATTGGTATATCTCCTACCCGGAGATGTTAACACAAATACACAAGAGTACTTCAATTGTAACCGGTAAGTAAGCACAAAATACAGTGGTCTCCAGGGGGAGACCAAACCATATATTAAGGCAGTGGAATGCGAACTGCAAACAAAGACGGGACTTGGACCAGGAGACTCAGAGGAGCTGGGGACACAAAGAACCACCCAAGGTAAGTACCCAGGAACCCCATGAAGACTGTGTGCAGAGTGGAAACACAGCCGCATGTTCAATAAAAGTCAACGGGGAAGTTGCGGTTGCAGTTTGGAAGAAAAAGGACCCTTCCCAGTGGACCCTTAAGAAACCCTGCGGAAGACAGAAGTTTGGAGATTCACCCCACCCGTGCATACTCCAGGGACCAGGATACCTACACCATGGAAGCCGGGTGCATAGGTGCGAAGTGATGTCGGAAACCACTGTAGACCACAATGAAGGACTTCAGGAAAGATGCCGCTGGGGAAGACTGTGCCAGAGTCCGGTGGAATCCACCGGTGGATTCTTGAAGAGGAGAACCTGTAAGCAGAGGGGACAGTAGCAATGCCCGCCAATGACGGATGGTTCAAGTAGTGGACGGTGACCTTGTTGCTGTAGCTGTGAGGGCCAGGCGATGCTGAGGAAGACCAGGAGCCGTGCACGAGCTGTCCCGCCTCGGAAGTTGATAACCAGGGAGCTGGTGTCCGGCAGCAGCACCAACAAGCCTTGGCAGCTGCAACAGGCATGGAAAGCGAAGAAGGTGCAACGTTGGGACCAGCAAGGTACAAGGGACTGACCACAAGCAGGGGAGTCAGAGCTGTTATGTTATGTTAGCATGTTTTGTATAGCGCACAGCTGCCTCAGCAAAGAGGCGTCCCTGCGCTGAAGCAGGACATAGAGGCTGGTAACCAGAGGGAGGCACTAGAGTGAGGGGAAAAGATGAGTTTTGATGGCCCTACAAAGGGCCATGTAGTTGTTCATGGCACGAATGGGCAATGGCAAAGCGTTCCAAAGCTTGGCAGCAAGTAAACGGAAAGAACGCCCGCCCGCGCCCTCCTCATTCGAGGCACAGTCGCCAGATGTTGTCCCGTCGAGCGAAGTTGGCGCGTAGGAGAATAGAGTAAAAGCAAATTTGACAGGATGCCAGGAGAGGAAGATTTCAGAATTTTGAACGCAGTACAGAGAACCTTGAATTCCACTCGGCTGGCAACAGGCAGCCAATGTAGCCGACGTATTGCCCTAGAGGTGGGGCAGGTTCTAGGGAGACCCAGAAGGGTTCTAGCCGCAGTGTTTTGAACTCGCTGTAGTCTCAGGGTTTTGGTCTTATTTACCCCTAAATACAGTGCATTGGCATAGTCCAGTCTTGATAAAATGGAGGCCTGAATAATCATTTGCCTGATGGACGGGTCAAAAAACCCAAGCAATGGTTTGAGCCCCCGAAGTATGCCAAAGCAGGTCCCTGCAACTTTCTTAGTTTGAAAAAGAAAGCTGAGGGCAGAATCAACCCAGACACCAAGGTCTTTCACCACCTGCTTAGGGGTAGGTGCACAGCCCAGTATGGCTGGCCACCACCGTCCCCCCCACAGCTCTTGATCTTTTCCCACCAGTAGAACCTCTGACTTGCTGGAGTTCAGTTGGAGACAGTTGGTAGTCATCCACTCGGCGACAACCATAAGATCGTCCTGAAACTTGGATGCTGCCCCCACGGTGTCGTCCGAGAGAGCGACTACCAGCTGTGTCTCATCAGCATATGATACAATAGTAAGCCCTCTGCTCCTTGCCAGGACCGCCAGAGGTTGAACATAAAGGTTAAAAAGCGTGGGGCTCAGCGCAGAGCCCTGAGGGACCCCTTGTTTGTTGGCATAGAGCGTGGAGGCGAACGGCGGGGCCTCAACCTGAAAGGTCCTGTTGGAGAGAAAGGAAGCAAACCAAGCCAAGGCCGAGCCCACAACATCTGCCTCCTCCAGCCTGCACAATAGAATCTGATGAGAGACCGTGTCAAATGCGGCACTGAGGTCTAGGAGAATCAGAGCCGACGTAAATCCCTCATCTAGAGCAAGCCGGAGATGCTCAGTGACAGCCAGGAGAGCAGACTCCATGCTGTGGCCTGAGCGAAAACCATTCTGGGAAATGTCCAGGCAGTTGTTCTCTTCCAAAAATCTGGTGAGGATAGAATTAATATGGGTCTCAGTGATCTTGGCGATCCACGGGAGGAGAGAAATCGGGCGATAGTTTTCCAGTTTGGCTGCGTCCAGGGAAGGTTTCTTGAGCAGAGGAACCACCCTGGCTTGCTTCCAAGTGCTGGGAACGACCGCACTAGACAAGGATTTATTGATCACCTGGCTCAGAGGTGACAAGAGCACAGGTAGCGATCTCATGAACTGGTCAGGTTTAAGGGGTTCAGAAGGGGAGCCGGATTTAATCTTGTTGCATAGAGACCGTAGCTCCTCCAGGGAGACCAGCGGGAATGCAGCCAGTGTGTGAATCGGGGGTGGTCCCGGCACATGGTCAGGACTTATAACGGTGTGAGTGAAGGTCGTATAAATGTTCTCCACCTTTTCAACAAAAAAGGTGGCAAGAGCCTCACACTGCTCATCAGATGATATATGAGGCACTGCAGGGACCCCCGGCTGTTTCAAACCTTTCAATATGGAAAAGATGGTTTTGGAGGGATTACTGCTGCTCCTGATTTCGCCGGCGAAATAAGCTGCCCGCGCTGTATGAATGGCCCTATGATAGTTTTTGATTGCGGCTTGATAACACTGCTTCTGCATTGGGTCATACTCCCGTCTCCATACCCGTTCCAGCCTTTTGCGCAGAATGGCGACATCATCATTATACCATGGGTTGGATTTAGAGTTACGGCTGACTGACCACTTCGCCGGAATAAGTGTATCAAGAGGTCTACGAATCCAATCTGAGATTGCTTTATCAGCGGCATCAGGGTCTTCTGGAATACTGAAGGCATTTATAGATTTATAGAGAGAAGGTCATGGAATTGGTCAAGATCAAGTTTATGCCAGGGGCGTTTAAAAACTACCTTCTGACACTGCTTCCGCGAAGGGATAACCCCTAAGAGAGTCATGGATACCAAATAATGATCTGACCAGCAGACCGGAATAGGAGTGTGAACTGATAGAAAAGGAAGATTTGAAAACACTGGGTCCAGCAGATGGCCTGCAGAGTGAGTAGGACCCTGGACCAGTTGCATCACCTGACAAGTGTTAGGGTTCCGGCAGCGGGTGACCTAGTTTGAGAAATGTCGGTACCTTAATGCATGTGTATTTCCCTCGTTAGTTCACGGAGTGAGTTCTTTTTGAGACGACCCCTAACTGCTATAAGAGGCCGTCTCACCCAGCTGCCAATGCTTGGCTTACTATCCCTAACTAGTGACCACGCCCCCTCCGAGCTCCGATTCGAGTACCTGCTCTGTGGATTGATTCCTGGTATCCGGCCTGAACTTTTCTTTCCCGAGTTACCTTAGCAACTTTTGATACCCCCTAGAAGTTCTGTTCCCTCTCCGAAAAGCGTGGGCGCCGTTGATCCGCTCCTCTCCCCAACGGAGCCGGCCAGCGCGCCACGCCATCTTTTGCTGACCCGCCTTCGTGAGAGCGTGTGCGCCGCTGATCCGCTCCTCTCCCCAACGGAGCCGGCCAGCGCGCCACGCCATCTATTGCTGACCCGCCTTCGTGAAAGCGTGTGCGCCGCTGATCCGCTCCTCTCCCCACGGAGCCGGCCAGCGCGCCACGCCATCTTTTCTGATCCGCCTTCACAAAAGCGTGTGCTCTGCTGATCCGCTCCTCTCCCCAATGGAGCCGGCCAGCGCGCCACGCCATCTTTTGTTTATCCGCCCTCACGAGAGCGTCTGCTCCGCTGGTCCGCTCCTCTCCCCTACGGAGCCGGTCAGCCCGCTACGCTTGAGAGCCCTTTAGCATTTAGTCTTTTTTGTTGAAGGCTAGGCTGTTCCGCTCCTTCTTCCTCATAGGAGCTGGTCAGTATTTCTTAGGTTTTCCCGCACCCCTTAAAAGCTAGTGGACTCTCACTCTTTTGAATTAACCCAACGTAACCTTGAATGATTGTGGAAGTGAGTGGTTGTGTTTGACGTCCCTTAGTAGCTCCTTTTCCCAGTATTCACCTCATCCGTCCTTCCTGGTCTATCATTAGTTTAGCCTTGTTTGTGCTCTCATACGACGCTGGGAAATTTCAAGAATTCCTGGGACTCTCTCGCTGGTAAGTGAACTGCATATGTTAGGAAATGACATGCATTAATGTTCTTGACTGCTGTTTAGTTCATGAAGAGTAAAGCCAGTCTTATTTGTTATTTCTTTATTGTTTAGCATCTCTGTGGAACCAGCTCCCCACTACCACGTTACCTGGTGTCATCTTTGGGGAAAGAGTGGTGGTCACTCTATACGTTATTCCCCTTACTTTTGGTGAGCAGCGTCTTGTGAGTGAGTCACTATACCTCCTCCAGGAGTTGTTGTCTAAAAGTGGGGGGGAACTAGCTTCTTTGCTCCTGTGGAATCTCACGTGGATTAGACTTCAGATCCGACAGAAAGCCAAGCCCAAGAGTTATTTCCACCTGAGCAAAGATGAACACCGACTGGGCTAGCGCCCCTCTAGATCCCTCTCTCCACACATCCTTATTAGGTCCCTCAGTAGAGGAACTTGCGGCAGTTACTTGCGGCAGTTCTAGTAGAATTGCAATCTGAGGTAGGGAGGTTAAGGTCCGAAAATCAGAGATTACAGACAGAGTTACTACGATCAAAGTCACAGAATTCCCTAGACCCTAGGAACCCTGGTACAATTCCAAAGACCCGGAAAAGTTACATTCAGCCTGCGCATTTTTCAGTTCCGTCCCATAGTCCCAATCCCTCCACAAGGGTGAGACCGCAACATACACTCCTGTTCATTTTACTGTTCATACTCCCAGCCCAGTCCCACTAGCTATGCCAGAGAGGTTCAACGGAGACAGTTCCAGATTTAGCGTCTTCATGAACCAATGTCAGCTACAGTTCCTGTGTAAGGCGGCATCATTTCCAGACGACGCTGCTAAAGTAGCATTTGTTATATCATATTTAGCAGGCAATGCTGCGGATTGGGCTGTCCCATTGGTAGAAAACAACGATCCATTATTATATGACTTTGTTATTTCAGGATAAGATGAAGAGTCTTTTTCGAAACATACCTTTATGCAGGCCAGCGATAATGCTCTTCTCAATCTTAGACAGGGATCCAAGGACCTACTTACGTATATAACTAACTTTAATAGGCTGGTAGCTGAGACGCATTGGCCTGTCGGAAAAAAGAACCTCTCTGTTTTACCGAGGGTTAAACGATGAACTTAAAGATTTGTTGTCTCAAATAGTGGATCCTCCCGATGACTGCTCTGCCTTCATAGATATGACGGTCAAGTTGGATCATAGACTCCATGAAAGGAAAGGGGAAAAATCACGTCTTACTCCTTCCAGATATATGATGTTAAGATCTGAAAAGAAAGAATCAAAAGACATTAAAGACGTTGCTGAGCCTATGCAGATTGGAGGACTGAGGAGCCCGCTGTCTGCGGAAGAAAAAGACAAGAGGAGAAAGAACAATCTCTGTTTATATTGCGGGAAAGGAGGACATTATGCTCGTGAGTGTCCAATAAGACCTCGTTCCGTTGCAAAGAAAATTGCAAGTAGTCATCTTCCTACTTATATGGAGGAAAACTAGAAGACTTGAAGAAAGCAGAGACCGATTCTTCAAGTGTTGTCTTTTCTAAGGTCTCTACCACAAAGAAAATCTTTCCCCTGGTACCAAGACATTTTACCTTGTCCATTACTTTGGTGATATCTCCTCAATGTCGAAAGAACATGTCTATATTATTGGACTCGGGGGCCACAGGGAATTTTCTTGATATTCAGTTGGCCCGAGATGTCGGAATCCCTTTCTTATTGAAACCTCATCCTGAACCGGTGAGAGCGGTAGATGGGTCAGAGTTATCGTCTGGATTGATTACCTATCAGACTCCCCGTTTGTAATGGTGTGTAACAACGGACATTCAGAATCTATAGCCTTTGATCTGATAGACACCCCCAATTTTGGCGCTATCCTGGGGTTCCCTGGCTGCAAGTCCACAATCCCCAAATAGATTGGGTGACTCGAACAGTGACACTAAAATCTCATCACTGCATGATAAACTGTTACCAAGAAGCAAGTGAATGGAACAGTTCGCTTTGCTGTGCTGTACATATAATGTCCACAGTTCCTGACCTTCCGGCGCACTATGAAGAGTACCTAGCTGTCTTTGACGAAGTTAAAGCCTCTGCCTTACCTCCGCACAGGAGCTATGATTGTCGTATCGACTTGGTACCCGGAGCAACATTGCCAGTCAGTCGTATTTATGCCCTAACAGCACCTGAAACTGAATACTTGCAGAAATACATCGAGGAAATGCTGGAAAAAGGGTTCATACGTCACTCCACATCTCCAGTGTCATCACCCATCTTTTTATTCCAAAGCGAGAAGGGGTCTTCGCGCGAGTTTGGATTATCGCGCCCTTAACAAAGTCACCATAAAGAATAAATATCCCCTACCACTTATTTCAGTTCTTTTGGATCAGGTACGAGGAGCCAAGATCTTTACCAAAATAGATCTTAGAGGAGCCTACCATCTCATTCGTATTAAACATGGAGATGAATGGAAAACAGCGTTCCGTACCAAATTTGGGTTATTTGAGTACTGCGTGATGCCGTTTGGTCTTTGTAATGCTCCAGCGGCATTTCAATTTTTTGTTAATGAAATACTACGAGAATACCTTGATGTCTTCGTGATCGTCTATATCGACGATATCCTGATTTACTCACAAACAGAACAAGATCATATTATCCACGTCACGAAAATCTTGAAAACATTGAAGGAAAACCAATTATTCGCCAAACTTGACAAGAGCACCTTCCATACGACCAGAGCGGAGTTTCTAGGATTTGTGATCTCTCCAGAAGGCGTACATATGGACCCCAAAAAGATAGAAGCTTTGGTTAACTGGTCTAGTCCCTGTACAGTAAAAGAGGTGCAATCTTTTATAGGCTTTGCCAATTTTTACCGTAGATTTATAGATCACTTTTCTGAATTACTAACACCCATTACTCGACTTCTGCGGAAAGGAGTACAGTTTGAATGGAATAAAGAAGCAGAACGAGCCTTCTGCATTTTAAAGGAACGGTTCACTACTGCTCCTGTCATCAAACATGCTGATAATACGCAACCTTATTACGTTGAAGCAGACGCATCCCAGTATGCGGTGGGAGGAGTTCTCTCGCAGAGAGATACAAACATAGGACGCTTGCATCCTGTTGCATACTATTCTAAAACCCTATTGCCTGCTGAACAGAACTACACAATTGGAGAACGTGAACTATTGGCCATCAAGCTTGCCTTCCAGGAGTGGAGACACTATTTGTTAGGATCCCCACATATAGTTACCATCTACTCTGATCATAGAAACCTCCAATATTTTCGGTCAGCACGAGCACTCACTCCCCGTCAAATGAGATGGGTTTCCTTTTTTAGCGAGTATGATTTCGTCATCACCTATCGCCCGGGATCTCAACATGGCAAAGCGGATGCACTCTCTCGACTTGGTCCAGAGAAAGTTGCCTCTCCTGAATGTTATCCCCCATTTTTCCTGACAAAAAGATTATAGGGGTAGAATGCCATGGGGACGTCACTCCCTTGGGGTTTATAGACAAACTAAAAAATACTACAGTACCATCCCGTCAGAAGAATGGGAAATAGATCCCCTGAATCAGATCAGAGACCAACTTTATTATCACGAAAACAGGTTATACATACCAACTGTTGCATTGCAAAGACAACTATTGCTCTGGTGCCACAATAGTTCACTGGCCGGACATCCTGGGAGTAGCAAAACCCTCAAAATCTGTCAGAGATGGTTTTGGTGGGAAGAAATGGCCAAAGATGTTATAGCCTTTGTCAATTCGTGTTCCACCTGTGCCCGACAAAAAGCATCACATTGTGCTCCGGCAGGATTATTAAGAACCACTGCTGTTCCCCCTTCCCCCTGGCATTCCATTAGCATGGACTTCATTACAGATCTCCCTCGAAGTCAGGGATACAACACCATCTTCGTAGTGGTAGATATGTTAACCAAGATGGCACACTTTGTCCCTCTAAAAAACTTACCCTCATCCAAAGAATTAGTGCATATTTTTCTAGAAAATGTAATCAGATTACATGGCCTTCCTTCTATAATCATTTCAGACAGAGGGGCTCAATTCGTGTCCAAATTTTGGCAAGGCATGTGTAAGACACTGGGTATAGATCACAGACTCTCCACAGCTTATCATCCCCAAACCGATGGTCAAACCGAAAGAACTAACCAGACCTTGGAGCAGTATTTACGTTGTCTGTTAGCCACAATCACAAGTGACTGGTCCCGAGCTCTTCCTATGGCTGAATTTGCCTATAACAATTCCACGCATTCTTCTACTGGTGTGTCTCCTTTCTTTTTTACACTAGCACAACACCCTAAATTCTTGCCTATTTCTCTTCCCTCAGAATTAGAGAGTATCCCTGCTCTTAAAGACCATCATGAAGTTCTTTTGTCCAACTGGGACAACGCAAAAAAGAATTACGAGCCAAGGAAGCCATGAAACTACAGGCTGATAAACACAGACGTCCTGAACCTGCTTATCAAGTAGGAGACAAGGTGTGGTTATCAACTAGAAATCTGAGATTGAGAGGCTCTAAAAAATTGCAGCCTAGATACATAGGTCCTTACCTGATAAAGAGGGTAATAACGCCTGTTACAGTACACCTGCAGTTGCCAGACGATATGCAAATACACCCTGTCTTTCATTGCTCTTTAGTCAAAAGATACGTACCCCCTCTAGTCCCTGAGAAACCACCTCCCCCAATAATCATAGAGGGTGAAGAAGAATATGAAGTAAACATGGTTTTAGATTCCCACAAACACAGAGGTAAAATACAGTATCTCATTGATTGGGTAGGCTATGCCCCAGAGGATAGGTCCTGGGAACCAGCTGAAAATATTCACGCCCCTGTTTTGATTAGCAGATTCCATGCACTCCATCCTTCTAAACCTCGCCCCGGGAATAGGCCTTTGGGTGGGAGAACTGTTAGGGTTCCGGCAGCGGGTGACCTAGTTTGAGAAATGTCGGTACCTTAATGCATGTGTATTTCCCTCGTTAGTTCACGGAGTGAGTTCTTTTTGAGACGACCCCTAACTGCTATAAGAGGCCGTCTCACCCAGCTGCCAATGCTTGGCTTACTATCCCTAACTAGTGACCACGCCCCCTCCGAGCTCCGATTCGAGTACCTGCTCTGTGGATTGATTCCTGGTATCCGGCCTGAACTTTTCTTTCCCGAGTTACCTTAGCAACTTTTGATACCCCCTAGAAGTTCTGTTCCCTCTCCGAAAAGCGTGGGCGCCGTTGATCCGCTCCTCTCCCCAACGTAGCCGGCCAGCGCGCCACGCCATCTTTTGCTGACCCGCCTTCGTGAGAGCGTGTGCGCCGCTGATCCGCTCCTCTCCCCAACGGAGCCGGCCAGCGCGCCACGCCATCTATTGCTGACCCGCCTTCGTGAAAGCGTGTGCGCCGCTGATCCGCTCCTCTCCCCACGGAGCCGGCCAGCGCGCCACGCCATCTTTTTCTGATCCGCCTTCACAAAAGCGTGTGCTCTGCTGATCCGCTCCTCTCCCCAACGGAGCCGGCCAGCGCGCCACGCCATCTTTTGTTTATCCGCCCTCACGAGAGCGTCTGCTCCGCTGGTCCGCTCCTCTCCCCTACGGAGCCGGTCAGCCCTCTACGCTTGAGAGCCCTTTAGCATTTAGTCTTTTTTGTTGAAGGCTAGGCTGCTCCGCTCCTTCTTCCTCATAGGAGCCGGTCAGTATTTCTTAGGTTTCCCGCACCCCTTAAAAGGTAGTGGACTCTCACTCTTTTGAATTAACCCAACGTAACCTTGAATGATTGTGGAAGTGAGTGGTTGTGTTTGAAGTCCCTTAGTAGCTCCTTTTCCCAGTATTCACCTCATCCGTCCTTCCTGGTCTATCATTAGTTTAGCCTTGTTTGTGCTCTCATACGACGCTGGGAAATTTCAAGAATTCCTGGGACTCTCTCGCTGGTAAGTGAACTGCATATGTTAGGAAATGACATGCATTAATGTTCTTGACTGCTGTTTAGTTCATGAAGAGTAAAGCCAGTCTTATTTGTTATTTCTTTATTGTTTAGCATCTCTGTGGAACCAGCTCCCCACTACCACGTTACCTGGTGTCATCTTTGGGGAAAGAGTGGTGGTCACTCTATACGTTATTCCCCTTACTTTTGGTGAGCAGCGTCTTGTGAGTGAGTCACTATACCTCCTCCAGGAGTTGTTGTCTAAAAGTGGGGGGGAACTAGCTTCTTTGCTCCTGTGGAATCTCACGTGGATTAGACTTCAGATCCGACAGAAAGCCAAGCCCAAGAGTTATTTCCACCTGAGCAAAGATGAACACCGACTGGGCTAGCGCCCCTCTAGATCCCTCTCTCCACACATCCTTATTAGGTCCCTCAGTAGAGGAACTTGCGGCAGTTACTTGCGGCAGTTCTAGTAGAATTGCAATCTGAGGTAGGGAGGTTAAGGTCCGAAAATCAGAGATTACAGACAGAGTTACTACGATCAAAGTCACAGAATTCCCTAGACCCTAGGAACCCTGGTACAATTCCAAAGACCCGGAAAAGTTACATTCAGCCTGCGCATTTTTCAGTTCCGTCCCATAGTCCCAATCCCTCCACAAGGGTAGACCGCAACATACCTCCTGTTCATTTTACTGTTCATACTCCCAGCCCAGTCCCACTAGCTATGCCAGAGAGGTTCAACGGAGACAGTTCCAGATTTAGCGTCTTCATGAACCAATGTCAGCTACAGTTCCTGTGTAAGGCGGCATCATTTCCAGACGACGCTGCTAAAGTAGCATTTGTTATATCATATTTAGCAGGCAATGCTGCGGATTGGGCTGTCCCATTGGTAGAAAACAACGATCCATTATTATATGACTTTGTTATTTCAGGATAAGATGAAGAGTCTTTTTCGAAACATACCTTTATGCAGGCCAGCGATAATGCTCTTCTCAATCTTAGACAGGGATCCAAGGACCTACTTACGTATATAACTAACTTTAATAGGCTGGTAGCTGAGACGCATTGGCCTGTCGGAAAAAAGAACCTCTCTGTTTTACCGAGGGTTAAACGATGAACTTAAAGATTTGTTGTCTCAAATAGTGGATCCTCCCGATGACTGCTCTGCCTTCATAGATATGACGGTCAAGTTGGATCATAGACTCCATGAAAGGAAAGGGGAAAAATCACGTCTTACTCCTTCCAGATATATGATGTTAAGATCTGAAAAGAAAGAATCAAAAGACATTAAAGACGTTGCTGAGCCTATGCAGATTGGAGGACTGAGGAGCCCGCTGTCTGCGGAAGAAAAAGACAAGAGGAGAAAGAACAATCTCTGTTTATATTGCGGGAAAGGAGGACATTATGCTCGTGAGTGTCCAATAAGACCTCGTTCCGTTGCAAAGAAAATTGCAAGTAGTCATCTTCCTACTTATATGGAGGAAAACTAGAAGACTTGAAGAAAGCAGAGACCGATTCTTCAAGTGTTGTCTTTTCTAAGGTCTCTACCACAAAGAAAATCTTTCCCCTGGTACCAAGACATTTTACCTTGTCCATTACTTTGGTGATATCTCCTCAATGTCGAAAGAACATGTCTATATTATTGGACTCGGGGGGCCACAGGGAATTTTCTTGATATTCAGTTGGCCCGAGATGTCGGAATCCCTTTCTTATTGAAACCTCATCCTGAACCGGTGAGAGCGGTAGATGGGTCAGAGTTATCGTCTGGATTGATTACCTATCAGACTCCCCCGTTTGTAATGGTGTGTAACAACGGACATTCAGAATCTAT
The DNA here is from genome assembly GCA_963921515.1 of Calotriton arnoldi. Classification (NCBI taxonomy): domain Eukaryota; kingdom Metazoa; phylum Chordata; class Amphibia; order Caudata; family Salamandridae; genus Calotriton; species Calotriton arnoldi. Next base: position 2,870,349 of record CAWUFW010000090.1, on the reverse strand, counting down.
AGCCTTTGATCTGATAGACACCCCCAATTTTGGCGCTATCCTGGGGGTTCCCTGGCTGCAAGTCCACAATCCCCAAATAGATTGGGTGACTCGAACAGTGACACTAAAATCTCATCACTGCATGATAAACTGTTACCAAGAAGCAAGTGAATGGAACAGTTCGCTTTGCTGTGCTGTACATATAATGTCCACAGTTCCTGACCTTCCGGCGCACTATGAAGAGTACCTAGCTGTCTTTGACGAAGTTAAAGCCTCTGCCTTACCTCCGCACAGGAGCTATGATTGTCGTATCGACTTGGTACCCGGAGCAACATTGCCAGTCAGTCGTATTTATGCCCTAACAGCACCTGAAACTGAATACTTGCAGAAATACATCGAGGAAATGCTGGAAAAAGGGTTCATACGTCACTCCACATCTCCAGTGTCATCACCCATCTTTTTTATTCCAAAGCGAGAAGGGGGTCTTCGCGCGAGTTTGGATTATCGCGCCCTTAACAAAGTCACCATAAAGAATAAATATCCCCTACCACTTATTTCAGTTCTTTTGGATCAGGTACGAGGAGCCAAGATCTTTACCAAAATAGATCTTAGAGGAGCCTACCATCTCATTCGTATTAAACATGGAGATGAATGGAAAACAGCGTTCCGTACCAAATTTGGGTTATTTGAGTACTGCGTGATGCCGTTTGGTCTTTGTAATGCTCCAGCGGCATTTCAATTTTTTGTTAATGAAATACTACGAGAATACCTTGATGTCTTCGTGATCGTCTATATCGACGATATCCTGATTTACTCACAAACAGAACAAGATCATATTATCCACGTCACGAAAATCTTGAAAACATTGAAGGAAAACCAATTATTCGCCAAACTTGACAAGAGCACCTTCCATACGACCAGAGCGGAGTTTCTAGGATTTGTGATCTCTCCAGAAGGCGTACATATGGACCCCAAAAAGATAGAAGCTTTGGTTAACTGGTCTAGTCCCTGTACAGTAAAAGAGGTGCAATCTTTTATAGGCTTTGCCAATTTTTACCGTAGATTTATAGATCACTTTTCTGAATTACTAACACCCATTACTCGACTTCTGCGGAAAGGAGTACAGTTTGAATGGAATAAAGAAGCAGAACGAGCCTTCTGCATTTTAAAGGAACGGTTCACTACTGCTCCTGTCATCAAACATGCTGATAATACGCAACCTTATTACGTTGAAGCAGACGCATCCCAGTATGCGGTGGGAGGAGTTCTCTCGCAGAGAGATACAAACATAGGACGCTTGCATCCTGTTGCATACTATTCTAAAACCCTATTGCCTGCTGAACAGAACTACACAATTGGAGAACGTGAACTATTGGCCATCAAGCTTGCCTTCCAGGAGTGGAGACACTATTTGTTAGGATCCCCACATATAGTTACCATCTACTCTGATCATAGAAACCTCCAATATTTTCGGTCAGCACGAGCACTCACTCCCCGTCAAATGAGATGGGTTTCCTTTTTTAGCGAGTATGATTTCGTCATCACCTATCGCCCGGGATCTCAACATGGCAAAGCGGATGCACTCTCTCGACTTGGTCCAGAGAAAGTTGCCTCTCCTGAATGTTATCCCCCCATTTTTCCTGACAAAAAGATTATAGGGGTAGAATGCCATGGGGACGTCACTCCCTTGGGGTTTATAGACAAACTAAAAAAATACTACAGTACCATCCCGTCAGAAGAATGGGAAATAGATCCCCTGAATCAGATCAGAGACCAACTTTATTATCACGAAAACAGGTTATACATACCAACTGTTGCATTGCAAAGACAACTATTGCTCTGGTGCCACAATAGTTCACTGGCCGGACATCCTGGGAGTAGCAAAACCCTCAAAATCTGTCAGAGATGGTTTTGGTGGGAAGAAATGGCCAAAGATGTTATAGCCTTTGTCAATTCGTGTTCCACCTGTGCCCGACAAAAAGCATCACATTGTGCTCCGGCAGGGTTATTAAGAACCACTGCTGTTCCCCCTTCCCCCTGGCATTCCATTAGCATGGACTTCATTACAGATCTCCCTCGAAGTCAGGGATACAACACCATCTTCGTAGTGGTAGATATGTTAACCAAGATGGCACACTTTGTCCCTCTAAAAAACTTACCCTCATCCAAAGAATTAGTGCATATTTTTCTAGAAAATGTAATCAGATTACATGGCCTTCCTTCTATAATCATTTCAGACAGAGGGGCTCAATTCGTGTCCAAATTTTGGCAAGGCATGTGTAAGACACTGGGTATAGATCACAGACTCTCCACAGCTTATCATCCCCAAACCGATGGTCAAACCGAAAGAACTAACCAGACCTTGGAGCAGTATTTACGTTGTCTGTTAGCCACAATCACAAGTGACTGGTCCCGAGCTCTTCCTATGGCTGAATTTGCCTATAACAATTCCACGCATTCTTCTACTGGTGTGTCTCCTTTCTTTTTACACTAGCACAACACCCTAAATTCTTGCCTATTTCTCTTCCCTCAGAATTAGAGAGTATCCCTGCTCTTAAAGACCATCATGAAGTTCTTTTGTCCAACTGGGACAACGCAAAAAAAGAATTACGAGCCAAGGAAGCCATGAAACTACAGGCTGATAAACACAGACGTCCTGAACCTGCTTATCAAGTAGGAGACAAGGTGTGGTTATCAACTAGAAATCTGAGATTGAGAGGCTCTAAAAAATTGCAGCCTAGATACATAGGTCCTTACCTGATAAAGAGGGTAATAACGCCTGTTACAGTACACCTGCAGTTGCCAGACGATATGCAAATACACCCTGTCTTTCATTGCTCTTTAGTCAAAAGATACGTACCCCCTCTAGTCCCTGAGAAACCACCTCCCCCAATAATCATAGAGGGTGAAGAAGAATATGAAGTAAACATGGTTTTAGATTCCCGCAAACACAGAGGTAAAATACAGTATCTCATTGATTGGGTAGGCTATGCCCCAGAGGATAGGTCCTGGGAACCAGCTGAAAATATTCACGCCCCTGTTTTGATTAGCAGATTCCATGCACTCCATCCTTCTAAACCTCGCCCCGGGAATAGGCCTTTGGGTGGGAGAACTGTTAGGGTTCCGGCAGCGGGTGACCTAGTTTGAGAAATGTCGGTACCTTAATGCATGTGTATTTCCCTCGTTAGTTCACGGAGTGAGTTCTTTTTGAGACGACCCCTAACTGCTATAAGAGGCCGTCTCACCCAGCTGCCAATGCTTGGCTTACTATCCCTAACTAGTGACCACGCCCCCTCCGAGCTCCGATTCGAGTACCTGCTCTGTGGATTGATTCCTGGTATCCGGCCTGAACTTTTCTTTCCCGAGTTACCTTAGCAACTTTTGATACCCCCTAGAAGTTCTGTTCCCTCTCCGAAAAGCGTGGGCGCCGTTGATCCGCTCCTCTCCCCAACGGAGCCGGCCAGCGCGCCACGCCATCTTTTGCTGACCCGCCTTCGTGAGAGCGTGTGCGCCGCTGATCCGCTCCTCTCCCCAACGGAGCCGGCCAGCGCGCCACGCCATCTATTGCTGACCCGCCTTCGTGAAAGCGTGTGCGCCGCTGATCCGCTCCTCTCCCCACGGAGCCGGCCAGCGCGCCACGCCATCTTTTTCTGATCCGCCTTCACAAAAGCGTGTGCTCTGCTGATCCGCTCCTCTCCCCAACGGAGCCGGCCAGCGCGCCACGCCATCTTTTGTTTATCCGCCCTCACGAGAGCGTCTGCTCCGCTGGTCCGCTCCTCTCCCCTACGGAGCCGGTCAGCCCTCTACGCTTGAGAGCCCTTTAGCATTTAGTCTTTTTTGTTGAAGGCTAGGCTGCTCCGCTCCTTCTTCCTCATAGGAGCCGGTCAGTATTTCTTAGGTTTCCCGCACCCCTTAAAAGGTAGTGGACTCTCACTCTTTTGAATTAACCCAACGTAACCTTGAATGATTGTGGAAGTGAGTGGTTGTGTTTGACGTCCCTTAGTAGCTCCTTTTCCCAGTATTCACCTCATCCGTCCTTCCTGGTCTATCATTAGTTTAGCCTTGTTTGTGCTCTCATACGACGCTGGGAAATTTCAAGAATTCCTGGGACTCTCTCGCTGGTAAGTGAACTGCATATGTTAGGAAATGACATGCATTAATGTTCTTGACTGCTGTTTAGTTCATGAAGAGTAAAGCCAGTCTTATTTGTTATTTCTTTATTGTTTAGCATCTCTGTGGAACCAGCTCCCCACTACCACGTTACCTGGTGTCATCTTTGGGGAAAGAGTGGTGGTCACTCTATACGTTATTCCCCTTACTTTTGGTGAGCAGGGTCTTGTGAGTGAGTCACTATACCTCCTCCAGGAGTTGTTGTCTAAAAGTGGGGGGGGAACTAGCTTCTTTGCTCCTGTGGAATCTCACGTGGATTAGACTTCAGATCCGACAACAAGCACCCAGATCAGCCAAGAAATTGCACAACTCCGTCTCCTGGGGGTTGTCTAAGTGCAGGTTCAAATCCCCTATGACACTGAAATTGGCCGTCCTCGTGGCCAGGATATTAACAGTTTCCACAAGCGACGACCTAAACTCTTTAGAGGGTCCGGGCGGACGATATATTAATAGCCCTGACATGGTATAGCAGGCATTCAGAGAGAGCCCGAAGCGTGCGCACTCACAGCCTACTAGAGACTCTTTAACGAAAGAGCAGGTATAACAATATTTAAAAATCAGAGCAATGCCACCCCCTCTAGACTCTCTATTAAGGGTCACGATGTTGAAACCCGGAGGGAGGGACAAACCTAGCACTGACTCTGAGTCGGCGGATAGCCAAGTCTCAGTTAAAAAAAGGGCGTTGGGGGATTCCTCAGATAGTAAATCATAGATGTCGGAGTGGTGTTTGACTAATGAACGACAATTGAGGCTGAGTAGTTTAATGTCATTGTTAGAACGTGACATAAGAGAGGGGGGTGAATTCAGTGCCCAGGAATTGAATCCACAGTTCAAGCAGCAGAATGGGCCCTCCGGAAGGAGACCTAAAGGGTGATTGTAGGGGCGCATTGCTTTCCTAATATCCAGGAGATTAGCCGGGCATAGATAAGCCTGTTTTTAGCAAAACTGACAGCATGCCTGGCGTCTGGCGTCGTCCAGGTGCGGACGGGCGCAGACGGGCTTGCCTTAGGCGCGCCTTTGGCACGCCAGCGGCGCGCGTCCGCTGCGCAGTCGCGATCTCCTCATCTAAAATAGGGGAGATCGCAAGGCTAGTCCCGCCCTCCGGAGCCCAGCCGGAAGTGCGTCGCTATTACAGGAAATTATGCTGCAGAATGGAAAGAGCCCGCCCTCCACACAAACGGCGAAGCCGCGGTGGACCGGAGCGAGGCTCAAGCAGTGAGGGAGAAGTTTAGACTGACAGTGGGAGTCAGTGAAAAGTGCATTTAAAAGGTCAAAGTAAGTCACACAATGTTCGCACAATAAAACACAGTAAAAACACAATAAAACAGACGAGCGTCTAAAATGCCAAGTGCGAGGAAGGAGAGACGCGCAGCCTCACCAGTGTGCAGGCCTCAAGCAAGCAGGGGAGCCCACTGAAGCAGAAGACCCTCAAGAGGACCCAGAGGCTGAAGGCACCGAAGTTTCAAGAGTACCCCGAGCAGCTCACCAAGAAGGAAGGCCCTCGGTTCAGAGGATTCATTGAAGATGCTGTACTTGGTATGAAGAGATACTGGAGGCTGGAACTTCCGATAGCCTGAAGATCTCTAGAATGCAGAGCCAGCAAGCATTGGCACAGGCAAGTCAACGTGGTGCACAAGGGTTTGGTCCCAGCAATTCAGATGAGGGATACTGGCCTCAAAATTGCAGAGAGGGCAGGTCAGGCCTTGAGGGAGTTGCAGAACCACCACCTGTGTTACTGAGACTTTCGAAGTCCATGAGACATCAGGAGCAGCAGACCGGTCAGCTTCGTTGCGGTGCCTGCAGAGGCAGGGGAGTGACTCCTTCAATCCAAGGGAGATTACTTCGGGTGTCCTTGATTCCCACTGGTCTGTTGAAGATCTTAGACGAAGCACATACACAGATGATGAAGAAAACTTTCAGAACAGCAAGACCAGGAGCAGCAGGAGTCTTCCTTGATGCAGTCTCGGTTCCAGGCAAAGTCCAAGTGTCCAGACTGTCGAAGAGTGATGTGGTTTCAGGCTTGAGTCTTATCCCATGATGAATCTGAGGACCCCCTCACAAATAAGCCCTTAAATACCCTAGGAAACGGGTTAGGACGGCTCAGGGGTCCCTCCCAGAAGAGGGGCTGGACAGAGAGGAGGATACTTCCATGTCCTTTGTCCAGTTTTCCCGCCAGAGCGGGAGCTATGGGCTTCCTGAACTGGTTCAAACTGGAGTATGCAAGGAGGGCACCAAATGTGCCCTTCAAAGCAGTCTGCTGGCACTGGCAAGCGCCCCACCCCATCCCAATACACTAAGTCCTGTCTGGGGAGGTGGTCACACCTCCCTGCGACAGGAAACCTATTGTTCTACCTTCCCCTGCTAGAGCCTGGCTCTACAGCAGGAGGGCAGAATTGTGTCTGTGGCCGGCAGCAGCACTAGCTTGCTGTCAGACCCTGAAAGGCTGTAACCGGGAGTACAGGGGGGGGGTACCCTAAGAGAGCCCCCCAGTACATGGGATCATACTTCCAACACCGGAATCAGTTTTTTGGGCATGATTCCAATATGTTTGATACCAAACATGGCCGTGTTCAGTGCATCCACCATATAGTTAGACATCTCGTAATGACTGATGTCCACTATATGTATTAAAATGGCTGACTGTGCTTAGAAAGGCCGGAGAATCGAATCTGGGGTTTGTAGGGGTGTCCTGCTCATGCAGGGACACCCTCACACTTATAACTAAGCGCCATGGATTCAGGACTGATGGCCTGCCAGAGGGGTGGCTTATAGGTTTAAAGTGCAGTGACCTCAGATATAAGAAACCTTAAATCTGTTGTGAGGGGTGCTAGCACCCACTCACACAGACTTCAATGGCAGGCCTGTAGTCGCAGTTTGAGTGGTCTCTCATGGGTGTCACAATACATGCTGCAGCGCATGGGAGACCCCTGGTGTACCTATGCTCTGGGTACTTCAGTACCATATACTGGGGACTTCCAAGGGTACACCAGTAGCCAAATATGGAGGTACAGAAGTACATACCATAGTCAATTTAGGGAGGAAGCACAGTAACTGGGGTCCTGATTGGCAGGATGCCAGTCAGACTAGTCAAAAAAACATACTTACACCAGCAAAAAGTGGGGGTAACCATTAAAGCATATTCTATATTCTTACAATATTTATCAAGTTTCTCACTATAAGTGGTTTCTTACCGTTTTTCTAGCCATGCTCTTCAGCATTCATTGCTCTCTCTTCTCTTTCTCCATCAGTCTATGATTGGAGATTCCCTTTTTCAACTCTATTTCTCAGGATAGTTCCCTCAACTATCAGTGGGTGCTCTTTTTAGGTCTCTGCCTGCACCAGCGCTTGCGCTGGTCTGGCCGAGAGTTTTAGTAAGCGGGTTTTGGAAGTGCAAACACTGGCTTTCGGCTGGCGACCAGCTTGAGTTCACGATGGCGTGCACGCGCAGCTGGCATCTGGGTTTCCTATCTCTTCCTCATTTCCTCGTCATGGCTCATTAACTCTCTGGACTCTGATGTTTCAATCGCAGCAGCAGCTCACATTACCAACTGAGAGCCCTGGGCTACAGTCACATGAAAAACAACAGCGATTAGCATTGAAATGCAAGCTTTTTTTTGTCTAGTTAGAAATATTGCTTCGGTGGGTTGATTTCACCTTATATCGCTATTTGTTTTATATTGGGAGTCACAGCCTAATTACCAGTATTTTTGTCTTTTTTTTATATTTATTCGCGCAAAGCACAAAGCTATATTTAAGGTTACTTTTTCCGCGTCACTTCTTCACTCTATTTAAACTCCACACCCCCACTCTTATTGTCTCTCTCCTTCTCTCTCTCTCCCCTCTCTAATTCTCTCTACTTAATTAACTCTCCCCTCTCTATCTTTTTTAGCCTTTCATTCTCTCACCCCTTTATCTGTTTCTCTTTCAAACTCCTTCATTCACTCTCTCTCCCCTTCTTTCTCTCTCTCTATCCCGCTCAACTCTTTATTCTATGTACACCCTTTCTCTCTCTTTCTCTCTCACCACCCTCTCTAATTGGGCATTATATCTTCACTCTATCTCTCACTCGGCAACACCACAGCATCACTCAGCGAAACCACAGCATCAATCAGAGCCAGCACAGCATCAATCAGAGCCAGCACAGCATCAATCAGAGCCAGCACAGCATCAATCAGAGCCAGCACAGCATCACTCAGCACCAACACAACATCACTCAACGCCATCACAGCATCACTCAACGCCATCACAGCATCACTCAACGCCATCTCAGCATCACTCAACGCCATCACAGCATCACTCAACGCCATCACAGCATCACTCAGTGCAACCACAGCATCACTCAGTGCAACCACAGCATCACTCAGCACAACCACAGCATTACTCAGCACAACCACAGCATTACTCAGCACAACCACAGCATCACTTAGCACCACAACATCACTCCGCGCCACCACAGCATCACTCAGCACCACCATAGCTTTACTCAGCGACACCACATCATCACTCAGGGCCAAAACTGCATCACTCAGCACCACCACAGGATGACTCCGCACCACCACAGCATCGCTCAGCACCACCACAGCATCGCTCAGCACCACCACAGCATCGCTCAGCACCACCACAGCATCGCTCAGCACCACCACAGAATCGCTCAGCACCACCACATCATCGCTCAGCGCCACCACAGCATCGCTCAGCGCCACCACAGCATCGCTCAGCGCCACCACAGCATCGCTCAGCGCTACCACAGCATCACTCAGCGCCACCACAGCATCACTCAGCGTCACCACAGCGCCACCACAGCATCACTCAGCGCTACCACAGCATCACTCAGCGCTACCACAGCATCACTCAGCACCACCACAGCATCGCTCAGTGCCACCACAGCATCGCTCACCGCCACCACAGCTTCGCTCACCGCCACCACAGCATCACTCAGCGCCGCCACAGCATCACTCGGCGCTGCCACAGCATCACTCGGCGCTGCCACAGCATCACTCAGCGCCAAGACAATATCACTCAGCACCACCACAGCATCACTCAGCGCCAAGACAATATCACTCAGCACCACCACAGCATCACTCAGCACCACAGCAGTATCACTCAGCAACACCTGAGTATCATTCAGCATCACCTCAGCATCGTCTCCGCAACAGTCACCACCACCACCACCACCACCACAACCACCTCAGCATCACTCAGCACCACCTCAGCCTGCTCTCGGAATCTGGCATCTGTTGATTCTCCCCTAGCGTCTGGCCGCTGCTAGTGTTATAATACAGGTACTAGTTCCCAACCTTCACCCTCCGATTGTTTATGCCCCCTCAAAAAAAAGCTTTAACAAACAACCATTGCCAGCATTGCAAGAACAAAAGAAAACTGAGGAAATTTTTTATTGTAAATACTTTTTTAATATGGTCGTTCAGTTTTACATAATGCCTTTTTGGTCATATATAAAGTAACAAAAATGCTTCTGACACTTTTTTATTATAACTTTTCAGCATGCTGCACAGCAGCCACACTTCTCTACAGCACAGCTTGAAGACATTGGCAAAGTCAATAGCTCTGGCTAAACACTTATAAGGCCCCAAAGGCGAGACCTATTGGCTATGCCAATGCTTGTTCATTCGGAGTTGGCTGCGCACGCTTTGTATGCTCCTTCCATTTGGTTGTGAGTCTAGACTCTACGGGCTATTGTGCTTGGTCCTTGAAATTCCCCGATCTTAGGTTACATCCCTTTTGGGGGTTGTCTCTTTTACTGACTTTATACCGTGTTTCTCACGGTTTTATTGATTTCTACTCTCTGCGGGCTTCCCATAGTCCTTCCTGGAAGTCAGTCCTTCAGAGAACATCTTGCTTCACAGATAATTTTTTGGCTAATCTGGTTCTTTCTGTCTTTTGAACCAATGTCTCCGATTGGAACTCTTTTCTGAGGTCAGTTCACAGCCCCTCCTCCGGGGATGTTATTGCTTGGGTATCTATGGCTAAATGTCTTTATCAGATAAGCAGGTTACTTTTTGTTTTTTTCTTGGTAACGCCTAATCTGGTAGAGACCGGATCTAGCCGCAGGTTCTTCATCGACCCACCCATACTCCCCGCTCTGCAAACTGAGGGCCCAGTTGTCTCCAAGGTCCCCTCTTTGCATTCTACTACTAGTTATTTCAATCTGTACTTGTTGATACAAGATCTTATCCGTTTTGGCACACAGTTTCCAGAGACTGTTCTTTTAAGTGGCTCCGCATTGTTGGCGCATAAATAGTCACAGAAGAAACTGATGTCAGCGCATCGGGGAGGGCTTATTTGGACTCAGTTGAAGTCACATTCAGGAGTCAACGTTGCTGTGGAGTCGCTCGTCGCCCTCCACTGACGTGCAATGGTATTGCTGAAAATATTTCCCAGTCTGCGTGCGGTTAGATCATATCTCTACCCGATAAGGCATTACAGAAGGTAAGTAACGTGTTTGTTACTAAAAGTCCCCTGAAGGGGACAGGGACGCAGTGGTAATTCAAACTCAATATGCTCTGTAGAATAGCACACACAAGTATTGCACTAAGAAAAGACGCTATATATTGAAGCATTTATTTCAGCAATCTTGTTCTGTTCCTTAGTGCAGGAGTATTAACCACACAGAATATAATTAGAACAACACTAACACGTCACTAGCAGCGAGATTAATAAGAACATTTCTAGCATTGCAGTGTTCCCTACAGCCTAAAGACTACTTATATGCACTACACTGTGAGAGCAATGCTAACTTGCCTCTAGAATTTCTTGGGATTCAACTCACTGCATACCTGTTCACAGTGAAGAGGATGTGGTTAATAGACTTTGTCTGAGAGAAACTGTTCCCTCAGATGCAAAACACACATCAGCTGGACTCAGCTTCTCTCCTCTCTTTATCAACTCTCAGCATAAGGAAAGATGCTGCAGTCTTTCTATCATGACCTCTCGCGATAACCTGGGGCAAAGACCTCTCTGATTCTGTGGTCAATTCATGAAGTATATGTAGGCTTAACCATTGACTTTACCCTACAGAGGGGGACTTTACACTTAGTTCAAGACATAACCAGTATGAACCAGGACAATGAAAATGTCAACTCTGATTACATGTTTATTTTGCACATTCACTGTCAGATCTTGAAATGTAAATATCAGGAAACTGGTACCAGACTTGTCGCCTTAGGTATTAGCAAAGTCATTGTTTGGATGAACTGACACTTTCATGAGTCCCGCGAAAGATAATGATGTGTGGCCTATGGTCCAAAGGCAGGTGTGCTAGCTTAACATGCTCAAAATGGAGTCTGGCTTTTGTAGCTTTATGATTATACTTGATTCAGAATTGCTTGATTCAGGTTTCTGTGTCTCCACCACTCGCAGACCTGGGAACTGCAGCACCGTGCATGGTCCCATGGTTCCTGTGGCTCCGAAGACGCCACATGAAGCCAGCAGCTGCAGGCTGTCAGTTTGACTCACCTGGGGCTGCCTTCCACTATTCTACTGGGCTCATAGCTCTTGCTCCTCCTGCTCCAAAATGACATTCACCTGGCTGACGATTTGCAGCTGCCTTTTAATGCTTCTCCGCATCAAGTCCACTTCAGAATTTCATTCTCTTTTCTACCATGGGTGTTTCTTCTTTCATTCCTTTCAGATTTTCCCAATCCAATGTGTTTCCTTTTGTGTGATGTTTGATGTCATTTCCTGTTCTTTTACTGTATAAAGACTTCATTATAATCAGAGGGTATGATGCACCAAAGTTATGTTCCGTTTACTTGTTTCCTCGCTATCTCAACTTGCTGATCTGGACTCCTTGCTCCTGAAGAATTCCATATTCAGATTCCGTACTCCTGGTTGTCTTCAACCCTTTGAGGTCTTCATCCAGAAAGGAGGATTTTTACGTCGATTTTTATTCTTCTGAGAAGATAGCAGCTTCGCAAAGGCACTTGCCTACCACATATTCCAGTGTGGGGTGACATTGTGGCTTCCGGAAACAGTGACCTGTACATCGGACAGCTGTAGACCCGGTCCACATGTAAGCATCCAAACTTGGACAGACATCAGACAGCCTACAGTCCTGTGCAGTTGGAAGCACAATACATTTCTGAAGTTTGAGTGGGCATTCTACGAGGATGAAGAATGTCTCCAGGAGTATGAGCGCTTCAGACCCTCGCAGGCCTCCTGGGTGGGTTTGATCATCCTTAACCTTGGCATCCATACAGGCACCCAGCTATGAAGCAGGTGCTTGTGACATTCATGGATATATTGCAACAGATGATGGGCACGTTCCTGAAGTTATGTTCTTAGCAGCTTCAACCGCAGCCACGAACAGTACCAATGCTACCTACTCCTCCCCAAATACCAACACTTCTGCCACCACCCCTACAGCAAATTGACAGACTGCCCCCCCCCACCTTTGCCTGCTTTCACAGTGCTAAATCCAATTTTGGTTCAGTGCCCAATCCCACCAACCCATAGGGACATGGGGCACCAGTTATGTCTGACTCAGACTGTATATCAGTTGTGCATGAATAAGGTGAATTTTTGGGGGATGGGCAGGATGATGATGATGATAATGATGATGTGAGTGGCAAGACTACATTCTTCCTAAAGATGGAAGCAAATCGCCTACACAACTTGACTTGTCTGCAGATGACCTCACCCGCTTCCACACACCAATTAAAAGCGCAGCAAAAAAGTTTGATCTTCCCATAGATTCTTTGGAGCAACAATGGTTTCTATATGACTTCAAGGAAAAACCTCGGAAAATCACATGATTCATTCTGAACTTGGATTTCGTCTGGTCGGAAGGTCTCAAACTAATGAGTTCACCAGCCACAATTCAGGCAGTCATACCCCGCCTGGAGAACAAATATGAAGCACCAGAATATACCACAGCATGCTTGACTGTCTACCTGAAGCCTGACTCTGTCATTGTAGTAGCAGCCCAGCGTATATCAAAAAGCCCTGTCATTCTGGTTTCTGCTCCTCGAGACAAGGACAGCAGATGCATGGACTATTTGGGGATCATAGTCCGCTTTGTGGCTGTGACATCCATAAAAGTTGCAAATGCCTTGGCCATCTTGGATCGATGTGATCGCAAGATGAGGCCAGTATTTCATTTCTTATCAACCTTACCACAGAAGACAGAAGGGAAGAGGCTAGGACCATTAACAAGGAGGGTGTTAATGCATCAGCTACCATCATTAACGCTGCAGTGCATGTTTCCAATGCAGATTTTCAAAACCTAGCTGGAGCAGTAATCTTGTGCAGGCAGGGAATCCTCAATTCTTTCCCTCCAACTCCTCAAACATGCAGAGATATTACCACTAGTCCAAAGGAATTCTGCACCAATGTGGCACAGACCATTCAAGATGGTCAGGATACAGCCAAATATATCATACTGTCAGGACTGGACACAACCTACTGTTACGCAGAGCTGATTGAACTAGTGTGGTGCTCCAACTCCACACATGTATGGGATCCACAGGCTTTTTGAGTGGCATTCAATCGTCACTCATGGATATACCTTTTGACCGGTCTCACATTTTTGGTGAGAAGGCTGACTCTGGGCTAGAGCACTTTAAAGAAAGTCGAGCCACCTTGGTCTCTCCCATGTGCAAGGCAGTATCCCCAACAATCTTCCTTCTTTAGAGGCATTGTTAAGGGTTTTGCCTACAGACAACATCTAGGTCGACTACCCCAAAACAGGTACCGAGTTCTTCAGGTTCAGGGTAGGGAATCCAGCAGAGAGAGTCTAGGCCCACAGAGACAGCGACTCCCAGTCCCTAGCCCCTTCGGCAGCAGCCGCCAAGCTATAATAATAATCCATATTTGTAAAGCGCGAACATATCACCCCTTAAGGTTTCAAGGTTCTGGGGACCGTCAGGGAGGTTAAGTGAGCTATTTCCCAGAGTCACATGATGCTGAGCTGAGTTGAGCTGCCGCCACTGCCGGGGATCGAACCGTGAGCCCCACGCTCCATAGTCAGCTGCTCTGGCCACTTCGCAGCACCTCTTCTAGTTTGGTTTGTGCTTACTGGCAAACAACCACTCTATTGGAAACAGAATTAGGCATTTTTTCCTGGTCCTGCAGATAGTCCAATGGGGCTATGTCTTGCCATTCCTTTTTGTCCCACCACCTCTTCCGACTACATCAGAGAAGTTTACGGCGGAGAATTTGTTCATTTTGCTGCAGGAAATTCAGGCTCTTTTGGAGAAAGGAGCCATAGAGAGTCCCAACTTGGGAGACTGGAACTAAATGTTATTTACATTATTTCCTTGTGCCGAAAAAGAGCAGAGCCCTTTGCCCCTTTTTGGATCTCCGATCCCTCAATTTCTACATGCGGAAGGACAAATTCAAGATGTTCACTCTGTCTACTTTTTGTGAGTGCTAGAGCCAGGAGACTGGATAGAAGTGTTAGACCTGAAGGACCCCTATTTACATGCACCCATTGTGCAGGCTCACAGGTGCTTTCTACGGTTCATGGTTGGACAGTAGCATTTTTAGCTTGCTGCGCTCCTTTTCGGCCTCACCCGTGCCCCTCGGATGTTCAGTAAGGTGATGGCGGTGGCCAAAGCATACCTTTGCAGGTCAGGGGTACCAATCTTTCCTTACCTTGACGATTGTAGAAAGCAAGCCTGGCTGGCCACAGTCAGTCGTGGTCCACCTCCAGACAAATGTGAACCTATCATTGGCATTCACGGTCAATGTGCCAAAGTCACTCCAGACCGCTTCATAGAGGCTCCCTTTCATTGAAGCCATCTTGAGTATGGTGCATTTTCAGGCTTTCTCTCCGGATCACCAAGTCCAGGCCATTCAGGCTATGATTCCAATGTTTCAACCTTGGTTCTGGATGTCAGTGAGGGTGGCTTTAGACACTTTCCGGCCTATTGACCTCCTGCATCCTGCTTGCTGACCATACCAGATGGTATATATGGGCTCTGCAGTGGGATATGAAATCGCAGTGGGTCCAGCAGGGGAGGTAACCTGTAAAACTCCAACCAGGTTTCCAAGGAGAAACTGCAAATGACCCATCTCCCTACACCACTCCAACCTGACCATGGCGACAGATTGCTGCTGTGTTGGGGAGGCCTTCTGGGAGAAGTGAAGACCAGCGGACTCTTTTGAAGCTGTGGGTCATTCGCTTGACATTGGAAGCTTTCTGCTGTCTATCAAGAAGAGGCTGATTAAGGTCCTTGCTGACCACACTACCGCCATGTAGTATTGCAACAAACAAAGCGGGTGGACCCTGTGCCAGAAGGCCTTGCACATCTGGAACTGTTTAGGTTTCCTATTATCATAGTCTTTTTTAAAGGGTTCTCCCATTTGTTTGCCTTTTGTTTCCGTCCTGTCTGTTTGGTATGCTACAGTGGGATTCTAAATTGGTCCTCCATTGATGCGCTCACATGCATAGTTACCTGTCAAGACTGTTTCTAATGACCAACACCTCGGCATTTGGTGAGCTGCAAGCATTGTATGTCAAGTCTCTTTTCATTTCTTTTTTCCCGTCACTGGGAAAAAATAAAGTTTTGTCTACACTAAGCTTTCTTTCATTCCTAATGGTGTCACTTTATTTCGCAAGGGTCAATCGATCACTTGGCTGACGTTTTACCCATCATTTCATGCTGCCAAAGAGGAGGGAAACTCTAAACCTCCTGCACCGCCGTAGGGCTCTCAGGTTTTATATTGCCAGGATCCATGAGTTTCGAGTCTATCACCAACTTTTTCTTGGCTACGCAAGATCCAAAAGGGGTAATGCAACTCAGAAGTGGACAGTTCTTGCTGGTTTGTTCTTTGCATTCAGATCTTCTATGCCCTCAATCCCCTGATAAGAAGGAGCATCTTGTATGCATTAGGGCCCATTCCACCAGGGCAAAGGCTTCCTCCCCAGCAGAGTTTAAGGGAATTCCCATACCGGATATTTACTATGCAGCAACTTGAGTTTCAGTCCATACTTTCATCAGACTTTACTGTCTGAATTCAGAAAGTAAAGCCTGGTGAAAGTATAGCATGAAGCTCAAGTTGCTGCATAGCAAATATCCAGCATGGGAATACTTATGTCCACAGAAATCACCGTTTTGTAAGATCTATGTTGCAGGGCTTTTTGATTTTACCATAGCCTCAGACTCCTCTCCTGGGAGGTAATGCTTAACTATTAAATCAAGAGGTGAGGAATCTGCAGGTAGAAGTATCCATCAGTAGAACAAGTTGCTTACCTTTGGTAACAATCACTTTGGTGGATACTTATCTACATGCATACTTCTCACCAATCTTACATGCCTCTCCATTCGGAGGAGGGGTCATACAACCGTTAATAATGTCCCAAGTTAGTTTTGGTACACTGTCAATGCCTTCAGTCCTGTTCCCTCCTTTGAGGGCCTGAGACAAAAGGACAGGGAACTGATGTTGGTGTGCAAGCAAGATGCCCTGTACAACTCTCTGATATCATATTTAGAGTGGAACCTAAATTGAGTAAGAACTTTGGTGCCTCCTAACAGTGCAGTAGACTATTGCAGGTTTCCAGGTCCATTGGCTGGAGTAGGTTCAAAAGCTGAGGAACTCGATTTAGAGTATTCACCAGAATGATTGTTACCGAAGAACTTGCTTGTTCATCCATGCTCCTTTAATCCTACTGTAAATGAACAGAGCTTAACTGATTTAGGAAGGGCACCAGGATAATATCCAGTCAGTTACGCATGAAAAATTAATGTATCCCAGACTGCTAATTTCCTAGTCATTTGCTAGAAAGAAGCCTTTGAAAGAGCATTGTAAGTACCTAACAACTCCTTACATAAAACTGACAGTTCTAATTTTGCAGCGGGTTCAGATGGATCTCTAGCTAATCATCAGATAATCTTGCCAGAATAAGGAAACAGAAAAAATCAATCTGGACATTGGTCAGATCTTTGCCTGGCAAGGTATAAAGGCATATTCGAGGTGAGTACAAACCCCAACCATATCAAACCACTTAAAAAAACATGGGGAAAAAACACTATTCATGCAGGTTATGTATAATATTCTGCTGCGTTAATGGACTACAGCAACACACAAGCCCGCTCCTTTGATATAGGATGAGCCTATAACTTAGACCTGGTGAAAAGCATTAGCCGTTCACGTCTGTACTATGCAGTCAGTAAAGTTTTAAGGCACCATCTTGGCTGTATATTCTGCAATATGATGCAATAAGGCAATTTGAATGGAGTATCCATTACCCTGGCTGATCAGGAGAATGCTGAATGGACTGGCTGATGTGCAACATTTTTGCATTCAGTTTAGAATTTGGGATTGAAATAGCAGGAAAGACATGTTCTTGGCCACTGTTGATAAGTTCTTGATAAAAAGTCTTAATGTCCTAATCACCTCTATATATTTATTTCTAATTTTTCTTAATTGTAAAATTGTTTTATTGGGTTTTGTATTGTGATTGGTTGCAAAGCTAACAAGTGAACGTGTTAAATAAAAATCTGACTTGGAAGTTCTTTGTGAAATTCTGGTTTTTATTTGTGTTAGCCTGGTAAATGTGAGTGAATATGAAACTCTATGATGCATCATTTTCATCAAATGTATGTGTTTATTTTGGAATATTAGAATAATAATTTTCTGATTTTCTCATAGATTGGATCCTTTGAGCATAATCTTACCACAGACCTTCTAAATCATTTAGTATTTGTTCAGAAAGTATTCATGAAAGAGGTCAATGAAGTCATACAGAAAGTTTCAGGTAGGTTATGTTTTCTTTTAACTTGGACCATTAATATGTTTAAATTATTTTAGTGTTTCAGATATTGGTATTCCTTTGCCATCTAAGGTATTCATTGACAGATGTAGGCACCAATCCAATAATGTTTCTATGAGTATGTGACATAGTAATTCTTGTAGTACTACGTTACATATTTATAAATTAATTTGTAAATTTACTCCATTGTTTGAAATATGGAGGAGTATGAAAAATGTTTTCATGTGTGCCAAAAGAGTGATCATTAAAAAAGGAAGCCACCAAACCAGTAATTTGTCAGCTTGGAGGCAATTCACAAAGGCATTTATGAGTATGTGAACTAGTACTAGAGGAGTTTTTCGTCAAGTACTTAAAAAATAGTTTTTTCTTTCATCTGAACTTTGGAATCTGAGCGAAATCGATTGAAGAATTAGGAACCTGTCAGCGTCACCACAGTCTGGCAATGGTCCTGCTTCTTCATGACTCTGCAACCCCCCACCCCCCACATTTTTTTTCACTCATTACTGACATTATCTATGATTGCTTTATGTGTCCTTTTTATCGTATGTATAAGCAGCTGCTACTAATTTGTATAATTCACAACACATCAAAAGCCATTTCCAGTATTATTAGTCTTTTTCATTCATGTTTTCCTAATCATTTCTTCATTGTTTTGTAGGTCTCCAAGATTAGCCAGGATTCACTATTCCATATATAGAAATATTAAGATGCACAGCCTAATGAGTTGCTAATAAATAGCCCAATGCTTATTCTTTCATTCACATTTGATGTTTGTCTTTAAAGATTGATTCATACTTAAATCCTTTTTATGGTTATCTGAAATTATGATTTATTATCAAGCATAAAAATGTTTACAATATTCACAAATGCATTGTAGATAGCTTAAGTCCTCAACGATCTTTTAACATTGTGCAATAGATTTAAATTTGTGTTAAATTGGTATATTAATCATAAGCTTGTATTTATATCCCAATTGCATTTCGGACCCATGGGTACTTCGTTATGACTGCAAAAATGAATCAAACCAACATATAACAACGAATAATACATACAAGGAATAACAAAGTACAACTCACAGGCTCAATCTGTATACATGAAAATCATTCAGGACTGTTGTATTATAACCAACATAAGCTCCTATGAAAGCCTATTGCCTGTCATTGTATATACCCTAAAGCTCAAATTGGTCACTCAATCTCAAAGAGTTCACATAATCAGTGTTGTGAGAAGGACACTCAGAATATTATCTGAACGGTGCCCCACATGTTAGGCTGGCATATTACGAGGGAGGTTAAAATTATAATTTGTTTTTCTGTCTCACTCTAATCTGAGTAAACAGCAGAATATGTTGTTTTAATACAAATTTAGAAAAATATACCAATGAACATCTAATTCAACCAGAAAAATACTGTTAAAGCATGTGGCCGAACCAAAAGAATATGGTCTCTCCTGGAGGATCTGTGAACCACCTATTAAATAAACTAATATACGTTTCAGGCAATTTCTTCAGCAACGTCTAAGCAGGTCATCCAAATATACACATCCTCACCTATCTGATAGAGACTTCTAGCAGCAAATTTCTTACTTTTTTAATTTCCCCAGGCATCAGACTGGATCCAGAAGATTTTTCATCAGCAGTTCCGGAAGTGACGTTGCAGTACCTATATAGATGAAACCCAGGTGCGCTGACGTCCGTTCTTTTCTTTCCGTGCCAGCCAGTGCTGATTTCGGAGAAGAGCTACCCCACTGTTGTTTTTTGACCGGCTTTTTTCGACATTATGTCAACTATTTTTGAGATTTAAGTCCTGGTGTGTTGAGGATGTCTTCGCTCACGCCTGGTTTTACGCCATGCGGCGCCTGTCACCAACCAATGTCTGCAATGGACCCGCACCTCATTTGTCTTTGGTGTCTGGAGCACAACCACAACACCAAGTCATGCTCCGATTTCCGGGCCATGACCCCGAAGGCTTTGAGGGAGCAGTCCCTGAAGCTGCTAGCGGTCCAAAGTCTTCCTTGTCCCATTTGAAGTCCACAGGGAACTCAGGTTAGAGGCACTAAAATAAGAGCGAGAAGTTGGAGGCACAAAAAGAAGAGCAAGGATTCAAAGCGCTCTTCGAATTCTCTTCGTCCATCAGCCGATGAAACAAGAGAGTCTCGACATTCAAGGCCTTGCGCTTAGGCCGACGCTGCGCCTCCCCAAATTTCTTAAGGCCAGATCGACCTCTGCCCAACTTGGAGTTCTGTGAGCCCATGCGCCTCATATTTGGGCGGCCCAAACCCATCGATGTGCCTTCGGGCCCCGCGGGGTCAGAAGGCACCCTATCTGGTTTTGCGCCAGCAGCTCCGGCCCTGGCTCTAGTGGGGCCCAAAGGGATCCAGGCCTGGATCCAGGTAGACGCCGGTCGTGCCATCTCGACCTTTCCTGACGCTGGTCCCGCTGCCAATGCTCCGGCTGTGTCTTCCCTATTTTCATCCCTGACTCTGAGTTGGAATCGGAGGGGCGTCGCACGATGCCGACTCCGATAGGAGACTTTCCTCCTAGTTCGGAGCCCAAGACTTAATTTAATCAGCTAGGCCTCGGAGAAGACTGGGAGGGGTCACTGGACCCTTTAGAATACCAGCCCTATGAGGAAGAACAGTGTGGCTCGGCGTGGGGACCTGGGTGAGGCCAGCGGCCTGGATATGTCTCCAGATGCTGCTCTGCTTTCTCCCCCTCTACTGTGGCTACAGAGGATAAAGCTTTTTAGGCAATGATGCTGCGGGGGTGGCCGAGGTCCTTGACCTTCAGCTACACACGGTGACAGTCAAGACTAATCTCTTGACAGAGGTGCTGCAACCGGGGAGTCTCCACGTCGGAACCCTTACTCCCATTCAGTGACACCCTCAATGACGTCCTGTTTGGTACCTGGTCCAAACCCAGCACAGGGGCTCCTGTGAATAGGACGATTGCCCGCTGCCATCACCCTGCACCTGTGAACTCAGACTTACTCACGCAACACCCTACCCTTGAAATCTTGGTGGTCAATCAATCAATCAATCAATCAATCACAAGATTTGTAAAGCGCACTACTTACCCGCGAGGGTCTCAAGGCGCTGAGGGAGAGGAGGGGGGGTGTTGCCGCTACTGGTCGAATAGCCAGGTCTTGAGTCGTCTCCTGAAGGTCAGCAGGTCTTGGGTCTGTCGTAGGTTGAGGGGAAGGGTGTTCCAGATCTTGGCGGCGCGGTGAGAGAAGGATCTGCCTCCGGTGGTGGTTCTCCGGATGGGCGGGACGGTGGCCAGGAAGAGGTCGGCGGAGCGGAGCTGACGGTTGGGAACGTAGAAGGAGAGTCGACTGTTGAGGTAGGCTGGGCCGGTTTTGTGGAGTGCCTTGTGTGCGTGGATCAGGAGTTTGAAGGAGATTCTCTTGTCGACGGGGAGCCAGTGCAGGTTTTTCAGGTGGGGGGTGATGTGGCTGTGGCGTGGAATGTCGAGGATCAGGCGTGCAGAGGCGTTTTGGATTCTTTGCAGTCGTTTGATGAGCTTGGTCGGGGCTCCTGCGTAGAGGGCGTTTCCGTAGTCGAGTCTGCTGCTGACGAGGGCCTGGGTGACTGTTCTTCTCGTGTCTGTCGGGATCCACCTGTAGATCTTGCGGAGCATGCGGAGGGTGTTGAAGCAGGAGGAGGAGACTGCGTTGACTTGCTTGGTCATGGTGAGCGTTGAGTCGAGGATGGCTCCCAGGTTGAGTGCGTGGTCGGTTGGTGTCGGGGGTGCCCCTAGTGACGAGGGCTACCAGGAGTCGTCCCAGGCTGATGGGTTGGAGCCGAGGATGAGGATCTCCGTCTTGTCTGTGTTCAGCTTAAGTCGGCTGCACTTCATCCAGTCGGCGACGGCTTTCATTCCTTCGTGGAGGTTGGATTTGGCGGTGAGGGGGTCCTTGGTGACGGAGAGGATCAGTTGAGTGTCGTCGGCGTAGGAGATTATGTTGAGGTCGTGCTGTCGGGCGATGCGTGCGAGTGGAGCCATGTAGATGTTGAACAGTGTCGGGCTGAGGGAAGATCCCTGGGGTACGCCGCAGATGATCTCGGAGGCTTCGGATCAGAATGGGGGGAGGCGGACGCTCTGGGTTCTGCCGGAAAGGAAGGAGGTGGTCCAATCCAGGGCCTTGTCTCGGATCCCTGCGTCGTGGAGGCGTGTGCGTAGTGTGTGGTGGCAGACAGTGTCGAAGGCGGTGAGAGGTCCAGGAGGATGAGGGCCGTTGTCCAGCAGGATCCTGATGTCGTCTGTGGCGGCGATGAGGGCGGTCTCGGTGCTGTGGTTGCTGCGGAATCCTGACTGGGAGGGGTCCAGGATGCTGTTATCTTCGAGGTAGCGGGTGAGCTGTCTGTTGACGATCTTCTCGATGACCTTAGCTGGGAATGGAAGCAGGGAGATGGGCTGGAAGTTCTTGAGGTCGCTCGGGTCCGCCTTGGGTTTTTTGAGTAGGGCGTTGATCTCGGCGTGTTTCCAGCTCTCTGGGAAGGTCGCGGTCTCGAAGGAGAGGTTGATGACGTTGCGCAGATGGGGTGCGATGGAGCTGCCGGCTTTGTTGAAGATGTGGTGTGGAAAAAGGTCTGATGGGGAGCCGGAATGGATTGTGCCCATGGTCTTGATTGTGTCCTCGGTGTTCACGTTGACCCAGGCTGTCAGGGGGTCGTGGTCGATGGGGTGCGGCGGGTCTGATGTGTCGGGGCCTGTTGAGGTCGTCCGGGAGTCGAAGCTGTCGTGGATGTCGGCGATCTTGCGGTGGAAGAAGGTGGCGAGGGAATCACACAGGGCTTGCGACGGCGGGATGTCGTTGTCGTTGGAGCTGGGGTTGGAGAGTTGGTCCAAGCCTCCACCTCACATGGCACATTCCCTACCGCTCCCCCAAATAGGGAATCCAAGAGGCTGGACTCATTTGGGAAGGAGAGGTTTTCTTCCGCCGGCCTGGCATAGACGTTCATGAATACTGCATGTCTTTTGGGCCGTTATTCTCACACTTTGTGGGATACATTGCGCTAGTAATGCCACAGGTCCCGAAGGGGGCCCGGGCTGTACTCTCCCTAGCTGTCACCGACGGGAGAGATGCGGCAAAGTTCACTATTCGATGTGGACTTGACACGACTGACTTGCTAGTCAGAGCGGTTTCCACAACAGTGGCCCTTAGGCGCCACGCCTGGCTGAGGACTACTGGCTTTTCGGGGGATGTCCAAGCTTACCTTATGGACATGCTGTTTGATGACACCCGTCTCTTCGGAGACTAGGCAGATTCGCCGATTGAGCGTTTTAAGGATTCTTGTGCTACGGCCAGGTCCTTAGGCCTCTCTGCTGCCCGAGTCCACCTCAATCTGCTTTTCGCTCCTTTCGTGGCTACGGATGACACTTCCAGCTGCTCCAATTACCACCCAGCCGCCACGCAGGCTCGCCCACCTCTGCATAGCCGAGGGTGCGGTACTCACAGACCTCATGGGTCAGATGGCCAGCTGTCTGGTCAGTCCACCACCCTGTACTGCAAAAGTCTCCAAACCATCCTAGTCTGCCCCTTTACCACCATGGGCAGCCAGTTGGTGGCAGGATTCGCCATCACCTGCCTCACTGGCAGTCCATAACATTGTACAGGTGGGTTTTACAGTTTGGCTGAAAGGGCTACTCCCTCCCCTTCGAGGCTACCCCTCCCTGAATGCCACCATCTAATGATCAGCTTACGGAGGGTCATCTGTCTGTTCTCTGCAAGGTCACGGTTGTCTTGGCCAAGGGAGCCATAGAGAATGTTCTGGTGCCAGAAGTAGGCTGTGGTTGTTATTCCTGTTACTTTCTGGTTCCGAAAAAGAAAAGGAGAAATTCAAAATGCTCACATTAGCTCAGGTCTTGTCTGCCCTGGACCCGGGACAGACAAGATGATAGCTTTGGCTTGCAGGATGCCTATTTTTATATTACCATCCTGCCTGCCCACCAACGCTATCTGCCGTTCATGGCAGGTCACAAGCACTTTCAGTTCACCATGCTTCCTTTTGGTCTTACCAGCGCCCCTTGTGTGTTCACCAAGGTAATGGTGGTGGTCGCAGCTCATCTGCGGAGGTCAGGGGTTCCAGTCTTCCCCTACCTCGACAACTGGCTGCTAACGGTGGGCTCGCCCCAGGCTGTTGTCTCCTACCCCCAGACCACGGCATACCTTCTGAACTCGCTGGAGTTCACTATCAACGTGCCAAAGTCACACCTGACTCCCTCTCAGACGCTCCCTTTCATCTGAGCTGTTCTGGACACACTGCAGTTTCGGGCTTATCCTCCCGAATGACGAGTCCAGGATATTCAGGTTGTGATTTCGCTATGTCAGCCTCTATCCTGGGTTTCGGTGAGACTGACTCTGAGACTGCTGGGCTTCATGGCCTCCTGCATCCTGCTGGTGACACGTGCCAGATGGCATATTCAGGCTCTGTAGGGGGATCTGAAGTTCCAGTGGACGCAGCATCAGGGGAATGTCTCCAACATGGTCCCGATCTCGGAGGGAACTGCAAACGATCTGCAGTGGTAGCTAACGAACTGCGATTGGGTCAGATTCAAAACCCTCTGTCCTGCCCTTACCAGATATCACAGTAGTGACAAGTGCGACACTCCTGGGATGGGCGGCTATCCGGGAGAGGTGGAGATCAGACGACTGTTGTGGAGTCCGGATTCCGCCGGAGACATCAACCTGCTGGAGCTCTATGCGATCCAACTGGCATTGAAAGCCTTTCCATCAGGGGAAGTCTGGTACAAGTGTTCACAGACAACACCATCGCCATGTGGTACTGCAACAAACAAGGCGGGGTGGGGTCGTGGACCCTTTGTTAAGAGGCCCTGCATCTCTGGATGAAACAGCAAGGCATTTCCTTTTGGTTCAATACCTGGTGGGTTCTCTGAATGCTAGAGCAGATGAACTCAGCCAAAGATGCCTAGAGGATCACAAATGACGTCGTCACCCGAAGTGTCGCAAGGTCCCTTTCAGCAGTAGGGAGAGCCATAGTTGTATCTGTTCGCCTCCACTGAGAACGCGCAATGTCAGCAGTTTTGCGCTCTGGAGTTTCCTAGGCAGCGCTCTCTCAGAGAAGCTTTTCGTCTCGAGTGGAGATCAGGCCTCCTGGTCGCCTTTCTGCCCATACCACCCCTACCCAAAGTTCTCAAGAAGATCAAGAATGACCGGCCCAAGTCATCCTTGTGGCTCCAGAGTGGGCATGCAGAGTCTGGTATCCCGAGCTACTGAGCATGGCCATCGATCCTCTAATTAGGCTTCCTCTTCATGGACACCTTCTGTCGCAGCAGCATGGGAGGGTTCTCCACTTGAACCTGTCACCTCTCCACCTTCTTTCGTGGAGATTGAGCAGCAACAGTTGACAGCTTTTGGCCTTCTTCCCGAAGAATCTAATGTCATCTTGGTAGCTAGGCATCCCTCCACCAAGGCGATGTATGCCTGCCTTTGGAAAAACATTTGTGGCATGGCGTGCAGAAAAATCCATTGATCCCCTTTGTGGCCCTCTTTCTGAAGTTGTGCTTTTCGTTCCTTCTTTTGTCCTATATGGCTCTGCTCTGGGCACTATTAAGGGCTATCAGGGGCTGCTCCTCCGCTATGGCGCAGGGGCAGCTCCTCCTCTATGGCGGAGGAACGTCGCCCCACTGCTTTTAAGCAGTGAGAAACATAAAATGACAATAACTTAGAGTGATTGTCCTTTTATGTTTCATGTCCTGCTGCTTTGCGGCGGGCGGGTCGGCGGGGCTACTCTGCTCTCCAAGCAGGGCAGGGGAGGAGTGGTTTGCCCACTCTTGCCTGCACAATGACTGTTTGGTCGGCCCTCTCGGGCCGCCCAAACCAGTCCTGCGCACTTTCCCCTTCTCCATGCAAGCTGCATTGCAGCCTGCATGGAGAACATGCCCACCCCTTCAGCCCCTGGCTGAACGCCGTGTCACGGCGCTCTGACCAATCGCAACGCTGCATTGCCGCGTTGTGATTGGTCAGGGGAGGGAGCCTGGCTGCCTGCTTTCCTGTTCCTGTCCGAGACAGGAGAGAAGGAGCAGAGAAGACGCGGAACCCGGCTCAAGGTAAGAACTTTTTAAAATGTAATTCTGAACCCCCCCTGCGTAATTCACCCCCCACGACTCGCCCTGCGACCCCCCGCAACTCGCCCCACGCCCACCCATGCCGGCCGCGCCTGCCATCTATCTGCCATTTCTGCCTTTTTGTGGTTGCCTGGTCAACCCTCTTAGTTCAAGACCCCTACTGAACATAGGTTCCTCAAGGCTCTTACTCATCTCGTCCCTCCTTCACCATTCATAATGCCTTAGTGGGACCTTGATTTGGACTTCTTTTATGTGTGCTCCTTTCGAATCTCTACACAATTGTCCCCTCAGGCTTCTTACCTTGAAAACAGCCTATCTTGTGGCAATTACATCTGCCGCATAGTAAGTGAGCTGCAGGCCTTATCATCTAAGCCTTCTTATCTCTCCGTCTATCCTGACAAGGTGGTGCTTCTCACAAGGGCCTCCTTTCTACCAGAAGTCGTCACCCCTTTTCATGGAGGCCAATCTGTCACTTTGCCTACCTTTTATGCTCCTCCACATCACTATAAAGAAGAGGAGCAACTCCACTGTCTGGACCCAAATAGAGCGTTGTTATTATACCTTGATCGCACACGAGAGTTCTAGGTTACGACCAACTCTTCGTGAGGTATGTTGGTGCGAAGAAAGGTTGGCAGTGCAGAAGCAGTCCATCTTCAGATTGGTCGTGCCCTGCATCAAGATCTGCTACGCACTGGACAAGAAGCAGCCCCCTGAAGGTTTGCAGCTCTTTCCATCAGAGCTAAAGCTGCGTTAGCACTCGGAGTTCTGGGCCTGGATATCTGCCAGGCAGCAACGTAGGCGTCCCTGCACACGTTCACTAAACATTACTGTCTGGACAGTCAGGTCCACAGGGATGGGCACTTTTCCCGTTCGGTCCTGCAGTATTTTCTCATTTGGAATTAGTTTGCAGACCCTCCTCCGGGGATAGTATTGCTTGAGTATCTATTCAAAAGGTGAGGAATCTGCAGCTGGAAGTCTCTTTTGGATGAGTAAGTTACTTACCTTAGGTAACACCTTATCTGGTAGAGACTATATCTAGCCGCAGATTTATTACCCACCCATCCTCCCCGCTATAAATGGATTTCTAGGGACAGGTAAAACCCTTTTCAGGGCCCTAGTTTTGACACACCAGTGGTCAGTATTCTTCATGGCTCTGTGCTTCTGGTGTGGAAAGTTGTGAAAAGTAACGGACATCAGCGTGCCTGGATGGTGCCTATATAGGTACCACGACGTCACTTCTGGCACGGACGCGGAGCCGATCAACGTCACCTAGTGGCAAGCAGGGGTACTGCTCACGAAAAATCTTCCTGATCCAGTTTGGTGCCTGGGGAAATTTAAAAGGTAAGGAATCTGCGGCTAGATATAGTCACTATACTAGATGATGCATTACCAAAGGTAAGTAACTTGTTCTAACTTGTTTAATGGTTATTCTCAGACCCTCTCGCATTTTGCTATTTTGTGATCCGCAAAATCAGCTGAGGAGTGCGATGACTGGAATATTGATATTTTGGGGTGCAAATAAAGGTCTCCGGCAGGCAGCAAAAAAATGGTGCCATCTTATTGGCTGTATGCACACGTCACTATGTGGGGCCGTACAGCTGTAATAGCTGCCTGCTTCCTCCTGCCTTATTAGGAATTAAAGAAGCGAATGTACAATCGTGTCAATGGGCCCTGCCCATTGACACGATTATATACGTTTAGAGCTTCCATTTTCAGATGCGGGCACCTCACAGAACAAAGGGGAAAACAATGCTGTTGAAAGAAAGACGAGAAAACAAAAGTAGCGCTTCACTGGCAAACTCTGTAAAGTGGCGCTAATGTGTTTGAGTTTGAATAAAACCAATCTGGCCACTTTGTCTTGTTTGGCCATTTTTTTTCTTCTTTTTGTTTCTCTGTCCAGAAGCTGCACTTTGGATGGGAAAAATGTCTAAAAAAGACAATATTTTCTGCATTTTTTTTTCTTTTTTGGATCCAGTTCACAGGGGAACGAATGAAGAAAAGGAGAGGAAAAAGAGGGTAAGAGCCGTTTCTTGAAGTCATGGTTTTCAGCAGGTGAGGAGGAGCGAAATAGAGACAGAAACAGGGGAAAGAGAGAGAGAGAGAGAGAGAGCTACCAGCGGCCTCAGTGCCAAAAGCAAATATGAGTACAATTTTATCAGCACCCCTCAAGCCCTGTTAGATAGGCTTTTGTGAACATAACATGGTGCAAGTGGCCTATTTCAATTCATCTGAAGCAGCTGTAAGGATTCACGAAGCCTGGCCCTCTTGTAAGAGTCCCACAGAACCGAGTCATCACAAGCAGAGACTGCAGCAGCCCAGGAAGGTACACAGTAAGGGGCTCAATGGGAGGGAAGCTTTAAAACCGAATAACGATCCGTAACCTAAAATTTAAATTCAATAATGAATTGGAATACATTCACTCATTGAACTTTGCTTGCGGATTTTGCGCAATGCACTTACCGCTGTTGACTAATTGCTTTGAGGTTGTGAATCAGGTTACGCCATTGGCTGTCAGACAGTGTTGTGTATTTTTTTTCTTTGGTCATCGAAGATTAGCAGTCAATGAAATGCTTGAGCAAAGCCTAAGGATGGAGTCCTTGGGTGTGAATAAGCGACTGGAAGCAAGCAATGGAACATGTGTCTATAAAAGGCTAGAGTGAAGCCGCAGAGACAATGTGTGATCTTGGCCAAGAACCCATGATAACAAACAAAACAAGGAAGAGTAGGGCAGTGCACTATACACGAGTGGAGTCAGAGCCATAAAAACTAAGGGCAAGACCGCAAGTTAAACAGAAGATGGACTACTGACAAAAAGTCTGTTTAAACTGAAATCTCCCGCTTTCGTTCTGCGACTTGAAAACACCCATTTGCAGGAAATCTGTATATTATGGAGTACTTTCGGCGTGTTGGTATGCACAGTAAAAGAAATCTGTGGCAACAAACCTTCAGGCCAGCAAAAACTGAGATGGAGCTCATAAAACGAAAAGGGGCCTAAGTTCAACCAACAACAACCAAGGAGGAACTGATGAATAAGGGGGAGGGGGTGCTTTAAAGGGAGCAGAAAGCAGTGGGAGTTATTTTAAAGAAAATTGTTTTTTCAGACTGGAATGTATATTTTCAGAAAAACACTTATTTCAAATTATATAAGGAGAAAATACACCTTTTTCATTTTCATCTCTTCGTCTGTGTGTAGCTGAGAAATGGCACAAGCCACGAGATTTTTGGACATATTTATATTTGACACATCATTTTTTGCAACTTCAGACACTTTTATTTTTTTGCCAATAGAAATTCGCATTTTGAAGACTTGGGTATATAAATCCCAGTATGCAAAATGTTGCTGGCGAAAATATGTCAAACTGGCTGAAGGTGTCACACTAACCTGGGTCACAACAACACAGACCACCCACTATTGTACTCATGTGCAATTATTGTAATCACCCTGTGATCCTGAACTGTACATCCTCCTCTGATGCAAGAAATCTAGTGGTCATCTCATGCACAACAATTAGTGCTCTCCTTCTTCCGCTAGTGGACAGCACCTGATACTGCTATGCGGCATGTCTCCCAGTTCACCCCTGAGGACCCTTTCCCTGAGCCCCCAACACTAAATGCTCCCCTGAGTTGCATCACTAATGCTCATTGCTCTGTGTGCATGTGCGCTTTTATGTTAGATGGGCTTCATTGAAATGAATGGCGTTGGCCTGTGTTATGATCTAGCTGTGCATTTGTACCTGTTTGTTGTGTACCGCTTCATGCATGTTTTATACAAGAGCCACACTTACTCGCTTTGTCAATAACTGTTTAGCCAAGCAATTACAATTTTACTCAACCTATCTGGTTACATTTCAAAATGTGGAGTCCTACAGCAGATGGCTCTGGGGCTTGGATCCGCTAGCCCCAAGTCAGCACAGTGCCATAGCAAACAGGATGGCCAGCAACCCTGTGCTATTGTGCTTGTCTTAACCTATGATCCAGAATGTTACCACAAAGGAGAATATAGCAAATAAACACTCTCAGCCACTTTAAACATGCCTATTTCAAAGTGGAATACTCTGCTAAAACAGTTGCCATTGATTTAAGGCTGAAAAGGAATGATTACAAGTAAAATAAAGTGCAGCAATAATGCCGCCAAATATCCATTTTTGTCCCGCAAAATTTCCATGCTGGTTATGAATTGTGTCTCAGTACAGAGGCACATCAATACTGTGATACAGAGATACTTGATTTTGTGAATAAGAAAGGAGCGCATATTTAGAACTCAATTTTCATTATTCTCTTAGATTCGCACCATAGTCCAGATTGATGTTCCCTTTTTTCAGAGGGATTTCCTTCTGCTTTCACCTTATCACAGAAATGTTCACCCTTTTGTATCTCAATAAATTCATCCTCTGCTTTTTTGTTTCATATGTCAACACTAGCCCCCGGAATAAAATGCGGAATTCTTTTCCTTTTGTTTTAACATTTACTTTCAGCATTTGGCACCATTATTTTATTTGTCTTACCATACCAATTTTTGCTGGTTTGCACAGTTACTGTTAACTGATATTCCCATCACCATGTACTGCACCATTTTAATCGGCTTCACAAACCTTTGTGTTAATGAGCAGAAATCGTATGTTTTAGCAAAAAGACCCAAGTAGAGTGGGAAGTAGAAATCTTCAGTAGGTTACGCTCATGCACAAAAGGTACACCCTTTTAATACTGTATGGTTTTACATATAACGTTCATCTAGTTTTATCTGTCTTAAGAGAACAAAAGTGTAACATCCTGTAACAAATAACACACCTATAATTTTCACATTGTCATCGTTTAATCAAAAAGATTAGCTAACACTTAGACGCCTCGCGTGAAAAACTACGTGCATACATTTTGCTTCTTTGTCAGCTGTGAAGGTAGTAGAATGAGGTGCTGCTACATAAGTGCACATGATCACTTGTTCTTTAGGAAAAGATATCACATGCATATAACATCATAATATGAAAGAAACACGTTAGTTATAGATTCCTTACCTTAGAATTACCCCCAGGCGTCAGACTGGATCCGGAAAGTTTTTTCGTCAGCAGTACCTCTGCGCGTCGGAAGGTGGCGTCGGTCGGCTCCGCATCCGTCGTTGGCGTCGTGGTCGTCGGGATGACATCGCGGTAGCTACTTAGACACCGCCCTCGCGCGCTGACGTCAGTTCTTTCTTTTTCCGCGCAGATCCGGGAAGAGCGGTACCTCCAGTCACTTTTTGACTGAATTTTTTCTCGACTTCTTTTTCGAGTCTTCGACTCCTGGTGCACGAGGGATGCCCGGCTTCAAGCCATGCACTTCCTGTCATCGGATGATGTTAGTGACCGATCCGCACCTCGTGTGTCTCTTTTGCCTGGAGCGCGACCACGACCCCAAGTCGTGCTCTGACTGCTGGTCTATGGCGCCGAAGGCTTTGCGGGAGCGGCCCCGAAAGCTGCTCGAGCACCGGCAGTCGGCTCTGCGCCGTTCGAAGTCCCGGTCGCGAGGGAGGTCGAGGGACCGGTCGCGGAGCCACCACCATTCGTCCAAGTCTTCGAAGTCTTCGAACTCGGGGTCGGGTAAGTCGAAGCATAAGAAGAAGTCGAAGAAGCATCGTCGCTCTTCGACTTCTCCTCGTCGGTCGGCCGACCCGCCGAGGGACGCGGGTGGTGCCCCTCCCGCGGCTCCGCACGCGGAGCCCGAAGAGTTATCTCCGCGTTTCCCTCCCTTTCCGGGACCCGGAGCGACTCCCGCCCAGCTTCGTACGTTCTACGAGGCGATGCATGCCATCTTTGGGTGGCCCGAACCCGCCGGCGCGCCTTCGAGCCCCGCGGACTCGGTTGGGGGGCCTAGGCCTTCTCCGCCGGCGGCTCCGGCCCCGGTGCCGCAGGCCCCCCTTGGATCCAGGCCTGGATCCGGATCGGCGACGGTTGACCTGATTACGCCTCCACCGGCGCCGCTTCCTCCGGCACCACTACCGCGTTCAACGCCGGTCGGCCCCCCGGCCTGCATCGACCCCGGCCTCCATCCTGACGTGGACCCGGAGCCGGACCCGCGTCGTCCGACACCGGATCTGGCGCCGGGTGGGGTTTTTGTGCCCCTGTTCACTCTTGGGGTCCCTTTTTGACCAGAATGGCACCCAGAGGATGAGGAGGAGGACTGGGAGGGGTCAGGTGACCCTCTGACTGACCAGTTGGACAGTGAACAGGACTGGAGAGAGGAACTGGGGGATGCCAGTGGTTTGGACACCTCCCCTGACCTTGGCATGTTGTCTCCTCCTACCGTGGCTACGGAGGAGGGAGCGTCATACGCAGTGGTGTTGCATAGGGCGGCCGAGGATCTCAACCTCGAGCTTCCTACAGTGGCGGTCAGGACTAACCTCCTGACAGAGGTGCTTCAACCGGCTGCGAGCTCTTCGGAGCCCTTGCTGCCGTTTAATGAGGCCCTCACCGACGTCCTTTTGGGCATGTGGTCCAGGCCCCACACGGGGGCTCCCGTGGACAGGATGATTGCCCGACGCCACCGCCCGGCTCCGGGCGACCCCACTTTCTTCTCCCAACACTCCACCCCGGTGAGCTTGGTAGTCCAAGCCTCCACTTCCAAGAGCGCATTCCCTACTGCTCCACTGGAAAGGGAATCCAAGAAGCTGGACCATCTTGGAAAAAAATTTTCTCTTCCACCAGCTTAGAACTGCGGTCGGTAAACACTGCGTGTCTCTTGGGCCGTTATTCCCACTCGGTGTGGGATTCGGTTGCGCAGGTGCTGCCTCAGTGTCCGGAGGAGGCCCGGGCAGTGCTCTCCCAGGCTGTCGCCGCCGGGAGGGATGCGGCGAAGTTTACCATCCGTTGTGGGCTGGACACCGCCGACTCTCTGGGCAGGCCCATTTCAACGTCAGTAGCACTTCATCGCTACGCCTGGATGAGGTCGACTGGCTTTTCAGGGGATGTCCAGAACACCTTGATGGACATGCCCTTTGATGGCCGTCGCCTTTTTGGCGACAAAGCAGACAACGCCCTAGAGCGTTTCAAGGACTCACAGGCTACGGCCAAGTCCTTGGGCATCTCCACCCGCCCTGCGCAGTCTGCCTTTCGCGGCTACGGATGGGGTGCCCCACTACGTCCCACCCAGAGCCACAGGCCGCAGCAAGTTACGCAACCTTCGTGCGGCCGGGGACGTGGGAACAACCGTCGTGGTTCCGGGGGCCAGCGGGCGGGCCAGTCCACCATCCCCCCTCTGCAGCAGCCTCCAAACCCTCCTAGTCCGACCTTTCAGGCCCATCAAACGCCAGTGGGCGGCAGGATTCGCCATCACCTCCCCCACTGGTGCACCATCACGTCGGACAGGTGTGTTTTGCAAATAGTCCGAAGGGGCTACTCCCTCCCCTTTGAGACT
Organism: Calotriton arnoldi; assembly: GCA_963921515.1. NCBI lineage: Eukaryota > Metazoa > Chordata > Amphibia > Caudata > Salamandridae > Calotriton > Calotriton arnoldi. The sequence continues at coordinate 2,836,993 of CAWUFW010000090.1, read as the reverse complement.
AGCCCTCCAGCCATGCCACCGAGATACCACCGCATGTCGGAGGATCATCTGGCCCTTCTCCAGCAGGAGGTTACGGCTCTCTTGGCCAAGGGAGCCATCAAGCGCGTTCCTGTCCCAGAAGTAGGTTGTGGTTGTTACTCCCACTACTTTCTGGTCCCCAAGAAGGACAAGGGCCTGGGTCCTATCTTGGATCTCAGGGACGTCAACCGCTTCCTCCGGAAGGAGAAGTTCAAGATGTTGACGCTTGCTCAGATCTTGTGTGCCCTCGACCCGGAAGACTGGATGGTAGCTCTGGACTTGCAGGAGGCTTATTTTCACATCCCCGTCCTGGCCCGCCGGCGTTACCTACGGTTTACGGTAGGCCACGAGCACTTTCAGTTTACCGTGCTCCCCTTTGGCCTTACCAGTGCCCCTCGGGTGTTCACGAAAGTGATGGCGGTGGTCGCAGCTCATCTGTGCAGATCAGGGGTTTCAGTCTTCTCCTATCTCGACGACTTGCTGTTGAAGGGTGGCTCGCCCCAGGCAGTCGTCGCCCACCTTCAGACTACGGCCGACCTCCTGCATTCGCGGGGGTTCTCCATCAATGTGCCGAAGTCACACCTGATTCCCTCTCAGAAGCTCCTCTTCATCGGAGCGGTTCTGGACAGGACGCGGTTTCGGGTCCATCCTCCCGAACAGCGAGTCCTGGATATTCAGGCTATGATTCCGATCTTTCAGCCTCTATCCCGGGTTTCGGTCAGAATGACTCTGAGGTTGCTGGGCCTCATGGCCTCCTGCATCCTGCTGGTCGATCATGCCAGGTGGCATATGCGGGCTCTGCAGTGGGACCTGAAGTTCCAGTGGGCGCAGCATCAGGGGAATCTGTCCGATTGCGTCCAGATCTCGGAGGGCACTGCACAACAACTGCAGTGGTGGCTCACGAACCGGGATTGGGTCAATGGCACATCCCTCTCCCTTCCTGAACCAGACCACACTGTGGTGACGGACGCATCCCTTCTGGGATGGGGCGGCCACATGGGAGAGGCGGAGATCAGAGGCCTCTGGTCTCCGGCGGAGTCTGGGCTCCACATCAACCTTATGGAGCTCCGGGCGATTCGTCTTGCACTGAAAGCATTCCTTCCCTCTGTCCGGGGAAGAGTAGTGCAGGTGTTCACAGACAACACCACCGCCATGTGGTACTGTAACAAACAGGGCGGGGTGGGGTCGTGGACCCTATGTCAAGAGGCCCTCCGCCTCTGGACATGGCTGGAACATCAGGGCATATCCCTGGTGGTTCAAAACCTGGTGGGTTCTCTGAACGCCAGGGCGGACAAACTCAGCCGCAGGTGCATGATGGATCACGAATGGCGTCTTCACTCGGAGGTGGTGCAAGGTCTCTTTCAACAGTGTGGAAAGCCTTGGTTAGATCTATTCACCACCGAAGAGAACGCGCAATGTCAGCAATTCTGCGCGTTGGGATTTCCAAGGCGGCAGTCGCTATGCGACGCTTTTTGTCGCAAGTGGAGTTGCGGTCTGTTGTACGCCTTTCCACCTATACCACTTCTGCCCAGAGTGCTCAAGAAGATCAGGCTCTGTGGAAATGTACCTTTTTAGGGGTACACTGGTGCAGGGTCACCCTCTTGTCCACGGGTTCAAAAACCAACAAAATAGAGATCAGCACTGGAGTTGGAAATAAATAACAAGTTTATTAATCACTCATGAGTGGAACCACATCCAACAACACTCTCAAGTGTTGCAGGAGGTGGCACCCTGAACTCACAAACCAGCGTCCTTATATACTGCCTTTTTGCAATGCAAGCATATGGACAGAATTGGAAGAAACAAGTTTAGAAATAGCTATCAGCAAACAAGGGCAAATGAATAACCACTTGGTCAGCAAAGTGAGAGGGGGAAGCAGAAATGCTTATGGCAGTGGTAAACAGTCAACAGATAAGTCTAAAACCAGGTGCACCGTCAGCTACAAACCCGCAGCACATACATTGCTTTAGCTGAGTCAGGAAGTCACTAAAATAGATAACACAAGCAAAGTGAAAAAAGACAAGCAGCAGAGGACGGAAGAATTATGAAGGAAACAAAATGGACACCATAGCGAAAATGGCTGTAGCTTATGCCAACGTAAAAACACGTTTCCACAGCTCGACCGGGCCCAAGTCATTCTTGTGGCTCCGGATTGGGCACAAAGAGTTTGGTATCCCGAGCTGCTCAACATGGCCATCGATCCTCCGATCCGACTGCCTCTTCGGGAGGATCTTCTGTCTCAGCAGCAGGGGACGGTCCTCCACCCGAACCTGTCCAGCCCCCACCTCCTTGCGTGGAGATTTAGCGGCGGCAGTTGACGTCTTTCGACCTGCCTCCTGAAGTCTGTGATGTAATCTTGGCAGCCAGGTGTCCCTCCACTAAGACGGTATACGACTGCCGGTGGAACAAGTTTGTGGTATGGTGCGCAGCAAAGGCTGTGGATTCCCTTTCTGCCCCTCTTTCTGAGGTTCTCTTGTTTCTTCTTTCTTTAGCCGAGCAGGGCTCTTCTCTGGGCACTATCAAGTGCTATCTTTCGGCCATCTCTGCCTTCCTTCGGCTTCCAGATCAGCCTTCCCTTTTCAAGTCCCCGGTTGTAAGTCACTTCTTGAAAGGCATAACTCATCTCTTTCCTCCTATTTCCTTCGTTATGCCTCAGTGGGACTTGAACCTGGTTTTAACTTATTTAATGTGCGCTCCCTTTGAGCCGCTTCACAACTGTCCCTTAAGGCTCTTGACTCTCTAACTGCGTTCCTGGTAGCCATCACCTCTGCCAGACCAGTGAGTGAGCTCCAGGCGCTTTCTTCTAAGCCTCCGTTTCTCTCTGTACATCCGGACAAAGTTGTCCTTAGGACTCGTCCATCCTTCCTGCCCAAGGTTGTCACTGCCTTCCACATCGGGCAGACTATCACTTTGCCCACCTTCTTTCCGCCTCTGCATCCTTCAAAAGAGTAAGAGAGGCTCCACCGTCTGGACCCAAAACGTGCGCTTTCTTTCTATCTGGATTGCACAAAACAGTTCCGGGTGGATGACCAACTCTTTGTTGGCTACGTGGGTGCCAAGAAAGGTCGGGCCGTACACAAGCGAACCATTTCTCGATGGGTCGTTTTGTGTATAAAAGCATGCTATTCTCTGGCTAAAAAGGAGCCTCCAGTGGGGCTACGTGCCCATTCCACCAGGGCGACGGCAGCCCCTACTGCCTTGGGAAGAGGAGTTCCTCTACATGACATCTGTCAGGCAGCTATGTGGGCATCACTGCACATGTTTACAAAACATTACTGTCTGGACAGCCAAGTCCGGAGAGACGGCTTCTTTGGCCGTTCTGTTCTCCAGGACTTTCTGGTGTGATCTTGGTTTGCAGACCCACCACCTGGGTTGGTATTGCTGGGGTATCTATTCTAAGGTAAGGAATCTATAACTAACGTGTTTCTTTCAGATGAACAAGTTACTTACCTTCGGTAACGATAAATATGTAAGAAACGTTAGTTATAGATTCCTTACCGCCCCACCCATCCTCCCCGTTCTGCGAACTGATTTCTAGGGTTAAGGATATCCTTTCAGGGCCCTAGTTTTGTGCACCAGTGGTCAGTGTCTTGCATGGCTCTGCGTTTCTGTTGCGGAAAATCGTGTACAGAACTGACGTCAGGGCGCGAGGGCGTCGTCGAAGTGGCTACCGCAACGTCATTCCGGTGACCACGACGCCAACGACGGACGCGGAGCCGACCGACGCCACCTTCCGACGCGCAGAGGTACTGTTGACGAAAAAACTTTCCGGATCCAGTCTGATGCCTGGGGGTAATTCTAAGGTAAGGAATCTATAACTAACTAATGTTTCTTACAGATATATTGTTACCAAAGGTAAGTAAATTGTTCAACATGTATGTTGAGTCTGCAGCATTCAAGTGGTAGCACATAATGCCCAAGTTTAAAGAGATCAGTGGCATCTCAGAATGTTGGAAGGGCTATGAAGTAATGTCCCAACAGTGCAAAGTCCATCATTCCACTCTGAGATTGTCTACAAAGGGAAAAAGTCCAAGATGGTTGCCGTTCTTCCCAGAAGTGAGTCACAGCAAATTCCCCTTAACCACAGACTATATTATTTAAATAACGCTCACAGAGATCACAAAGGAAGGTAACTACAGATCAATTTGCTAAAGGTTAGAGTTCATAATTCTGTCATTTGTCAATTACTGAAAACGTTTGTGGAAGGGTAGTCATGAGAATGCCACTCCTTTCCAAACATAAAAATCATTGCTTCACTGCTTAGGCTTTCAAAACACCACCTGAATGAACCACAAAATCTCTGGATCTGAAAGAGACACGTTAGTGACAGATTCCTTACCTTAGAATATCCCCAGGCGTCAGGCTGGATCCGGAAAGTTTTTGCGTAGCAGTACCCTTGCGCGTCGGTAGGCGGCGTCGTGCGGCTACGCGTCCGTCGTCGGCGTCGTGATCGCTGGGATGACGTCGCGGGCAGTACTTAGACGCCGCCCCTGCGCGCTGACGTCAGTTCTGTACACGACTTTCCGCGCCAGGAACGCAGAGCCATGCAAGAAGCTGACATAGGTGTCTGAAAAATACTAGGGCCCTGAAAGGGATGTCCTTAACCCTAGAAATCAGTTCGCAGAACGGGGAGTGTTGGACTTGGCCCTTTTTGCAGGGTCATCCCTGAACTTTTTGCCTTCCTCCTGTATTTTCTCTGACCTGTTTTTGTTGGTTTTATGACTCTGGGCACTTTACCACTGCTGATCAGTGCTAAAGTGCATATGCTCTCCCCATGATATATTGTGTGATGGATTAGTGACTCCATGATTGGATGATTGGTTTACTTGTCAGTCCCTAGTACAGTGCACTGAGTGTGCCCAGGGCTTGTAAATCCAATGCCGCTGGTGGGCTTGCAGCACTGGTTGTGCCACCCACAGAAGCGGCTTGTAAAATGTGCCTCAGGCCTGCCATTGCAGAGCCTGTGTGCAGCCTAGGGCTGCCATGTCGACTTGGTGAGTACACCCACTTACCAGTCCCTAAACCTTCCCTTTACTGCATGTTGGTCACCCCTAAAGTAGGCCCTAGGGCAGGGTGCATTGTAAGGACAAGGTAGGACATGCCCTGGTGTGTGTGGCATGTCCTAATAGTGAATTACAGCCATTTTCGTTTTTCACTATTGCAAGGCTACCTGCTCCCCATAGGCCAGAATGGGCAGACTGACTATTACACCTTATAGTCAGAACTGACCCAGGGAACATGGTAGAAAAATGAATTTAGTATGCCTGAACTCAGAATGATAAAATACATCTTTTAGTGAAGTTGGTTTTAACATTCTGTGTTTGAAAATACCACTTTTAGAAAGTGGGTATTTTCTTGCCTAAACTTCCAAGCCTGCCTCTGCTAGGTTGTGTATTCCTTGTCTGGAGATTGAGTGACAGGGGCTGGGGGTGGCTACAGGAGACAGGGTGAGTCAGCACAGGGCTGAATAGAAAGATCTGCATCCAGAGTGGAGGGAGGAGTTGCACCTGGGTCTGAATAGGGCTGTGCCTGCCTTCCACAATGCTGGCTCCACCTCCTGCCGGGCGGCTGAGCACCCTGCCCCACATTCTGAAAGGAAAGAAGGAGTCAGAAAAACAGAGTGCTCCAGGACTGACCAGAACTGGTTTTGACTAGGCAGAGGCCTCTCTGCCTTCAGAGAACAAAGGAAAACTGTGTATAAAAAGGGGACCCAGACCCCTAGGAAATTAGATCACTTTGGGAAAACAAGAAGAAACCTTTGCTGAGGAGAGGAACCAGAAGAAACTGAGGAGAGGACTATCCCTAAGCTAGAGGGATCTGCCTGCAGTGGTTGCCTGACTGCCAAAGGAAGGAGAAAGGACTTTGTGTGCACTTTTATTCAACTTGTGAAGGATCTCCAAGGGCTTGAGAAAAGAGCTTGCCTCCTGCTGAAGTCTCAGGGACAACAGACTTCAACCACCAGCTCCCCAAGAATCCTTTGGAAGTGCCTGCTGCTGTTTTGGGCCTTCTGAAGGGACTGCGTGTCGCAAGGAGCTGGAAGCGCGACTCAAGAGGGAGAAGCGTGTCGCCGTCGCAGCCGCCGCCGTCGCATCACGGAGATGACGCCGCTGTAGCTGTCGCATTGCACCGCATCTCGAGAAACGTCCCGCAACCCCGAAGAAGCGTGTCGCCGTCGCAGCCGCTGCCGTCGCATCGTAGATGTCGCCGCTGTAGCTGTCGCATTGCACCGCATCAAGAGAAGAGTCTCGCATCGAGGAAGAAGCGTGTCGCCGTCGCAGCCGCTGCCGTCGCATCGTAGATGTCGCCGCTGTAGCTGACGCATTGCACCGCATCGAGAGAAGCGCCTCGCATCCACGGAGAAGCGTGCCGCCGTCGGAGCTGCTGCCGTCGCATCACGAAACAAGGGTGTCGCCGCTGCAGTTGTCGCATCGAGCGGAAGCGTCTCGCAACGTTGGAGAAGAGTGTCGCAGCCGAAGCTGTTGCCGTCGCATCGCTGAACAAGGGTGTCGCCGCTGCAGTTGACGCATCGAATCGAGACTTCTCGCAACATCGGAGAAGCGTGCCGCATCAGGAAGAACTTGACGTCTTTATTTCTTTGCACCAGAACTTTGTCGCATTTCCATCGCTGCAACATTGCTTGTTGTGGAAGCGTCCCGCATCGTAAGGTACCTTGACTTAAAGTGTCGCATCTTAAGAACTGAACTGAACTAAGCTAAAACTACCATTTTAAGTACAGTATTGTGGATTTTTGTCGTTTATGGTCTTGTGTTAAAACTATATAAAGAATACTTATTTTTGATATAAAACCTTGTGTGGTGTCCATCTGTAGTGTGTCACTAGATTACTGTATGTGTTCACAAATGCTTTACACACTGCCTCTGAGATAAGCCTGTCTGCTCGTGCCAAGCTACCAAGGGGTGAGCAGGGGTTATTTTAGGAGTGTACCCCTTTACCCTGACTAGAGGCGAGGGTCCCTATTTGTCACAAGTACCTACCTGTGCCAACTAGAGACCCCCAATTCTAACATTGGTGGCAGCGGTGGGATTCTGGACTTGCATTTGTGACTCATGTACAGTGATTGGTGAACACTACTAGTGAGTGCAGACCAAGCGCAACCACATACTGTTTTTCTGTTTTATGGTGTCCTCCTGGAAGTATTTTTGATACCATGACCCTGGTTAGTTGTTGCAAAATGGAACTCATCTTCTGGCACATGTTTGTCTACACAATGAAGGAACTACGTGTGTTTTGCAAGGAAAGGGGGCTGCCTGTGAAGAGAAGATCCAGGGAGGATCTAGAGGCATCCCTATTCCAGTATGAGTTACCCAGCTGGAAGGCAACGCTACCAGTTGAGTCTGAGAAGGAGGAATTCCCTAGAAGTGAGGGAGAAACAGAAAAACATAGCTGGCTTCTGGCGTATGAGCAGAAGCTGAGAGAGATTGACGAAGAGCTGAGAGAGCTTGATGAGGCTCAGAGGGCCTTAGCCCAAGAAAAAGAAATTTGGGCAACTCAGGAAGTGAGCTTTGCTGAGTTGGAGGTGGAGTCCAGCTCAGATGGTGGCAGCAAAATTAAGTTATTCAGTGCTGAGAGAGTAGTGCACACACCCAGAGATGTGGCGCCTGACTTGGAGGGGGTTAACATACACCAGGAGGTTCAAGGACATGAGGTAGCTCCAGTAGTGCGCAGTGTCCCTGAGAGGAATAGGGAAACTGACACAGGGAAGCATGGTCCTAGTGGTGGGAGGGACACTCTACTGACTCTAGATGAGAGGTGCAGGGAGAGGGGTTCCCCCATGGTTGAAGTCCTGGTATGTGAGTGTGAAGACTGCCCAGAAGAGTGTGGGTTGAGTGACAGAGACAGTCAGATACTGTCTTGCCAATCTCAGAAGAGTGGTGTGGGGTACGTGTGCGAGGCACTGGATGGTGAGGTGAAGGATAGTTTGGTTAACCCCTGTGGGGGACTGTGTGATCCAATTTTGGGAGAGCATATTGTAAGTCCCTGTTTTCCAGAGCTATGCCAACACCTGTTGGAGCGTGAGTTCTCTGACCTCAGGGAGCTCACATTGGAGGCAGACCTTTTGGTGGATTCCAGAGGGTCTGAAGAGGCATTGGGGAGTGACCCTAAAGGGAGTGGCTCAGGTATCTTCCAACCCAGCGTGGTGGAAGTGGCTCAGAGTAGCCCAGCTAGGTCCTGTTGTAGTGAGAGGGGTGTAGGGACTCACGTCCTGTCTCAGTGGAGAAGGAGTGAGTGTGGGGCTGCGTGTCCCAAGGTGCCCGAAACCCAGTCTCAGAGCCTGGATGGTTCTTTAAGGGAACACCAGGTAGGGAGCCTAGGCTGTCCTGATGGGCCGCCTGTTGAGGAGGATCTCCTAGTGTCTAGAGAACCTGGAGCGTCTGTAAATGGAGCTCCAGAGTTTCTGGTATCTGGCAGTGCCGCTCCACTGGGGAGGGTGCAGAAGTCCAGAGTGAGGGGTGAGAGGGGGAGAGAGTCCCCAGTGGAAGAACCAGTGGGTCAGGTACCAGCCAGAAGGGCTGAGTCACCAGTGAATGACCATGGTGACACCACTTCTGTCCTGGGGGATCTTCACGCACTGTCAGATGGACAGGGGTCGGGAGACCTGCGCCAGGCAGACTGTTACACAACACATGAGAGATGTGTTACCCTCTGGGGGGGCATGCGTGCTCCCCAGGAAGTCCTGGTGCACCAGGCAGATTCTTACACAACTCTAGAGGAGTGTGTTTGCCTTGGGGGGGGGGGGGTCGGTGTACCCTCCCGGAAGTCCTGGGTTGCCAGGCACAGGTCCAGCCTAAGGGTACAGACCCTGGGTTGGAGGGCCAGGTTCAGGGTGCCCCCCCTGACCTGGAGGAAGGGGCAGCTGCTAACAGTGCCCCTACCAGTTTGTCTTCTGGGGGCACCGCTCCAGGTGGGAGGGTGCAGGACCCCAGTAAGGGGGCGGGGAGAGAACAGCCTCACCCCTGGCCTCTGCCCAGTCTAAGGGTACAGACCCTATGCTGGAATTCCAGTTGCAGGATAGAACCCCTGAACTGGTGGGCGAGCTGTGCAGGACACCTGCCACAGGTGCCCTGACAATTCTGGAAGGGGGTACCGCTCCTGATGGGAGGGGGCAGTACTCTGGAAGGGGTGCAGAGGGAGGGAGTCCTCGCCTCTGACCCCGGTTCAACTGGAGGGTTTAGACCCTAGATTGGAGGACCAGGTTCAGGGTGTCCCCCTGACCTGGACGCCCAGTTGCAGGATAGAACCCCTGAACTGGTGGGCGAACTGTGCAGGACCCCTGCCACAGGTGCCCTGACAATTCTGGAAGGGGGTACCGCTCCAGGTGGGAGGGTACAGAGCCCCAAGGAAGAGGACCGGGTGTGGGAAAGCCCACCCCAGTCTCCAGTCCAGCCGCCGGGTACAGGCCCGGGGCTGGTAGGTCAGTGTCAGGATGTCATACCTGACCTGACAGGAGGGAGAATGGACAAAGGGTGCCGAGCACCCGGGGCTACTGCCCTCCGCTCTCTGACGCCACAGAGGTTTGAGAACCCTGAGAGGCATAAGGCCTGGGTCTCATCCCTGACTACTGTCAGTGGCCACTGTGATTTGCTGTCTGTCTGTTGGGACACACCGGTGAGCAAGTTAAGGTTAGATGCTGCACAGGTGGTGTCCACAGGTGAAGAGAAGGGTTCCCCATGGACTAGCTTGGTGGGCCCTGAGAGTATGGACAGAGGGATCGAAATAGGTTCAGATTGGCGTAGAACTGGAGTATGCCCCTGCTGTTGTGGGCCAGGGTCCAGGTTCTATCGCCCAAAGCAGGGAAGCCCATCAGGGTAGTGATTGGTCTCCCCTGCGTTTTGGCTGGAAGGGGGTTGTGTTGGACTTGGCCCTTTTTGCAGGGTCATCCCTGAACTTTTTGCCTTCCTCCTGTATTTTCTCTGACCTGTTTTTGTTGGTTTTATGACTCTGGGCACTTTACCACTGCTGATCAGTGCTAAAGTGCATATGCTCTCCCCATGATATATTGTGTGATGGATTAGTGACTCCATGATTGGATGATTGGTTTACTTGTCAGTCCCTAGTACAGTGCACTGAGTGTGCCCAGGGCTTGTAAATCCAATGCCGCTGGTGGGCTTGCAGCACTGGTTGTGCCACCCACAGAAGCGGCTTGTAAATGTGCCTCAGGCCTGCCATTGCAGAGCCTGTGTGCAGCCTAGGGCTGCCATGTCGACTTGGTGAGTACACCCACTTACCAGTCCCTAAACCTTCCCTTTACTGCATGTTGGTCACCCCTAAAGTAGGCCCTAGGGCAGGGTGCATTGTAAGGACAAGGTAGGACATGCCCTGGTGTGTGTGGCATGTCCTAATAGTGAATTACAGCCATTTTCGTTTTTCACTATTGCAAGGCTACCTGCTCCCCATAGGCCAGAATGGGCAGACTGACTATTACACCTTATAGTCAGAACTGACCCAGGGAACATGGTAGAAAAACGAATTTAGTATGCCTGAACTCAGAATGATAAAATACATCTTTTAGTGAAGTTGGTTTTAACATTCTGTGTTTGAAAATACCACTTTTAGAAAGTGGGTATTTTCTTGCCTAAACTTCCAAGCCTGCCTCTGCTAGGTTGTGTATTCCTTGTCTGGAGATTGAGTGACAGGGGCTGGGGGTGGCTACAGGAGACAGGGTGAGTCAGCACAGGGCTGAATAGAAAGATCTGCATCCAGAGTGGAGGGAGGAGTTGCACCTGGGTCTGAATAGGGCTGTGCCTGCCTTCCACAATGCTGGCTCCACCTCCTGCCGGGCGGCTGAGCACCCTGCCCCACATTCTGAAAGGAAAGAAGGAGTCAGAAAAACAGAGTGCTCCAGGACTGACCAGAACTGGTTTTGACTAGGCAGAGGCCTCTCTGCCTTCAGAGAACAAAGGAAAACTGTGTATAAAAGGGGACCCAGACCCCTAGGAAATTAGATCACTTTGGGAAAACAAGAAGAAACCTTTGCTGAGGAGAGGAACCAGAAGAAACTGAGGAGAGGACTATCCCTAAGCTAGAGGGATCTGCCTGCAGTGGTTGCCCGACTGCCAAAGGAAGGAGAAAGGACTTTGTGTGCACTTTTATTCAACTTGTGAAGGATCTCCAAGGGCTTGAGAAAAGAGCTTGCCTCCTGCTGAAGTCTCAGGGACAACAGACTTCAACCACCAGCTCCCCAAGAATCCTTTGGAAGTGCCTGCTGCTGTTTTGGGCCTTCTGAAGGGACTGCGTGTCGCAAGGAGCTGGAAGCGCGACTCAAGAGGGAGAAGCGTGTCGCCGTCGCAGCCGCTGCCGTCGCATCGTAGATGTCGCCGCTGTAGCTGACGCATTGCACCGCATCGAGAGAAGCGCCTCGCATCCACGGAGAAGCGTGCCGCCGTCGGAGCTGCTGCCGTCGCATCACGAAACAAGGGTGTCGCCGCTGCAGTTGTCGCATCGAGCGGAAGCGTCTCGCAACGTTGGAGAAGAGTGTCGCAGCCGAAGCTGTTGCCGTCGCATCGCTGAACAAGGGTGTCACCGCTGCAGTTGACGCATCGAATCGAGACTTCTCGCAACATCGGAGAAGCGTGCCGCATCAGGAAGAACTTGACGTCTTTATTTCTTTGCACCAGAACTTTGTCGCATTTCCATCGCTGCAACATTGCTTGTTGTGGAAGCGTCCCGCATCGTAAGGTACCTTGACTTAAAGTGTCGCATCTTAAGAACTGAACTGAACTAAGCTAAAACTACCATTTTAAGTACAGTATTGTGGATTTTTGTCGTTTATGGTCTTGTGTTAAAACTATATAAAGAATACTTATTTTTGATATAAAACCTTGTGTGGTGTCCATCTGTAGTGTGTCACTAGATTACTGTATGTGTTCACAAATGCTTTACACACTGCCTCTGAGATAAGCCTGTCTGCTCGTGCCAAGCTACCAAGGGGGTGAGCAGGGGTTATTTTAGGAGTGTACCCCTTTACCCTGACTAGAGGCGAGGGTCCCTATTTGTCACAAGTACCTACCTGTGCCAACTAGAGACCCCCAATTCTAACAGGGAGGATGGGTGGGGCGGTAAGGAATCTGTCACTAACTACTGTCTCTTACAGATATATCGTTACACAAGTTAGTAACTTGTGCAACAGTGCCCTGCTGACAGATGAGACCAATGTGTAGCTTGGTTATATTGTACAACAACCTATTTGATGAAAACCAAACACTGTTAACTGATAGAGACTTCTAGCCGCAGTTTCCTTACAATAGAATCAGACTGGATTGGGGATTTTTTGTGAGCAGTTCCCCTGTGCGCTGGTAGGTGGCATTGTTCACCTCTGTGTGGTGTTTTTAGCGTTGTTGTTGCCAGAAGTGACTTGCTCTGTGCCTGTATAGGTGCCCCCCTAGCACGCTGACGTCCGTTCTTTTCTTTCCGCACCAGTCAGTGCAGATCCGGGAATAGCTACCGACAGTCTTTTCTGACTGACCCTTTTTCGACTTTTGGTCGACATTTTTTTCAAGACTTTGTCTCCTGGTGCGTCAAGATGTCATCTAGGAAAGCTGGTTTCAAACCATGTGGTGACCGTCATCGACAGATGTCGGTGATAGACCCACTTTTGGTGTGCCTCAGGTGCTTGGAGCGTGAACACGACGCCAAGTCCTGCGTCTGCTACCCCCCCATGCACCCCAAGGCCTAGAGTGATCTGTTCTAAAGTCTGGAGTCTGCGGCTAGAAGTCGCTATAAAATGAAAAATGTACTTACCTTTGGTAATGCCTTATCTGGTAAAGATTCTATCAAGCCGCAGATTCCTTACCGACCCACCCATTCTTCTGCTTTGCGAATGAATTTCAGAGTGAAGGATTGTTTCCCTTTGACGGACCTTAGCTTAACACACTAGCTAGCGGTCAGTGTTCTTCGTGACTTTGCACTTCTGGCGTAGAAAGTCAAGAAAAGAAGCTGGCATTGCGCAGCGATGGCTCCTATATAAGCACTGTGCACGTCAGTTCTGGCACGGATGACGCCACCTACCAGTGCGCAGGGGCTCTGCTTACTAAATACTTCCGGATCCAGTCTGACACTTGGGGATTATCTGAGGTAAGGAATCCGCGGCTAGATAGTCTCTATTAGATAAGGCATTACTGAAGGTAGGTAACTTGTTCATCACTGCGAGAACCTCATGCCAACCGCCAATCATGGTAGTGGAGGAGTAATGATTTGGATCTGTTTGGAACTACAGACCTGTGTGAAAAGCAGCGAGTCTCCTGAGATCCCCAATGCTGCCCGGCGCAAGGTCACCTTTAATCCACTTTGGATTCACTATCTAAAATAACGAGGCAGGCGCTGGAAGCTGGAAGGCAAGAAAAAGGTTTATTACTCTTAGAGGAGACCACGTCAACTGCTGACACCAGGATGTCTTCAGGGAGGTGTTCTACTGGCAATGCTTCTGACTCTTCCTTTTATACAGTTTTACACAATGTATTTGTTTCTTTTATCATGGTTACAAGCTTGGAGTCTCCGCCCCGGGCAGGTTGTCACACAAGCCTGACATTGTTTTATCAACATGGTTACACAAGCCCAACATTAACTCTCCTCCCACCCAGGTCAAAAACAGACAATTTAATTGCAGCTGGACCTTGCTTCAGGGTCTAAAACGCAGTGAGACCGGCCAGATCTAAGAGTCCGTTCTGTTGATAAGAACAGGTCCCATTGTTGGCAAAAACCAGTCTTGCTGTGTGTAGTGCAATAAACCATGTTTGCAAGAGTCTGTTTGGTATTTGTAACCCGTTTGTGCAGGGATGAGAGGAAAGACGAGTTTGAGGCAGCAGGTGATGTTGATGTTTGTCGTGGAAATAGTTTATAGCCCCCAGCACACATATCAGGTTTGGTCAGAGAGTCAGAAGGCTGCTAGAGGACAGGGTGAAATGAAGGTGACCAACAGAGTACAAAATGGCTGTGGTAAATCAGAATGACTGTAGTTTATGTGCACGTAGGAACTTTCATCAGACAAGATGGCGCAGAATGTTCATGATTGTGTTTTGTTCTTAACAGTCGCCCCTTTGAACATAACTAGCCATCTTGTCAGTCTATTTCGATCTCCATAATGTCCTGTATTTCTTGTTCATACATTACTCTCATTTTTGTTAACTGAGTGTCCATAGTCTTAGGGCGCAAGGCACTTATGCAAAGAGAACGCAAAGGTGGTATACAGTGTACACCCAAACAGCAACCACATATTGCCAATACTGGGACCAAGAGAAACATTGATATTTTCCAACCCCAGTCCTTTAAGATGCCCCAAAGCCAACTTCCAATTGTCCAAGTCTCTGATCCTTGATGAATTTCTGAAGACAGTCTGTGGAGATGTTCGATTGCTTCATAGACAGAGGGTGAATTATCAGGGATGTATATGCAGCAACTGGCACCAATGATGCGACATGCTCCTCCACGATCCGCTAGTACCACGTCCAGGACTATGCGGTTTTGTAGGGCCACCAGACGGACCGCTTGAAGCTCGGCAGTGTTGTTGGTGAGGATGCCAGCTGTGACGTTCAGGGCGGTTTCTACCGCTTGAGACAGATGTCTGATGGCTCGGCTGTTTGCCATCGGACCCCATAGCGGGACGAGCCCTTTTGCTGCGTCAACGAACTGTGATGCGGCAGAGTCTGCTTGATCAGTGTCTTTAGAACCCTTTCTCGATGATGCTCTGCAGGGGCTGTGTAGGTCGGTGGCAAAACAAAGGCGATGTAGCACGTGCCCCCCAGTTTCTTGGGAGCCAGGTGTAGGCTTTGGTTCCACAGACAAAGTACATATTGGGTGATGCAACAAATGCTGGAGGATTGGCAGTGTTCAAAGTCCTTACAATGTTACAAGTGCTGTGACCCACATTCTTAGTCCCACGGCCTTCAATGCATACAAGGCCAGAGACGTTCACCACAGATAGGGCCACAGTCAGTGTTGCAGCAGTTCTTTTCTTCAGGTAGGAAAATGTGGCTCTGACAGGATTATTGAACACTTGTATTTCCACTCGTTCTTTGGAGGGGACATTCATTGGGAATGTCGTATTGGAGGTGTGAGGGCAAAAGGGAGCTGCTGTTCTTCCTGTTTGGTTTAGCCAGAACTCGTTGTAGAACTGAGCGATTGTCCCATCGGAAGTGGCATTGTCTTTGTAACTTTCTTGTAGGAGCATCATCCAGGCAAGGCAAGATCCATGAACAGAAAAGGGTGAAGGGATGAAAGGGATGGAATGTTCAGTGGCATGTGGTAGCAGCCCACAGACCCAACAGTTAGTGGCATTGGTGGCAAGATTGTGCTGGTGCAGCATCTGTACGAAAGAATTATTCCAGAATTCTTTGCGTCGTTCTCGGAGATGTGGCGGTAGTGATACCAGGTAGTGTTCTTTCTTTGTGATTGGTTGCATGGTTGGTGACAATGTTCTGTATGCAGGTGCATTCTCTTCAATGATCCAGAGTGTGACCATTAGCAGGAGGCAGGTGAGAAATGCAGCTACAAGTGCAATTGTCTTTGTACTGTGCAGTTCAAAAGTCTTGGTGTCTTTGCGGTGGCTTTGCAGGTGTTCCGTTTCTTCCATCATCTTCGAGGAGCTCACCAACTGTTAGGACCACAGACTTTTGTCTGGTGTTTTTCCTGGTAGCGTCGTTTGGCTGTGCTACCGATCTGAGACTCTGACTCAGTTAGTGGCCTGGTTGTTGGAGCTCCCCCTTTTCGTCGATCTTAGGTTGTACCCTTCCTTGGATGGCACCGTGGGGTCGGGAAATTCAGACAGTTGGAGGGTGTCTTCTTGTGGGTAGCAACTCAGAGCTGGTCGGTCTTTTGCGAGTACTTCCTCTTGCACCTCCACCTCTTCATAGGTTGCCAGCGTTGGAGGGACTTTCTTGCAGTGGTGGGCGTGCAGCCAATTTTTTTCCTTCCACTCGGAGGGCAGTTCGAGTGGTGATCAAGACTTGCCAGGGGCCCGTCCACCTGGGCTCCAGATTCTTCGTTCTTTGGAAGTTGCGAACTAGGATGAAGTCCCCAGGCTTTATCACATGTCCTGGGCCCCTGGATATGTCAGGCAAGGCTTGCTGCACCTGTTGGTGGATAATTGTTAGCTCGTTTGTCAATTTATGCAGATAGTCTGACATTAATATGTTCGGGACATCGTTAATGGAGGTGGGTCTTGGTGCCGCCCAAATGTTCATAGGCCTGCCGAAGACCACTTCATACGGGGTCAGTCTGTGTTTGGTCGGGGTGGAGCGCATTGATAGCAATGCCAATGGAAGGGCGTTGGGCCATTTCAACCCGGTTGTGGCAACTATTTTGGCTAGCTTTAGTTTCAATGTTGCATTGTGTCTCTCTACCAGGCCCGCTGATTGGGGGTGGAAGACGGCATGGAATTTTTGTTTTACCCCCAACCCTTTCAGTATGTTCTGTATCACTTCGGCTACGAAGTGTGGGCCGTTGTCGCTCCATAAAATTCTGCAAAGGCCGTACCGGGGAAGAATTCTTTCAACAATACTTTTGCAGTGGCTATGGCAGTATTGTCGCGGGTGGGATATGCCTCCACCCATTTGCTAAAAGCGCACACAACCACCAGGACATATTTTAGACCATGGCATCTCTCTAGTTGGATGTAATCCATTTGAAGGACTTCAAAGGGGTGATCAGGGACTCCAAACCCTCCCCGTGGTACTACTGTCCCTTTCCCTGGGTTGTGTTGTAGGCATACTATACATTGTTGTACTAGGCGCTTTGCAGATTCTGTTATCTTGACATTATGCCATACTCTTGTGATTAGTTCAATCATGGGGGTGGAGCCTATGTGTGCTGGTAAATGTGCCATGGTCAATATGGGGATGAGGTAGGCATTGGGTAACAGCCATTTATTTCCGTCTTTAGTTCTCCAGCAATTTTCCTCGTCTTTTAGTCCCACCTTTTCCCACTCGGTCAATTCGTCTTGTGTGCCTGTAGTCTGTATGTCCCTTACAGTGGTCCTAGCATCAGTCCATTGTTCAGCTTGTGACCTGGTCACATACATTCGTGTCATGGTTCTGTCTTCTGCTGTGGCTCGGGCAGTAACGTCTGCTAGCGCATTTCCCTGTCCAATGAGATCTGTCACTTTCCTATGTGCTTGGCATTTTATCACTGCTAGCTTTTTGGGGAGGAGGACTGCTTCCGTCAAGGCGGAGACTAAATCTCCATGCAGGATGGGTGTACCGTGTGAAGTCAGGAACCCTCTTTCTTTCCATAGAATCCCGAAATGGTGAACCACCCCGAAGGCGTATTGGCTGTCGGTGTATATGTTAACTGTCGTGCCAGCTGCTAAAATACATGCTCGTGTGAGGGCAATGAGTTCTGCTGCCTGGGCGGAACGTTGGGCAATACGGGCTGTTTCTAGAATGGTTCGGGCTGTGGTGACAGCGTATGCAGCTGAGGTGGTGCCGTCGGGGAGTTTGATGCACGAACCATCCACCCATAGTTCTCCATCTGGCTCTAGAAAGGCGGTGTCTCTGAGGTCTACTCTACTTTTTGTTTGTTCATCGGTTAGTGTCACACAGTCGTGTAGTGGAGCCACGTTAGAATCGTTCTCGGGTAGGGGTAACAGTGTGGCTGGATTGAGGGTGGTGCATCGCTTTAGGGTAATGTGCGGTGCTAGCAGGGTCAACTCATATCCTGTCAGTCGGGCGCTAGTCAAGTGTTGGGTTTTGGTCTGGTTCAGTAGTGTGTCGACTGCATGGGGTACTAAAACAGTGACTGGATTGGAGAGCACTATTCCTTCGCTCTGGCGTATTGATACCGCTGCAGCTGCCACAGCGCGCCGGCACGCTGGCAGTGCTCTGGCTACTGGATCGAGGGTGGCAGAAAAATATGCACAAGGGCGTTGTTTGTGACCAATTGATTGTGTTAGGACAGACAATGCACATCCCTCCCTTTCGTGTGTGTAGAGGTTTGGAGTAATCTGGGGTTCCTAGGACTGGTGCTGAGCAAAGGGTATTGCGTAGTTCTTTAAAGGCTGTCTGGCATTCGGGGGTCCAGGGGAGAGGTGAGGGGATGTCCTTAGCTAGGAGGGAGAGAAGGGGTTTGACAATGAGGCTAAAGTTCGGTAACCACTGTCTGCAAAACGAGGTGAGGCCTATCAAAGAGCGGACTTGCTTCTGATTTTTGGGGACAGGGGTGTCTAGAATTGTCTGGATCCTGTCAGGCGTGAGTTTTCTCCCTTCTTTTGATAAAAGGTGACCCAAATAGGTCACTTGTGATTTACAGAACTGCAGTTTCTTTCGGGAGACCTTGTGACCATTCTCAGCAAGGAAATGGAGTAGTTTGATGGTGGCTGTGACGGCTATTGGTATGGTGTCTGCTGCTAGAAGGATGTCGTCTACATATTGTATTAGTGCCACTCCATCTGGCAATTGTATGGCGTTCAACTGTCTTTTAAGCGCCTGGCTATAGATACTTGGGCTCTCAGTGTACCCCTGAGGTGCTCTACAAAATCTATACGAACGGGAATTTAGGGTAAATCCAAAAAGATAGCGGCTGTCCTCGTGTATAGGTATGGAAAAGAAGGCGTTCTTGAGGTCGATCACAGTGAAGGTGGTGGCAGTGGAGGGGATTAAAGTCAAAATTGTCGTGATGTCGGAAACTACTGGGTATTGTGGTACTACGATTTTGTTTACCTCCCGCAGGTCAATGATGAAGCGGTAGGCTTTCCCATCTCCCTCTCCCTGTCTCTTTACAATCGGTAGTATGGGACTGTTACAAATGTTGCTCACTACTTCCTCTACCACCCCTGCCTCTACCAAAGAGTGTATGATCTCTGTTAGTGCTTTCTCACCCTCTGGCGATATTTTGTACTGCGGTACCTTCGGTAGGGTTGCGTCCTGTCGTATTGTTACGTGTACTGGGTCAATCATCATTCGTCCTACGTCTGAATCAGCCCTAGCCCATAAGTGTGATGGCAAAGTGTCCAGTAGGGATGTGTCAGTCTCAGAGATGGAAAACATGTGCTGAAAAGGGTTCTCTCTATGGCGTTGGGGGTTGTCATACAGGATGACACGCACTCCGTCTGGTGAGCATCTGATAGTCGCATGGAAGTGTTTCAAAAGGTCGAGGCCCATAATGGCGTCTGGGGTGTTAGATGAGAGGAGGAATGTCGTTTCGACGCCATTGCTGTCAAGATTAAAAGGGATGGGTCGGGACAAAGGGTTGGTGGAGGGCGTACCGTCAAATCCTATTGAGGTCACATGTGAGCCTGACAAGGGTGCCCTTGGAATCAGTCGTTTGGATAGTGCACTACGTGTTGCTCCTGTGTCTACCAAAAATGGCGACCTTGTGCCCAGGACCTCAGCGGTAACATAAGGGCCTTGCTGATCAACGCAGAGCTCGACTGGATCCCTCCCTTGCCCCTGGCTGTCCTATGCAAAGTCGTACGTATTGTCATAATCTGTCTGTTGGTACTGATTCTGTCTGGGATGGTCAAATGCGTTCACTCTTCCTGGCCTTTCCTCGCTTGCTTCACTCGCGTACCCTCTCCCACGTCCTCTTCCTCTCTGTCCACTTGCTATTTCCCTCGCCCCTCTGCCCCTAGCAGCTCCTAACAAAGCCGGGCATTGGGATTTCCAGTGTCCATATTTTTTGCAAAATGCACATTGATCCTGTCCTAGGTCTTGGCGTCCTACATATGATGTAGATGGATTGTTCCTAGGTGGCTGTACTCTAGGGGTATTCTGCTGGTTTCCTCCCCTATATTGCTCCCCTCCTGTGTTCGCCCCCTGGAGTTGTGCTATCATTACCCTTTCCTTCAAGTCCTTCTTTTTCCTTTCTGTAGCCCTGTCATTTTCGTTTCTCTGATGCTCGTAATACTGGGCCATTTGGAGAATGGCCGTCGGTTTAGATGCTGCCCAACTACTTTCGCTGGCTTGTAGTTTCTGGGATACATCTGGCAGTAATCCTTTGACGTAGTTCTGCACAAATAAGTGGTGTCCGGTTGCGGTGGACATGTCTTGTCCACTGTAATCAGAGAACACAGTTTCAAATCTGGAGAAGTACTCTGAGACGTCCTCTTGTGGTTTCTGGCGGCATGCGGTTACTATGGACCAGTCTATCTTTTTCTCTGGGATCAGCGTTTTCACTTTCTGCACTATTTTGTCAGGGAGGTCTAATATTGCTTTAACTGGTTTTTGACCAGGGTTCCGCTGTTTATCTAGTGTGTCGAGTTGTTCCCAGGTATGACCAAACAGTTCGGTATGGTTTACTTTCTTAACCTGTTTCCACACATCTGCTGGCAAACATAACCCGAAGAACAAGTCTATGTCGGCAAGTGTCATTATTGTTGATCCCAGAGCGGTACCTAGCTCGGCGTAAAGGCGGTGGGGTTCTTTCGTAAATCCGGCAAAGATTTACGGAAGGTCAGGATGTCCTGTCGGTCCCATGGCTGATACACCCAATTGTAGACCACCCTTCCTCTAGCATCTTGATGGTTTATATCGTCATTAGTCCCTTGTCCTCTAGGAGGTACCCAGTAAGGGGCAGTTTCTTTTATTGGCATCATGCTATCTGTTTTTTCCACTGGGGGTCCTGCTACCTTAGTTGTCCTGTCCCTATCTATCTGTCCTTGTTCTATGAGGTGACGCAATACTTCTAGTGTGGATGAAATTAGTTCTGCAACATCGTTGTCGCCTTCATCTCCGATGTCTACCTTCCTGTAGAGAGCCACTAATCGCTCGGGCCCTACGTTTTGGTACTTCTCTTCATATGCAGTAAGGGTGTGGTAACAGAGACGTACAATAAAGTATCGTTTGCGGTTTTCAACATAGGAGTCGCATATGTCTGTTACGTGTTCTTCTGTTTCTTTCCTATCTATGAGGGTTTTAACTATTTTATCAATGCCTGCTCGCTCATTTTTACTTAATCGCGGGACCCTGGGCGCTCCTATTTCCTTGGTTCCTACCTCTACTACTGCCTCCTTTGATGAGGCATTTGGTGTGGGTGGCTCGGTGGGAGCAGAGGTGGTGGAGACTGAGGCGATCGTGCCATCTCCAGCTATACTTTGGGGGTCCTGGCGTTGTACTACGGGATGAGTAGGGGCATAAGGGGGTGGCATGTATATCATTGGGGGACCTAACAATAAATCATCATCTACCCCCTGTTTTGCTGGTAACTCGGGGTAAAGAGTTAAGGGCGTTCTAACAGGGCATTGACCTGATATTTTTGATTCCTGTTCCTTTTTATCGATTTCCTTTTCTTTTAGTTCTTCTTCTAACTTTTTACAGGCTTGGTAAGCTGATTTTCACGTTTCTTTATCTTGTCTAGCTTCGTCTCTTTTCTTTCGTTGAGCTGCTTCTTTTCGTCATAAACCAAAACTATCAAACATGGCTGGTCTAGCTTTCTTTTTGTGGAGAGCTAATTCTAACGTTTCTATTTTAGCCGGATCGAAAGATCCCGTCAGTGGCCACAGATTTACCCGGTCCTTCCTAGTGTACTTATGCCATAGTTTGCTATAAGCTACGGTGGCTAATCCATATTTTACATACATGTCCTTGTTAGGGGTGCCTTCCGGCGGTGCCGGATGACTGACCTCTAACAAACGGTCCGGTCCAAAACAATCTAGAGAAAACAGGCATGACGTATTTAGCGGTCAAAATGAATATCTCAATTAATGTTAGACAAAAGTCTGCACTACCTGTCCTTCGCTGTCTGCAAAGAGAGAATATTCCTATTCTACGTTGTTTGCAAGCAGGGAATGTCTCAAATAACTCAAAAAGGAATACTAGTATTTCTATCAATCAATCAATTTAAGTCATGTTTTCTCACGACCTTACCCGGACCGTATGGACAGTTCTTCGTATTCCCCTTCCAGCGCCTGGTTGTCCTCTTACTCCAACAATCAATGCGGCGTTCCTGTAAGGCCCCAGTCAGGACCGCAGGTCACTCGAGAGAGGTCCGTTCGGAACCGGTGAAGTTCAGTCAATTGGCAGCCAGACGAGGGTCTCTTTCAGGCAGGTGCACTCCAATCATTTAGTCGTTCACTCCGTCGTTAGGACCTCTCTACTGGACCCACGTGTCTCTGATGGGCCCCCGTTGGGTCGCCAATTTGTGAAAAGCAGCGAGTCTCCTGAGATCCCCAATGCTGCCCGGCGCAAGGTCACCTTTAATCCACTTTGGATTCACTATCTAAAATAACGAGGCAGGCGCTGGAAGCTGGAAGGCAAGAAAAAGGTTTATTACTCTTAGAGGAGACCACGTCAACTGCTGACACCAGGATGTCTTCAGGGAGGTGTTCTACTGGCAATGCTTCTGACTCTTCCTTTTATACAGTTTTACACAATGTATTTGTTTCTTTTATCATGGTTACAAGCTTGGAGTCTCCGCCCGGGCAGGTTGTCACACAAGCCTGACATTGTTTTATCAACATGGTTACACAAGCCCAACATTAACTCTCCTCCCACCCAGGTCAAAAACAGACAATTTAATTGCAGCTGGACCTTGCTTCAGGGTCTAAAAACGAGTGAGACCGGCCAGATCTAAGAGTCCGTTCTGTTGATAAGAGCAGGTCCCATTGTTGGCAAAAACCAGTCTTGCTGTGTGTAGTGCAATAAACCATGTTTGCAAGAGTCTGTTTGGTATTTGTAACCCGTTTGTGCAGGGATGAGAGGAAAGACGAGTTTGAGGCAGCAGGTGATGTTGATGTTTGTCGTGGAAATAGTTTATAGCCCCCAGCACACATATCAGGTTTGGTCAGAGAGTCAGAAGGCTGCTAGAGGACAGGGTGAAATGAAGGTGACCAACAGAGTACAAAATGGCTGTGGTAAATCAGAATGACTGTAGTTTATGTGCACGTAGGAACTTTCATCAGACAAGATGGCGCAGAATGTTCATGATTGTGTTT
Organism: Calotriton arnoldi; assembly: GCA_963921515.1. Lineage (NCBI taxonomy): Eukaryota > Metazoa > Chordata > Amphibia > Caudata > Salamandridae > Calotriton > Calotriton arnoldi. The sequence goes on along the minus strand of CAWUFW010000090.1, from coordinate 2,814,096 downwards.
TGTTCTTAACACCTGGATGCCTCATAATTATTGAGTTCATCGTGAATGCTTCACTATCCCAGCGCACTCTAGAAGAAAATATGAGGCCATTTGTCCTACACCTAAAGCTTAACAAAGTGGATCATGCAACGGGACAATGATCTCAAACACCCCAGTAAATCTATGGCTAGATAGCTGATAAAAAAAATCAGGATTTTGTAATGCATAGGTAAAAGTCCCTACCTAAGGACATAAAGAGAGCTGTGCACTCACAGATGCCTCAAGAGGAGTGTAGATAACCATGCAAGAAGGATAAGCCATCCATTAGAACTAAGTATCACTCCTCTTAGTGACATCAGAACTGTAAGATTTTACATATGGCTTTAGTAAAGTAAACATGGTTGAAATGTGCCACCATTTAATCCTTTGTAAATTGTGACAGGTGTCAGCTCTGGTCATTTAATGTATTAATACTACGTACTTATTGCCACAGATGAGGAGTTGTGATGACCAGGTGCCATACTGTTGGGAAAATATGTTTTTTGAAAAAACAAGTAATATAAGTTAATACTTTATGTTTCTATCAAGCTTATGTTTTTTCTTGAAAGTTCTTTTTTCATTAACTGGAACAGTAGAAAGTACATTTTTTTTCAGTCTCTAACTGAATTCTTTCTGTAGGAGGAGAGCAACCTATTCCTCTTTGGAATGAGCATGAAGTCACAACTGATGGAGAAAAGCCCAAAATCCTGCTATACTCTCTGAACCTGCATTTTAAGGTGAACATAAAGTAAACTTTCTAGTTACCTTATGTGAGAGTTTTTTTCCACATATAGCATTAACTCACTCGTAGTTCACTATTGTGACCCTGGTCCTCTAAATATGTTGCTCATATTACTAAACTGTACTTATACTGACATTCACTAAACCTCATCAGTTTGCATGATTACAAATTCTCAGTTGACCTGTTTCTTGTCCCATCCATCTTCGCTGTTTGCCATGTGTACCTTATAAATTTCATACTCTGTATGAGTTTACAATAATTATAGAAATACTGCTTGCTAACTTCCCCTTTTTTCTTTCATTGATTGACAGCTTATCCAAGTGACGGCTACTACCCCATCGATGAGAGCGGTCCGATTCGAAACTGGACGAATAGAACTGGAACTCTCAAACCGAATGCAGACTAAAGCACTGCCAGGAAGCAGCAGCTATTTGAAACTGTTCGGCAAGTGCCAAGTGGAATTAAATCTTGCATTAGGACAGATTGTCAAACACCAGGTTGGTAAGGCCTAAAGTGGCGTTTTTTATTTAATGGTTTGATACAGTAGTGGGCATTCATATAAGACAATACATTAGCTTTGCCAGAAAGAATTCTAGCTTGAAGATTGCCCCTCTATTTGGCATGCTAATGCTAAACGTTTTGTCACAGCATTTGGTGGCTTTAGTTACGCATGCTCTGCATATCTGCCATTTAGTGTTGGACTTGGGCATTACAACTTGTTTTCCCTCGAAGAAGCTTTGGGTCACGGTATGTACCGTGTCTCCTCCCTTACTCCACAATGCACATGAGCATCAACTCAATCTTAGATTGTCTTTTTTCAACCAATGGGTTTGGACGTGTTCAGCAACGGATATGAGATTGACGCCTTCCTTGTCTCTTTTTCAGACCTAACTACTCCACTGTTCGTGAGCGACTACTTGGATAACAAAAACTGTGCAGTTGACCTCTTCGACGGTTCTACTGACACAAACACTCCTACCAACTGCTTCACCTTGATGCCCTGGCGGCCAAGACACTCCATTCTTTTACTTGGCCGAGTTTCTTTGATCTCCACATTGCTTGCCCCGGCAAATGCAAACAGTAGCGGGTTGTTTGATCGTACAGCCTCCTAATTTTGTCGAAGGTGCTACATGAAGTGTTCGTGGGGAGCCTAATAATGTGTTTGCAACCTCTGCTTCTCCCTGATATGTTCTGCCTCTCCTTTAGGTGTAAAAAGACCTGGGGTACCGAAGGGAAAGTTGTTGAGTGAACTCGAAAATGGAGCAGCAGTTATCCTTTGAGATGTCTGACATACTTGGGGGAACTTGATGGTGCCTCTTCCCTCAGTGTGAACACCAGTGTCCTGCTCTGCTGCTTTGCATCTTGTGATTCAAACCGATGCGCCCAACAACACCTCCTTAACATTCCATTCAATGGGGAACATCTTTTACGACTCCAAGTGGATGAGATGTTAGAGAAAAAAAGGTCACTCAGATCGTAAAATTCATGGACGTCCTGCAGCCTGCTACTCTGATGGCCACCTGTGGGCAGCAATTCTGATGGATACATCTGCCTGTGGATTCCTCACCTTTTGGATTCCTCACCTTTTGAATTACCCCTAGTGCAGCATTCCACGGAAACTTTTCTCCAAAGCTCTCCCACGTCGATGAGGATGTCACAATGGAACAGCTCTGCTCGCAACCCTGCACAACGTCATCGGAGCCATAAGAAAACCTTGTCGGCGTGCTGACGTCAGTTCCCTTTTTTCCGCGCCGTCGACGCGTAATGGTTTTTCCAGGGCTTTCCATTTCTGAGAGTTTTATTGTTACAGGTTCTCCAGAAATTGTAGCAGTGCAATTGCTGCTCAGGAGAAATCTAGCTTCAAGCCTTGTAGGGAATGCGGGGGTCATATGTCTATCACTGACCCTCATGATGATCGTCTTTGGTGCCTTTCGTCGGACCACGACGTCGAGGTGTGTTCGTCGTGCCGACGCATGAATCCAAAGGCCCTCAAAGAGAGGGAGACCAAATTGCTAATGGCCAGGGCGAAGAAGCAGAAGGGCGGCCAAAGAAGGCCGATATTGAAGTCTAAGTCACCGACTCCACACACCTCGAAGTCATCGAGGAAGCACAAGAAGAAGCGGCGTCATGGGTCCAGGTGTCGCTCGTCCAAGGATAAGTCTCCGAAGTCGGGGTACCTGGTACTTCGGTGTCACAGAAAGAATAAAGTATCACCTTCTCCTTCTCCTCAGGTGACTCCGGCACTCTCTCCGGCTCCGAAAGGTTGTCGGACGCCCAGGGAAGCGACGCCTTCTCCTCCGGCCACTCCACCTCTGGCTCCAGTGTCACCGGCACTGCAGCCTGTCTTACAGCCTCCTCGAGCTGTCCCTGAACAGGCGGTACCGGATCTGTACCCACCCTTTACGGATCCCGGTACTGATCCTTCGCATTTCTTGAATGCGATGTTCGGCATATTTGCCAGGCCGGCTAACCCCACTGGTGCACCTGTTGGCCCCATGGGACCACTGTCTATCAACCTGGTCGGCTTGCCACCTCACTTTGCACAGGCACCTTTTATGCCGTTCATGCCGATGACCCCAGCAATTTGGTGTCTCCCGACGCCGAGGTACGTGATGCCGGTATACTGGACTTGCAGTTGCCTACTGCGGAAATCAAGTCAAACATCTGGACAGAGGTTCATCACTCTCCTTCTTCTGTGACAGAGCCTCGGCTACCCTTTAAGGAGGCTTTGATGGAGCCCATCTTGGATGTATGGCAGAAGCCTATGACTGCCCCTGCTGTGTCAAGATCTGTGGCGAGAAGGTACAAAGTAGCGCCTGGGGATCCAGCTTTCTTATCTGCACATCCATCCCCAGAGAGCTTAGTAGTTCAGGCGTCATGCTCTACATAGCAGTCTACTGGCTCTTTTCCATCCAAGCCTGGAGATAGGGAATCTAAGAGGATGGAACAATAAGCTAAGAAAGTGTTTTCCTCAGCCAGTATGGCCTTAAAACCCACAAATGCATCATGCCTGCTGGGTCGCTACATTCATGCTTTGATGGATTCGGATAAGGAAGTGATCCCGAAGCTTCCAGAGGATGTTCAGGGCCATTTTGCAGAGGTTCTGTCAGACACTCAAGCTGCAGCCTGTCAAGTCATTCAATCTGGGCTTGACACAGCTGACACTGTTGCTAGAGTGATGGGTTCCTCAGTGGCCACTAGGAGGCAGGGCTGGCTAAGGAGGGGTCTGGTTTTTCTCCAGATGTGCAGGCCACCCTTTTGTACTTGTCTTTTGATGGCTCTCGTCTCTTTGGCAGCGCTTTAAGGATAGTAGGGCCACAGCTAGATCGTTGGGATGGCAGTCCCAGCTTAGAGGCTTTGGTTACCATAGATTTCGAGGGTTTGGCAAGGCTACTTCCTTTCGGACCTGGCAGCAGCAACAACAGGTGAATCCTCTGTATAGATCATACAGAGGGAAAGGTAGAGGTCGTCTGCGAGGCTGAGTTCGCCAGCAAGTCTCCTCCTTCTTCTCTCCCGTTCCCCCAACTGGTACCGCAGGGAAGCAGCTCTAGATCCGCCATCTTAGAGCATGTTAATCCCGTGGGAGGTCGGGTGTCCCATTGTTTATGAAATTGGAGATCTGTTACATCAGATGTCTGGGTTTTGGATATCTTCGAAAATAGATACGCCCTTCCTTTCCGGGAGTTTCCCCCTCAATCCCCCCTCGCCAGGACTGGTGCTCGGAGGACCATCTGTTGCTCCTGCAACAAGAGGTTCTGTCTTTACTACAGAAAGGTCAATAGAGGTTGTTCCAGACCAGGAAAGGGGTCAGGGATGCTACTCCCGGTATTTCCTGATCCCTAAAAAGGACGGGCGATTGAGACCGATCCTAGACCTAAGGATCTTGAATTTTTACCTCAAACAGGAAAAATTCAAGATGTCGACCCTAGCTCAGGTTCTTCCGGTGCTGCAGCAGGAAGACTGGATGGTGTCGATCGATTTACAGGATGCGTATTTTCACATTCCCATCCTGAAGTCGCATCGGAAGTATCTCAGTTTTACGGAGGGATCTCAACACTACCAGTTTGCGGTCCTTCAGTTTGGTCTTACATCTGCTCCACGGGTCTTCACGAAGGTGATGGCGGTGGTAGCGGCACATCTTAGAAGATCCGGGATTCCTGTTTTCCCCTATCTGGACGACTGGCTGCTCAAGGCAAAGTTGCCAGAGATGGTGCTGCATCATCTGCAAATAGCTGCACGGCTGTTGTTCAGCTTGGGTTTTTCGATAAATGTACCCAAATCTCACCTGGTGCCTTCTCAGCACAACCTGTTCATAAGGGCAGTACTGGACACTACTGTGAGTCGTGCTTTACCGTCCCCTCAGAGGATTGTAGACATCCAGGCTATGATTCCAATTTTTCAAGATGGAGCGGTTGTTCCAGTCCTGAAGGTCTTATGCCTGCTTGGTCTGTTCGCTTCCTGCATACTGTTGGTCAACCATGCATGCTGGCACCTGAGGGCACTCCAGTGGTGCCTCCGCAGGCAGTGGTTTCAACACAACGGAGATCTGAGGTAGGTGGTCAGAATCTCCAGAGATACTGCAGCAGGGCTGTTATGGTGGAGTGTTTCGGACAACCTGTCTCAAGGGAAGCAGTTTCAACCTCCTTCTCCGGTGGCCATAGTGATAACGGATGCCTCCACTCTAGGGTGGGGAGCTCATGTGGGGGGATCTGGAGGTCAAGGGCCTTTGGTCTCCAGAGGAAAGATTGCTTTACATCAATCTTCTAGAATTGCGTGCAATACTTTTGGCTCTCAAGGCCTTTCTTCCCTCCCTTCGCGGTCAGTCAGTTCAGGTCCTGACGGACAACACTTCCGCAATGTGGTACATAAACAAACAGGGAGGAGTAGGGGCATATTGTCTCTGCAGAGCTGCTCTGCGACTCTTGTCCTGGGCGCAGGACCATCAGATTTGTGTGATTGTGAATCATCTGGCTGGCTGAATGTGCGTGCAGACAGTCTCAGTCGGCAGTACTCTGCCGATCACGAGTGGCGTCTCCATCCGGTGGTGGTCCATCACATTTTCAGGATGTGGGGATTTCCTCAGTTGGACCTGTTTGCCACTCACAAGAACGCGCACTGCCCGTCGTCCTGCAGTCTCCGGTATCCGATGTGGGCAGCGTTGGGGGACACGTTTCAGCTAGACTGGGGCTCACAGCTTCTTTATGCGTTTCCTCCCATACCCTTGCTTCCTTGAGTTCTGAGGAAAATTCCCCAAGACTGGGCCCAAGTCATATTGATCACTCCGGACTGGCCAAGAAGGATGTGGCACACAGACCTCCTTTACCTCTCATCGCACCTTCTGTTCTGTCTCCCTCTCAGGGCAGACCTCCTCTCGCAGTCGCAGGGGAGGTTCTGCAACCCCACCTCCAGAGCCTGCACCGTCATGCTTGGAGATTGAACAGGGCAAACTGAGCTCTTTCTCTCTCCCACCGGATGTGGTGGATGTTATTTTATCGGCCTGTAGACACTCCACTAAATCTGTTTACTCTGGTAGGTGGGCTAGGTTGGTAAAATGGTGTGGAGAGAGATCGATTGATCCTTTACAAGCTCATTTGTCTGATATTCTCAGTTTCTCACTTTCCCTGGCTGAACAGGGTTGTGCAGTAGCAACAGTCAAAGGCTACTTGTTTGTCTTGTCGGCCTTTCTTTGCTTACCAGACCAACCCCCTTTGTTTAAATCTCCCATAGTTATGAGATTCATTAAGGGTCTCACCAACAGGTTTCCTCCCACTCCATTTATCATGCCTCAGGGGAATTCGAATTTAGTCCTTACTTTCTTAATGGGGTCTCCCTTTGAACCCCTGCATAGTTGTCCATTGAGATTTCTAGCATTTTAGACAGTTTTTCTGATTGCAATTACTTCTGCCTGGAGGGTTAGTGAGCTGCAGGCCCTTAGCTCTAAGCCTCCTTTTACCTCAATTCATGTGGATAAGCTGGTTCTTAGGACCAGAGCTGCTCTCCTGTCTAAGGTGGTCACTCCCTTCCACCTAGGACAATCTATCACATTACCCACTTTCTATTCTCCCCCTCACCCTTCCAAGAAGGAGGAGAGACTTCACCGCCTGGACCCTAAAAGGGCGGTCAGCTTCTACCTGGACAGGACTAAAGATTTCAGGTTGGATGACCAGCTCTTTATTGGATATGTGGGCAAGATGAAGGGCAAGGCAGTCCACAAGAGAACACTGTCCGGGTGGATCATCCTCTGCATCAAGATCTGCTACGCCTTGGCCAAGAAGGAGCCTCCTGAAGGTATTCGAGCTCATTCCACCAGAGCTAAGTCGTCTTCTTCGGCTTTAGCTAGAGGTGTCCCTGTCATAGACATTTGCAAGACAGCAACTTTTGCGAAGCATTACTGCTTAGACTCGGAGGTGAGGAGGGATGGCCACTTTGCACGTTCTGTGCTGCACGATTTCTGTAGGTAGGCACCCTCCTCCGAGAGCGGTACTGCTTGGGGATTTAATTCAAAAGTTGAGGAATCCGCAGGCAGATGGATCCATCCGAAGAACAAGTTACTTACCTTCGGTAACGCTTTTTCTGGTGTATACAGTATCTGCCTGTGGATTCCTCACTGAATCAACAAGTCTCTGCTCTGCAAACTCCAGACCATACAGAACACCGCAGCCAGGCTCGTCCTCGGCATCCCTCGACAAGAACACATCACCCAACACCTGCGAGACCTTCACTGGCTCCCAGTCCAGAAGAGAGTAACCTTCAAGATACTCACCCACGCCTTCAAATGCCTTCTCAACACCAGACACCAATACCTCAACGAGATAATCTCCTTCCACATACCCAAGAGAAACCTCTGATCTGCCGACTACGCCGAAACCCCGTGCATCCGCAGAGCCGGAACTGGCGGAAGGGCTTTCTCCTACATCGTGGCCAAGACCTAGAACCAGCTCCCGATAGACCTCAGACGCGCCCCCTCTCTGAACATCTTCAAGAAAACACTCAAGACCTGGCTCTTTGACTGAACGGAGCTGCTTACCTCCCCTCCCCTCCTCCCCCCAGCGCCTTGAGACCCTCACGGGTGAGTAGCGCGCTTCAAAATTCCCTGATTGATTGATTGATTGATACAGGAATGCAAAGCCAAACTCTACATCTCTAAGCACAAGAAGACTCCACACCATGAACTGTTGAATTGAAAAAGGATAGTCCAGTTCTCGCTCCCGAAGTTGTTCCTGCTGTAGGTCATCATCGCGGCCAAACTCTTTGGGCAAGTTTAAGAAAAAAGAAAAGAAATTAAAGTGGAAAAAGCCCTTTCCCACCTCGCTTGAATTCCAGAGCGGGCGCAAGGGCATCATTGTGCCTCCTGTTCTCTCTCCTGATCTCCTTCAAACCCGATTCTGAGTATAGTCCCAACGCACCCTGAGTTCCTATGTCTTTCTGTGACTTTGCAGCAAGTAGAAGCCTTCAGAGAGATTATGCTCTGGATCTTTGGCACTTTACCTGCTCCCACTGGTGTGACTTTGGGCCCCAAGGAATTGCAGAGGCCTTGAGTCTCGTTTCCAAAAGCAGGTCTGTCCTCGGCACCCTCTGTGCCTCTTGTTTCCACATCGGGTCCAGCACCGACTATGGTGCCTGCTTTTGCTCCGGTGCCACTTTCCGTGCCTTCCCATTTGCATTGCCACTGATGCAGACACCGTCAATGCCGGATGAAGATATACATCCATAGTGCTATCTGACTTTGAATTGAACCCACCTTGACCTTCGTCAAAATTGTTCCCTGCGCCGGCCATTGTTCAACCTTTTGGCAATCCTTTTTAAAAACATTTTTAAAGCTTATTTTAATTAAGAATTAGCGTAGTATGGTACATTACATGTCATCACATATGTTAACTGTACAGTAGGAAGGGACATGAAGCATCTCACATTCAACAATATAATGCATAAGCACCCAGCTTTTGGACCAATATTACAAGTCAGAGATACCATCTCAATAATGTCATAGTATAACATGCACATATATACTGATTGCATGGGACATGTCATGGACAGTACTTTGGCTTTCTGCAGCCTCGCCTGGAGGCGGTCCAATGGTTTCTCTGGAGACGTCCAAGCATTTTTAATGGACAAGTCTTTTGATGGATCTTATTTTATTAGGGATAAAGCGAACTCAGTCCTAGAGTGCTTTTATTAGAGTAGAGATACAGGATGTTCCTTGGGCATGTCTGCTTTCCTCAAGGAGTGACAGGCCATTATGATGAACAAGTGGGTCCTAAAAATTGTATACCAGGGTTATGCCCTTCCCTTTCTGTCTACCCTGCTGCCCCTTCCACCTCCTTGAGGGCAGCTGACGGAGTACCATCTGCCCATCTTTCGGCAAGAAATGCCGGCCCTTGTTGCCAAAGGGGGTGATAGAGGGATTTTGGCCTTGGAAGTAGAGACTAGGTGTTACTCTCACTATTTCCTTGTGCCGAAGGACATAGGCGGTTGGCTTGTTTTAGATTTCCGACCTCTCAATGCCTTCCTGTAGAAGGAGAAATTCCTGATGCTTGCTCCAGCCAAGACTCTGTCTGTCCTGGACCCTGACTGGTGGTGTGCGACCTGCAGGATGCTTATTTTCAGATCCCTGTGCTGTGGGCCCATAGGCTCTGCAGCGGAACCTGCAATTCCAGTGGACGCAACATCAGGGAAATCTGTCTGATTAAATCCAGATTTCAGAGGAGACTACAAAACATATGCTGTGATGGATACTGGACCACAATTGGGTCTGTGGCAGGCCCCATTCCTTACCCCATCCAGAGCTGATGGCAGTCACGATTGCAACATTATTGGATTGTGGAGGCCATCTGGGAGAGGTGGAGATCAGGGGACACTGGCCTCAAGAGACTTGACTCCACGTGTGCTTGCTGGAGTTGAGATTGATTTGCTTGGTGTTGAAGGCTTTCCTGCCCACCATCAAAGGAAAGGAAAGCTGGTGCATGTGTGGACATAACCATTAAACATATGAGTATCCCACCTAAAACCACTGGTGTGGTCCAAAGAAAAACAGAAGGACAGAGTAAAAAAAGGGGGGTGGTCACCCGCAGTGGCCACAGTAGCTCCGTGCAACTACTGCAGGGAAGGAAAAAATTCCTTTTTTATATATAACCCTCACATACTCTAGTAGTGTCATCAGTTCACCCTGACTCCTAAAGGTCAGGGGGGGCTCAACCGTTTTCCAGGGATCACTTACAAGAAGGATGACCAGGGGGCTTAACTAGAGATTAAAAATCCCTCAACTTCTCCAAGGTATCCCTTTATTAGCAGAGAGGATGGGGAAAGTTAAAAACAATATCTTGTGGGTAATGTGGTCTTTTATGGTTCTATGACCCTGTATTATACCGACATGTTTCAGCCCTACTCTAAGGCCCAAACAGGTCTGGGGCTTTCTTCAGGGTAATATAATGATACCTCCCTGGGTTAATGGCATCCTTAATACGTGGCTAGACCCTATGGCCAACGCCATGGCAAGCATGGGTGAGAGTTGGATGCCCATGGGGGTCGGCAGCAGGGTCTCGCTGCAGGGCCTGAGAACCCTCATATAATTATAACTTGTGCATGTGCCATGCACTGTTTATGTACATAAAAATTGACAAGTCTAATGATATAATTGATAACATCACTGATGGCATCTCAAATGACACCATTAATGATACCACTGTGCATAGTGGGCTGATTCAGTGCCTCTGCCTGTATAGAAACTTGTTTGGAAGACGTAAGGTAGGGAGTTTTATTCAATGAATTATGGCAGCTGGGAGAAGGTTGGTCTTTCAATAAGTTTGCCCAGGAATAGTCCATTTGCTGGAGGTCTGTAATTATTGGGCTCTTGAGGGTCCAGGTTTGTCTTCCTTAGTAACAATCATTTTTACTCCTTTTTGTAAGTGTTCTGGAGAAACTCCTATCGTTAAGGAGTTGTTGATCAGTTTCCTGACTGGGATGGCCACTTAAGTTGTTAGGAGTATGTTTTTGAAGATTTGTGGTAGACAAGGGTCAGAGGGGCAATCGACTGATCTGTGTGCTTTGACGAGATCCAGAAATTCAGTTGGTGATAGTTCTTTGAAGGAATGCAGAGGCTGAGTAAATCTTACCCTGGAGGGGTTTGTTGGAAATAGGTTAGTGGTATTGGGTTTTTATTTCAGTGAGAATCCAACATGTTGTCTTTGGTTGTGTAATGATATGCCAGTTTGTGACAAAAATCTTGAGACAAGGGATGGGTTCCTTTGTTGCATTTTGCATCCCAAAATTCAGTGGATATTTTATAAATTCTTTATTAGGACATTTTGAGCTGTGGATTCGGTTTGACTTGTGTTGTGTCTATGTAGGTGTATTTTGTGTTGAGGGTTGTTTCTTTGGAACCAGGTGCTCTGAAGCTTAGCAAGTTGTGTTATTTTTTCTTTTTTAAGTTTACATTCATCCAAGAGGCTTGTTTTTCTTCTGTCGTGTTTTAGATATCTGAAAGAGACACGTTAGTGCAGATTCCTTACCTTAGAATATCCCCAGGCGTCAGGCTGGATCCGGAAAGTTTTTGCGTAGCAGTACCACTGCGCGTCGGTAGGCGGCGTCGTGCGGCTCCACGTCGTGATCGCCGGGATACTTAGACGCCGCCCATGCGCGCTGGCGTCAGTTCTTTCTTTTTCCGCGCCAGTAAGCGCAGATCCGGATTGAGCAGTGCCCCAGTCATTTTTTGACTGAATCTTTTTTGAGACTTTTTGTCCCAGTTTTCGAGTCGCTTCGACTCCAACGGTGTCAGTAGGGATGCCCGGCTTCAAGTCATGCGAGGTCTGTAATCGCATGATGTCGATTACGGATCCGCACCGAGAGTGTCTCTTCTGCCTGGGGCGCGGCCACGACCCCACGTCGTGCCCCGAGTGTCGGTCCCTCGCCCCGAAGGCTTTGCGAGAGCGGTCTCGAAAGCTTCTCGAGGCCCGGCACTCGGCTCCGCGCCGCTCGAGGTCCCGGTCCCGGGAGAGGTCGAGGGGCCGGTCGCGGAGCCGTCGTCATTCGTCGGGGTCGAAGTCTTCGTCTTCAGGTAAGGCGAAGCACAAGAGGTCTAAGAAGCGTCGCTCTAAGACCTCCCCTCGCCGGTCTCACGACTCGGCCGAGGGTCCTGTTGGTACTGCCCCCGCGGCTCCGGGGATACCCGAACAGCCGACGCCGGACTACCCGCCTGTTCCGGGTCCGACGTCGACTCCGGCCGACATCCAAAACTTCTTGTCGGCCATGGCTCGCATCTTCGGGCCTAAGGGTAACCCCGGTGCGCCTTCGGGCCCCGCGGGCCCCAGTGGGGATCCTGCCTCGGCACCACCGGCGGCTCCGGCCCCGGTGTCTCCGGCGGCTCCGGCCCCGGCGCCGCAGGACCCCCTCGGATCCAGGCCTGGATCCCGGTCGACGCCGGTTGACCTAACGACACCTCCACCGGCGCCGACCACTCTGGTACCAATCACAGCGCCGTCCGACGTCACGGGCGACGCCGTCCACAGGTTCTCCCCGGACACGGAGCCGGATCGGCGTCAGCCAACGCCGATGGGACTCTTCTTCCCTCATGTCCGCCCTCCGTACTTTTCACCTGTATTGGAGGACGAGGAGGACTGGGAGGGGTCGGAAGGCCCTCTCACAGCTCAGTGTGAGCCTTATCAGGACTGGGCAGAGGAACTGGGCGATGCCAGTGGCCTGGACACCTCTCCAGACCTTGGCATGCTGTCTCCTCCTTCCGTGGCTACGGAGGAGGGAGCAAGTTATGCAACGGTGTTGCGTAGGGCGGCCGCGTCCTTGCGCCTCGAGCTCCCTACAGTGGCTGTCAGGACTAACCTCCTGACGGAAGTGCTTCAGCCGGCGGCTACCTCTTCGGAGCCACTGCTGCCGTTCAACGAAGCACTTTCTGACGTTCTTTTGGGCACCTGGTCCAGGCCCACCACAGGGGCTCCTGTGGACAGGAACGTAGCCCGACGCCATCGCCTGGACCCGGGCGACCCCTTGTTCCTCTCCCAACACCCCACCCCCGAGAGCTTGGTTGTCCAAGCCTCTACCTCTCAGAGCGCCTTCCCTACGGCTCAGCCGGACACGGAATCCAAACAACTGGAGCAATTTGGGAAGAAGATGTTTTCTTCCTCCGGTGCTGGCTTGCGGTCCGTGAACACCGCTTGCCTTTTGGGCCGTTATTCCCACTCTCTGTGGGATTTGGTGGCGCAAGTGCTGCCTAAGTGTCCTGAGGAGGTCCAGACACTACTCGCCCGTGTTATTGCAGACGGGAGAGACGCGGCTAAGTTCACCATTCGATGTGGCCTAGACACCGCTGACTCGCTGGGTAGATCGCTTGCAACGACAGTGGCGCTGCGCCGTCACGCCTGGCTGAGGGCCACTGGTTTTTCGGGCAATGTCCAAAACACCCTTATGGACATGCCCTTCGATGGTATCCGCCTTTTTGGCAATAAGGCAGACAGCGCGCTGGAGCGCTTTAAGGATTCGCGGGCTATGGCCAAGTCCTTGGGCCTCTCCGCCTCGCGCCCTCCGCAACCGTCTGCTTTTCGCTCCTTTCGTGGCCACGGAAGGGGCACCCAGTCACGTCCATTGCCCAGCCACCGGCCCGCGCAGCAAGCGCCTTCGCGTGGCCGAGGACGTGGTTCCCGCCGAGGCGGGTCGGGTAACCAGCGTGCGGGTCAGGCCACCACCTCCGCCCTGACCGCGGCCTCCAAGCCCTCCTAGTCCATCCTTTCAGGTCAGCAGCACGCCAGTGGGGGGCAGGGTCCGCCATCACCTTCCCCACTGACGTACCATCACATCGGACAGGTGGGTCTTGGACATTGTCCGAAGGGGCTACTCCCTCCCCTTCGAGACCACCCCCCCCAGCCATGCCACCTCAATACCGCCGCATGTCGGGGGATCACTTGGTGCTTCTTCAGCAGGAAGTTGCGGCCCTCCTCGCCAAGGGGGCCATCGAGCGCATTCCGACCCCAGAAGTAGGGCGTGGTTGTTACTCCCACTACTTTCTGGTGCCCAAAAAGGACAAGGAGGACATGCGTCCTATCTTGGACCTCCGGAACGTAAATCGCTTCCTCCGGAAGGAGAAGTTCAAGATGCTCACCCTAGCTCAGGTCTTGACTGCCCTCGACCCTGGAGACTGGATGGTAGCGTTGGACTTGCAGGACGCATATTTTCACATCCCCGTCCTGCCGGCCCACCGGCGTTACCTGCGGTTCACGGTAGGCCTCGAGCACTTTCAGTTCACCGTGCTCCCCTTTGGCCTTACCAGCGCCCCTCGGGTGTTCACGAAAGTGATGGCGGTGGTCGCAGCTCATCTGCGCCGGGCAGGGGTTCCAGTCTTCCCCTACCTCGACGACTGGTTGCTGAAGGCGGGCTCGTCCCAGGCAGTCGTCTCCCACCTCCAGACTACGGCCGGACTCCTGCACTCGCTGGGGTTCTCCATCAACGTGCCGAAGTCGCACCTGATTCCTTCTCCACAGCTCCTTTTCATCGGAGCAGTTCTGGACACAATGCAGTTTCGGGCCTATCCTCCCGAACGGCGAGTCCAGGATATTCAGGCTATGATTCCGATCTTTCAGCCTTTATCCTGGGTTTCGGTACGGATGACCCTGAGGCTGCTGGGCCTCATGGCCTCCTGCATCCTGCTGGTCGATCATGCCAGATGGCATATGCGGGCTCTGCAGTGGGACCTGAAGTTCCAGTGGGCGCAGCATCAGGGGAACCTGTCCGATTACGTCCAGATCTCGGAGGGAACTGCAAGGCAGTTGCAGTGGTGGCTCTCGAACCGGCAATGGGTCACGGGCAGATCCCTCTCCCTTCCCCAGCCAGAGCACACAGTTGTGACGGACGCGTCCCTTCTGGGATGGGGCGGTCACATGGGAGAGGCGGAGATCAGAGGCCTCTGGTCTCCGGCGGAGTCCCGGCTCCATATCAACCTACTGGAGCTCCGGGCGATCCGACTTGCACTCGAGGCATTCCTTCCCTCTGTCAAGGGGAAGGTAGTGCAGGTGTTCACCGACAACACCACCGCCATGTGGTACTGCAACAAACAAGGCGGGTGGGGTCGTGGACCCTATGTCAGGAGGCTCTGCGTCTCTGGACATGGCTGGAACATCAGGGCATATCCCTGATGGTTCAACACCTGGCAGGTTCTCTGAACGCCAGGGCGGACGAACTCAGCCGCAGGTGCATGATGGATCACGAATGGCGTCTTCACTCGGAGGTGGCGCAAGGATTCTTTCTACAGTGGGGAGAGCCTTGGTTAGATCTATTCGCCACCGAAGAGAACGCGCAATGTCATCAGTTCTGCGCGTTGGAATTTCCAAGGCGGCACTCGCTCGGCGACGCTTTTCGTCGCGAGTGGAGTTGCGGTCTGTTGTACGCCTTTCCGCCTATACCACTTCTACCCAGAGTGTTGAAGAAGATTCGGCGCGACCGGGCCCAAGTCATCCTTGTGGCTCCGGACTGGGCTCGAAGAGTTTGGTATCCCGAGCTACTCAGTATGAGCATCGATCCCCGATCCGTCTGCCTCTTCAGGAGGATCTTCTGTCGCAGCAGCAGGGGACGGTCCTCCACCCGAACCTGTCCAGTCTCCACCTCCTTGCGTGGAGATTGAGCGGCGGCAGTTGATTCCTTTCGACTTGCCTCCCGAAGTTTGTGATGTGATTCTGGCAGCCAGGCGTCCCTCCACTAAGGTGGTATACGCCTGCAGGTGGAACAAGTTTGTGGCATGGCAGCAAAGGCTGTGAATCCCCTTTCTGCCCCTCTTTCTGAGGTTCTTCTGTTCCTTCTTTCTCTAGCCCAACAGGGTTCTGCCCTGGGTACCATCAAGGGCTATCTTTGTGCAATCTCGGCCTTCCTCAGGCTTCCTGATCAGCCCTCCCTTTTCAAGTCCCCTGTTGTTAACAGGTTTCTTAAAGGCATTACACACCTCTTTCCTCCTGTTCCGTTTGTGATGCCTTAATGGGACTTGAACTTGGTTCTTACCTTTTTAATGTGCGCTCCCTTTGAGCCTCTACATAACTGTCCTCTTCGTCTTCTCACTCTGAAGACAGCCTTTCTGGTGGCTATCACCTCCGCTCGGCGGGTGAGTGAGCTCCAGGCTCTTTCTTGCAAGCCCCCCTTTCTGTCTGTCCATCCAGACAAGGTTGTTCTTAGGACGCGTCCGTCCTTCTTGCCAAAGGTGGTTACTGCTTTTCACATTGGGCAGACCATCAGTTTGCCCACCTTCTTTCCGCCTCCGCATCCTTCTAGAGAGGAAGAGAGGCTCCACCGTCTGGACCCAAAACGTGCGATTTCATTTTATCTAAACCGCACACAGCAGTTCCGGGTGGACGACCAGCTCTTTGTTGGCTACGTGGGTGCCAAAAAAGGTCGGGCGGTACACAAGCGGACCATCTCCCGCTGGGTCGTCTTGTGTATCAAGGCCTGCTATTCTTTGGCTAAGAAGGAGCCCCCTGTTGGGCTACGTGCCCATTCCACCAGGGCGACAGCCGCCACCACGGCTTTAGGACGTGGTGTCCCGTTGCAGGACATATGTCAGGCAGCTACGTGGGCCTCGCTGCACACGTTTACCAAGCATTTCTGCCTTGACAGCCAAGTCCGGAGAGTTGGCTTCTTTGGCCGTTCTGTTCTCCGAGACTTCCTCGTCTGATCTTTGTTCGCAGACCCACCACCGGGGTTGGTATTGCTGGGGTATCTATTCTAAGGTAAGGAATCTGTCACTAACGTGTCTCTTTCAGATGCACAAGTTACTAACTTGTGTAACGATATATCTGTAAGAGACAGTAGTTAGTGACAGATTCCTTACCGCCCCACCCATCCTCCCCGTTCTGCGAACTGATTTCTAGGGTTAAGGACATCCCTTTCAGGGCCCTAGTTTTCAGACACCAGTGTCAGTTTCTTGCATGGCTCTGCGTTTCTGGCGCGGAAAGTCGTGTACAGAACTGACGCCAGCGCGCATGGGCGGCGTCTAAGTATTGACCGTGACGTGATCCTGGCGATCACGACGCCGAAGACGGAGGCAGAGCCGCACGATGCCGCCTACCGACGCGCAGGGGTACTGCTACGCAAAAACTTTCCGGATCCAGCCTGACGCCTGGGGATATTCTAAGGTAAGGAATCTGTCACTAACTACTGTCTCTTACAGATATATCGTTACACAAGTTAGTAACTTGTGCATTTTGTGTGGGATTAAGGTATCAAAGGCTTCATGGAAACATCCATAGAGTTTTTGAACTGAGTTTATTTTGTCCAGATTGCTGTTGGAAGTAAGCTGGGATTCTGGGTCCTCCAGATCTTTCTTGCTCCAAGATCGATATATAGTTGTGGTTAAACTGAATTTAGCTGGGGTGAATTGTGGTGTCTAGTGTAGGAAGGCAGCCAGTTGGTGGTCTGACTACATGGCCATAGTTATCTTTTGGAACGTGAGCAGATGCATCACCGACAGCTCCTTTAAGCAATATATTTTGGGAAAGGTGTGGTCTATTTATGCGATGGAAAAGCTATCAGCTCCTTTCATAACAGCATGTATAAGTTTGAAAGGGTATGGCTTCCGTTTATCAACCACATTAAGATATCTCGGGTGTTGGGAGGTGATCCCTCTGCAATGACTGATAGACTGCGCCACTCACATATATGTGCTATGTCTCCCTCAAGACATAATGTTGCTTGTACTTTTCCACCATAAATAAAGGTCAAAGGGTTGTGGAAATGTACCATACACTCCTCATCCAATTGAACTTGTGTAAAAAATGTACTTTTCTAATCTGGGATTGCCCAATCATTTAGGTATTTTGGGTTGCGGTTAATATTGTTATCGGTGAAGTATGTGGGATGACCTAGACTTTGTCCCCCAAGACTTGTCTGCTTAATATTTGGGATGCTACAGACTTGAGTCGCATGGACCAGCTATGGGCGGCCATGGGCTATATACTTGCGAAGCGCAACATTGCCTGTAGATGGGGAGTTCCTGAATCACCAACAAGAATGGGAGTGTGATGTCGATTGGTGCATGTTACCTGAGCGGGCAGTTTATACAAACAGAGGATGCCCCAAAAAACGGGATAAGGTTTGGGGGAAATGGAACGCGTATAGAGGCAACATCTGCCACTAGAATTAATGCATGGTACTTCTGTGGTGAGTAGAAGAGGGGGGCGCAATACATGGGATGTTTAGTGACTAAAAATGATTGTCTGTTAAGATCCAATGATTTTACACATGTTTGTACCGTACTATGCTATACCATAATGTGCAATAAAAAGAGTTTAAAAAAAAAGAATGTACTTTTCTGTCACTACCAATACCCAGAAATATTGCCTTGCTGATCAAATGAACTATCTCCTGTACATTTCAGCAGTCATGCATATCCTAGAAGCTTAACTACAAACACTGTCTGAGAGGTTTGCAGGAGTTGAGAAATCTCAAGATGAGACCGAAGCTAGATGTGGCTTTTTGGAATAATAGATTAGCAATTTAAACTAGTCTCTGCTGGAAGCTATAACGGACAAGAGTTGCCTGGCAGGGAACATGCTACCTATACTCTTCAAGATCAGTTACTAGACATTCTGCAACCATGGGTAGTAAAATCATTCCCTGTTGCAATGTTGTTAACTGACTTGCACCCAGTATGCAGAGGTAGAATTAAAGGAAATTGCCCCCTAATGAGAAGAGTCTTCAGACTGCTCAGAGTTCTGGGGAGGAAGGGGCGGATGCAGTGATGGTGGTCATATGAAATACCTTTGCTGCTAGAATTGATCCCGAGAGAGGCAGTGAAGAGTGAAGGCAGTGAATCATGAAAATATTTTATAGAGTCCTCTGTGTTTTCCTGCTCCTGAATTTGAGCCCTGCAACGTTGTAGCAAAGAGAGCTTCGCTCACGATAAAGGAGCTTAACTACCTTAATGTGAAAGTCTCCCTCACTCCAAAGGTGAGGCTAAATGTGTACTATCAAAGGAAGTGATATTCCTTTACACACGAGAAATCAGAGGTTCCTTGAAATGGTCAGATGCAGAGGTCAGATAACCTAGGCCTAAATTAGTTCCAGAGAAAATGTCCTGGGAGGAGGAGGAGGTGCCTTACCACCACCTCCACAAATGTCTTCAATTGTGCTTGAACGCAGTGCGCTCCACTAACCAAGTGCATACCATATCTCCTACTTCATTGCCTTTGTAATCCATGACCTATTTCGTCTCCATCTGTATTGATCATTGAACCAAAGTTAATACTGTTGAACGAGACATACTCTTGACAGATTTCCCTCACATAGATATCCTACCTGCTTCATTCTTCTGGTACTCCTTCTTTACCTACAGGTTCTACTTAATGGTATGGTGCTCCTTTAGCTCCATTCCTGCCTCTCTAGCAAAGGGCATCCACAATATGTAAATGTTTAACCCCCTTCTGTTTTCCACAAAATATATTCTTTTAGCAACATAATGTCCATCTTCTAGTTCTTCTGCCACATCTTTGTCTCATGATACATTGCTTCTCCTTGTAGTTACATACTGGATGTCCGCTCACACTGTATTTCATAATCCTGCCAAAATCAAGATTCTCTACTTTCCCTAATCTGCTCTGAGATCTAATGTAACCTGTACCATTTATGCCCACTTAATTCTCTCTTCACCCCTGGCCTACACGTTCCAGGTTCTTTTTGTCAATGAAAAGAAGCTTTCCACTTCCAGCATGTGTGCCGCTACATGTGACCACATGCACCTGCTCATCCACCATCTTACTTTCCCCATTGCAGAGATTATGGTTGGCATAGTTGTCTCCCACAATCTAAATACTGCAACAAATTCTTCCTAGGCCTTTTCCACTTCTTCCATCCCACTTTTGCCACTTATACCTTTTCGGACCTTCCCAAGTTCACCTCCTCCACTTCCCTTAGACCTTAAGAAGTCAGGCTTACATATCCTTATACAAGTTCCTAACTCTAATGTTCAGATCTGTTAATTATCACTCTCCTTTCTTATCTTACACATCTCCCTCTAACCCATACCCACACACCTTGGTCTCAACACTGCCTCTTCAAACCTTGTCTATCTTTGCCTTTTGTTAAAATTCAGGCATTATCTTCCTGATACCTTTCTACTGGTTTGCCTTCTATCTGTACTTGATGCTGTGAGCACCTGTAATCTAACCATCAAACACCACCAATTTAATCTCGGAGTACTCTCATCTACCCTATGATCAACGTTTTTACACAGCATGTGGCATAAACACCCAAGATTCATATTCTATTTTTGATTAAACTGTTGAAATTGTCTGATAATTTCTCACTGGTCAGTTTTTCTCGCACACACTGCATTTCTGTTACCCTCAACTTTCTACTTTTGATATACTCTTTGCTACAATCAATGTGTAACACTTCTGTTTTAGACTCTTATCATTCAAAATACATATATGTGTCAGTTAAAGGTGGGAAAGCTACTGATGTAAGCCAAATGCCCACCATTCTTAAACTTTATTTAAAGCAAGCACAAGGTGAAGTCACTGATGGTGGAGAAGGGATTATGTCTTGTTTGTTCTTCTCAGTACTGAATGTTTCTAACTGGAGAAGGTAAGTAACTTTCAAAAGTTGAATATTACTGCTTCTGCTGGCACCAGACTTATGCTACCAATCACTGTACACATTTCAAACTACATATCTTTTTAAGTCGGAAGCCAAAATGATCTTTCTTTTATTTTGAGGAGCACCTGTGTTGCCTTTATTAAAGTGGAAACCATTTTGCACTTTTCAGATTTGATGTGTTGTGCTTTTTTCCGCTCAAAAATATGAAATTGTCTTTTCATAGACCACTATATCTACTACAATGTAATTTGTTCATTTTATATAACCTACTAATTGTATTTCTCCTTAATTATTCAAAGGTTTATGAAGAAGCTGGTTCTGACTTCCACCAAGTTGCTTATTTCAAAACAAAAATTGGTTTACGAAATGCTCTTCAAGAAGAAATAAGTGGCTCTTCCGATCGTGAGGCAGTGCTTATTACTTTAAACAGACCAATTGTCTATGCGCAACCTGTTGCCTTTGACAGAGGTAATATAGTATAATTGTTCCTCTTCCTACATTATTATGTATGTCCAACTAATTAACTCATGACCAATAAAAGCCATTATTGAAGAAGGCTGTTCATTCTTTTGTATCGTCTATATGGCCTGATTTCTTGTTTTGACTTCTAATTGTGAAAAACTATTAGTAATTTTAAAAATAAGATTAAAATACATCTTTTTGCCCATGATTGCCATTTTGATGGTATTTGAGTGCCTATTCAAGAGCAGAAGAATAGGCTATGTTTCATGGATTCGGAGGAGAATGCAAGTAATGTCACAGCGTTCCCCTATGAATTCCTTTGGAGTGTTGGAGCAGGAGTATGTCGATTGCTAGGGTGTAGCTGGTTGATGAGGTTCAGGCTGTTTCCCTGTAGTCCTGGATTAAAGTAGGACACTATTTAGGATTTCCAAATGTTGTGATAAGTAAGGAAACTGGGAGACTGACTTGCCTGGTATTTTTCTCTTTCAAGGGCTAATGATGCCATCTCAATCGACTTTGCATTCCACTTTTGTGATGTAGAAAGTAATAAAATGGAACTCATGGGTAAAAGCTGAATGTGCACCAGATTCTTGTCTAATTAACTGAAGCATAGTTATTGCTTTTGAATAGTCTTGGCCCCTTGATATATCTCTGTAAAAAATGAAATTGTTGTCCTGAGATTTTCATTTTGGATTTGTGTTTTTGTATCATTAAGGAAGTAACTTAGCATGGGTAGACATTGCTAATCTGGGCCGAATTTTTCTGGACGAAATTTTTTAAAATGATGATGTAATATTTCAGGAACCATGAGACCTATATACTTCATTTTGGGGTCAAAACATAGGATGTCAACCCTTCCGCCATTTTCAAAAATGACTGCTCTATAATGATGTGTTTAGCCATCATATCTGATAGAGACATCTAGCCGCAGATTCCTTAACTTAGAATATCCCCAGGCGTCAGACTGGATCCGGAAAAATTTTGCGCAGCAGTACCTCTGCGCGCCGGGGGACAGCGCTGCCTGGCTCTGCCTTGACGTTGTCCCCGGACATGACGTCAGTGGAGCTACATAGGACCCCCCCCCGGCGCGCTGACGTCAGTTTCCTTCTTTTCCGCGTACCAACGCGGATCCGGGATTCAGCTGTTCCTCTGGCCTGTTTTTCTTCAGGCCCTTTTTCGACGTCCTTTGGCGTCGGGGAACAGTGTGCGATGCCTTCGGGCTTTAAATTGTGCGAGACTTGTTCGCATCAGATGTCGGCGTCGACCCGCACGCCATTTGTATGTGGTGTCTTGGGTCGCACCACGACTCCGTGGAGTGTGCCGCCTGCCGGCAGATGCGCCCGAAGTCCCTATGGGAGCGTCGGACGAAGCTCTTGGCCGCCCGGATTTCCCGCACGGTGTCTCCCCGACGTTTTCCGGTTGGTTCTTCTCTCCGCGTCCGCTCCCGGAGTCGATTCCGCGAACGTCGCTCGACAGGTAAGTTGAAGAAAAAGTCACGGAAGTCGAGGTCCTCGCCTCCACGTGACGATGGGGGCCATGGTTCCCGTTCCCTCACGGAGCCGTGCGCCCCGGAGTCAGCCTCCCTTTACCCACCCTTTCCGGGTACTGGTGCGACTCGGCCCCAGATGGAAGCCTACTACAAGGCTCTGCACTCCATCTTCGGGTCACCTCCTCTCCCTGGCGCACCTTCGGGTCCCACAGTGGAGGTAGGCATTCAGGTCGGATCTCCGCCGGTGGGTTCGCCCTCGGCGCCGGAGCCGTGCCGGCATCGGGTACCAACCCCGATGGGCGTTTCAGCCCCACGCCGTGCCATTCTGCCTTGTCTCCGCATAGCCCCTGGCGGCTCCCTGCGTCGACATCGGCATCATTGGCGCCGGCGGCCGAGTGCCTTGACTCCGGCTCCGGAGTTGTGTCGGCTTCGGCTCCTAACCCCGATGGGTGTTCCAGCCCCCCGCCGAGCCATTCTGCCTTGTCTCCGCATAGCCCCTGGCGGCTCCCTGCGTCGACCTCGGCATTAGCGGCGGCGCCGTGCCTGTCGCCACCTGGTCCTCGGGCTCTGTCTCCGCGCCTCTCCATGGTGGGTTTGACGCCTTTGTGGCGTCGTTCGGCGTCGGAGCGGCGTCGTTCGACGCCGGAGCGGTCGTCTGCACCTGTCGGTTCTCCGCTTCCGGAGGACACAGGCCCGGTATGCCCGGACTTGTCTCCACGCCAGTTGCCTCCAATGCCATGGGGGCAGTGGGCCCTTGTTCCTCCTCCTGTGGGACGTGTCAGCTTGCAACCGTCCCCTACAGATGGGCTATTGTCACCCCCCACCATGCCCACTGAAGCTGGTGCTTTGTTTTTGAGGGTTCGTAGGGCTGCAGCTGTTTTACATTTGCACCCTCCTTCTGTCTCCTTGTCTTCCGACCCTTTATTGGATCTCCTCCACCAGGGTGCGGTAGATATTAAGCCCTTGCTGCCTTTTAGCGGCTTATTGTTCAACGCCCTTCTCGGGACATGGGCACGGCCCTCTTCCGGAGATGCTGTCGACAGGGCTGTGGCGCATCGGCACCGTCCGGCCCCTGAGAGCCCAGCCTGTTTGTCCCTTCAGCCTGGGGCTTACGGCCTCGTAGTGCAGGTGTCTTTGGCCACGCAACCTTCCTCTCCACCTCTTATGCAGCCTCCTACTAGGGAGTCTCGTTGGTTAGAGGCGTGTGGACGTGGCATTTTTGCGTCCTCTAGTTCAGCCTTACGTGCTCTAAACACGGCTTGCGTCTTTGCCCGGGCTTCTTCTGCCCTATGGGACTCGGTGGAGTGACTTTTGCCTGCCCTCCATGAGTGTACTCGCGCTGACGTTGCTCGTCTTCTTCACGAAGGCCGAGAGATGGCGCGCTTTACCGTTCGGTCCGCCGTTGACACTACCGATTCGGTGGGTCGGGCAATGGCGAGGTCCGTTGCTTTGCACCGCCATGCTTGGCTGCGCGACGGGGGTTTCCCCGAAAATGTCAGTGACAGTCTCCGCGACTTACCATTTGATGGTGTGTCCCTGTTTGACGCACATGCGGACTCTGCGGTTCACCGCCTTCTGTCTACCCTTCCGTAGTGTCTTGCTTCATGTTGGCCCTGGGTTCATGCTGTAATACCTGAACGGCCTAAGCGGCTTCTCGCCGTATTTGCTTTCTTTCATACAGCAGGTCAGCTGCTTATTTTTCTGACTCACTATGGCCTAGTGGTTCAGGTTGCACGCCCTTACCCCAAGGGTTATATGTTCGGAACCTGTGGTTTCTGTGTTCCCAATTTACGTCCTCTGTCTATGAGCTCACGCTCAAGAGGTGCCCCTTGTTCAGGTTGATGCTTACCCTATGTGGGGTATTTGTTAGCTATTGTATAGCTGCCTTCTTCCCACAGCAGTCTTTGTACGCTTCTGTGGGGCCCTTTTTACTAGGTTGTTCTGCGGCTGTGCCTGTGCACTTTTACTGCTGCTGCATGCCCTCCCGGGGCCTTCTGCGGTCCATTTGTTGGGCTCTCTCATAGTGGCTGCTGCTGGTCTGTGGCGCTCCCCTGCATCTCACTATTCCATTTCTTGAGGCCGGAAGGGCTTTCAGGTCCCTGCCGTCTCGTCTTGGTTCTTTCGCTGCAGCCGTTCCATCTCTGGACTGCCTATCACAGGGCCCTGTCACTGTGTTCTATTACGTACAGTGACTGCTCCCTAGTATGCTCGCTCTCACGGGCTGGTGCGTTTTCCGGCACCTTTCCATTGCACAGTTCTACCCTCCTATACCTGTGCTGCGTAGTCCTTTCATGTTTGGACTTCGCTCTCCGTGGCGGCATTCTGGCCCCAGACGTTGATGCTGTCATTGTCTTGTGCCTTGCTTTTTTAGCCACTTCCCCTGCCAGGGCTTTCCATTTCCCTGCTGCATTCCGCGCAGGTGTTGCCCTGTTTTTCCTTCCAGCTGCGGTTACTGCTCTCAGAGGGAGTGTTCTCCTCCGAGCAGTGTTTTCTCTGGTGGAGTATTGTGCGTATATCCACTCTTGTTCCTCCGCAACGTTTCGTACTGTCTCCTTCAGTACTGTTCGGCCTCCCTGTCTGTCTCACGGTAGCCAGTGGATCTTTCCTACCGCCTGTGGCTGTTGTGTCTGGCTCTGGGCCAGTACCACTGCTACGTAGCTGTTGGTGCTATGGTGTTTTTTCTTTCTCGACTCATCCACCGGGCTGGGCCCTGTCTTCTTTAGTCCTGTCCGGCGTACTACACACACCCAGACCCTCCCGCAGGCGTACTCTTCCTTGAGGATGCTGTGGTCTTGTTCCTCACTTTCGTGAGCGCAAGTCTTCCACGTGTGTTAGTTTTGCCGGCTCTCTTTCACACGATACACCTATTAGTGCGTCTCTCGTGTCTCAGCTTTTGCTCGTGGCGCTTTATGGGGCTTTCTCCTCTCCATGGTGTGGTTCTGGCAGTACATACGGTTTCTCTTGTGTACTTCTGTTCCCCACATTTGTGGCATTGGTTGTTGCCATTCTTCTCTGCCCTTCTTCCTTTTCATGCCCGCCCTTTCACATGTCCGGTGCATGGGCCACAGTGCATTAGCAGGTCTTGTGTTTCCTTTAACACTGCCTCATCCTGGGAGTCATCAGCATCCTTCCGCTGCTGTTCTCACTTCCACGGTGCTTCTGCATGTCCGTCCTGCCTGCTCGTACTCGGTCCATTCTTGTACCCTAGCTACACCTTTCTCTTTTGAAAGTCCATCAGATCCTGTGGATACCTCATATTGTACAATTGGTTCCTCCCCTTTTTCGGAAGGTATCCACTTTTATTCCGCACTGCGCTTCTGGTTCTGTGCTCACTTTCTCCTCTGTTTCACCAACAGGGATTTCCTGCCGCCCTCGGCGGCTTTAATGCCATTGCCTCTCATTGTTGGCCACTCCCTATGCAGTATCCTAGTCCGGTGTTGGCCACTCTGGCAGTTCTGCCCCCACTGTGTTTAGCCGGCTGGTTGACACTTCTGTTCCCAAAACAACTTAGTGGGGTTCTCTTTCAGACCCGCCTCCTATGGGGTATGGCTTTGGTATTTATTCTAAGTTAAGGAATCTGCGGCTAGATGTCTCTATCAGATGTACGAGTTACTTACCTTCGGTAGCAATGTATCTGGTAGAGACGTTGTCTAGCCGCAGATTCCTTAACGCCCACCCATCCTCCCCGATCTGCGAGGACCTGTTCAGGTGGGGTTTCTGCATTTGCCTCCCTTGGAGTGGTTTATCCTTCTACGGGGCGGTATCTTTCGCCACCCTCCCAGTCAGGCTTATTCTTTGGATTTACTTGTTCTGCTTCTCCCAATCTCATGCTTGGGCGATAGGTTCAAGTGTCCTTCTGCGTTTTTTCACATCAGTTTCCTCCAGTATGGGGCCTACTGGTGTTCTCTACCCTCCCACCCACCTTCTCTGTTGCCACTCCTACAGCCCATTAGTTTTGAGGTCTTTCTAGCCTGTTCCTCTGTCCAATGGTTCTATCATAGGGGACAGAGTCTCCCTATTTCTTTCCTTAATCCTGTGGGTCGGGGCTTTCTTGTTTGTCGCTGTTGGCTCAATTCCTTACTCCTTTTGCCTCAGGAGAGAGCATTCTCTCGCTTTTGTGGGGTTGCTTTTCATTCCCTTCATCAAGTGCAGACTTTCTGTCGTCTGCCTCGGTCTTCTTTTTATACATCTATTTCCCTCAGGGGTGACATTCACTTCGCTTTTGCGAAATAGCTTCTCCATGTATTGCTCTGCTCTTTCCTTTTCAGCACCTTTCAGTCAACGGTGCTTCTCACTGTTGTTCATGGTGCTTTCTCACCCATTTTCTTTTTTATTCGCACACTGTTCCCATACACTCACAGTTTTGCTGGGGGCTCCGCGTTGTGGCGCGGAAAAGTTCCTCCGAAGAAAACGGACGTCAGCGCGCCGGGGGGGTCCTATGTAGCTCCACTGACGTCATGTCCGGGGACGACGTCAGGGCGGAGCCAGGCGGCGCCGCCCCCCGGCACGCAGAGGTACTGCTGCGCAAACATTTTCCGGATCCAGTCTGATGCCTGGGGATATTCTAAGTTAAGGAATCTGCGGCTAGACAACGTCTCTACCAGATACATCGTTACCGAAGGTAAGTAACTCGTACATTAGCAATTTATTTTAATATTTTTTGTTTTAGTTTTTCCATTGATTCAAATTCTTAAACATGAGCGAAGCAGGTGGTAGCAGAGGATCTTTTCCGTTTGACAGAATGTTGCTAACTACAAAATCTGAGGACTCCTTCAACAATGAAAATGCCAAACTAATCCGAAAGAAGCTAGCATCAACTACGCCTGAACAGAAGACAGTTCGAGATGCTGCAGAAATGCAGCAAGATGAAGTTCACTAAAGGTTGAAACTGATGGGTGAAGAAGATCAAACATTTCACCATTTTAACAACAAGTGCTACAAGTCACAAAACAATGTAAAAAAGCCTGGAAAAAAATTGTCAAAAAATAGCAGAAACCAGTGAATCACAACAAGAAACTGAGTCTTTTGAGAAAGTGACAACAACCAAACCCAGTGCCCATCGACTTAGAAGATCGATGACTACCCCTCGTCCACCTCCAATTACTGATCCGAAAGAAGAGGATCTTAAATGTGTTGTCTGTGGTTTAGCCAAAGCGATTGAGGAAAGAACAAAGTACAGAGTATGTGAGTCTCAAAGGGCAAACATGTTTTTATCTGCAGCTAGTTTCTTCCATGATGAAGTTTTCAGCCGAGTAGCTGATCTAAGCAGCAAGGTCAATGTATATGCAGCAGATTTGTATGCCCACCCAAACTGCATGCGTGCATAGATTGAAAAATGTAAATGTACAATGAGCTCCCAGCAGCAACGTAAACGCCAGCCTTCAGTTAAGTTTGCACTCTTTGAAAAAGCAAATTAAGTTTTAAAACTACTTGAGTTCTGGCTACTGGTTTACACTCGGTGAGATCAGAGAAATAATGGTCAACATTGATGAAACTGTATTGATCCATAATAATGAAATTAAGATTTTTCTGTTAGGAATGTACAATGACAGAATTCGTTTTTGTCAGTCTACCAAAATCAATGATTCACTTATGGTGTTCTCAGCTGATTTGACTCCTGAAGTTCTTGCTGCCAAAATAAGATCACAGAATGCAGTAAAATCAGCAGCAACCATTTTAGGAAACATCCTGAAAGATTTAGATTTTGGACTTAATGACAAATTTTGTGATGCCCCAGAGCTCCACAAATCATGGGAGTCAGCAAGAATGCCTGATGTTGTCTTAACATTTCTTATATCATTGTTTAGTATCAGCAAAGTAAAACTGTTACAAACTAAAGTTCTTGAGTTCGCAATAGAAGCCAACAACATTGATGGCGGCTTTGAAGATATAAGCGAAGAAGTGGAAGACAATCTCATTAACTGACGGACTTCTGCTGTGCAAATGTACTGTCTTTTCCAAATCATGTTTTATCAATTGCATCACAGAAAAAAGAAAACTCCGCTACACATGATGACTGCCCATGCAATCTATGACAAGTGCAAAAGTAGCGAGCTAATAACTTCAATGTATAGGATTGGTGTATCAACAAGTTATAATTTTATAGTATGGAGTTATAAAGGCATAGTACGGAGCAGGAACTTGTTAGGAGCTCATGCTGTAAAATCTTGTGAATCCGACAGCACACCACTTCCAAGTCACTTTACCAAGAAAGGATTTACAATTGCTGCTCTTTATAATTTTGATTTTGAAAACAGCTCTTATTTGTCTACAGCATCTAGCGCACATGATACTGCCATGGTGCTTTTTCAAAACTGTACCAATGAAGTAGCTGCTGAAAACAAGCTGTGAATAACAAGAAGGAGATGAGTGCAGGAATAACTTTAAGACCATTTAAATTAATTATGGCACCACTTATTTGAAAGACTCACAAAACCATATATTTCTAAACCTAGTCATTGGCGTTATTTTGTTTCTTTTTTCTTATTGTTTGTTTTTCTTTTTATAAGACAAACACCAATCTACAAAGCATAATTTACACAAACAAACAAAATTATATACACAATTATTGACCTTTCCTGGACATAGTCATACATCAGA
This sequence comes from Calotriton arnoldi, assembly GCA_963921515.1. Classification (NCBI taxonomy): domain Eukaryota; kingdom Metazoa; phylum Chordata; class Amphibia; order Caudata; family Salamandridae; genus Calotriton; species Calotriton arnoldi. The sequence continues at coordinate 2,785,207 of CAWUFW010000090.1, read as the reverse complement.
GTGGCAGTGTTAATTGGTCATCCCCCTTCTTTTTGTAGCAGGAAAACAAGCTGTTTCAGCTGTAGGCATAAACAAACGTAGCTGCAAACTTATAACCCAACTGCCTTGCCAACGTGTGCAAAATCACTGCAGGCCATCAACATGTCCCAGTCTACCAGAAAGTTTCAAACTGGCTGAGGACATGGATCTTCTACCTGATGGTGTGGTCCGCAAAGCTGATTTAATTGAGTTTATCATATCGCTTATTCGGTGTGGACTGAAGGATAAAGAAAACCCAGTTCCTCCGTGGGCTGGAATTCATGCTCTGATCTCCCAGAATACTGTCCCACTGAAGAAGGTTAGGTTTTTACCAGTTAGACCATCTCCAGTCACAAACTACGCAACAGTATACACAGCTCTAAAACAAATTCCAAAATGTGCGTGCTCAGCTTGAAGACCAGCCTATCCTGCCAATTTTCTGCAATAAAGGTGTTTTCGGTATTGTAGCTGACATTTTTATGAGCAATCCAGTAGAATTTGATGAGCTTTAGCCAACGATGGGTGTTTTCCACATGACACAAGTTGCGTTGTGGTGTGCAGGAAGTTATCTCACTGGATGTGGCATTGACGATCCACATATTAAGACTGAAATGTTTGGAAGCAAAACTGTCCAGTCAAATTGAGCGGAACTCATGTTCGTCCATTACAAGGCATTCTCATCATATCTGAGGCTATAGAAACATTGCATTGGATTGCTTTCTGGAACAAGAATGACAAATTAGGTTTTGCATATCTGTTCTCAGAAGTGAACAAGCCACAGGGTGCACTACATTCAAAAGACATAATGCAAAGCCAGGCAATGTTCAGTACACTCAATTCAGAATCTGAAAACCAAGTTCCTAGAGTTTGTCAAAGAATGTTAAGAAAAATCAGAACTTTGCAAGTACTGGGGAAATGTTTTACATAAGATAGCTCTAGTGAAAAATTTGGTACATGCTGATCTGGAAGGTGATTGGGAGCTGCACGTGAAGACTAGGGGGACACGGATTACTGTGTTTAGCTAATTCGATTGCATAAACTACCTGAGATATGGGTCCTGGTATTTGGAAAGAGTGAAGAAGCTAGTGGTGGAAAAACCATACCTCTACAGAAAATTAATCCAAAGACATTTTGTGCTGAAAGACCGAGGGAAGGTTCAATGCTGTGGCTCCAGATATGAAACTGGAACAGACGATCCAGAGATCACAGAAAAGCTCCAAGGGAATTGTTGGTCAGACACGTAAAAGTGAATATGTTTCTCAATGGCAGCCAGTTTACGTGAAGGTCCATTCTATTTGCTATGTTTTCAGAGCGATGACAATTTCAAAAGTAATGGACCATCGGGAAACTGTTCCTCACTATGAACTTGTGGGAAAGATAGGGGAACGTTTTAATAAACATGTCGACAGCCTTCTTCATTTCATGCAGCAGCAAGGAAACCCCTTTCAAATGACTGAGCCTGACTACACAACTTTGTGACCAAACAATATGTGGATAACGATGTAAAGACACGTCTACTAGATGTCATGGAACATGGTTCGAAACTATACGCAGAACTGAAGCAGGAGAGATTTGTATTGAAAGGGACATAGTCACTGAAGCTAAACTTCCACGCTTTAATTGCCATAGTAAGATTTTCGTCCAACCAGCCACTACAAAACTCGTTACAAAAAAACAACTTTTGCAAGCACATAGAGAGATGGATGTAGCAAAAGAAAGGGATAAATTTATCAAGGACATTCTGTCACATGATCTTCTTCCAACAACCGCATTATTTGATGGAGATGCTGCAACCAAACCAGTGAAGCACAAACTTGTACAAGAGCTCGAAAAAAGATTTTCACCTGAAGAATTTCAATTCGAAAAGTTGTCCTCATTGAAAACTGCTGTTGTTGTGGACTATATATCACAATTGCGAATGGTCAAGATTTCATCCATGCAAAACTTCTAAGAGGTCGGTCAGACTGTTATACAGGTATCATAGTCAGTGTGCACCTTGCAAGAACTGCACATTGTCTTCGACAGTTATCTTGAACTATCTGCCAAAGAATGTAAGAGAATCAGATGAATGTCTGCAAGTGGGACAATTGACCTTGCCTGCATCAAAAATTCGACCCCTATACCTGTGAAACTTGATAAATTTTGGTCATCAATATCGAACAAGATGAACTTGGAGATGTTAATTTGCCAAAACATTGCTGATGCTTCAGTGACACTGAATTTCCAATTATTGCTAGTGGAATGATTGTCAATGAGGAGTTGGTGAATGCAGAAATATATTCAAAAGGTACAGGCATTATTGTTGAAGAAATTAACAGCAAATTGGAAGAAGCTGACCTTCATGTTGTGCCACATGTTGAGTTGGCTGATCGAAATGGTTCCAATCGAATCATTGTACTGTCAAATGACACAGATGTTATTATTGTGCTACTTAGATTTGTTGCAATGTTCATAAGTCAAGGATGGTCAGAGTTATGAATACGCTATGGAACAGGCGAGAAAAGAAACTTAATCGTACTCAATATTCTGTGCAAGAAACTTGACCCAGAGATGCCCAGTGTTCTTATCAAGGCACACATTCTTACGGGTGATGACACTATGAGCAAAATTGGAACAAAGCTTGGCGCTTTAACTGCTGAACCTGTGAAGTTTCTAAAAGGATTTGCTGAGACAGAGGAAGAATGTGACTTTAAAGACATAGAAAAATAATTTGTGCGTGTGTGGAAAACAAGTTCTGACTGTCACACATTTGACGATCTTCGGTACAGTGAGTTCAAGAGATCCGTCTTGCTAAGTGACCGCCCACTGACGTCATATTCTGTGCGTGGACACATTAAAGGAGTGTTCTACTTGATCAGAAGTTGTGAAAATGTTCTGGATCATGCATACATAGAGAAAGATGCATGCAAATTTGGTTGGGAAGATATTGATGGGGTGCTAAAACCTATGAAATCTGTAAAGCCTCTAACCACAGAACTTACATGTATATATACTTGCAAAACCTGTGAAAAAATAAGATGTCCCTGTCGATATGCCCTTCTCGAATGTTCAACATTCAGCAACTGTACCACGAGCGATTGCCAAAACAAATAAAGTGAACTATGAAAAAGTGATCAACGTTATTTTTTCTTATTCAGATCATAAACATTGTTTTGTGTATACATAAAAGGATTAAAAACCATTATTATTTGTTTCATTTCTATATATGTCTCTTCTTCCTCTATTATAGCAACCATTTTGGAAAATGGCGGAAGGATTGCTCTGAAGAGTTATTTTCTGTCTCCATAAGACTACTTGACCCCCAAAACATATAGGCACCAAAATGAAGTATATAGGTCTCACAGTTCCTGAAATATTACATCATTACTAAAACACGTCAGCCATTTTAGGTCGAGCCTGGGCAGCGCATGCGCTGCTCTGTGAGCGATCCTGTATTGGAGCATGTACTTGAAGCCCCGCCCACTCTCCGCCCATATTTGTCATTGGCTTATGTCATTGTCCTTGCTAAAGGCTGGCTTCTGATTCGTTTTTAGGCTTGTTAGTCCCTCCTTAGTACCGCCTTGTCTTCATTTGTAACCTCCCATGAGGACTGGCCCCTTTACTTCGGTTGTTACACGGTACGTCTTCTCTAGTCTTTAAGAACTATTTTCTTTAATGAGTTTCTCTTACTGCCGGAGGGCAGGAGAGTCTCTCGTGCCCAGTTGTGACCACACGCTTGTTTATTTAACTCGTAGCTAACTGGGAACTTTTCAGGGGCCATGGGAGACAGAAGGGGGCAACTCAGCGATGTCTTCAAGCATTTGAAATGCAATTAGTCTTGCATTCGCTAGAATTTAAGCTATTGGCATTGTAAATGACTATGCCTTTTATTTATTTTTTTAAAACCAAAACATAAATAAAAGGCATTGTCATTTACAATGCCAATAGCTCAAATTCGCGTAAATGTGAGACCTATTGCATTGCAGATGCTTGTTTAAAAATGTCACCCAGAAACATTTGGCCCACATAAGCAATGTCTACCCAAACTAAATTATTTCTCTAAAGATCCAAAAACCCAAATCAAAAATGAAAATCTCTACACATTAATTTTTGACAGAGGTATATCAGCGGGCCAGGATTAGCAGTGGCTTATTTTCAACTTGCCTGTGAGAGGACATGGCGGTCGGGGACTAGAACAGTTAGTGTCCAAGACAGAACAGAACAGTACAGCTAAAATACAATAAAAATATTCTCTAGTCTCCGGCCAATAAGAATGACATTTTTAGAAATAGTGCTGTAACTATGTCAAAGAGAGGTTTTGTTATGAATGCTAATGGAAATAGAAAGTGCTTTTAATCAAAGTACAGTACCAGTGTCAGACACAAATAATAATAGATGTGGGTATGATGCATTAAAAGTCCCAAAGAGCGCAGCGAAAAGACGACTCAAGGAAAACCACTGTTGTGCCTTGAAGAGACACTCAGCAGAGTGTTCAGAGAAATTGAGTTTGACCAAATCTGAAAAATAAGAATGAGATGTAGCTCAAGATGAGAATGGGAAATGGATGACAACTGGAAAAAATGAGTGCTGTTCAGAATTGATTTGCAAACACATCTGTATAGAACTTTATACCCCCCTGACGAGGCGCCAAAGCGCTTGGTGGCATGAAGGCATATAGTTAAATGATTGATGTTGCAAAAGTGCCTCACTCTTCAACTATTAGTTTGTGTTTCTCACTATTGTTCTCTCTAGAAAACATCTTGGAAGATGGTTTATACAATTTTAAATTGAAGTATTGCATCACGTTCATATGAGTACTAAAACCATTGAAATGAAAGGTAATTGAAGGTAGTGTTTCAGGGTCCTTCCATGTTTAAGGTCAGTGTGTTTTACCCCTGCACTACAGGATGTTCCTCCAGAGGAAGAGAGGGTGGGTTTCCATATCTGATTGCAGTTAAAATGTAATGAACTCAAAAGTGATGGCGATAACATGGCTACACCTTTGTTTATTATCCCATTGCTAGCTGCAGAACTCAGAATGTGGGGCATTTTTACCACAAAAATAAAGCCACGTTTTGTGAGGGGCAAGAAAGTGGTGTATTTCTGCAGCAGTTGTAATCCCCTTTGAGGTGCAGACTCCTGTTGGGTCCTGAATCAGGATCATCAGTCCGAGGAAAATTGGTGCCTTAGTCACAATTGATGTTGCTAGGATTTCATGTGCCAGCTTGTGTGTAAATTGTTTTCAACTCTGTACCAGACTGTTTAGATGTTTATTTTTCATTTGCTGTCTTATAAGTAGAGAAAATCCATTGTGTGCAACAACTAGTTCTTTTTTGTGCTAAGCCAATGACTGTAGCATGTCTTTAGAAACATGCACATTGATTTTTGTTCATAATTTCAGCGGTGCTGTTTTGGCTGAACTACAAGGCCGCCTACGATAACTGGAATGAACAGCGGTTAGCATTAAATAAGGATGTGCACGTGGCTACTAAGGAAGTAGTAGACATGCTGCCTGGTATCCAGCAAACATCTGCCCAGGCATTTGGCACCCTTTTCCTCCAGCTCACTGTCAATGATTTGGGGATTTGTCTGCCCATCACAAATGCGCCACAGGTATTGTAAAATGTAATTAGTTGTCTAAAGATCATACTGTCATTGTGTCCATTTGGTAGAATTGTTAATGTCAATTACTACTTTAAATATTGGTCTAAAATTACTACCCATCTCCTTACTTTGAGATATTAACTTTAAAATAAGAGGCCACCTTTATAGTCCCCATGACTAAATGTAATGCTTAAGGATGTTGTGTACTACAGGAAGAGTAACACAAGGCTGAAATGTGAATCGCAGGCTGCAGTTGTATCCCTGAAAATCTCCTATTGTTAAAGTGACAGAAATCATAACCTGTAAGTAAAGAACAGGTAATGTACTGACAAGAACTCTCAGTAGTGTACGAAGACAGCAGTGGCTGCTTTCCAAAACTCGCAGTGATTCCTGTGTTTGCTAAAAAGAAAGATTCTCTGTGTCCCAGAAAAATATTGAGGTCGTACCTATTGCAGGATGACACTTTGAAGCTGGATTTTATTCAGTTGTTTTAATGTATGTTAATGTGGCCAAGTATGAGAAAACACATTTTGTTCAAATGGATGTTTGTGTTCGATGAGTTATCCTTAGCAGCAATGGTGGAAGTTATGTCTGCTCCTACAGTCAGGTAACACCCTTCGGCATCCAGCTTAAATATCTTACTTTCTTTATGATATCTTTAATTGGATTTGTTATTGGGTTTCCGTACCTTTCTGGGGTGCTCTAAACCACCTGAGTGTGTAGAACAGGATTGACACTTACAAGAATCATTAAGAAGCATACATAAGTTCACCCTTCTGCCATTGCTGAGTTGATGTATAACAATTGTAAGGTCAATGGCATTCACATGCTGATTTCTAACATTAGATTATTTGCTCATTATAAGGAAGGGTCTTGTTTTAAAGACTAAAATAGTGACTTGGGCCATGTTTAAAGTTTGGCCAAAAAGTGGCTGATGTCCGTTCTGGGCTATTTGGAGTAAATAAATGTCTGTCTAAATTGGGTGTACAAGACATCTGCCACTTATTTGTGGCTGTCTGACATCAGCCAAACGCTCATACAAGCCCTCAGGTGTGACAGATGGGATCCAGATGCTGGAGGGACCTCACAAAATACTTCTTACCTTGAGGCAAAAACCCCATATCATTTAGTTTTTTATCTCTTTATTGTTCATAAAGGTCTACTGGCTTTATTTATAGGGATTGTCACATCAGTCTTTTTGTGTTTTTTTTTTTGCATTACTCAATTTAGCAATGCTGCAGACCTCCTCATTTTATGGAAGAATATCCATTTGACCACTGACGCAGGCATATCCAAACAGTATTGATAGGGAGCTCCAAAACAGTGACTTGTCAAGCAGAGCTCCTCACACTGAGAAGGAGGGATACCAGTTAATAAGGGATTCAACCAAGGTAGTAACATTTCGAAAGTATAAGAACTTTTTTATTTGTAGCCATGAGTGTGCTTTGGTTTCACTAAAGAGCTCTGCTTTTCTGAGGGCTAGTCTGGTTCTACTGTTAAGGGACAATACCAATGCATGCACCTGCATCACAAAATGCAGGGAAGTGGAATCCTTTACATTGCATAGAGCAGTGATGCTGTAATTTGATAGAGACTTCTAGCCGCAGAGCCCTTACCTTAGAAATATCCCCAGGAGTCATACTGGATCTGGACATTTTTCATGAGTAGTACCCCTGCACGCCGGTAGGTGGCATCAATCGGCTCTGCGTGGCATTGTCTGCATTGCCCTCGTTGGATGTGACGTATGCAGTGCCTATATAGGCGCCACCCCTGCACTCTGACGTCAATTCTTTTCTTTCTGCATCAGTCAGGGCAGAACTAGAGAGAGCTATCCCTTAGTCATTTTTGACTAAACCTTTTTCGACTTTAGTGTTTTTAAGAATCTTTTACTGGTGTGGCAGGGATGTCATCCTGGAAGGCCGGTTTCATGCCCTGCGGCGCCTGTCACCGACCGATGTCAGGGACTGACTTGCACGTTGTATGCCTGGGGTGCCCACAGTGAGACCACGATCCAAAGGCCTGCTCCGATTGCCGTGCCAGAAGGTCTTGAGGGGGCGATCCCTCTAGTACCAGGCCTACTCAACTGGGGCCGCCGTGACGATATCAATCCCGGTCGGGAAGAATGGAGCGGTCATGGAGCCCTAGCTCTTTGTCGCACTTGTAGTCATCCAGACACTCTAGTAGGTCCCATAGAAGAAGAAAAGCAAGAAGTAGAAGAGGTCTTTGACTTCACCGTGCACGTCTGCTGACAAGACGCTGGAACGTTGACATTCATGGCTTTGCTCTGCAGTTGAGCCAGTGCTTAGGTCAGCTCTGTGCTTCCCTGAGTTTCCCGGAGTCTGAGCGACCTCTGCCTAGCTTTAGGAATTTTATGAGGCCATGTGCCTCATATTTTAGCAGCCCACTCCCCGCGGCGCGCACTCTGGCCCCACGGATTAAGGAGAGGCCACTGCTGGATCCTCACCATCGGCTCTGGCCCGGCATCAGTGGGGCCACTTGGATCCACGGATGGATCCAGGCTGGCCCCAGTCGTGCCTTCTCGACTCGTTCCTACGGTGGTCCCGATGCCGGCATTCCTGGCGGCGCCATCCCCATTCTGATTCCCGACTCTGACAAGTAGCTGGGTGGGTGTCGCCTGACACCGACTTAGGCCATGCCTTCCAGGCCGGAGCCTGAGCTCTTTTCGACTGGGCTAGGACTCTGGGAGGAGTGGATGGTTGCTAGTCCCTGAGAAATACCTGGCCTTTGATACTAATGTGCACTGGGCTGGTTTGATGATTTGTTGGAAGCCAGTGAACTGGGCACTTCTCCAGATACTGGCATGCTTTATTCTTCTGCTATGGCTACAGAGGACGGAGCGCCTTTCGCAATGGTGGTGAAGAGGGAGGCTGAGGTCTTGACCTTAACCTGCCCTCTGTGGCATTCAAGATTAATGTCTTGATGGAAGTGCTTCAGCCGGGAGTGTCTCCCTCAGAACTGCTTCTCCCTTTAAATGAAGCCCTTACTGATGTCCTGTTTGGGACCTGGTCCAGGCCCAGCACAGGGATTCCTGTGAACAGGATGACTGCCCGCCGCAACACCCTACCCCGGATAACTTGGTGGTCCAAGCCCCCACCTCCCATCGCACTTTCCCTTCCGCACCCCTGGATGCGGAATCCAAGAGACTGGACACCTTAGGGAAGAAGATGTTTTCTTCCACCAGCCTGGCACTGTGGTCAGTGAACACCACATGCCTTTTGGGCTGCTACTCTCAAACTCTGTAGGACATGGTTGGGCAGGTGATGCCGACAGCCTGGAGGAGGCCTGAGCTGTTCTCTCCCGGGCTGTTGCTGACAGGAGAGATGCAGCCAAGTTCACCATTCCTTGTGGACTAGATACCACCAACTTGCTGGGCAGAGCGGATTCATCGACAGTGGCCTTACAGCACCATGCCTAGCTGAGGACAACTGTCTTTTCTGGGAATATTCAAGCATCACTTATGAACATGCCCTTTGATGGCTCCTTTCTCTTCGGAAACAAGGCCAATTCAGTGCTGGAGCGCCTTAAGGAGAGCAAGGCTACGTCCAGGTCCTTGGGCCTTTTAACAGCCCCTCACTACCCCCAATCTGCCTTTCACTCCTTTCTTGGCCGCAGAAGGGGATTCCAGCTGCATCTGTACCCTCCCCGCCCCCACGGCTTGCCTGCTTCTCAGCCTCTGCGTAGCCAAGGACACAGTACCCACAGGCCTTGTGGGTCTGGCAGCCAGAGGTCGGGCCAGTCTGGGTTTCACGGTCAGTGTGTCGAAGTCACACTTGACTCCCTCTCAGACGCTCCCTTTCATCGGAGCTGTTCTGGACAGCGTACTGTTTCAGGCCTATCCTCCTTAAAGACGAGTCCAGGATATTCAGTCTATGATACCGATGTTTCAGTCTCTATCCTGGATTTCAGTGACACTGACTCCGAGGCTGCTGGGCCTCATGGTCTCCTGCATCATGGTGGTGACACATGCCCAATGGCATATGCAGGCTTTGCTTTGGGGCCTGAAGTTCCAGTGGGCACAGCATCAGGAGAATCTCTCCTTCATTGCCCAATTCTCGGAGGAAACTGCAAATGGTCTGCAGTGGTGGCTAACATACGGCGATTGGGTCAGCAGCAGATTTCTCTCCCTTTCCCAATTGGATCTGACAGTAAAGACAGATGCATCACTCCTGGGATGGGGCATCCATTTAGGAGAGGTTGAGATCAGAGGCCTCTGATCTCCAGCAGAATCCAGCCTCCACATCAACCTTCTGGAGCTCTGGGCTATCCAGCTGGCATTAAAAAGCCTTTCTTACCCTCCATCAAGGGAAGGCTAGCGCAGGTGTTCACGGACAACATCAGTTCCATGTGGTACTGCAACAAACAGGGCGGGGTAGGGTTGAGGCTCTGCGTCTCTAGACATGGCTGGAACGTCAGGGCATTTCCCTGATTGTTCAACACTTAGTGGGTTCTCTGAATGCATAGGCGGACAAACTCAGCCGAAGATGCCTAGCAGATCACAAATGCCACATCCATCCGGAAGTGGTGCAAGGTCTCTTTCAGCAGTGGAGAGAGCCTTTGGTTAGATCTATTCGCCACCACCTAGAACGCACAATGTCAGCAGTTCTGCGTGCTGGAGTTTCCAAGGCGGTTCACGCTCAGAGACCTTTTTGTCTCAAGTGGAGCTCAGGCCTCCTGATCGCCTTTTTGCCCATACCATTCCTGCCCAAAGTTCTCAAGAAGATCAGGAACGACTGGGCACCAGTCATCCTTGTGACTCCAGACTGGCATCGGAGAGTTTGGTATCCCGAGCTGTTGAGCATGACCATCGGTCCTCCGATCAGGCTAGCCATTCATGGGGATCTTCTGGCGCTGCAGCAGTGGAGGGTTCTCCACCCGCACCTATCTATGCTCTACTTTCTTGCGTGGAGATTGAACGGCAACAGTTGACAGCTTTTTAACTTCTGCCCAGAGTCTGCAGTCTTCTTATGGCAGCCAGGTGTCCCTCCACCAAAACGAAATACGCCTGCTGTTGGTGCAAATTTGTGGCATGTTGTGTAGAGAAACAGGTTGACCCTCTTTTCTGCTCTCCTCTCTCAGGTTTTGCTGTTTGTTCTTTCCCTTGGCCAGCAGAGCTCTACTCTGGGCACAGTTAAGGTCTCACTTTCTGCTGTATTTGCTTTTCTGCGGTCGGCTGACCAACCTTCCCACTTCCAATCCCTTATTTTACATAGGTTCTTGAAAGGTTTGCAACATATATTTCCTCCTTCTCCCTTCTTTATGCCTCAGTGGGACCTTAATCTGGTCCTGACGTTCCTGATGTATGCTCCCTTTCCGCCTTTGCACAACTGTCCTCCCAGGCTCCTTACCATCAAGACAGCCTTCCTGGTGACAATAATATCTGCCTGGAGTGTCAGTGAGCTGCAGGCTTTGTCATCCAAGCCTCCTTACCTGAACATCTACCCAGACAAGCTGGTTCTACGGACTAGAGCTTCCTTTCTACTGAAACTGGTCACTCACTTTCATGTAGGCCAGTCCATTACGCTGCCTACCTTTTACACTTCGCCACATGTCTCCAAGGAAGAAGAGCGACTTCGCCATCTGGACCCAAAAAGATCATTGTCGTTCTGCCTTGACCGCACAAGAGAGTTCTGGATGGACAAACTCTTCATGGGGTATGTCGGAGTGAAGAAGGGAAACCCTGTGAAGAAGCGCACCATCTCCAGCTGGATCTTGCTCTGCATTAAAATCTGCTATGCATTGGCCAGAAAGCAACCCCCTGAGGGCTCATTCCACTTGGGCCAAGACTGCGACCACTGCTTTACCATGCGGAGTTCTGGTCCTGGACATCTGCCAGGCTGCAACGTGGGTATCTCTGCGCACACTCACTAAAGACTACTGCCTGGACAGTCAGCTCTGTTGGGATGGGCACTTTGCCCATTTGGTCCTAAAGGACTTCCTCTTGTGAAATTGGTCCGCAGAACCACCTCCAGGGAGGTATTGCTTGGGTATCTATTCTAAGATAAGGAATCTGCGGCTAAAAGTCTCTATCAGATGAACAAGTTACTTACCTTCTTTAATGCCTTATCTGGAGCCGATCAATGCCACCTACTGGCATGCAGAGGTACTGCTCACAATTTTTTTTCCAGATCCAGTCTGATGCCTAGGGACAATTCTAAGGTAAGGAGTCTGAAGCTAGATAGTCTCTCTACCAGATAAGGCGTTACCGAAGGTTAGTAACTTGTTCATATAGGTAATTGAGGGAGGTAGAATAATTTTACATCCTACTAGGTACAGTGTGAATGGAGATCCTTTCTTGGGATGGGGTCGCCTTAGAAGATTTTTATTTTCTCTTCGTATGTTTGTGAAACTTTGTGGCCAGGACTCTGATGGCCAGTGTAGATACTTTATTTGAATATAGATGATCCTATTTGAAGACTAGGGTGGCTCAGCATTTTTCAGATGACTTTCTTTGTTTATTTTAATGTATGTATCCAAATTGTTAGATGTTGTTGAGGCAGTTTTTAAGGTTAAAGAATCTGTAGAGTAAATAGCATCAATTGGAAGACGAACGTAATGGACCTTTGACTTTGTTGATGTCGATCATGTTCCCTCCTTACATCTTGCTATTGCCCATCGTGATCCCTTTACAGACCGTTAACCTTCTGATACCTACTGAGATAGGACATTTCTGGGACCTGAAACGGTTGAGTGAAGCATTGCTGCTTAAGTAACATAATTTTGTCATGTCTGATCTGCATCATGTTGTGCCAATAGTTGTACCCCGTGCTCTATCCCTATAAGTAAAACATTTCCAGATATCTGAAAGAGAAGTTTGCACATAAAAAGCTGTAAATATCAGAACAAAAATATTAATCTAGCACATTGAGGATCATGAATGAATTGTATGAGGAGCTCATACACTTTAAATGTCCAGCATCTAAGATGATTTTTTATTCAGGTGACCTGAACAGATATCAGAGCAACACTCTAGGGTGGTGGGGGAAGCTGTTGCCTAAAGTCCATAAATTGAGTCGACCAGCCCAAAACTCAAAAATACACCGCCTAGGCTATGCTGAGGAGAATGTTATTAACAATGTTTGGATTTGTAATGGGATAATAAGGTTACCTTACCATAGCCAACGATTAATGTAGGAAAAGCAATTTCTGAATGGAAAGTGGTTTAGATTTCTCCACCTGTTCTTTTCCACCCTTGTAGTTCGCCCTCCATACAGAGTTACATTCCCTATTTATCAAAAGAGTGGTGGAAATGGGTTCTCTTACTTCAGTAGGGAAGGGTCTCTACTACAGATGTTTAGGAAAGCCTAAAAAGTGTTGGAACTAAGCCCTATATTAAAGGTGATGGTTATAAACATAGATATCCCTCAATTACAGTTGAATCAAGATGCTCATACTTCAACAAGTCTTAGCTGTACTCTATGAACAGGGCTGGTTTGTCTCTTGAGACTACCAGGATACATACTTTCACATTCCTACTGCCAATAAACAGGAAGTACTTGAGGTTCATTGCTGGAGATCTTTATTCCCAGATTACATCCCTACAGTTTGCCTCACAAGAGCTCCGCAAGTCTTTACAAAGATGATGCCAATTGTAGTTGCACTTTTGCACTACCTTTTACCTAGCCAAGCTTTTTTTTATGAAGCTAACAAAAGGTATTTGTCTTAGGCTTGATCCGGTCAGTCCCCAAACATAGCCTTTTGCTCATAGCAAAGGCATGAAGTCTCTGGCTTCTCATGGCCACTTATTTTTTTGAATCTATTGAGTCATAGGGAACGTCTACCCTTGCAGACCAGTATTTTGTTCTGGTCTGGAGAAAACATTAGGTGAAAAGGCTTTATTTAAACCTAAAATGAGATCAATTTGTCATTGTTTTTCTCTGCATTAATAAGAAGCTATCGGTCACTTGGAAAGAGTGAATATCGAGAACAAATTCTTGCTTGCTGTTCTACTATACCTAGTGGAATTGGGTATTAGAAAAAACATAGAGAAAGGGGGCCTAGCATCCCTAAAATTGTATTTTTTCCTCCACAGATTACATACCCTTTACTATCCAAATGGGTGGTTGGTTTCTTCACTGGTTAAAAATGACCAGAAAATGTATATATTCAGTTTTGCTGGTTCATCAATTATATAAAAGTAGAGGGCATAAACATGATTGATTATAATCTGCTAATATAAAAAAAAATCAAAAAAATTAAGCACCCCATTATTTTTTTTTGTGAAATTCCTTTTCTAGCCAGTGACGAAAATGACATTTTGCCTGTGTGAGAAACACATCAAACAAGCAATGGCAAAGCCAAGAGGTCTGCTTTATTTTAAGTGAAAGATATGGGGGATTGCAAAATTTACGTCTGTAGTTCCGTGAATGAGTGCGTGAATCTGCAAATGAGGTAATGAATTAAGTGAGTGAATGACAGTATGCCTGGTGTTGTCACCATCGTGCCACGGAGGCCAAAAATATTACTACAACCAACTGGGAAGCTACCAGGCTTATCCACCTTTGCTTCTTCCTGCTCTGTCTCTTGTCCTGTTACCTTATCTTCCCCTCCTTGCATTTCCTCCTCTTCTACTTTCTCCTGTATTGCAGAACTGGGTATGCAGTGACAGAGGCGACAGAAGGGCTGGTGACAATGGTACAATTGGTAGATATACCTCTTGCATATGGACTGATCAGAATGACTCCAGCCAGTAACAGAGAGACATGCAAAACTGCAAAATCTGTTGCCTTCATACGAAGGTGTAATTTTATAAACTGTTTACAAGTGCCTTATTACATTGCTTACTGTGTACTGCCAAAAGAATGCACCATCTTGTGCCATATAAAGCAATAGAAAACCTGGATGAACTACAAAGAAAGAAAAAAAACTTGTTGGAGTTAATCAAGAATGTTAGTAGGTCTCTTGAAGAATAATCTATACAGCATGAATATGTGAAGGGAATTGCTCGTGAAGTGAACTTGCCCAGTAAGCAGGCCATAACATCCCTGCCTCAGCATGGGAAGTAAGCCACATTTATTGTTAATGGTGGAAATGCAATGTGTGCTAATATGGTGTGCTTTAAAGAAAGCAAATTTCTAATAGTTAATGTTTCACCTCTGGAGTATCCCCCTGGGTGCCAGAATGGATCCAGAGAATTTTTCTGCAGTGCTTCTGCGCTCTGGTATGCGTCGTTGTCTGGCTCTGTACTGATACCATACTGTCCTGGAAGTGAATGATTGGAGAAGCATATAAACTCCACCCATGCTCTTTGACGTCAGTTTCTTGTCTTTTCCACGCCCTCCGATGTGGAGCGTAAAACAATTGATGATAGTTTCTGACCTCTAATTTGGAATCTTAATAAATGTTAAAAAGAGGCTACTGCACAGAATGGGGAGGTGGGAGGGTAGTGTGGAATCTGCGGAAACATCGAGTATCAGTTAACTTTTATTTATTTCATTAAATATTGTTATTAATGGGCAAACTTATATTTTTTCTTCTCTTTTACTTTTACTTCAATAAACATATTAAACCTTTAAAAAATCCACACAATAGAGTGTTACCAAAGTAACTTGTTCTGCTGTGGGATACGTCTTGCCACAAATTCCTTTCCTTTAGAATAGATACCAAAGCAGAACCTCCCAAATATGGAAGGTCTTTGGAATGGAATCAAATAAAAAATTCTTGCTGAACGGAATGGGTGAAGTGTCCTCCCACCGGACCTGCCGGTCAAGGCAGTAGTGGTTTGTCAGTGTAAGCACCAATGCCCATGTAATAGCCATGCAGATATCAAGGACAGGCTTGACTCGCACCAACACAGTTGTACCAGTGTTGACCCTGATGGAATAGGCTCTTATTCCTTCAGGGGGTTGGTTCTTGGACAGTGTGTTGCAGAACTTGATACAAAGGCTATCCACTTCAACAGGGTCCTCTTCGGCACAGTTGTCCCTTTTCTTCACTTCAGAAAAACATACAAAGAGCTGATAGTACACTTAATGGGCCCTACTGCAATCAATATAAATAATTAAAGTCCTTTTGGGGTCAAACCAATGAAAGTTCTCATCCTATTTCAAGGGGCTAGAAAAGAACACATTAAGAGCGATTGACTGCCCAATCCTGAAGGAAGTTGTAAGCTTCAGTAAAAAGGATGCCAGTGTCCTCAGAAGCAGTTTGTCTGGGAAGAAGGTGGTGAATGGCAACTGCTCTGAAAGCTCTTGCAGTTTGCTCATGAGATGACCTGACGTAATTGCAATGAGGAAGACAGTTTTCAGTCAAAAGATACAGCAAGCAACTATGCATAGACTTAAAGTGTGTTCACGTAAGGCATGCTAAGACCAAGTTAAGGTCCCACTGTGACTTGTGACTGGCTTACGATTCAGGTTATCCGCTTACAGCTTTTGTGGATGCACAACGGGACTTAATACCTTCTTTATTCAGTGACTTGACAATTGACACATCATTGGAAAATCTGCTGAAGGATTATGGCCTTTAAGATCAAGTACTTCAATGAGAGTTTTAAATGTTTATTTTTAGTTAATACATATAACAACTCAAAGTTTTGAAAAAAATACATTTTCTATTAAATATATCATCTTTGAAGCTCCTTTGGCCTGGACAAGTAGTGATCACCATTCAAACAAGGTATACAATAGGCACATATTAGTAGGCTACTTAAACAAGTC
The DNA here is from genome assembly GCA_963921515.1 of Calotriton arnoldi. Taxonomy (NCBI): domain Eukaryota; kingdom Metazoa; phylum Chordata; class Amphibia; order Caudata; family Salamandridae; genus Calotriton; species Calotriton arnoldi. The sequence continues at coordinate 2,768,930 of CAWUFW010000090.1, read as the reverse complement.
AGTTAAAAGTCGGACGCCAGTTGTAAGACTTGCAACCAGTAGAGTAACTAGTGGTAGAGTGGCTGCCATGTAAATGTACGAACATTTGTGCTAAGTGCAGGGAACGAATGATCAAAAGTCTCTTCCTATTTCACTAGAATATTTATGGGTTCACTCAGACATCTAAAGGCCACAAACCACTACCAATAATGTGATGGTGGGTTCACCCACACCTTTCATGGCTTCCTTTGCAATAGGACACTAATAAATAGCCCCACATCATGCTCCACTGCCTATTCCTCCATGGCTACCTGTTCTCCACTGCTTGTGGAGCACAGACAGCCTCTGGTCCTCTGATAAATTCTTATTTTTCTAGCATATATATAATGGATCCCTCACCGTCTGTAGGTGGTTCTTGTCCCTTTTAGTATGTGCTCAGCAGGGCAGTTGACCTCAACTAGTGGATTCTGTACTGTTTGCACCTGTAGATTTCAAGCTCGTGAAGAACCTGGAGGCAGCTATTAGAGCTGAGCTGCCCATACCTTGTCTAAGGATGACTGGTGTGAAGGAGAAGTGTGTGATTTTTGTCTATAGCTCCCCCTGAAAAGCAGTAGTTCTTGTTATATCAGGTGATTGATCCTGCGCTTGCTGGGGTGGGTTCTTCAGAAACAACCAGAATGTGTGTCTGGTACTTGAGGTGAGAAGGGGATTCTCCGAAGTATTGATTGTACCACAGTGGTTTACAGTTTTGTGGGGTCCTGTGGCGGCAAGAGTGAAGGCTCTAATGCCTGCTGCACACGGCTGGTTCTTGTTCAGTCAGACGATGTTTCATTTGTTGGGGTGCTTGGAGTTTCTGCAATTACCACTGTATGTCACAGTTCCCAATGTAGTCAGAAGCATGACTCCCATGTCAGGGTCTATATCACCTTTTAATTTAATTGAAATTAAATCAAACAACTAAACCTTTACTCCACCCCCTCCATTAATTCGACAAGCTGTTTCCCTCCCTTAGCTCACTACGTGATAGCTTTTCACTTTAAAAGAAACATAGCTGTTGGCTTTGTCGTTGCTTGTTAATAAAATGTATAAGTCCAAGTGATGCTAAAATCTGGTCTGCCAGCTTAAGAGCTACAGTTTAAGTATTTTACTTAATGTGTTAAGTAATTCCGCCTAGAATGGCAGTGTGAATAGGGTGTTAGTAACAGTTCCCCTGACGTGTGACTTGTTTACCTAATAAATCTTGTGTTCCTGCATATGAAATTGTGCAGTCACCTTCTTGAACCCCGTTACACACCCTAGTTTGCTGAAACTGTTGCTGTGATATACTGAAATACTGTCCTAATGTTGATAATCGTAATTACAAACTGTGTTGATTGAATCAAAGTCTAAGTAGTAATTGTTCTTAAAACATCTTATCTTCAAGGTCAAAGGTGTGCCAGAGAACAAAAATGGATGTCTAGACTCTGAAGAAGATTCCAAGGTTACAGTACAATACAGTTAAAGCTATGAGGAAATCATGATGTATTAGTTATATTCTTAGAATTCCTTGTCTAGGACTTGACTAGACTTATAACACCCAGTACCCAATAGTCAACAGATAAGTAAATTATATAATTGATAACAAATTGTGAAATTATTACATTTAGGTGTTCCTAGCGATTGTTGCAAAGGCTCCCTTTCCACATAGCAATCACAGCACTCTCATGCTGTGCACATTCTGAAAATGGTTAATTCCATAATAATTTATAGTTTCCCCATCTTGTGATTACAGTATTAGTGATTTTACCACTGTTGAATGAAGCTCCATTTTAATGGATTTCACTTTACTCTGAAGTGGATTCATTTTCTGATACTCACAGTGTTAAAGACTGTTTTTGTTTCATAAATATTCAAGTTGTTTTTTGAAAGAGCATGTTACTTTTTCATCTTTACTGTGTTTTCTTCACTAATACTAACATCTTGACTTCTATTTTCTCAACATAAGTCTCAACCATGCACTTTGAAAAGATAAATTGCCCATATCAAATTCTCATACACATAACTGTTGCAGCAACAGACACCCACACTTCAAACTACTGAGCCCTTCATTTCTTTTTCCTTTTCCTTGCGGTTGGAATTAATCCTTATATTTTCCCTAACCTACTTGGTGATAATTGTATTTTTTTGGTTGTTTTCTTTAGAGACTTAGGTTTTTTAAATTGTGTTCTGTATTAATTGTTATTCAGGAATTTTACTATTTTACACTAAACATCACATATAATGCATCTTTTTATTAACCCATTGGTATGGTTTAAAACCTCACATTTTGCACATTGCCCTAATTCTATATATTTATATCTTATATTAGCGTCTATATATTGAATATAATTGCTGCCACAAATGAACATGTTTTTAATGGATTCTTATAACCACAGATTTCTTAGATTTCGAATTTCCACGAGGTGCCAGTCTGGATCCCAAAATTTTACTGGCAATTAATCCTGCCCACCAGTAGATGCCACAATTGGACTTTGCAGCAACCTCACACCACATGCAGAACTAACGACACAGAGTCTCATATAGGCGCCGCCCCTGTGTGTTGATATCCGTTCCTTTCTTGCTGTGCCTTTATACACTGATTCGGAGCCCCTCTTCCAACTTTTGTCAGAATTCTTTTATATGTTGGCCATGGATACACAGGACGCTGACCTGCGGTGTCTAGCCTTTAACCAGAACTTGAAGTCCTGCAGCAAGTGCTCCCATATGCATTGAAAAGCCATCAGTGAATGGGAAGCAAAACTATATGTTGGCGGGCAAAATAAATGGGGTTGTCTGTGCTCCAAAAGTAGACCCGCTTCAAGTTGTCAGCCCCCATCCGTAATAGTTTCCAGTCCCACTCCACGTCACCTTCCTTGAGTAAGTCGAATACAAAGTCCCGCCATAAAAACAAGCAGTCTAAATGGGACTCATTCCTGTCCCGTTACTTCCATTCTGAGGAGAAGTCCTGCAGTCAGCACACAAGGGTTTCAACTCTGCCTCCATCGACTGACTTAGAGCCTCCTCGGAGATTGATCCCAGCATGCCCAGTGTTCCTCCGCTTTTGTCGACTATGCAGTAGGAACAGGACTTCAGAGAGGCCGTGAGCAACTTTTCTACATGATGCCGTCTCACTCTGTAACGCTTTTGGGCCCCGTGGTGCCATAAGGAAGCCCTCAGTGGCACCTGTTGCCAGAAACTGCCCCGCTGCAAGTGACCTGTACCAGTGTGAGCCGATGCCTCTATTCCTGCACAGGATGCCTCATCTGTTCCTCCCGTTCCAGTACCAGCTTCAACTCCATTGATGCCTACTGTGGATCTGACCCCATTGCCTGGTTCCAATCCAAAGCTAACATCCGCTTACTCAAAGCCTGTGTCTCGTTATGAGATTACCAAGTTGCAGACCTAATTTTCTACCATTTCTGATGAATTCAGGAATGCTTTTGCTTAGAGTATCCGAGATTGTAAGGACCTGGCTAAGTATGTTTTAATATCTGTTTTTGACACAACCGACTGTATAGGTAGTGCCATTGTCAGCAGTGTTCTGATTAGGTGTGATGTGCACCTCAGACTTTTTAGTGGACATTTCTGCATCCCTTATGGATGTGCCATTTGATGGTTTGATACTCTTCGATGAAAAAGCTGACTCTACATTTGTGCACTTCAAAGACAGCCGTGCTGTGGCCCACTCTTTGGGTCTGCAGTCCCTGGCGCATCAATTCTAGCAACAATACTGATTGGTTAGAAGATACTCAAATGAGCTTGATTATAGCTAGCGGCAGTCGTTAGTCCTTGCAACTTATACCACAGACATCCAGCACAGCCCTTTTGTGACTCCTGAGGTCATGATAGTATCATATCTTGTGGCCACCAGCAAGAACTGTAAGTTTCCTCCTCCACCTCCTCCTCCCTGGCTGCCACGACTACAGTCAGGTGCTCTGATTATCTCTCGAAAGGTCGCATGTGGAGGACAGAAAATGGTTTTCTCTACCCGGCTAGTGTGCAATCATCTCAGACTAATGAATCCTTCAGGATGTTCAATGTGGTTTAGCCCTCACTTTCTAATCTAATTCCCCTCATGTTCCCACTCTTTTGGTTCAGACTTTAGCCTTCATTCTTGCCCAGGAAGTCCAGTCTCTGCTGGCCAAAGAGGACATAGAGACCTTTGCAGAGAAGAGCAGCGGTTGGTACTATTGATATTTTTTTGGTGCTCAAAAAAAGGACCGAGGATTCAGGCCAATACCATACATTTGGCTTTTGAACACCTTTCTTTGGAAGGACAAGTTCAAGATGTTAACTTTGGAGTCAATGCCGATGTGCCTTGCTGTCTTAGGGTGGAGTCACTATATCTCATGACCTGAAAGGCTTCTGTGAAAAAAAAAAAACATTTACAAACGTTCGAGCCCAACACTTGATGCCAGGAGTATGCTAAGCATGTGAATCAACAGCACTACATGCTATGAACAGATGCTTACAGGTTAAGTAACATTTTCTGTACCTGTTATGCAGACCAACAGACGATTCCTTCGGTTCAATGGGTCAGAACACTTTCAGTTTACCAGTCTGCCCTCCAGCCTCACCTCAGCCCACCAAGTGTTTATGAAGATGATGTGGATGGTTCCGGGCAAATTTCCCAGGTTGTGAATACTTTTATTACTGTATCTCGATGACCTGCAGTTGAAGGTTGGCTTAGTGTTGTCAGTTATCAATCATCTTCTAACCACTGCCTACCTTCTGTCATACCTGGGTTCATTTTCCATTAACGAGCTCAACCTGTACAGAGGATTCCCTCTAGTGGTGTCATCATGGGTAAGGTAGCATTCAAGGCCTTTCCACCTCCACAACGAGTCAGGGACATTCAGATTATTATCCTAATGTTCTGGGCTCCTCAATTACGGCGTAGAAGTTTCTGAGGATTATTGGCCTAATGCATCCTGCTGGTACTCTGTGCCCCTTGACACATGAGCTCTGCAGTGGAACCCCTGCTTGCAGTGAGCCCAGCAGTGCAGCAGCTTCTCTGCATCTGTATCTGCTCAGTTTTGGATGTCGGACACCAACCTGATATGCGACAGGGCATTTTATCTACCCCAGTCAGAGACGCAGTAATGATGGATGCATTGTCTGTGGGCTGAGGTGGCCCCCAGAGAGAGGTGGAGGTAAAGAGCCTTTGAGCAGAGGCGCTGCATCAACCTTCTGGAGCTTTCTGCCATCCAGGTGGCTTTGAAGGCCTTCCTCATGTTCATCAAGGGAAAGCCAGTGCAGGTCTTGAAAGACAACATAACTGCCAAGTGTTACTGCATTAAGCAGAGCAGTGTGGTGTTGCGGACCCTGTGCAAGGAAGCCCTGCGACTGGAGGTGGTTTGACAGCCAGTTATTTGGCAGACTTGCTGAATGCCAAGGAGGACAAGCTGAGCAGACAATAGCCATGGCGCCTTCATCTGGAGGTGGTTCAAGGTTTCTTCACCCGGTGAGGTGTGCCTTTGGCTGGATATTTTCACTAACACTAGGAACGCACAGTGTCATGATTACTGCGCATTGGAGTTTCTGCTTTAATTTTCCCTCAGAGACACTTCTGCAATGAGATGCCAGTCTTCTGTACTCCTTTCCACTCCTGCCCCTAGTTTAGGAGAGCATGAAGGACTGTGCTCAGATCATGGTAATAGCCCTGGATTGTCCCAGCGTGTGTTACTCTGACTTGCGGAGCCTGTGCATTTGCTCTCCGGTCCATCTACTTATTTGAATAGACCTCCTATCCTCTGGACCAGAGCAGGATCCTACACCCAATCCTTCTGACACCTCAATCGATGGAAATTGAGCAGCACCAAATGAGCTAGTTTGATCTGCCTTCAGAAGTAGTGGATGTTATTTTTGCAGCTAGATGCTGAGCTACCAAATCTATTTATCCGGGTCATTAGGCATCTCTACGGCCTGATATGGAGCCAGTCAACTTGAGCCTCTTCAGGCCAAACTGTCTGATGTTTGTTGTATCTTTGGTCCAACAAGGTTTTCAGTGGGCCATTTTAAAGGTTACTCGTCAGCCTTTCTGTGGCAAAACTTTGTTATTTAATTCACCAGTTGTGATGTGTTTCTTAAAAGGGCTTACATATATGTTCACTATTGCGCCCTTTGTTGTGCCCCAGTGGCATCCTAATTTAATCATCACGATCTTGTTGTGCATGCACTTAGATCATATGCACAGCTGCTCTTAAGACTTTATTCCTCATTGGAGGTATTTCTGCACTCCATGTCCTTAATCTGCAGTTGCAGTCAGTATAATCTCTGTAAGCTATCTTCTTTCTCTACATGTTGGTGCTGCAAACTCTTGCTTCCTTCTTGCAGAAGGTGGTGTCTCATTCCATGTGGGACAGTCCATCACTCGCTCCATCTTTTTCGCACTACCTCACCCCTCTAAGAAAGAGGAACGGCTTCACCCTTTAGTCTCAAAAGAGCTCAAGTTTTTACATTGAGCGCACAAAGGAGCACCTGGGGATGATCCACTTCATAGTGTCTCTGCCAGTGCTAAGAAGCGAAAAGAGATCCATAAGCTAACCTTGTCCAGGTAGATTGTACTGTTAATAGAAGCATACTATGCCATTGCCGAAAAGGAGCCTCTTGAGGACCTTTGGGGACATTCCACCGGAGCCAAGGCAGACACAACTGTGTGTGTGTGGGTGCAAGGTATTTGGGTGTAGGACATTACCAGGCTGCTACATGGGCATCTGTTCACACCTTCACCTGGAATTATCACATCTACATTCAAGGCCACAGGGAGGCCCATTTTGCATGCTTGGTCCTGTAGGATAACTGGTGTAAGTCCGGTTCTCAGTTCCTCCAACTTTGGGAGATACTGCTTTGGTATCAATTCAAAAAGTGAGAAACCTGAAGTTAGACAACTCCATCAGAGGAGAAGGTTACTTACCTTAGGCAGCACTCTTTCCAGTAGATACTCTACATAATTGCACATTCCTCACTGCCCTTCCTTCTTCCTGTTCTGTGGCGTGGACCTCAGGGTTCTAAAAATGTTGCAAATTGGATGTTTGTCCACTGTTAATCTTGCAGCCTGCTACAGTTGATCCCCATCTGAGGGCTCAGAAGACTTCCTAAGGATACTGACGTCAGCACACACAGTGTGACTTCTATATATAGGTCTGTGCCGTCAATTCAATAGGTGGGGTGAGGCCAGCGTGGAGTCCAGTGGCTCCACCGGCCTGCATTCGAGCAGTTGCTACAAAAAGTTCTGCAAGGAGTCTGGCACTTGAAAGAAATTATAAAAGTTAGGAATCTACGGTTAGATAGAGTATCCACCAGAAAGAGCATCATTGAAGGTAAGTAACTTGTTCATTGAGCTGTCTGAAAAGGTGCAGAATCTGAAAATAGAGCTATCTTGTGGTTGCTACCAGAAAATGTGGCGAGATGCATGTAGAGTGTGATCTGAGACTCTTGTCCTACCCTCTCATGTCACTTTTATGCTTATTGATCATTGCCACCCCCTCCTTTTGTTTGTTTTTACCCCTACCAGAATAAAATATAGCTGTACAAGGGTCACCATTTTTTGTGTGAAGGCTTTTTAAGACGGAGGTAATAATTATTATTCACTTTTCCCCCTTCAGTCTTTTCACTCTATTGGCATGTGCTTTCACACCAAGGAGTATGGATTTGGACATGTACCAGTTCACACACTGGAGCAGCCTAACCATTCATTGTCATTTCAGATTTTTCACAATAAGGCATATCTTTCTGCGAGACTCTAGTTAACTGGCACCTAATGCCCAGTTGCCTTTGATTCCCCGCTTACAGGATCCACAGGGGTTCTGTAGGTTCAGAGTATAAGTTGCATGGAAGACACTTTGGAATTATACACTTATTAGAACACAGACAGCAAACAAAATAATGAAAGGAATGCTTGAATTAATCTCGGACACTGGTGTTCGCTTGGGGCTACATTCCGTTCAAATTTATTTCACTCACAGTGCCACTCTAGACATAGACTAGCTATATGGAAATCAGTCTTTATCCTACATCAATAGAAACAGTCCCCCGCAAACTGTCTAGAGTAGCGTTGTTGGCAAAAAATGATGGACTGGAATGTGATTAGAGTAATTACTGTTTACTGAAATCAGTGCAAGCATTCCATCCCTCACCATTTTGTTTTCTTAGTGCAGCATCCTAAGTGCAATGGATATGCTCAGCTGTCGATCCCGTGCTCACTGTACTATAGGAATCAAGCTGTGTCTCACTGATGAGACCTAAATTGGCTGAAACTGGTCTGAGGTTGCTTGCGCTTCCACCTGGAGGGGACCTAGCCTGGGAGTTCGGACTATTCTATTGGAGCAAGGCCAGCGCTGATTTGCATATGGCCAGCCTCTTTCTAGAGTGGTACAATAGACTGAGCTGTGTAATTATCAGTGGATGATAAATATTGAACCATTCCACCCATCACCTTTTTGTTTTCCTTATTGCACTCATCAGAAAAATAAAGTGTTACTCCCTATTGACTGGTACACAAAGTAGAGCAGACTGAATGAAGTTCATGGTTACTAATGTTTCTGGGGATGTTGCTTGGACTCCCCGTGGATATGAAGAAGTAGGTTATATCACCCACGATCTTCAGTGACATTGTGCAGAGTCCTTTCACAAACACTTTTAAAAGGAACACTCCTGTTTTTGATTCTTATAAGCTTTCAGTATCATTTAGGGAGAAGCTCTTTTGCTCTTCTTCTTGCTAGCACTTATTGACGAGTAGTCAAGTTTGCTCACCATTGGTATCTTCGTGTTCTTTTCCCTGCATTATGGCTGTGGGTGGTTCATGCTGTTGTTCAGATTTTAACACTAGGCAACTATGCGATCCTGATGCGGCAAAGACTCTGGCAGGAATTATGACTGTTGGTTGTTGAGTAGCACAAGGAACAGTTAGAATTCACTTTTGAGAAAATAGGCTCTATTGTATTTGGACCGCTTCCCAAAGCATGGGATGCCCAATGCACTGGTTCACATGCAAGATAATGCATATGAGCACAGATATAAGACTGATTTCAACGTGTGGCATTGCGCTTTGCCTTGGAACCCCGGCTAGCTTGTTTTTTTTTCAAATGTATTGTTATTGCCTTTTGCATTTAACAATTGCATAGCTCAAAAAAACTTGCAGTCACAGATTGAAAGTACAAGTAATAGAGGTAATTACAGAGCATGAGATATGGTGAAGCGTAGCAGCACCAGTGTTCATTGCTGCTCTATGTATTTTCCCTTCTTAGCACTGCATGACTGTTATTGAGGTTCAGTAATAAAGCAACATAAAATGTCAGGTGAAAAACTAACAGAAACCGCAACAATTGGGAGGGAGCAAGGGACGCTTAGAGGAAGAAGTGGTAGAAGGAGCATGCTGCGGGTCCGGTGAGGGTCTGGAGGCCAGTGGTGAGCTATATCTGTGCTTCGATAGTGGGTCCTCCGGAGCCGGGTTGGGGGGGGAGGGGCGGGGCAGGTGAGGGGGGGGTTTGGATCGACAGTTGAGAAAGCTGAGTGTCAAAAAATAAAGAAGGCTGACGGAAAGGCCATGTCATGGGGTGTAGGTTAAAAGGAGCATGAGGAGGTAGGAGGCACCAGGCTGCCATGGGAGATGGAACATGTAGGAAGGTAGGATCCTTCTAGCATGGTTACCCCCACTTTTTGGTTGGTGTCAGTGTGTTTTTGACCTAGTCTGACTGGGATCCTGCTAATCAGGACCCCAGTCACTGTGCTTTCTCCCTAAATTGACCATGGTAAGTACTTTTGTACATCCACAATTGGCTACTGGTGTACCCTTGTAAGTCCCTAGTATATGGTACTAAGGTACCCAGGGCATAGGTACACCAGGGGTTTCCCATGGCCTGCAGTATGCATTGTGCCACCCATGGGAGTCCATTTAAACTGTGACTACAGGCCTGCAATTGCAGCGTGTGTGTGTTGGTGCTTGCACCTCTCACAACAGATATAAGTTTTCTTATATCTCAGGTCACTGCACTTTAAACCTATAAGTCGCCTTTATGGCAGGCTCTTAAGTCCTGAGGGCAGGGTGTTTGGGTACAAATGTGAGGGTGCCTCTGCATGAGCAGGACACCCCTACAAACCCCGGAGTTGATTCTCCAGGCTTTGTAAGTGCAGTCAGCCATTTATATACATATAGTGGACATCAGTCATTACGAGATGTCTAACTATATAGTGGCTGCACCAACCTGGTAATGTTTGGTATCAAACATGTTGGAATTGTACCCCAACACCGATTCCAGTGTTGGAAATTTATGATCCCATATACTTGGGGGCTCCTTAGCGGACCCCCTGTACTCCCGGTAACATCCTTTCAGGGTTTGCAAGTAAGCTAGTGCTGCTGCCGACCACAGGCTTGATTCTGCCCTCCTGCTGCTGAGCCAAGCTCGAGCAGGGGAAGGTAAAACAATAGGTTTCCTGCCACAGGAAAGTGTGACCACCTTCCAGACAGTACTTAGTTATTTGGGCTGGGGTGGGGGTGCTTGCCAGCGCCACCAGACTGCTTTGAAGGGGACATTTGGTGCCCTCCTTGGATACTCCAGTTTGAGCCAGTTCAGGGAGCCCTCATCTCTGTCCAGCCCCTCCTCTGGGGGGACCCCTGAGTTGCTCCAACCCTTTCCTTAGGGTACGTAAGGGCTTACCTACGGGTGGCTCCTTAGATTCGTCGTGGGACAAGACTCAAGACAAGACTCAAGCCTGAAACTACGTCGCTTTTCGACCGCCTGGACCCTTGGACTTCGCCTGGATCCAAGACTGCATCAAGGAAGACTCCTGCTGCTCCTGGACTCGCTGTTTTTCAAGTCTTCTTCGTCTGTGTCTGTGCATCTGCCAGGTACTTCAACAGACCAGTGGGCACCCGAAGAAATCTCCCTTGGAGTGAAGGCGTTACTCCCCTGCATCTGCAGGCACCACAATGAAGCTGACCGGTCTGCTGCTCCCGTCATCCTACAGACTTCCCGAGGCTTAGCAACACAGGTGGTGGTTCAGCAACTCCCAGGAGGCATGACCTGTCCTCTCTGTAATTTTGAGGCCAGTGTCCCTCGTCGGAACCGCTGGGACTGAACTCCTGTGCACCGCGTTGACTTGCCAATGCCAAGGCGTGTTGGCTCTGCACTCCAGAGATCTTCGGGCTACAAGAAGCTCCATCCTTCAGCATCTCTTCCCTACAAGATCAGCGTCCTCACCGCAGCCTGGGGGTCCTCCTAAGGGTCTTCTACTGCTTCAGTGGGCTCCCCTGCTTGTTTGGGGCCTGCTCTGACTCTCCTGCTGTTGGTGAGTCCTTTGGACCTTGCTGGTCCCAACGTTGCTCCTTCTTCATCTTCCACACCAGTTGCGCTACCAAGGCTTATTGGTGCTCCCGCCGGACACCGACCACCTAGTCACCAACATCCGACGTGGGACAGCTCATGCACTGCTCCTAAACTTCCTCAGCGTCACCTGGTCTTCACAGCTGCAGCGACAAGGTCACCGTCGACTCTTCTGAACCTCCCGACATCGGTGGGCATTTTGTCTTCGGGCCTCCTGGTCACTTCCGAGTGGCATAGACTCTGTCCCCTCTGCTTGCAGGTTCTTCACTTCTCGAATCCACCCTTGGATTCCCCCGGACTTCTTCACCGTCTTCTCCAGAGGCATTTTCGTCTAAGTCTTCCATTGCCATCTACAGAGGTTTCCGACATCTCTTCACCCCTATGCATCTGGCTTCCCTGGTGTAGGTAACCTGGTTCCCGGGGCATCCACGGGTGGGGTGACTCTCCAACCTTCCGTCCTCCAAGGGAATTCTGCGGGGTCCTCTGGGAAGGGTCCTCCTTCTGAAAAACTGAAACTTCTCCATTGACTTCCATTGGTCAAGCGGCTGTGTTCCCACTCTGCACACAGCCTCCGTGGGATTCCTGGGTACTTATCTTTGGTGGTTCCTTATGTCCCCGGCTCCTCTGGGTCTTCTGGTCCAAATCCCGTTCTCCCTTGCAGTTCGCATTCCACTTTTTTAGTATATGGTTTGGTCTCCCCCTGGAGACAACTGTATTTTGTGCTACTTACCTGACTGCATTTGAAGTATTGTTGTGTATTGTGTTGATATCTCCGGGCAGGAGATGTACCAATGTGTAGTGTAGTGTAATAAATAGAAGTATTTTTATATAAACACTGGTTCATTTTCATTTAACTCTCACTATCGATTAAATTAGTGAAACAAGCTGCTAAAACTCCTTCGAGATAAGCCTGAAGGCTGCTCTCCACAGCTACCACTTTGCGAGCTTTCTGTGGTTATCAAAGACCACTAAAATCACCATAAGGGTTGCCTGGATTAGTGCAAGGTGCATCACTTAAATAAGTGTGCACCATATACTAAGCCAGCCTCCTACAGAACATCAGTCGTATCAGAATGCAGTGTTAACGATTTGCTGACACGTGTCTATGGGGGTTAAGTGTGGTCCTTGAACTGGGCGTGAAAGGCCTCAGTGTGCTCATCCCAACTCAGCAAGAGAAGGTATTTCCTAAGGCCTCTTAACAGCGGAGAGGATGCTCTTAGCCTCTGCCCAAGAAAGAACACACAGTTGCCATGTGCCTACTGATGGGGTTGTCTCTGGCTTCCAAAGTCTTGTGATAGATCTAATGGTTAAGATGAGTTCTAAGTCTAGAAATGGGGTTTGTGGCTGTGCGGTGTTTAGGGCATTTAATAAGACTCATTGCAACAGCATCCCAGCAACCCAAACTGACATATCCCAAGAGTGCCTGTAAGTGTTTGGTAGCCACTGCCTTGAAAGCAGCCAGCATAGGGCACAGAGCATGTGTTGGAAATCAGCACCCAGAAGATGAAACGAGGGTAGCTGGTCTCAGCACCTGGAAAAAAAGTTGTTGATCTTCCCTGGGGTCATATAAGCCCTGTGCAGGATGCGGAATTCTATGAGTTTTAGGCAGGTGTTTCTGGAGACTGTGAGGGTGAGATAAGGCTCGCTTTCATTCATTGTCATTAAGCACTCGAGCAAGGTCTGTTACCCACTTAGTCCGCAGTGAGTCTAGATTAGTTTGCGTTTGGGTCTATAGGGCACCAGATAGCCATTTAATGAGGTGCCGCCCAGTGCCCATAGTGTGAGTTGACTGCTGCAGCAGTGTGTGGGGGACTCTGCTGCTAACAACTGCCATCCTCTGCTCAATGTGTGGGTTATACTATTGTGTTTTAAGAAATGCACAGGAGACATGTTAAAGTAAGGATAGAGGGCACTCCTGTCTGGTGCTTCTATGTTTGAGGAGTGTGATATATGGTGGCCTGTGCGAACACGTTCTAAGGGGTTTATATAAAGGATTCAAATAAGAGTTACTATCCAAACTCCAAATCCCAGGCGATGGAGCGCCACAAACGGGTAACTCCAGTCTAGAGAATCAAAAGCTTTTTTCAAGTTCCAACATCAAGTAGGCTGTATAGTGCTCATAGTTTTGGAGATAAAACATCAACGTAAGCATGATGAAACTCAAGAGGGGGTCTGGAATTTTGCCACCAGCTATAGAGTGAAAATCTTCCTTGATCCCCGCTGGGTGAAGGGCACATCGAGCTCCTGTCTCTTGTTGTGTGTGGGATGGTGATACTATCTAGATATCTGGCAGCATCTTGGATGTGCACGGTGAGTTGTAAAGTGTTTGGCAGTAATGTTTAAAGGAATTATATATTTCGTTTTGCATGTAAAGTAATGTGTCTGGACCAGCTTTGATGGAAGTGATTTGTTGCTGGGCATGATCCGGTCATAAACCAGCCAGGCCAGAGGAGTCCCCCGTTTGTCTGCCTCAGCGTGGTGCGCGCCCTGCGTGCCGCATAGTTCAGGCAATGCCGTTGTTCAAGGAGTTCCACATGTCTAGTGCGAATGTAAGGAAATTCCGCTTTTTTATGGTCACCACCAAAGGTTTGGGCTGATGCTGGTGGTTTTTCGGCTTTGAGAGTGCTCTGAGGCCTGCTAACCAGACCTCAGTGCCAGGGCTCTGTCCATAACATGTGTATGTTTGATTGGCCCATACCCAATTGACATAAGCTAACTTACTTGTAATCCCCTAGTATATGTTATCTAGGGTCTGTAAGTTATAGAGTCACACTGCAGCACTAGTTATGCCACCCTGGATGTGACAATGGTAACGTGTCTCAGAGTGCCACTGCAGACTGGAAAGGCATTTTTAAACTGCTAACTCGACTTTGCCATTTAAAGTAATGGTAAAGCCCAAACCTCCCTTTTTAATACATGTAAATCACCCCTAACGTAGGCCTATTGAGCGCTATGTCAGGGTGCTGTATATTAGAAAGTATGAAATATGCACAGGGGACCCCTTACACCATGGAGTCGTCAACTGTTTTCCAAGACTGCGTGATTATTTCGCGCCTCTCAATACCAACATATGTTGGAAATCGTATTCTACTTCTTATTTATACATATCCTGTCACTATTATACCACACGTGCTAACATTACATATACATACCAACATTCCAAAAATCATTGAATGCTCAAATTAAATGAAAAAGAAACTGTGCACTCAAAAACACAGAAAAGCTTTTTCTTGTGGACTTATCAGTCCCCATTATGTATTATTCAACAAACAGAAGAATAAAAAACACATAGATGACATAAATATAAATAATAACTTGAGACCACAAAAGTAAACCTGAAACCTCACATTGATGACATAACTTTTCTGTACATACATTGATATTTTTTCTTAGATTATTTAACAAAAACAAATACATATGTGTCCAACATATACAGTGCTCTTTTCTTAATGTTTAAAAGAAAAACACCTAGTTTAAAGTGTGCCATATGTAGTGGAATTTATTGTCACACTACTAAAGGTTTAACAAACGAAACATGACTGGTCCTAAAGGGGTTGGTAGTGTATTTTAACACCATGTAATACACTCCATTTCCTCACAGGCGGTATAGAGTATCTTGGGTCGCCTGCTTGTTTTCCAAACAAAGAAGTGTGTTCTCAACTTCTGTCAGCTGCTTCTCATTGACTTGTCTCATGCCCATCAGCTCGCCAATACAGTGGCTACCTTAAATGCCTCCCATTTTATCAGTGGTGTGGAAACAGTGCCCTAATTGAGTTAGAAGCGTTCAACTATCTTGTCCTGTAAGGTGTTGCGGAAATACACATCCTCCGGGGTCGCCGATTGTAGGCACCATACAGGGATCAGAGGACACAGGTGGCCCTAACATAGGTTAGCTTGAAGAGGGTTGTGGTCAGAGATAGTGCGACCGAGGTAGTCAGCATAGTGTATCTGTGGGGCTAGGCAAGCGAAGCATAGGATTCGGTACAAGCGCATGTGGAGGCCACGCGGGTGGTAGAAGTAGTGTACCCTGTAAGTAGGGTTGCGATGGAGCCAAATGTCAAGGAGGTTGCAGTGTTGATGCTATAGTACCAGGTGTTTAGCGCTGTGGGATGTAGTGGCTCGCGGTAGGGGAGGGAACAACCTGTCAAGGGTTCTATCCAGTACACTGTTGAAGTCCCTCCTCCAGATGAGCCATGGTAGGTATGCCCATTGAGTTAACCAACGCTACAGTGTAGCTAAGAAAAAAGCTTGATCAGTATGGGTGCATAAATGCACCGGGGGAGCTATCCAGGAGGCTGTGTAGAATGACATAAAGGTCCTTTTTGTCAGTCACTGATATGGGAAGCTGGAACAGGACACTGGCATGGATCCACACTATAGCATCCCGGATGTCAAATAAACCTGACCCGCCATTGCTTTTAGAGTCGTAGTGCCTCTTGGGTCATGGAGTGTGTTTCGTGAACCAAGGCAACATTGGTTCCCCTGTGCATAAAGTATGACTATCTTGTAACTGGTGTTCAAATCAGGCCAATCCATAGCCATCCCTGTAGCGTAAAAGCAGAGTTGCCAGATGGGTGGCTGCGCTCCTTAAGAATCCACTTGTGTAGCAGACTCACCAACCTGTTTGCATCGCTAGTTATGGTATAGGTTCCTCCCCCCTATGAATTGGGTAAACCATAACCGTGCGGGCAGAGTGCAACATGATCCTGTCTAAACAGAAAAAATCTGAAGAAATCTCTACTTAGGGGGTGGGGCAGTGAGAATGGGCATGAGAGCAGTTGCTGCAATAAGTCCATGTGGTGGGAAAGTAATAGAGAATTCATCTGAGCGTTACTGCAGGCACACTGGGTTAGGTTAGAAATAACATCCCCAGGGGAATGCATGCTACGCATTGGTATAGCCATTATGGGCCATGGTGGGGACGGCGCAGTCTATGATCGAGTTTGCTGACAGATGGCAGTGAAGAACCAGGACTCACGCCGGGCTTCCTGTTTTGGCATTGAATCCCCTCTTTTGCTTCGAAACTTCTCGACTTTTTAGATCCAGCAAACAGGCGTAATCTGACTGGATCGCCCATGCGGAATGCGACCGATCGAGTGCATGGTATAATCATCATGCTGGAAGTTATTCAGCCTTGATCCACCACCACCGTGATCTAACTATTGGACCATTCAGATGTCCGATTAACCAGGATTCTCTGGTGTTTGTGGGATGTCATCTCCTACTACCCCTTATTTGTCCTGATGAAGACCCGCCCTGACTACTTAATTAAGCGTAGATTGGGTTGAAACGTCAACGATCTAATACGGTCCAGACTGACCAAGACTCTGCGTGCAATCAACTAACTAATTTGTACAAGCAACAGTCATTGTGCCTGACATTAGATTCTGGCCCCCCTTCTCTTTTTTCCCCTGTACATATCCTAATCATATTGTATATAATACGCACTGTATTTCACCACTGGGCACAAATGTCACTTGATCACACGTCACCCTAATGTTCGTTTACTTTTGACAGCCTTGTCTACAAATGTATGAGTATATCTGAATGAACCAATTTATATAAAAGACATAATACTCATCAATTTGCCTTACCATTTTTACTGTTTGTGTTCCATATGTCTTAACAATGCAGACATGAATGTTTGAGGATTATTAATTATTGTTCGAAGAAATAGTTGAGACGCCCAACAGAACCATTGTTTTTGCTTATACCCATACCCAGGTTCTGAGGGACACGGGGTCGCCCCATTATTGTTTAACTATGGTCGAGTTGTGACCTCTAATAATGGAGATAGGCTCCATGATCTTATCAGACAGTTGTCTGGTCTCTTCCAAGGAGCAGTGGTAAGGCACAGTTAGCATGGCACCTTGAGCGCGTAGAGGGCAGGCATATCAGTTCTTCTGCTGTATGGGGAGTCGCGGTTGAGGCAGTCCCCAGGCTCATCACCGATAATCAAGAGGATGTGGATTCTGCTTCGCTGGGTGAGTCTGCCGGTTTGGTATCCTGCTCCTCTGGGGTGGAGCGGAACTTCACAGCTGTTTCCACTGCTGACCGCTGAATTGTCTCCACCTGGCTTTCCGAAGGAATGATGTCTCGCTATCCCAGGGGGGCCAGGTCGCCAGCGGGGCCGTCCGCCTCTCCACAGGCTTGCTCCCATGTCCCTGTCAGCACCACTGCAACGGATGAGGAAAAGTGGTCTGTCCAGTCCTAGGCTGCCATCTGGTCCTTGAAGAAATGGGATGGGTTTAGCGTCATGATGCGGAGCTTGGCCAGGAAGAGCAACGCATATTTAAGTCCCAATTCACCCAGTTTGCACTGCACAAATGAGACGCGTTGGTGCTGGACACTTCAGTGTAGCCGGGAAGGAGCATAACTTGAGGATTGTCGATCCGTATCAGGCCCGCTCTCCGTGCCTCTTGTAGAGTGACATTGTGATCTTTGTAATTCAGGTGCATAGCCAGGAGTCCCCTTGGCACAGAGTCCAGGGGAGAGTAGGGTCTAGGGACACTGTGAGCCTGCTCTGTTGAGGCATGATGGATTTGACTCATATCTCCATATCCCAAGTTAGGTGACCAGGTCTGCTCCATCCACATCCTCGGCCAAGCCCACTATTCTAAGGTTGCTTTTTCTTGGGTGGGGCCCTCAACGTCGTCCGCTCCCACCTACAGCAAGATCACACATACTGTGAGTGCCAGCCGGTGTTTCTGGGAGTCATTCATTTTGGGATCTAGCTCATGTAATGAACATTCCATCTGTGACACCCAATCGGATATCTTCCTCTGGTCATCTCGTAGCAGAGTAACTTTAATTGAGATTGCGTCCATTTTAGCTTTGAGGTTTATGCAGGATTTTTCAGTAGCTTCTAGTATCAAGTCCAATTTGTCTGGTGTCCCCGGGTTGAGCTGAAGGTTTGACATACGAAAGCCAAGGGTCCTAAAGGGATTGGTAAGTGTATTACATGGTGAGGTCGCACATCCACACCATATAATACACCCCATTTCCTCACAGTAGATAACTGCACTTCTTGCTAGGCCACAGCAATCTCTACAACATATATTTGTGTTTTTTTCATGGATATTATTCTCAGTAAAGCACTCTGTTTCCATTTTCATGCCAGGGAAGTCTGGCTACAAGGACTACGGGTCCTGCAGTGTCTTAATCTCCATGTCTGATCTGCAAAGCTACAGTCTCTGAAACGTGGGGTCAATTAATTTTGTATTTCCTTTTCATTAAAGACTCAAAATATCTGCTGATTGTTGTACTGCCTGGAATGTCCAAGTACTGGATTAGAAAGCCATGAAAATGCAACATGTGATCCTAATTACTCATCCTATGCATCATGCAATTTTATAGGTGCAAAAAAATTGTCTCCAAATGCCTTTAAAGCAACATATTCCTAAAATCACTCTTATTGCTGATTCCATAATGTGGCAACCTAGTTATGAGAAAACCCCAAGGCATCTGAGTGCATAATTCAGGGGTGCTCTGGAGGTGCTATAATTATATAATATTACTCTTAGCTGCAGATTCCTCACCTTGTGACTACCCCTGGTGCCTTTCTTCCATTTTCGAAGATTAGTCTAATTTCAGCCTGTCATGTGCTCTAATAAACATCCATTGTTTGGCTGCACATAAGTTCAAAGTTTTCTCCTTACTTTCTGCCCTGGCTTATTGCCATGTCTTTTTAACTGAGACCTGGCGTCTTGAAGCCTCAGGATCCAGCTTTGCTATTGCTATTTTAGAGGTTTATTTAATTCTTTCCTGCAATACGTATATGTCCGGAGGGGTGTCTTTGCTGTTCAAATTCCATTCACTGGCTAGCGAGGAAGTTTAGGATCTAGCTGTACAGCTGATGTTTGTCACCCAGTGTACGACTTCTAAGGATACCTTCCTTTGCTTTCTTTTTAGTATATCGCACAACCACTGCCTATAAGACCTTTCTAGAAAAGCTCCTGAATTTGATGGAGCTATTTCCATCAAAGTGACAACTATGTTATTTTAGTATCTGGGCCAAAGAGCATTTGGTACTCAAGCAAGTAACTTTCTGCAGGCCTTGTTAAATCTAGGTGTCTATCAGATGCTATGAGGCCCACCCTCATTGTGAACCACAGTCCTCCAAAATTAGTGGACATAGGTGAAGTGTGTCCTCTGACCTGGGCCGATTATAAGCTCCTAAACTTCTTAGCTTCTAACCAGTCATCTTGGCGGTAACCTTCTCTTTGTATAGAGGACAACTCATTACTGGAACAAACTTGATGTGGCCCAAGCATGTGATTGGATTAATGCTGTTTGAGATGCATTTAGCTCTTCGACTAACCTGAGATATTAGTTTGTAACTTCAATACATGTCTTGTTGACCGCCACACTCTTCCTTATACAGAAGTACTCTGTATCTGAAAGAGACACGTTAGTGACAGATTCCTTACCTTAGAATAGCCCCAGGCGTCAGGCTGGATCCGGAAAGTTTTTGCGTAGCAGTACCCTTGCGCGTCGGTAGGCGGCGTCGTGCGGCTCCGCGTCCGTCGTCGGCGTCGTGATCGCCGGGATGACGTCGCGGGCAGTACTTAGGCGCCGCCCCTGCGCGCTGACGTCAGTTCTTCTTTTTCCGCGCCAGCAAGCGCAGATCCGGGAAGAGCAGTGCCCTAGTCATTTTTTGACTAACTTTTTGGGTGAATTTTTTCACTGTTTTTCTTCGAATCGACTTCAAGGTGTCGTAGGGATGCCCGGTTTTAAACGTTGCGGCGCCTGTGCTCGGATGATGTCCATCACAGACCCGCATCGGGAGTGTCTCTTCTGCCTCGGCCGAGTCCACGACACGGAGTCTTGTTCCGACTGCCGGGCCCTCAACCCGAAAGCTTTGCGAGAGCGGTCTCGAAAGCTCCTCGAGGCCCGGCATTCGGCTCCGCGCAAGCCCCGGTCGCGTGAGAGGTCCAGGGGTCGATCGCGGAGTCCTCACCGGTCGTCGGCATCGAAGTCTTCTTCGTCCGGTAAGTCCAAACACAAAAAGTCCAAAAAGCATCGTCGCTCTAGGACTTCGCCTCGCCGGTCTCGCGACTCGGCTGAGGCCCCTCCCGGCACCGTCCCCGCGGCCCCGGACATGCCTGTGGAGTCGCCCCCGCAATACCCGTCCTTCCCGGGTTCGGGGGCGGATCCGGCCCAAACTACAGGAATTCCTGTCGGCCATGGCCCGCCTCTTGGGGCCTCAAGGTCCCTCCCGGTGCGCCTTCGGGCCCCGCGGGCCCTGATGGGGTTGCTCCGGCGTCGCCGACGGCTCCGGCCCCGGCGTCGCCCGTGCCTCCAGCCTCGATCCCGGCCCCGGCCTCGATCCCGTCTCCACAACCCCCATCGACGCCGGTCGACCTAACGACACCTCCGCCGGCGCCGATGTCTCCGGTGCCGTTCTCGACGCCGCCTGGGGCTCCGGACGGCGTCGTCCCCCAGTTCCTTCCGGCTCCGGACATGGACCCGGACCGACGTCGCTCGACGCCGGTTCCGGCGCCGATGGGACCTTGGATCCCAAATGTCCCTCCTCCTCCTTATTTTGAACCAGAGGAGGACCAGGAGGACTGGGAGGGGTCTGATGACCCTCTGACACAACAGTGTCAGTACGATGAGGACTGGACAGAGGGTATAGGGGATGCCAGTAGTCTGGATACTTCCCCTGACACTAGCATGCTGTCTCCTCCCGTGGCTACGGAGGAGGGAGCCAATTTTGCAACAGTGTTGCGTAGGGCGGCTGGGGCCTTACGTCTCCAACTCCCTACTGTGGCGGTCAAGACTAATATCTTGACAGAGGTGCTTCAGCCGGCAGCCTCCTCTACGGAGACTGTGCTGCCGTTTAACGACGCCCTCACTGACGTTCTTTTGGGCGCCTGGTCCAAGCCCAACACACGGGCTCCTGTGGATAGGAACGTGTCCCGACGCCATCGCCCAGCTCCGGGCGACCCCCTGTTTCTCTCTGTCCACCCCACTCCTGAGAGCTTCGTTGTCCAAGCCTCCGCTTCCCAAACCGCCTTCCCTACCGCCCCTCCGGATAGGGAATCCAAACGCCTGGATCAATTTGGGAAGAAGGGTTTTTCTTCCTCCAGTGCTGGCTTGCGGTCCATCAACACCGCTTGTCTTTTGGGCCGATATACTAACTCCTTGTGGGATTCGGTGGCGACTGTTTTGCCCCAGTGTTCTGAGGAGGTCCAGACACTGCTTTCCCGCGCCATTGCGGAAGGAAGGGATGCGGCCAAATACACGATACGATGTGGCCTTGATACCGCCGACTCGCTAGGCAGGTCTATTGCAACGACGGTGGCGCTGCGACGCCACGCCTGGCTGAGAACCACTGGTTTTTCAGGGGATGTCCAGAATACTCTCATGGACATGCCCTTTGATGGAGTCGGTCTTTTTGGGTCCAAAGCAGACCATGCGTTGGAGCGCTTTAAGGACTCACGGGCTATTGCCAAGTCCCTGGGCCTTTCTGCTACGCGCCCTCCGCTGACTTCTGCTTTTCGCCCCTATCGTGGCCACGGAAGGGGCGCCCCGTCACGTCAGCAGCCCAGCCACCGGCCCGCGCAGCAGGCGTCTTTGCGTGGCCGAGGACGTGGATTCCGCTGTGGCGGATCGGGCAACCAGCGTGCGGGTCAGGCCACCACCTCCAACCCGTCCGCGGCCTCCAAGCCCTCCTAGTCCCTCCTTTCAGGTGCACAGCACGCCAGTAGGAGGCAGGGTCCGCCATCACCTTCCCCACTGGCGTACCATCACCTCGGACAGGTGGGTCTTGGACATTGTCCGAAGGGGCTACTCCCTCCCCTTCGAGACCACCCCCCCAGCCATGCCACCTCAATTCCACCGCATGTCAGGGGATCACTTGGTACTTCTGCAGAAGGAAGTCACGGCCCTCTTGACCAAGAGGGCCATCGAGCGTGTTCCGACCCCAGAAGTAGGGCATGGTTGCTACTCCCACTACTTTCTGGTGCCCAAAAAGGACAAGGAGGACATGCGTCCTATCTTGGACCTCCGGAACGTCAATCGCTTCCTCCGGAAGGAGAAGTTCAAGATGCTCACCCTAGCTCAGGTCTTGACTGCCCTCGACCCTGGAGACTGGTTGGTAGCGTTGGACTTGCAGGACGCATATTTCCACATCCCCGTCCTGCCGGCCCACCGGCGTTACCTTCGGTTCACGGTAGGCCCCGAGCATTTTCAGTTCACCGTGCTCCCCTTTGGCCTTACCGGTGCCCCTCGGGTGTTCACGAAAGTGATGGCGGTGGTCGCAGCTCATCTGCGCCGGGCAGGGGTTTCAGTCTTCCCCTACCTCGACGACTGGCTGCTGAAGGCGGGCTCGTCCCAGGCAGTCGTCTCCCACCTCCAGACTACGGCCGAACTCCTGCACTCGCTGGGGTTCTCCATCAATGTGCCGAAGTCGCATCTGATTCCTTCTCCACAGCTCCTTTTCATCGGAGCAGTTCTGGACACGACGCAGTTTCGGGCCTATCCTCCCGAACGGCGAGTCCGGGATATTCAGGCTATGATTCCGA
The DNA here is from genome assembly GCA_963921515.1 of Calotriton arnoldi. Taxonomy (NCBI): domain Eukaryota; kingdom Metazoa; phylum Chordata; class Amphibia; order Caudata; family Salamandridae; genus Calotriton; species Calotriton arnoldi. The sequence goes on along the minus strand of CAWUFW010000090.1, from coordinate 2,746,081 downwards.
TCTTTCAGCCTTTATCCTGGGTTTCGGTACGGATGACCCTGAGGCTGCTGGGCCTCATGGCCTCCTGCATCCTGCTGGTCAATCATGCCAGATGGCATATGCGGGCTCTGCAGTGGGACCTGAAGTTCCAGTGGGCGCAGCACCAGGGCAACCTGTCCGATCACGTCCAGATCTCGGAGGGGACTGCAAAACAGTTGCAGTGGTGGCTCTCGAACCGGCAATGGGTCATGGGCAGATCCCTCTCCCTTCCCCAGCCAGAGCATACAGTTGTGACGGACGCGTCCCTTCTGGGATGGGGCGGTCACATGGGAGAGGCGGAGATCAGAGGCCTCTGGTCTCCGGCGGAGTCCCGGCTCCATATCAACCTTCTTGCGCTCCGGGCGATCCGACTTGCACTCAAGGCATTCCTTCCCTCTGTCAAAGGGAAGGTAGTGCAGGTGTTCACAGACAACACCACCGCCATGTGGTACTGCAACAAACAGGGCGGGGTGGGGTCTTGGACCCTTTGTCAGGAGGCTCTGCGCCTCTGGACATGGCTGGAACATCAGGGCATGTTCCTGATGGTTCAACACCTGGCAGGTTCCCTGAACGCCAGGGCGGACGAACTCAGCCGCAGGTGCATGATGGATCACGAATGGCGTCTTCACTCGGAAGTGGCGCAAGGACTCTTTCTACAGTGGGGAGAGCCTTGGTTAGATCTGTTCGCCACCGAAGAGAACGCGCAATGTCATCAGTTCTGCGCGTTGGAATTTCCAAGGCGGCACTCGCTCGGCGACGCTTTTCGTCGCGAGTGGAGTTGCGGTCTGTTGTACGCCTTTCCGCCTATACCACTTCTACCCAGAGTGTTGAAGAAGATTCGGCACGACCGGGCCCAAGTCATTCTTGTGGCTCCGGACTGGGCTCGAAGAGTTTGGTATCCCGAGCTACTCAATATGAGTGTATATCCCCCGATCCGTCTGCCTCTTCGGGAGGATCTTCTGTCGCAGCAGCAGGGGACGGTCCTCCACCCAAACCTGTCCAGTCTACACCTGCTTGCGTGGAGATTGAGCGGCGGCAGTTGATTCCTTTCGACTTGCCTCCCGAAGTTTGTGATGTGATTCTGGCAGCCAGGCGTCCCTCCACTAAGGTGGTATACGCCTGCAGGTGGAACAAATTTGTGGCATGGTGCACAGCAAAGGCTGTGAATCCCCTTTCTGCCCCTCTTTCTGAGGTCCTTCTGTTCCTTCTCTCTCTGGCCCAACAGGGTTCTGCCCTGGGTACCATCAAGGGTTATCTTTGTGCTATCTCGGCCTTCCTCAGGCTCCCTGATCAGCCCTCCCTTTTCAAGTCCCCTGTTGTTAACAGGTTCTTAAAAGGCATTACTCACCTCTTCCCTCCTGTTCCGTTTGTGATGCCTCAGTGGGACTTGAACTTGGTTCTTACCTTTTTAATGTGCGCTCCCTTTGAGCCTCTACATAACTGTCCTCTTCGTCTTCGGACTCTGAAGACAGCCTTTCTGGTGGCCATCACCTCCGCTCGGCGGGTGAGTGAGCTCCAGGCTCTATCTTGCAAACCTCCCTTTCTGTCTGTTCATCCAGACAAGGTTGTTCTTCGGACGCGTCCGTCCTTTTTGCCAAAGGTGGTTACTGCTTTCCACATTGGGCAGACCATCACTTTGCCCACCTTCTTTCCGCCTCCGCATCCTTTCAGAGAGGAAGAGAGGCTCCACCGTCTGGACCCAAAACGTGCACTCTCCTTCTATATCGACCGCACAAAACACTTCCGGGTGGATGACCAGCTCTTTGTTGGCTACGTGGGCGCCAAAAAAGGTCGGGCGGTGCACAAGAGGACCATCTCCCGCTGGGTTACCTTGTGCATCAAGACCTGCTATTCTTTGGCTAAGAAGGAGCCTCCTGTTGGGCTGCGTGCCCATTCCACCAGGGCAACGGCTGCTACCACGGCCTTGGGCCGCGGTGTTCCACTGCCGGTTATCTGTCAGGCAGCTACGTGGGCCTCGCTGCACACGTTTACAAAGCATTACTGACTTGACAGTCAGGTCCGGAGGGACGGCTTCTTTGGCCGTTCTGTCCTCCAGGACTTCCTTGTCTGATCTTTGTTCGCAGACCCACCACCGGGGTTGGTATTGCTGGGGTATCTATTCTAAGGTAAGGAATCTGTCACTAACGTGTCTCTTTCAGATGCACAAGTTACTAACTTGTGTAACGATATATCTGTAAGAGACAGTAGTTAGTGACAGATTCCTTACCGCTCACGCATCCTCCCCGTTCTGCGAACTGATTTCTAGGGTTAAGGACATCCCTTTCAGGGCCCTAGTATTTTTCAGACACCTATGTCAGCTTCTTGCATGGCTCTGCGTTCCTGGCGCGGAAAGTCGTGTACAGAACTGACGTCAGCGCGCAGGGGCGGCGCCTAAGTACTGCCCGCGACGTCATCCCGGCGATCACGACGCGGACGACGGACGCGGAGCCGCACGACGCCGCCTACCGACGCGCAAGGGTACTGCTACGCAAAAACTTTCCGGATCCAGCCTGACGCCTGGGGATATTCTAAGGTAAGGAATCTGTCACTAACTACTGTCTCTTACAGATATATCGTTACACAAGTTAGTAACTTGTGCAATAATAAGAAACCTAACACTGCTGGCTCACCTTAGAATTAAGAAAGGAAAGATTTAAGATGCAACAGATGGACGATCTTGGTGCTGATCCTGGTCTGATTGAATACACAGGTTCTTTCACTCTCAGTTAAGATCCTATAAGCAAAGCGTCATTACTGCAAAATGTCCTACTTTGATTACTTGATCTCTGAGGTTGCTAACTTATCCAGGAGATTATTCCAAGTTACTTCAAAGATCAATATCCGCAATAGCCTCTAGATGAATCCCACTCCAATACTGCCTTTACGTGAGAGCTTAGCCACCTTCTTTTGCAAAAAGATTAGGTGTATCCATGAAGAAATTACAAAGATCCACAATACGTTCCATCCGCAGGACCTGGCTACTCAATAGGACTTTTGTCTCCAGGTTCTTCTCTAACCAACCATCCTAAGATTTCCAAAGAGGAATTTCTGATTTTTGCACCTCCCTAAAATGTGGCTAGCTGGACAAATATCTGTAAAGTGTAGGTCTTTAAAATCCTAGCTCCTTCTGTAACTTGTGCCTTAACTCTGTTCTTGAATGCCTCTTTTAACACCCATGGTGGTGCCTCAGAAATAGAATAAAGCTGTGAATAAAGCATTATTGGAAACATCTAAGTGTGATCTCACAGTTGACACTATTTGTAAACCATCTGCAAAGATTGGGGAAGAATGTCTAGCCCACTGGCTTACTTACACTGGTTTACGTCTTCTGTTTCGGAGAGAATTCAATCTTGAATTCTCTCCCCATTCTGCTCTGATTCCTTTCCTCTGAGATGTGAAGTTCCCCAGTTCTCTTCCCTCTCCTTATCCTCTTTCACATTTATCTCCACCCCTAAGCTGAAATTAATCAGAGCCTTTGGGTATCAGGTGATGTGATATGCTGATGGCACCCAGTTCATTGTGAGAAATAGAAAATCAGTAGATGAATTACAGGAGAACATGAATGGCTTTTTTTGGACATTTTCTAATGGATGTTTGCTCAAACTCAACTCCTTTAAGATAGAAATGTTGCTGTCTGTACAAGACTGTCGATGTTCCTCTCATCTCTGACCCAAGTGTCTGGGGGAGGTGTGTTACCAATCAGGAAAGCCAGGTGCCTTGGCTTCAAGTTAGATAAAGATCCTAACCTATCCTTCTAGATCAGCACAGTTATATAATCCTGTTACTTTCAGATGCAGATGCTAAAGAAGTCCTACCTTTAATTCTGGCCTAGCTATGAACTACTGTTAACACACTTATAGGTCTAGACTAGATTATGGCAGTCGATGGCTGGCGGTCCAACATCTGACGGAGCCAGGCCTCCCCATGCCAGACCGTGCTACCTGTCTGGTCCACGAGTTGTTCCTACCAACTGGGAAACTCCCTCCACAATCCACTAAACTCCTGACCATTGTGTACACCAGCTACGTTAGAAGCCTCCGGCTCACCACGTCCCTGCAGCTGTATTCACCAGAGATACACATTAGTTCCATACACCCCTTGGGGGACCTCCTTGGGCGGGAGAGAATAGCGCTGTGGAAAGCTGAGGGAGTGGATATCTTGGGCGCGTTGTTTCAGAACTCTGCCCTTGTGACATTTATACAGCTTAGTGCAGATCATAACCTACCCTTGGGCCATTTCCTAGCCTATCGGACTCTGCTACTTGAGATGCAGCGCAATTGTCAGATCACAGATACAGAGCATGACACACACCCCCTAGTACATACAGTTCACATAATGGGGAATGGACGGCACTTTATAACGTGAACGTGGTTCATGCACGCTGTGGATCACACCCCGCAAGATAGGCTACTCCCTCTTCGACAACATTGGGAGCATGACATAGGACGCGCACTGACACAGAGTGAATGGGACAATGGCCTTCTTTATCCGCATAAGGTCTCTTACAATGTAGAGTTCCAGTATATACAGTATAACATACTCCACAGAACGTACCTTACACCTGCACGTTTGCACAGAATATATGAGAGCACATCCAGCTGTCCCAGATGTGACCCACAGAACACGGACATGGCACACATGTTCTGGACCTGCCTGGAAGCACTATTGTGGGGGAAGGTCGCGATGCCCTGACAACTGTCATGGGGAGGGATGTCTTGTGAGTATAGAAGTGGGTCTATAGGAGCTATTTAGATGGAGAAGAAAAACGGGAAAGCTACAAATGACTTTCTGTATCTAGCCCTGCTCATGGCACGTAGGGCTATTGCCATAAAGTGGAAGGGCAGTCACCTCCCTGGGCTGCCTTATTAGTTCGCTGCCATGTTAAAGTGGGGCAGGGCTGAGTCAGTAGTCCTCCATAGAGAGGAGGCTAGAGGCTTATGCAGGACACCCATTGCACTGGAGTGGGACGCACTGCTGCATGAGTTGCAGCTAGGGGATCATGTATTGGATGGGGAGGCTGTGACCGATTTTCACTCTGTATGTAAACTTTTGTTGAGCTCTCATCTCCATAGTTTTATTATTGTTCCTTGGCCTGTCTTTCAGAGTATTGCTTTTTGTACGATGCTGAAACTCCCTTTTCCTGTGGTGTGGGGATTGCAATATATTATTCACTTACAGCTCAGAGAAGTTCTATTGGACGCCCCTTACCGGTGCTGAATCCCTTGCCTGTCGCTTACGCAGGGTTTTGGGCTGTGTGTGTCTGTTCTGACCTGCTTATTGCCTTTGGATTCATTAGTAAGTGTTGATAAGATACGAATTGAACCAATATCCCTTGATGTGACACCTATTGTTATTTCTCTTGCTTATGATGTGCTGGGGAACTTATACATTGCTGTAGATTTAATTATGATATTGTCATAACTATAATGGGTCTTGTACTGTCAGAAAATCAATAACAATTGGTTAAAAAACTAAAATAGACTAGATTATGGCAGTGCCTGTTATTCGAGCCTTCCTGCCTCTTCTATAAAAAAATGGCAAAGTGTGCAGAAAGAATATGGGTGTTTGTGTTGCAAATTTAGAAAGTTCAACAGGGTCACTTATGACCATCGTTCTCACCACTGATTGCTGATGTCAAGTGAGTTTCAGATTAAGGCTTGTTGCCTTACTCATAAAGCTATTTATGAAATCGGCCTGTATGTTCTGCAGAAACTGCTCCCAAGACACTTCCCCAGGAGATCACTGCGCTTCGGGTACCCTTCCGTGTTTGAGTCGTCCACTCTTTAAACAGTGACTGCAAGGCAGTCTGATCTTTTCTTCTGCTACTCCATCACTCTAGAATGCTCTGCTTATTCAACTACTTCAGCTTGAAAGCTGTGTAATTCTTAGTAAAGCGTTTAAGGCTCATTAAGTCTTCCTAAATACATATCTCAGTTTTTAGTGCCAAAAGGTTCCTGGGCATTTGTTTGCACTTCAAAAATATCAACTCAGTCACTTACTTATGGAACAAGTACAACTTATGGAATTGAACAGAGATTGATTTGACCTTAATGCAAGTTCTCTCTGCTTTGGACCTGCTCCTTAATGACTTATGTAAGGAAGGAAAAGCATTGACCACCTTTGCTTGCCCTACAGACCTACATCAATGGATTTTGATTAGAGGCTGTGAATGGACCTTTACTCAAGGTTCCTCGACATACTATGAAACAGAGGAGAAAAATGAATTATGTCATGCTTTGTGTGATGTTGTTGGAACGTAAGGAATCACACTGATAATCATTATAGAAAAGAGACTGGCACTTATCGCCAGAAAGGAGCATAAGCAAAGGTGTGCTTTACCCTGGCAAATCTGCTTCTTATTTAAGAAGTGTGTTGTCAGCACTAATAGAGTGAGAAGAAGGGTCTTAGGCTTTTTCTTTGAGAATTTGTTATACAGGGGTAAGTATAATGACACTTGAAGAAGATACATCAGGATGTACTCCTTTCTCTCCAGGTTAATTTAATGGATATGCTGGTAAGTTTCGCTTAGTAATATGGCAAAGCTTGAAAACATTCAGGAGAGTTCCAGTGCCTTGCAGTGCCTCTTTTGGCTATAATAGTGCCAATGGCAATTAGAGAATGGTCATCCTCCCAGGTACTCCAGTATACCCAACAGAGCAATTCGGCCAAGGGGTCCATGGGTCTCCCAAGTATTCACGACAGAGTGGAAAACACAACAGATTAATGGTTTCCAGTAACAGGACCCCACCAGACCATGTGAAAGAAATCTCTCTTCTCTTCAGGGTAGCAGAAGCATGTGGCTAAATGAAGTTTCTTCACTTGCCACAGCCTCCTGGGAGTGTAGTAAGTAGTATGCAAGTAGTTTAATTGTATGAGATGAAATCTGGAAGAGATTAAGAGATCATGTTTGGCCATTTTCGCATCCCTCCATTCACTGTCATCCAAAGATCATTGACTAGCCGCTCATCTCTCCTTCCACCTTTAAAAGAGTTCTGGGAGTTAATAACTAAGGATTTGTAAACATGAGATATTCCTCCCTTTCCCCAGGGTTTTAGCCTCCAGCTGGCTATATTTAGGGGGTGTCAACAAGGAGGCCCCAAGTGGTATGACCATGCATGGCGGAGTTGAAACCATTTATAAAGCTGAGAATTATTCAGTTCGTAATGTATGTGGGGATCCTGGAAAGACGTCATATGGGAGCCCTGCCAGATATCTCCTAGTTTTGAGATCCTAATGAGGTCCCAGTTAGTGAATCCCTATAGACTGGTGCTATGTCTAAACCACCGATTCTGCCACAGGAAGGGCTGCCAGCATGACCCTCTCGTCCCACCCAATACTGCTCAAGGCTGACTTTCAAGTGAGAAAAAACAATGTGGTAACATTTGGAAGCAATCAGGTGATCAGGGACCAGTATAACAAATTGAATGTGCTGTTTGACTAGAGAGACTTGAGCACACAATGCAGGGTCCTGCCTCCACCCATTCAGCCAGTCGTTTAGCACTAGGATTTTTGATGCCCAGTAGTACAGACTCTGGTCCACCATTCCCATCCCAATATCAAAGGAGGACTTTGTTCATTTATTGAACCCAACACAAGAGGTTTGATTTGCCCTCATGAAAAAGCGCACCTTGGCCAACAGATCCCCAAACCAACTTTTCAGAATTATTATTGGGAGATTTTTCAGAGCATACAGAAATCGTGGTAGTACCATCATTTTAAACAAGGCTACTCGGCCCAGGATATTAAGCGAGAGTTTAGCCTACTTGCACAGGTCGCTTTTTGTCCTAGCCAAATGAGTGACCAGATTAAAACTACAAGTGAATCTAGGCTCCAGGATAATGTAGAAGTACTGAAATCTTAGCTTGCGTACCAGGAGACAGAAATGCCAGTCCACATTTGCTCTATCACCTTTAAGTAGAACCTGAAGTGACTTAGACCAATTAACTTTGAGGTTTGAGGCTTCCCTCAACAACTGTAGTATCTGAATCAGGTGAGGGGCTGTCTCTTGAGGGTAGGACATAAATAAAAGAATATCATCTGCATATAGTACAATCCCTCACCTTCTGTAGCCTTTAAGTCTGCATGTAAAGAGGTCACCCATTACTATTCAGAGGAGTCAAGCTACATAAGGCCTCTGAATTTATGAGTAGTGAGAATTATATTATATGCCTGTGTGCCTTGTGTGAGAATTATTTTGCAGTCATTTTTATTACATTATTTTTACAATCTTAGTTTTCTGTGAAAACTTATGGACTAAATTAATATCTGCCATTGCCACTCTGTATAAATTCAATGGCATTTCGTAGAAATTAACAATAAAATATTTCATAATAACATTTAAAACCACTGAAGTCAATATTTTGCTTCTCTTTGAACCTTCATTTCTGTAAGCTCTCTTCCTCACACTCACCACAACTTTTTTCTGCTCTGCAGTTTCTTCTTGGGGTGTTTTGAATCATTCCTGGGGCTTAATGGAGTGTCCGCTGTCATTGGCGCCTCTTTATTTATTTAGTCAAATGCATCAGGACTGTAGCTATTAATTGTTAAATGTGTTATTGTGCGTACCTCTGATTTGAATGGAAATTAACCTGCATGACTGTCCACATGGTGTTTTTGGTATCTCTCTATTGGTTCTGTGGAAACACAACTACTAATAAGACTGTTTTGGATGTGCAATATAAAATCCGTTTTAATTATAAATGAGAAATAATCTGAAATTCTTAGCAATGTTAGTTATTTTACAGGCATTTCTTATCGTCTACAAAATCTATTGTATGCAAATAGCTTGATAGAAATCATATTTCTGGTACAAATTGCTTATTTTACAGCATATTCAAAGTATAAGATTTAGCACTTATATAAATTTACTTTCACGGTTCTATGTATTAATAGGCTAATCACACTGCTGAGTTTGATACCGGTTCTGCTTTAGTCCTGACGATTGAGAGCACTCTAATTACTGCCTGCTCTTCGGAATCCTTGGTCAGCAAAGGGCATTTCAAAAACTTCTGCATTCGCTTTGCTGAAGGATTTGAGACATCTTGGGACGATTGGAAACCAGAAAAACGAACCGACCTTGTCATGAATGCTTGTGAGTATTTTGTTTAGTAAATGTCTGGCTCACAGTTTGGCAAAAGCGTAAAGGAACAAAAAACCTACAAGACTAGCGAATATCGTAGATGATGTTGTGATAATTTTTACCATTCTGCATATGTTCCCTCCAGTCTCTTGCTATTAGAGTTGTTTGCAATTTTTAAAAGCTCTTTGCTTTTTTTTTTTTTTTGACAAGGTAGATATTGAGCTTACCATAATGGTACTGGCTCTGGCATCGCTTCACTCCCTGTTACAAATACTATAGAGCCCCAAAGTCCGGAAAGACTAGATAGAGATCATAGGAAAAAGATGTACTAAGCATTTTAGCCCCTGCAAGCGCTCTAGTTCTGCATTTGTGACAGTTAAAATGCTTTTTTATAGGTACTAATTCCATTTTAGAAGTTGGAAAAGTTTTACAGACTCCTACAATGGGATTTAGACTGGATGATGATTCGGTATTTGGAAAGGGTGTGTTGGAGGTCTCCCTTCCAGACACCAAATCAGTAGCTTATCTATCAATGTTTTCCGACTGGATTCCCGTCACAAATACATAGATATTTTACCAACATCTTAAAGGAGGTGGTAATGCATTCCCAAAAGAGATGGGGGTCCCCTTGGGTTCCTTTCCCCTTTGTGAATATAAAAACTAAACGTTTGCTGAAGACTCAGCAGCGGTACAGGGGACCACTATTAACTCTTAAACAAAATAAGTAAGCTTTTCTTTTTTGTTGCATTTCCTTTTTCCTTTAAGGAGAACATGCTGCAGTTTAAAAAAAATAGTTTGCTTTATTAAAAAGCAATCACACACTTGGTGGTCTGCTGAGGGCAGTAGGCCCACATCCCTGAGATGGCCTTCAATCGCAGTGAGTTGCAATTTACACCCTACCTCAATAATATTCTTGTGGTTAGTTGGATTCCGACCCACTACGATTCATAAATTGTAGATAAACATGATAACAACAGGGGCACTCAAAGAATCAAGTAGACACCTTTAAGTTTATAATCACAATTACTCGAATATTGAGTTATGAGTCCAAAGATATATTAATTCTGCATTCTGTCCATTGATTCACAGGAGCCAAAAGTCACAATTACTCAAATATCAAGTTATAAGTTGCTCAAATATTGAGTCAAATACTCAAATATTGAGTGAAGAGTCTAAATGTATATTCATTTTACATTCAGTCCTGTGATTCACAGCAGCCGATATATATTATATCCAATTTTATTTTTTTCGACAATACATTTTCAGCCCAGCCAATGCGTTTCATCCTAACCAACAAGATTTCATCAGAGCTCCACTTCACTTGAGCGCCCTCACATTTACAACAAAATGGGCTGTAAGCAAACAAAAGCTTCAGAATTTTAAGAACCGACCTATTAGTCCATAGATCGGCACTTGGAATTCTTCACTTGTCACAAAAATACTGTTAAGAAATAAAACATCTGGACCATGGTTTCTTTTTTAGCATCACTCATTCCTTGTTCTCAAGCCCCATGTGTTCTCCATGATCCCCAGATGTTTTGGATCTTTCGCAGGCATCCCCTCCTCTCATAGATTACCTTTTCTACCTCCATGCTTATCTCTATGTCCCTGCATCATTGTTCGAGCCACTCAGTGCCTCAGAATATCTATCTTTGCAACAATGGAACCCAGGCTGTGAAGCAAAAGTGTGTGTTCCCCCTCGTGCCAGTTGGAGCATCACCCCTAGAACTTCATTCATCCTCCCTTCAATACGTTCGCAGTACTGTTTGACGTAATTGAACTCCCATATCCCATGCATGAGGATACCTTCCTCCATTTTGCATTTGAGGCAGGAAGCTAAAGTGGACACACTAATCTTAGAGTCAGCTTCTATGACGCTGTGCTCTATATATTATGTTCAGCTGAAGTTTAAGCTAATGACGACTTCTTGGGAGTGCCGACACAAGTCTCCCCAATCCTCATCCTCTATTTCTTCCAAGTCTCTCTGCCATTTGTCTCAAATGCATTGCAGGTTGTCAGGGATGTTATTAATCATTTTGTAAATGTGCAAAATAGCCCCATTAGACAATTATTTGCCTAGCCGTCGTCTTTCCTTCGGGGACTCCTCCGTAGTCCCCATCCAGTTGTCCTTTAGTATCTGATAGGTACGTGCCAGCTGTAAGTATTTATTTTGTTGTGACAGGTGGAGCTTGTATTCTTCCTGCAGCTGTGTGAAGATTTGTATCCCTTCTTTAACAATTGTGATGACTAATTCTGAGCCAGTACCCTTTCAGACTTGCAACATCTCCCATCGCCTCCCCCGTCCATAGTGGGGCCTTAAGTGTGTGGATTTTGTTCCATCCTATAGATGTCGTGGTCATCTTCCAGTCTGTTATCACTGCCCTGCTGGGGCTTGGGGTACGCCCAGACCTCTGCCATTATACAGGTATATACAGATAATGCAAGTATGTTTTGTCCCCATTTCGGGTCTGTCAAGTCCAGCCAACTGATCTCGGACTCTGCAGTGCCCACTTGTTGTCCACTGCTAACTGAGAGGCCCAGTAGTAGTATTGGACATTGGGCAGTGCATCCCACACATAAATGTTGTTTTGTATGGCTTTGATATAATGTTTTTCGCAGATTACGAGTGCCCCGCAGCAGTTGTCTCAGCTCACCCTATAGTTCCTCAAAGAATGGGTCAGTGAGATAGAATGGGTTATTTTGGGTTACATAGAGTAGGCGTGTCAGTGAGATAATTTTGAAGAATTTCGCTCTTTCCCCAGCAAACAACAGCTGTAATGCCCACCAACCGAGCATCTCCTCCCTAAGTCTATCTATGGCAAGCTTCAGGTTCTTGTCACAGAAGGATTCTGCAGTTTGAGAGGGGTTGATGCCAAGGAACCTGACTCTTCTCTAACCCTTAGTTTAGAGGTGATGAGCTACTCATTGGCCCATATTTGGGTCCCAATATTTGTAATTCGTCAAATGCCTTCATCAAAGTTGGTAAAGTAGTTTGTGGTTCCTTCACATATAGGATAATGTTGTCTTCGTAGAATGTTCTCCGCTGTCCCCCCAGATTGCAGCCTGAAAGCTAATGTTCTGCCATTCACCCTACCCTCCCATAGAGGGTGGGTGTACAAGAGCTTCACCCATGCCCAGAATTCACAGCCAATGGCAAACTTTACTAGTACCCAGAAGTGGTAGTCCCATGTTATGAATTCAAATGCCTTTTCGGTATTGAGCTATAGTATATGCTTTTGGTTATTTCTCTTCTTTCCATGTATCCAGACAGTTCTATACTCTTTGAATATTTATTCTAGTCGGCTCTGGATGAAACCTGATTGATTAGGGTGTACCAGTAGCGGGATAACTTTTACTACTCTGTCAAAATATTTTCTAATATTTTCTCCGTATTTATTGGGGAAATAGGTTAATAGGAAGAACAAACATTTTCTGTTCTACTCTCTTCGTAGCACGACAGTCATTTCTATTCAGAGGTTGTTTGGAAGCATTCCTACCACCTTTGCTTCCTTTGACGTATTTCATAGGAAACTGCAGAGCTTAAGCCTTACAGAGACTGTTGTCTGTGACTGATCCCTACGAGGTATGTCTCTGCTGTTTGGCTTTAGGCCACACCTCTAAGTCAGGATGGGAGTGTGCTCTGTTGAACCTGAAGAGGATCCGATAATGCAAAGCCTAGCTGTATGTTGCCAAGCACTGCAGGAAGCTGTGTAAGGCCTGCTCCCTCTTAAAATTGAGGACACTGACCCGTTCCTGCTCTCAGGGTGGATACAGTGACACGTCGTGATGGTAGTCCAGGTTTTTAGGTAACTCTAAATCAAAAACGAAGCATAAGAGCCTCCTTGCAATCCCACCACTCTGCTTTTGAGCAGTAGCCAGGATGCCAACTTGGCACAGATCGTTCAAGATGGCTAGGGAGGTGCCAAATATGTTTTCAGGCTGGGACATGACTGATAGTACAAGCCTTCATTAGCAGGGTTAATCACAAGTCTTTTACGGTTACTCCACCATACTGACTCAAAACGATTTAAGGCATTTGGGATGAGGTCGTTTTTCTCTGCTAGCCTCACCCTCCGATCAGTCAATGCAGCTGTCTGTGGGATGGTACTCCCTTGCATTATGGGGCATGGTCATAAAAATCTTTCCAGCCGTCCCAGAAAAAGTGCGTACCAACTTGGCACAGATCATTCAAGATGGCCAGGGAATTGCCAAATATGTTGTCAGGTCTGAACATGACTGACTGTTTAGGTAGAACAGTTGGCACCAGCTTGTTGCTCAGGGGCCACGCCTGAATGAAATCCATAGGCTTTCTGGTGATATCTAGGCGTTGCTCTTGTATCCTTTTGATGAGTGTTGCCTTTTGTGGCGAGAAAGTGACTGCCCTTTAGTGCTTCAAAGAGAGAAGAGCGGCTGTACACTCCCTTGAGCGTTCCATACCTGCAAGGCAAAATTCCAAACAATTTCTCCACTTTCGAGGCATTGCTAGGGGCTTCGCCTAAAAACAGCACCAGCACCCACCACCCCAAAACCAGGCACCCCAGGGGTAGGGAATCCAGCAGACAATACGCATGTCCGCAGGGACCGCGAACCTCCCAGTCCCCATCAACCGCTCTAGTTTGCCCGTAGCTGCACCCGACCATCCAATGGGAGGCAAGATCAGTCATTTTCTCAATGGGTGGCAAGCCATAACATCCCACAAGTGGGTACTGCAGATAGTTTAACAAGGCTATGCCGTTCCATTCCCTTTCGGCCCGCCACATCTTCCACCATCATCAGAACGGCTTTCAGTGGACCATTTGTCCATTTTGCTGCTGGAAGGTCATGCTGTTTTGGACAAAGGAGCCATAGAAGGGTCCCGATCTCTGAGATCGGAGCTAGATGCTTCTCTCGTTATTTCCCTGTGCCAAAGAAGGTGGTAGGCCTCTATCCTGTTTTAGACCTTTTACCCTCAATTTCTACTTGCAGAAGGACAAATTAAAGATGCTCAAGCTGACACAGGTCCTATTTTCCCTGGATGTTGGAGACTGGATGGCAGCATTGGACCCGCAGAACACCTGTTTCCATGTCCCCATCTCTAGGTCCATAGGCGCTACTTGCGGTTCAAGATGGACCATGAGCATTCTCAGTTTGCCATGCTCCCTTTTGGCTTCACCAGTACACCTCAGGTGTTGGTAGTGGGATCACTGTATCTTTGGAGGTTGGGAGTTCCATTCTTCCCTTACCTCAATGACTGGTTGTTGAAGGCAGGCTCGCCAACCAGTAGTAGACCACCTCTAGACGGCAAAAAATCTACTTACATTGTTGTGGATCACGATCAGCGGGCCTATGTCAAATGTAACTCCTTTGCAGAGCCTCACTTTCATAGGAGTCATCCTGAATACAGTGCACATTTGGGCCTTCCTTGGATTGATGAATCCAGGAAATTGGGATATGTTCCCGATGTTACAGCATCTGTCCTGGATCTCAGTGAGGATGGCTCTGGGGCTTCCTAGCCAGCTGGCCTGCTTCATTGTGCCAGACGGCACATGCGGGCTCTGCAGTGGGATCTGAAGTTTCAGTGGGCCCGGCACCATAGGAACCTGTTGAATACCATCCAGGTTTCTGGAGACTTCAAAAGATCTGTGGTGGTGACTGCTCATCCGCAATCACACCAGCAGCCGACCCCTCTCCGTACCCCACCCATAGTCAGAGCTCGAAAAATCATAAACATTTCAGTAGACCTGCAGGTCTAGTAATTTGAAACATCTACTCGACCTAACTGTAATGCTTTTGACCTCTGTCTCTGAAAGCCGAGCAAATGTGACAAGTTAACCAGATTTAAATTATTATTGCTCATTCACTTTGTGAGCAGTAAAGATGCCTTTAAATCTTGCTATCGTGTCACATTTGCTCTGCTTCCAGTGGCAGAGCTCAAAAGTCAGTTTGTCTTCCTACTCGCCAGAAAGGGCGAGTAGGACCTAAAAATAGCTTGTCCTAATTAAATCTGGCTCACAAATGCGAGCGGGCGAGTGGATTTTTCGAGCCCTGTATGGTGACAGACTAGTCACTACTAGGTTGGGAATATCATTTTGGAGAGTAGGAATTCAGAAAGATCTAGTCTCTGGCGGGTTTCCAACCTCCACATCAGCTTGTTGGAGTTGTAGGCCATTCGCTTGGCGTTGAAGGCCTTTCTGACTTTCAGCAGGGGAGGCTGGTTGAGGTCCTCATGGACATTGCTACAACAATGTGGTATTGCAACAAGCAGGGTGGAGTTGAGTCCTGGACTCTGTGCTGGGAGGCCCTGCTCCTCTGGACCTGGATGAATCGGCAGGGCTTTTCCCTGATCGTGTACCACCTGGGTGGAGCTTTAAAAGCCGGCAACGCCTAGCGGATCACGAATAGCAGCTAAACTCTGAGGTGGTGCAGGGCATAGCAAAACCAAAGGGGATGATGGACGGAGTGTTGAACATTGCAAGCACTCACCCCCAGTCAACTGATCTGGGTTTAATCCATCATCATTCTTTAGCTCACTCCGCCACCCCAGTTCAGACATGGCCATATGCAAATCAGTCTGACCCTGTGCCTCATGGGAACAGTCCAGCCTGAACTGCCAAGCAGGGCATCTGCCAGCAATGCGGAGAACCCTGGGTCAATCTATTCGCCACCGCGGAAAACAAGCAATGTCAACACTTTTGCACACTGGAGCTCCCATGAAGCCTCTTTTTGCCATACAGAGAACATGCCATGCCAGTGATTTTCCCAAGAAGGAGCTCTCTCGGAGACGCATTCTGCTTAGAGTGGAACTTGGGAGTTCTAGATGCCTTCCCACCACTGCCTTTCCTGCCCAGAGTTCTGAAGATCTGGAACCACCGGGCCTAAGTCATTATAATGGCTCCAGGAGAGTGTGGTTTGTAACTTCTGGGCATGAGCATTTGTCCTCCAGTCAGACTGCCACTTCAGGAGGCTCTCCTTTAGCAGTAGCAGTGCAGAATCTGGCACCCAGGCCTGAACATTCTACATCTCCATGCATGGAGATTGAGTAGTCGTAGTGGCTGCATTTAATTTCCCTTCCGAAGTACTGGATGTCATCCTTGTCGCTAGGTATCCTTCTACAAAATCTATTTATGCTGGACGATGGGACATGTTTATGGCTTGGTGTCGTCCCTGTAACACAGACCTGTTGCAGGCCAAATTGTCGGAGGTGTTACTGTTTGTTCTGTCTTTGGCCAAGCAAAGATTTGCAGTGGGCACAGGTTAAAAGTTACCTGTGGCTCTTTCCGCCGTTTTGTATTTACCAAACCAGACGTTCTTTTTCAAATCCTCTGTTGTGGTGAGTTTTCTTAAAGGTTTGGTCTGCATGTTCCCTTCAAAGCCTGTTGTGATGCCTCAGTGGTACTTTAATTTGATCTTTACTTTTGTTATGTGTACCCTGTTTGAGCCGTTACACAGCTGTCCCTTACGTCTCCTGACCCTGAAAACAGTCTTTCTCACAGAGATCAGCTCCGCTTGTTGTGTGCGTGAGATTAAAGATCTTTCAGTCCAGCTGCTCTACACCACCTTCTTTCAGGACATACTCGTGCTGAGGACCTAAGTTTGCGACACCCTTTCATGTCGGACAGTCCATTACACTTCTGTTGTTTTTTGTCCCACCTCAGCCTTCGAAAGAGGAGAAGATACTCAATCGTTTGGATCCCAAAAGAACTCTGATCTTTTACACTGATTTTACCAAAGACCATTGAGTGGATGATCAGCTCTTTCTGTGGTTCTCTGGGGCAAAGAAAGGCAAGGTAGTGCAGCAGAGGACCTTATCGAGCTCAGTAGTCCCCTGCATTCAAATCTGCTACACCCTGGTCACGAAGCAGTCCCTTGAGGTATAGAGGGCTCACTCCACTAGAGCCAATGCTGCCACCACTGCATAGAGTGCTTGTCCTGGATATTTGTCATGCTGTTGCATGAGAGTCAGTACACACGTTTACGAAGCACTACTTGACGGCTAGGCCTGACGGGAAGGGCACTTTGGTATTTCGGTCCTGCAGGACTTTGAGCGAAATCATTCTACAGAGAAACCACTGGGGAAGTCACTGCTTTGGTATCTGTTCTACAGGTGAGTGATCTGCGGTTAGCAGTGTCCATGAGAAGAATAAGTAATGCAGTTTCTAGTAGATATTCTATCTACCCTCATATTCCTTACCACCATCCTGCCTCCCCATTCTGAGCAATGGACTCTTAGCCATCTAAAAAGGTCCCAATATAGAGATCTGCACACTGGTGCAAACAGTTGTTTTAGTGGATTCACTCAACTGGTGGGCACTTGGTAACTTCATAAACACTGGATTCCTTTTCTGTCTACAGATAGCCCATAATGACAGGCAATTTCAAACGTCTTAGTGTGTTTTAATTCCAAATCTTTATTTTGCTTCTTCATGAATGCACAATTGGACATCCACTGCATCCATGGCTGTCCAACTTGCAGCTTCTACTTGTTTAATGGCAGACGTCACATGTGGCAAGGGATAATGGCTCTGAAGCCGGTTGGCTTATGTCAAGCTGTAAGGGCTCATGCCTGCCATCTACATCTTATCCACCCAGCTAATTGGAAATATTGACATAGCAATGGTAGTGAACATGCTGCAATGCGCCTTTGTATTTAGCAAATATTCCCTGTGGGCCCCACCGTCTAAATCCTCTCATGGATTATGGGTCTTCCACCATGCGTTCGTTTCTCCTGGAATGGTTTGCAGTGCATCTCCTCTCTCACGCATCTAGAATATGGTGATTGGAACAAAAATGTAGTCACAACATCTAATGAGACCGTGAGCATCCATGGGCGAATTTTGAGTCTGCAGATCTCAAAATAGTTCACAGGAAATCAACTCTGTCCGACAATCACATTTTTTACAAATTTGTAGTGACATCCACAGACTCTTTGCGAACCCAGTGGTGCAACTGCTGCCGGCAATGGTCACTACTCACTTTCCACACATGGAGGGGTAGGTTGCAGAGATTTGTGCCACTGTTGTGGAGACGGGAGGTTCTCTCGATGTGGTAGCTGGATTGGAGGACAAATGCTCATGCCCAGGAGCTCTCGGTGCCCATACTCTTCTGGCCCAGTCGGGCTATTAAAGTGGACCAGATATGTCATGACTGTCCTTAGAACTCAAGGTATGAAAGGCAGTGGTGGGAGCACGTACAGGAGACCATGTCCCATTGTGTCTCCTAGTAATTTTCCTGGAGCAATCTCCAGTGTATGGTAGAGTTGACTCTGCACGTTCTCACCGGTGGTGAACAGATCTAACCAGGACATAACCCACTGGTCGAAGATGGCCCTTGTCACCTTGAAGTGGAGATTTCCACTTGTGATCCACCAACCGACGTCTGTACTGTCATTCAGAGACCCTGCCATATGGTTGGCTACCAGAAAGATGGTCGACAGGTCCATCAACTTCCATATGTGGCCTCTTGACACATGACCCTGGACCCCACTCTGCCCTGCTTGCTGCAGTATGAAATTGTGGGTGTGTCGTTCTTGATGATATGCACCAAACTCCCCTTGATAGATGGCATGAAGGCTTTCAAAGCCAGAAGGATCGCCCGAAGCTCCAAAAGGTTAATGCGGAGCTGGCTTTCTACAGAGACCAGAGGCCTCTGATCGCTGCCTCTCTCATGTGACCCACCTACTCCATCAGAGACCTGTCTGTTACAACCATGAAGTCTAGGTAGGGAAGGACGAGTGCCCTGCTGAAGGACAGGTTGACGTTTGTTTGCCACCACAGAAGATCCTAAGCCTTCCCCTGCGAGAGCTGGATGGAGTCGGGGAGGCAGATATAGTGCTGAACCCTCTGAAATCTGAGGTTCTACTGCAGGGCCTGCATCTGCCACCTTGCATTCAGGATGTGGAGGATGCACAAGACTAGGAGTCCAAGAAGCCTCTCATAGCCGACCTCAAGGAGTCCCAGGGTTTAGCCAGAAGCAGTGGATCATATCCTGAATATCTTGAACTCACTGCAGCAGTCGAAAGGACTTGAATGCCACTGTCCAGGACAGCTCCAATGTAGGAAATCCTCTGCTTGGGGCACAGGTGGGACCTTGGCTTGTTGATGGAAAATCCCAAAGATGCCAGGCATTAAGTCATCTTCCAGAGGTGGTGTATGACTGACTGGGCGAGGCCAACTTGAGCAGCCAATTGTCGAGTTTGAGGAATACATATATCCCTGATCTCTAAAAGTGGACATCAACCACTGACATTGCTTTTTTTTTTAATACCGGAGGGGCTGAGGTAAGGCTGAAAGGAGCACGGCAAATTGGAAGTGTTCCAACCCCACCGTGACCGTATAACATCTGTGGGGTTGCAGGACGAGTATGTGAAAATATATGTCCTACAGATTTAGCGACTCCATCTAGTCTCCTGGGTCCAGAGCAGAAAGAATCTTGATACCGGTGAGCATTTTGAATTTATATTTCTGCAGTAGGAGATTGTGTACAGAGGTCTGTGATCTCCGTCAATCAGTATGAGGAAGTAGTGTAAATTGCACCATTCTCTTCTCTCCAAAGCTGGCACCCACTTGATGACTTTCTTAGCCAACAGTATGGTCAGCTTCTTGCAGCAAGATTACGGAATGGTCCACTGACAGCTGCTATAATATGGTTGGGTGAAGGTGTGTGGTGGGGGTACGGGAATGAAATGAACGAGATGGCATACCCCTTTAAATGACTTGGGCCTCTGAGCGTAAGTTAAGGCAGTTTAGCAGCTTTACCAGTATAGGTGGAAGATATAGATGAGAGCTGACCCTGTTGGTGTGAATGGCCTTGGATTCCACAATTACCTCGGCGCCAAAAGGACCGTGCCTGCTGCTACTTTTACAGGTTGGAAAGGCTAACATTGTTTATTGTCTACCCCCTAGAATAACCCCTAAACATCCTGTAATGTTTATTGAACTGCTTGGTGGGAGACAAGAGTCCCAAGCACCATGCAGTGGCTCCTTGAATTGTTCGAGCGCTGAATCAGCCTTCTCCCCCAAACAATCTAGAGCCGTCAAGAGACATGTCCATCGGGGACACCAGGACATCCTCTGAAAATCCAGTTGATCGCATCCAGGCATGCCTTTTAAAATCTACACTGGTGGTCCGTGGTGTCCAAATCGGCATGAAAGACCTATTTTGCTGTGTACTTGCCATCATGTATCTTTTGAACCAGCAAGGACCTGAGATTGCCTGGGCTTTCAAACTGGCTGAAGAGAACAATCTCTTTCCATAGGTATCACGATGTTTTGAGACTCTATCCGTAGGATTGGTCAGAAAGTCATTCATGGTGGCTATACTCGTCGACACCAGACTTTCAGGTGTAGGTTGCCTTGTCAGAAAGGTTGTATCAGTGGGGGCTGGCCTATATTGCCTGGACTGATTGGAGGGCCCAGACATGGCTTGGACCATATGGCCGTAAGGGTTCTGTAAGAGTTTTGTTGAATGACAATATTGGCTCAGAGGCAGTTGGACCTGATTAAAGGATCCCCGTTAACAATCCTACTTTGGTTTTAGCAGTAGGAAACTACAGATCAAGCACTTCTGCTGCCCTTTGGACTATTACTGCGAAAGAGCCGCTTCCTGTATCCTTCAATAGCTCTCCCACACTGATAGAGGGCGCAGGACCCGCTTCAGCACCTTACTCATCGTCACTTGAGCCATAAAGCGCACTTCTTTAAAAGGTGCCCCTTTTTTCTGCTACATTAACGAGATCCTGAGTTCTTTCAATCTGTTATCGGCAATTTCAACTATAATTTTTCTTCACGTACAGGTTTTTCCTCAGAATGTCTCAACCCAGGTAGTCCGGTTTCAAACCATGTAGAGACTGTGATGTCCAGTCCGGTTTCAAACCATGTAGAGACTGTGATGTCCAGATGTCCATCATGGACATTCACAAGATCAGCCTTTTGTGCTTGGGACCCAATCATGACATGAAGGCCCGCGAGTCGTGTCGGACTATTCATCCCAATGTACTCAATGAAATGGAGGCCAAGATGTTTATGGCTAGAGTGTGAGATGAACGCAGAAGGCGCTGCAATTCCAGACCGTGGTCGAAGTCATCGCCTTCATCAAAGTTCTCCAAGAAGAAGCACAAGAAAAAATGATAGCATGAATCCACACTCCACTGTTCGTCAAAAGGTACGTTGCCAAGTCCTCCTGCCTCACCTCAACCGTTGTTGGACCAGGAACTGACGGATGATCCTTTAGAGGGTTCCCAGCACCTGCATCTACATCTGACCCAGCGCTGATCCAAGAGAAACAACTTCCTGTGGCGTGGACTCCAAGCCCATAGCCTGGTTAGATTTCCCCAGAGTTCCCCACTCCTCGGATGAAACCCTTGATGTTGCTGAACACCATGTTTGACAGAGTGTGCAGATTCATGGTCCCCTCTGGAGCGCCAACTGGCGCCATGGGTCTCATGACATACGTATTGAGGCTTACCGACACTGTATCGCTCTGTGCCTTTTGTGCTGTTTCCACCTTTGTCTCCTGTCACATGGGCCAGGACTCCGACACCAGCATCCCATACCTTCTTCGTCAGCTTCGGCGCCATATCCCAATACTTCACCGGAGCCAACCATCACTGTCATCGCAAAAGATGCCTGTATTTCAGCAAATGACGTCCCCTCTAGCACACCTGTTATCCCCTATTGCTGAACCGGCTCCACCGGCATCGCAGCTTACTGATCCAGTTTCCCAGTCTTTGATACGCTTGCACTCAAAGACTAAGGGGGGAAAATAATTTTATCTTCGGGGACTTTGATTCTCAGGAATACCCCAGTGCCGGTGATGATGGGGACGGCCAGTGTACACCGGGACAAGACTTTGCAGGCCTCAAAGATGCCAGTGTGCTTGATACCTCCCTGGAGTGAAAGATTTTTTTCCCCGACTGACCTTCCTCCACCGGAGGTTACCCCCTATCCCTCTGTTTTCTGGAGGTCAGTGGAGATGAGAACCTCCAGCTGCCATCTACCAATATCCTCACTAAGGTCCTACATGCTACAACCCATGCCTCAGAACCCTTGCTACCTATTAATGAGGCCCTGACAGAGCCTATACTTGCGGTCTAGGGGAACCAACAAACTTCTACGGCAGTCTCCAGATCCATAGCAAGGCACTACAAACCAGTACCCCTATCCTTTCCCCCAGTCACATGCATTCCTGCAAACCACCTACATGTCCTACAGCAGGAAGATCAGACCTTACTCCTAAAGGGCACAGTGAAGTTGGTTTCAGAGCAGCAACGGTGCCAGGGATGCTGCTCCCAGTACTTAATGGACCCCAAAAAAGGACAGTGGTCTGTGCCCGATCCTAGACCTCAGGGTTGTGAACTGGTTCTTCAGAAATGAAACGTTCTTAACAATGTCCCTAGCTCAGGTTCTGCTAGTTTTGGAAGTGGAAAACTGGATTGTGTCTGTCGATCTGCAGAATCTCCATATACCTATTCTGTGGTGACACAGAAAGTAACTTCTCTTGACTTTGGAATCAAACACTGCCAGTTTGTAGTTTTTAAGTTTGGCCTCTCTTCCACCCCTCGAGTCTTCACGAAGGTGATGGCAGTGGTTGCGGCTCATCTCAGATGGGTTGGAATCCTGGTATTCCCTTACCTGGATGACTGGCTTCTTAGTGGCAGCTCTCCAGGGATGGTGTCACACCATTTGCACATGACAGCCAAATTACTGTTTCGATCTGAGGTTTTCAATCTACAAGCCCAAGTCTCACCTGGTGCCCTCTCAGTACATCCTATTCATCGGGGCAGTACTGGGCACAATAATGAATCAAGCCTCTCCTCAGAGGTTTCATGACATTCAGCCTATGAATCTGATGTATCGGAGTGTAGCAATCATTCCAGTCATGACAATCTTACACATGCTCTGGCTGCTAGGCTACTGCATTCAGTTGCTCAAACATGCATGCTGGCACGAGTGCCCTCTAGTAGTGTCTCAGCTGGCAGTGGTTCCAATATGGTGGAGATCTTCAAGCTTGTATCAAAATCTCCATGGACACTGCAGCGGACCTACAGTCTTGAAGTGTGGACCTCACTCTGTTGGAATTTCCAGCAATACATCTGGCGCTCAATGTCTTTCTCCCTTCCCTTAGTGGCCAATCTGTCCAAATTTTGAAGGACAATACCACCTCAATGTGGGTACATCAACAAGCAGGGGGAGAAGTGTTGTACCTTCTCTGCCGAGAGGCTCTGTGACTCTAATGCTGGATTCAGGACCATGAGATCTGCCTGGTAGCAAGTCACATGGCTGGAGTGTGTGGTGTACGAGAGGACACTCAGTCGGGGTCATCTTTCTGACCATGAGTGGTGTCTTCATCTGGAGGTAGTCCAGGGCATATTTCAGCTCTGGAGGACTCCTCAAAATGACCTCTTTGCCACTCACACAAACTCTCACTCCCGAAAATTCTGTGCCCTCCAGTTTCCGATGCAGGTAGCACTGGGGGATGAGTTTCAGTTGAAGTGGAACTTCCGCTTTATTATATTTTTCCTCCCATTCCTTTGATTCTTCACTTTTTGAGGAAGACTTGCCTTAACCAGACCGAAGTAATTCTTATTGCCCCGGATGGGCCATGAAGGGTGTGGTATGAAGATATCATTCACCTCTCCCTGTGACCTGCACTCAGTCTCCCTCACAGGATAGACCTACTTTTGCAGTTTCAGGGACAAGTTCTACACCTCAACATTCATTGTTTTCACCTACAAGTGAGATTGAACAATCAATCAATCAGGGGTTTGTAAAGCGCTGTCTACTCACCCGGAACGGGTTTCAAGGCACTGAGGGGGGGGGGGTGAGGGGTGGAAATCTGCAGATCCTGGAGGTTCACTGAGTTTCATCGAAGAGACAGGTCTTGAGGTCCTTTAGGAACTTGGAGAGCGAAGCGGTCTGTCGGAGTTGAAGAGGGAGGGAGTTCCAAGCCTTGGCTGCGAGGTGGGAGAAGGAGGGCCCTCCTGTTCTGCCTCTCTTGATCCGAGGTACTGCTGTGCGGGAGAGCTGGGCCGAGCGGATGGAGCGCTGGGGACCGTGGAACACGAGGTGGTGGTTCAGGTTGGCGGGTCCGGTGTTGTGGAGGGCCTTGTGTGCGTCGGTGAAAAGCTTGAAGGTGATTCTCTTTTCGATGGGGAGCCAGTGTAGGGTCCGTAGTTGCTGGCTGATGTGGCAGTGGCGCGGTAGGTTGAGGACTAGTCTGCAGACAGGTTCCACTTTGCAAATAGTTATGAACTGATAAGGGCAGTCAGCACATTTTTTGTGCTTAGCGACCGCAGGAGTCGTTCAAGCCATTTCTCTCTCTCTTTTAATTATAATTCACAAAAATTAGTGCCAGCATTGTCAGTCACAAATGCATTCAGAGTTTAATTTTGGTACTTTTCGATTTTTTTATTTCTTTATATTTGTGGCCTTGCAAGGAAAAAACCTATGATACACTGGTATGCTGAACAATTGCATCTTGTCATAACGACAAAATCTGCTTGTGAAAAATATGATTAACTGTGACAGAATTATAGCAGTTTTAAGTACAGAAATGTTTCTGCCTTTGCTTCTTTTGTTAGTGCAAACGCAACTCACCATATTTTAGTACTTGCTATCTCATTTGTCACTGTGCAGGTAATAAAACATGAACCTCTTAGCTCAGAAAGTGCTTTGTTGTTTGATATGAGTGTAGTTGTTTTTGTCTCACTGCTTATACATTTGTTAATAATAGGCATTGTACCAGATGGCACCTATGAAGTCTGCTCTAGAACAACAGGGCAAGCCTCAGCAGGTAAACATATTACGCAATGTGTGCATCTCTTGTGTAGTGCATAAATTCATTCGTCCTTTATTTAAAAAAATGAATAATGTCTTTATTACAGCACTTTTGTGGTATCATGGCAGATATGCAGGGAAAAAATATCAATATTGGATTACAATAACTCATTGCCCTAAATTTGCAAGGTTAAATGTGTTAAGTAGTATAATGGGGGTTTCAAAGATTCAAAACATGGCTGTCACTTCACTGTCATTATTTGCTTAAAACTAGTTACCATTTCAAGGGATTGGCCTGGTCAGCCAAGATGGCGGAAGTCCCATTTTAGGCTCTCCGAGCCCAGCCTGTAATCCAACAAAATCCTGTTTCTGGCACCCACAATTGGACTAAAGAGCAGTCCCCCTTGGGCTCTCACCCATTTGCTGTGCTTCACTTGGGCCCGCAGCACTTGGGCCCGCAGCACCAACGAAAAGACGGTTGAGGGGCACTCCGCAACTTGACCGTGTCACCTATAAGATGGTGAGTCCCAGGCGGCCAGCATGCTGGGCTGTGCCTGACTGCTATCTTTTGTGTTTGGGGGCGCTTTGTGGGGTCAGGACACCCATTTGTTGTGACCGGGCACCAAGGGCCTTTGGATCTGCCTCGACATTGGACGATTGGGCCAGCCCGCCCCAGTGGCAAACTTCCCAGAGGCCCGGCAGAGGCGTGGGGCTGGCCTGGCCTGTGGGCCTGCCTTCTGGCCAGACAGTCAGGGAGAGGAAGCAGGCTTAACTGGTGCAGCTGGTGGCCCCAGGTGACTGCCTTGAAGGTCTTGGGGTTTGGCGAGGTAGGAGGAGGGCCTGACCTGAACTTGCTGTGGTCCAGGAGCCAACTGGCGGCAGCGCCTGGGAGCGACAGGCTGTCTAAGTAACTGGAGGCTCCTCTTTTTGGCTGTCCTTCCCACTCCTTGTCTTATTGAGGCTGCTCTGTGATGGAACTAGAGATTTCAAAGGGCCCACAGGGGCTATGGATGCAGGGGCCCAGTCATGGAAGCACTAGGTGACCTGGAGACCGTGCTCCCCGCCCCCACTCACCTTCTTGCACCTGACCTCCTGGGGGTTTGTACGCACTGACTGGATTTCGGCTGCTCGTGCCTCCTATACTGGAAATGTGAGACGAGGCCTAAATTGGGCAGTGGCAGTGCCTGGACGCGCATGGCTAGCAGTGGTGCTTTACCAACTCTGAGTGAGGGGGCCTTGTGAGCAACAACACAGAGCTGCTGACACCGCCCTGAGGCAACGCATTGGACTTAAGGAAGAAACCTGCCATGGCTTCCCAGCATAGGGCGTGATAAACCGACTGTTTCTCAGATCCATTTGAAGATGGATAAATTCACTACCCCACCTCTGGGGCCCTCAAACACACAGACCATGGAAATATTCCCCACTAACGCCTAGACTCTGCAGACTCTGGTGCAATTTTGCAGGCTATCTGTGAATCACAGAGCGCATTAGAGACCAAGATTGGGGAGGTGGGCATCAAAGTCTCCTTACTGCCAAGGTTTGCATAATGTGTTTGACAGAGCAGAAGAACGTATCTCAGAACTGGAAGACACACTACATGAATTCCATACTAAGGTGGTGCGCCCGACTGCTGTGTCCCACGAATTGGAGGCACGGGCAGAGGACGCTGAAAATCACACCTGACGGAGTAACCTCCAATTCATAGGATTTCCAGATAGGTCAGAGGGCTCTTAACTGGAAAGCTTCCTAGAAAGCTGGACACCGAATGGATCCAGCCGAACTTGCTTTCAACATGCTTTATTATTGAGTGTGCCCACAGTTCTCTAATGGCAGAGGTTGCCACCAGGGGCCCCTCCACGTCCTATGTTCATAAAAATGCAGATTTTTAAACTTGGGGCGTCCGACTGTGCGGCAACACTAATGCTCCAATCTTCTACAGTCATGGTCTTCCCAGACTACACTGGGTAAGTTCAGCAGCAGCGCAAATTCTTTGTGGCAGTAAAGCAAAAACTGCGGTCCCGCTCCTGCAGTACATGCTTTTGTTTCCAGCCAACCTTAAAGTCATACATAACTCTAAGACTTTGTTCATTGATACCCTAGAGGCAACATGGGAATGGGCAACTGAACAACGTCCCTTGAGGCCCAGCCCCGTGCCAGACCAGGAACTGGGAAAAGCAGGGGCATGCAACAGAACTCTTCATTATCCTCTTAGTCGTAGACGGCCCTGAGTAGAAGAAAAGTCACCTGGTCTCAGTGGGGGCCCATGGGGCCTGGAAGTGCCGACGTGACCTTTAATGCCGCTGGGGCGGGTCCTGAGTGGCTGCTGGAGGAAGAGGGGCGGCCCGTATTGGGTTTCACCTGCAAGGCTCTTGCCAGCGTTCAAGTACCACTCACAGACAATATTTGTCAGCAACCCATAATCCTGTCCTGTCAGCTACATGCCAGGAGCCTCAATAACTTATAACTTGCTGCATTTTACTTTTGTTTATTGGGGTGGATTGGTTAATGGAGCAACAGATACTTATGGGGTGGAGGGGTCAGTTGGGCTTGGTTGGCCTAGGGTTTTTATGATTCGGCAGTGTTTTCTACAGTGCTATTTCAGACCAAGGGATGTGTGGACCCGGGATGTGATTCCAGCCTGGGCCCCTCATTCACCCATCACTCCTGCCCATTAGTCCGCCACAACTATGTCGGCCTTCCAGTCTATGGCTGGAATGTTATTGGGCTGCTTGATCGTATCAATAGAGGAGCTGTCCTCAGATTTGTGTGCAGACACACCCAGGCAGTCTTCATGCTTCAAGAAACCCACCTGATGGGCAACAAGTGCCTGTTATTAGCTAAATATGGTTATGATATGGTGTTCCACATGGGTCACTCCCAGGGTTCAAGGGGCGTAGCGATTCTACTCCACAAAACCTTCACAAAGGTTTCACGAGGCACGTCAGAAGGACCAGGACAGTTTGTAGCTCTTGAAGGGTCCCCTGGAGTGTCGACCATACAATCTAATTAGTGTTTGTCCTTGCACTTATGCAAGGCTGCCCTGGAGGCGGTTTAGACCCTGGTGTCCATACTGCCCCAGGGGTGTACCCTTATAGGTGGGGAGTTCAATATAGTGATGTTCCCCTGCCGGGGGCGCGGCCAACAACCGAAGAGGCGGACATCCTTCTTTAGAGCTCCTGCTGGGCACCCCAGAATCGTCAATGATCCAATACATTACCGCCTACAAAACATGAACCCGAAACACCCCACAATGAAGGGGCACCTCTGCAGCACCCATTGCTGTGATCGTTGGGAGTCTCGCCCGTGTGGACTGGGCCTGCTAACCGGGCTGGCTGTGGCCTACATACTGCAGATGCTGTGGCCGGCCCGAGTTCTCCCTCACCTGCCTGGGAGTGACTGGCTGCCCGACGGCCTTTACAACGAGGTTTTTAGCTCGTTGTGCCTTTACAACGCATTTTTTAGCACACATATTTTTACAGCAAATATGCATTTACAACGCATGCCAATACCACGCATTTAAGGTAAGTTGGGGGGCGTGGGGAGTCTCCCCCCCATAAATCTAAAAAAAAATGCGTGGTATTGGCATGCATTGTAAATGCTTATCCGCCGTAAAAACGCGCGCTGAAAAAATGCGTGGCAAAGGCATGAAAAGTAATTACTTGCGTTGTACCATCGTACAACCGAAACCCGTGATTGCCTGGTGTTGGTGGGTTGTCTCGTCTTCGCAGCCACCCATGACTAATGCGACCAGGGCGGTTCATGTAGACTGAGATTCCGGAAGGACTGCAAGGGTGCCCGTAAGGTGGCCACGGGGGAACCCGCGTCCCCGGGATTGGAGCCCTACCTGCAGTGTGCTGCAACTGTGACCGAGGGGAGGAATCACGATCCCCCTTAGCTCAATTTGTTTATGGGCTCCAGCATCCATCACTAGAAAGGACCCACTGTAGCAAACTATTGGTGCCTGAGGGGGCACACTTGGTGAACAGCACTGGGATGGCTCTGCTGTGGGCCTTGGGAACCGGAGTGCTCCATGGGCCACTGTGACTCACCTGGGGTGCCCCTGTGTGGCTCCCTGGGTCTGCGGCAGCAGGACTGGCGACTCTCCCCTGGTGCATACCTGTCTGTTATTCCTGGGTATGTATTGATCTTGACAATAGTGCCGCCAGGAACAGATCCAGGGGGTTGGGGCTGGCTAGCGCCACCAGCCCCTTTGGCAGCAGCGATCCACTTGGGCCCCATCCTCTCCATGAAGAAGCTGCACGAGCCACTGTTGAACCATCCCTGGCCTGTGGGAGCTGACGACGTCTCCCTGCTCTGCATGCTGGGCAGAGCTGAGATGGGCCTTCCCTACGCTAATTGTAACTGTGTGCCCGGGCACCTGCTAATCACCAAGGACTTCTAACCTGGCATCTGGAGGGGAAGTCTGCATACCAACGCAGCATGGGCCTGAGCCCGTTTCCAGGAGACGGCGCTGCTCCAACCCTTCCCACCAACTGCATGGTTGGGCCTGTTCAGTGGCGTCTGACACGTGATCTTCCCCAATGGTCCAGACCCAGCGCTGGGAACCTTGCCTCAACACTCCTATTGTCCGGAAAGGTCTACATTGGCAATCCGTTATGCTTAAACTGGCTCACTGAAGTTACCTCCACCGGCGCC
Organism: Calotriton arnoldi; assembly: GCA_963921515.1. Lineage (NCBI taxonomy): Eukaryota > Metazoa > Chordata > Amphibia > Caudata > Salamandridae > Calotriton > Calotriton arnoldi. Next base: position 2,716,573 of record CAWUFW010000090.1, on the reverse strand, counting down.
ACTGAACATACCACGCTTCTCCTACATACACTGCCAGGGGACATACTAAATCCATGAAACTGGTTTCTCAGCACAGTGGAAGTCTATCCCAACATAGCCTCTCTGATGGCTCCTCCACCCATACTCTTGAAGACTGTGTCCCATCCACACACCTGGCACCCTCGCTCGATAAACTGGATGTGACACTCCAGGAAATTCAGGACTCTAGATCTGCAATTGAACATCACATAGATGCTTTTTTCGCTGATTTGGGATCCTATGAGGTGATCACCGCAAACTTCCAGAAAAAGTGATGACAGTTAAAACTACTCTGTCTACATTGGCCCCGGTACAGGCTTAGCACTCCACTGCAAACTCCAAAAGCAGCTCACCGTCCTCCATGATAGGGCCGAGGGCATGGAGGGTTGTGCACGTCGTAGTAATGTGCGCATTATAGACATGCCGGAGGGAGTGGAAGGCTCTAACCCTATGCAATTCGTGGGACACTGGCTCCAGACATTGGTGCCCCCCCAGGGGCTTTCCGCCCTGTTTTCTGTGGAACGTGCACATCGTGTGCCAACCAGACGATGTTCTCCCGGAACACCGTCCGCCCCATGATTGCACGAATTCCCAATTTCAGAGACCGTGATGCTCTCCTTCAGAAGACTAGGGAGAGGGCTCCCATAACGATGGACAATGCCACAGTGTCTCTATTCCCAGATTACACCTTGGAGATACAGGGGCTACCTGCTTCCTTTATGGCAATCAAAATTCAGTTGCACACTGAGGGCTTCATCTATGCCCTATATATCTGGCACGTTTGAAAGTGCTACATTACCAAAAGTCCATATTCTTCGACTCCCCTAATGATGCATGGGACTGGTTGGAGCAAAATGATCCCAACATGAAATGGCCTCCTCCCATGGAGCAGCCTCCAAGGAAACAACGTGCCTTCTCACCATATTAAATGTGGACCACCTCGTAGGTCGGCTTCTGCAACTTCACCATCTCCACAGCAGGCAGTGAAGGGCATGTCCTTGCGACTATGTCCTCGCTGGGCTCGCAGTGTCGACAACCATCTTTCATCTTTTCAGACAGCGTAGACTCAGACTTGAATGCAAGCATGACACTCTTCCCCACTGTAACACCACAAACGGCTGATTTATTAAACTGAATTCTGTCGCGGAATAAGCCTGCCCTGTTGTTCCCACCACCACGTCTGGTATATGGTTCAGATAGGCTTTTATATTGTGCTTCCCCCCATTCTTTGTCTATATCTCTCCCCTCCCAACCAACCTTCTTTTCTATCATTCTTAACACAGGGGACAACCGGAGAGGAGGCATTGTGAGAATATAATGGGCCACATCTCTATGGCCTTTACTTCATTTTGTGACTTATCACAGTTATTCGTTGCGGGTTATACTTCAGCCATAACCCTTACATGCAGTGCTTAATTTGAGCTTGTGGTTTCCAGGGCTCAGCACTGGCACTTGATCATCAACACCGGCGCTTTTAATGAGCACCAGTTAAGGACACATTAATTTATGGTAGGCTCGGGAAGAGTACGTGATTTTTCCAGAATCACAGGACTGTTGAGCTGACACCGAGACTCGAACCTGGTTCCCCAGCTGCGAAGTCGACTGCTCTGGCCATTACACCACATCCTCTCCCCACTTTCATGGTAAGTACTTGGTTCTGTTTTAGGTGGCGCTAACAGGAGAAATGGACTGATGCAAGCTGCCTCCTGACGAGAACCCCAGCACTTATTTGTTTTTTTACAAATTAACCACTGCTTACATGCATCCTCTGTATTTATCACATCCAAGTGGTTAGAGTTCCTCAGTCTGGGATTATTTCTTTTCTGGTTTATGATGCCAATCTAGTAATAAAATTCTCGTGGTTCCCACATGGGGGGTGATCCTTGAAACACAACCAACTCCTTATTCAAGGGTGTTGGCCCTCTCTGCAAGCAATTGCCAGATATCCTATTTCAGTATTAATTAATGTTTAATTGTTTGTTTTTTGGTCGAAAGTGAGGTTCCGTTGGACCTGGTATTTGTGACATGTCACTTTTGTAGTTGTATTTGTTTCTCTGCCTACCATGCATATCAATATGACCAGAGGTCCCCTGCCACCATGACTGGTGCTACTACACTCTCATGTCAACTGCACCACAACACTATAAGATATTCATTTGGAATGTAAGGGGTTTGGGATCAATTCACAAAGGGCATAGAGTGCAGCTCCATTGCTGGAAGGCAAACCAAGTTTACTTTTAGAAGACTCACCTCACCGCTCCAGATGCCACAAAAATGCCCACCAAAAGGAGGGGTCAAGTATTCGCCACCACATATTCTGTGTTTGCCCGTGGGGCAGATGTCTGGTTGAGGGCAGGGGTTCCCTTTGAGGCACAGGACGTTAAAACTGACGTGAATTGGCGCTATGTCTTTATCCCTGTGTCATTGGATGGGGAAATGTTGGTTCTAGGGGGCGTATACGCGCCAAACAAAAACTTTTCCGCCAGTGTCTGTCCTACATTTTAGCAGAATGGTCTCATCTCCCTTGGTTGATAAGAGGAGACTTTAATGCAGTCCTGGATATTGATCTTGACCACTCTCACCCCCCTCTGCCACACACAGGAGCCACCAAACAAGCTAAGGCCTTGGGGATTTGGGTGTCAAGTTGGTTCTTGCTCGATATTTGGAGGGAATACAACAGAGGCATATGAGAATACTCCTTCTTTTCCCCCCCTATACCGGCTCCATTCGCAGCTGTACTGTATCTTATGTACATGACACATAGTTGGGAAATTTACGGGGGCAACTTATCTGGGGAAGACCTTCTCCGACCATAATCCACTGGAGAGTGCCCTGACCTGGGAGGCTCCCAACGCCTATTCCAACATGGTGAATGCATCCCACACTGCTTGAGGACGCAGTAGTTCACAACACCCTCAGTACTGCTATAGACTCCTCTTTTGCAGATAATGAAGGAACGGCCTCCACGCCGTTCATTGATTGGGAAGCGTTCAAAGTAGTGATACAGGGGTTAGCCATAGCTTTCAAAACAGGTGCTAAACATATTGTTCTCCAGGAATTACAACTCATGGAAACACGGTTACGACACCTGGAACACGAGGCAGCACGTGACCCTACATTGCTAAAGCTGCATCAAGGACTCTAGAATAGAATGGTTGTATATGGAAGAAGTAGAAAGATTCGATCGCGAAGCTGAGGAATCCTCATATTTGCTTGGAATTTATATGGGCCACAGTGCAATACACTGCACCATATGAATCTTTGGAAATAATTTTTTTTAGGATACTAAGAGGACATAGAGGCGCTCCAAATCACTTTTTCCTGTTGATTGTTCCCTGTGAGATTTTTGATTTTTGCTATACGGATTCGTCTACTATAACTTCTTTGGAGTGTCTTGGGCGGTCATGACAGCTTATACCTGGCCGTTGACCTTTCTTCGTGGGGTTATCTCACCACATTCGGATCCATCTTCCAGATATTCGTTGGAATCTTCATATTTTGTTACAAACAGGCCTACATAGGAATATACTGTTCATTGTGAGAAGTCAACTGCTGCAAAGCAACCGCTAATAATAATAATTGCTGGCATTTTTGACAAAGTGTACTTTACAAGTGATATATTTTTCTGCCCTGAGGAAGTTCCCTATATGGGAATGAAACGCGTTGACTGGATTGTCTATATCTGATGATTTTTAAAAAAAAATTGGGAATAAAGAAGTTATCTTTCTAACAATCTTGGCCTATTGGACTTCTTGAGCTGTGCACCCCCGTATGTCACAAGACTCTAGAATAGCACATGCTTAGACTCATTGATCATAAATCATATATACAGAAGATGCACTCTGAAGGGGATAGAGCATGAACACTATTAGCTCACATGATACGTCGGCCAGTGTCTCCTACCCCGATCCGGAAAATCACATCACCTTCTAGGATACCCTGCACCACACAAGTGGACATCAATGCGGCTTTCTGCTCTTACTACACTGAGCTATTAAGGCCCGCCCCACCAGTCTCAGACAGAGATGCTTTCCTGAATAATCTGAGACTTCCCCAGATCACACCAGATGCGCTGGACTAGTTGGAAGCTCCCCTCACTCCAGGGGAACAACGTAAAACCATAAAGGAGATGGCACGTAATAAAACACCTGGCATAGACAGCTTGCCCATGTAATTTTACTCTACCTTTGCCTCTTGCCTTGTCCCGAAGCTTGAAAAATTATATATCGCACCCCTAGAATTGGGAACATTACCTCCGACCACTAAACAAGCCCTGGTCACCACACTGCTTAAACATGGCTGAGCCCCTGTGGATCTGTCATCGTACAGGCTACTCTCTCTAACTACTGAATATAAAATTCTTAGCAAAGTATTGACCCACAGCCTACTCCCCTTGCTTTTGAATTTAATCCATGTAGGTTAATGCAGATTTGTCCCACATCAGAGCACATCACTTAACATTCAACGCCTATATCAGGTAATGGAAACGGCTCATGATATGTTCCCAGACGCCGGCTGTCTGTCCCTGTACCTCCAGCAGGCTTTTGATTCTTAAGTTTGGGATTATATATTGATAGTTCTGTAGATCTTCAATATACCTCCCGCCTTTGTTAATTGGGTTAAACTATTATATGCTGTTCCTACGACATGGGCCAAAATGGGGGCACACATTTCCATGGAGTATACAATAGGTAGAGGTACATGTCAGGGGTGCCCATTGTCACCATTGTTGTTTGTGCTGCCCATAGAGCCTCAAGCACAAAAACTTTGGCGGGAGGCAGCAAATTGGTGCATCCTGCGAGGCCCCCAGGCACATGTAATCTCCTTATATGCAGACAACATGCTTGTCTATACCCGAAGCCTTAGTATGAATCTTGCACCAGTTGCTGCCCTCTAGCAGCCATTTGAGGCCTTGTCCGTCCTCCAGGTCAGTCATGCAAAGTCCTATGCCTTTTCCTTTCAAGATGCTATCTCGCAGGACACGATCAGCATGAGAGCGCGGACCATACCGGTTGTCCAACACACATTCTGCTGTTTAGGCATCCAGGTATATCGGTCTTCTGCTGACCTATTAGACAGGAATCTCCTTAAGGCTGTTTCGGTGTCCTGAGCGCAGATAAAAAGTTCTGAGTCACACTACCCCTATCTGTAACTGGTCGACTAGCCCTATCGAAAATGGCAATGCTACCCAAATTGCTTTATTATTTTGTTAATCTTCCATAATTATTCCACAGGGGTTTTTAAAACCCCGATTCCCTCCTACTTGACCTTATCTGGGGCACTGGTAGACGATGCGTTAGCCTCCAAAAACTACCGACGGACAGTGGTGGACTGGGAGTCCCTGACTTTCGATCCTATTGCTTTGCAGCCCATCTACAGTTGCTCTACCATTGGCTTGCTGGAATACATTTATAGGAAATAGATTATACAGACCCTATGTTATGGGTGGGTCAGTTGTATAACCTGCTGCCGCCAGGGGTTGCACGTCCCCCACACTTCCCTACGCAATGCCCTACTGTATTGGAGGGCTGCGCTCCATACCACGCACAACACCGCACCTTATGCATTAAACGTACCTTTGTGTGGTATGCCTACCCCATTCGGCAGACTCACATTGGCAAGATTGGCACCGTGGAAGGTGGGGTGGGGATTACCACAGTTGGTGATCTCTTTGAAGATGGCTTGCTACTGTCCCATCAGGACTTTACACAACTCCATGGGCTGCCGTGGACTCTTTTCATTACACATGCAAACATTATACGTTATATTCGTATACACTGGTCACCAGCAGATTCAGAACTAACCAGACATGCGTTTGTTCAAGCAGTACATGACATGGGAACTGGTAGACGTTTAGTAAAATGGCTATATAAGGGCCATAGCTCTCACTTACACGTTTCACTTACACTGCTGAGGGCCATGTGGGAGACAGACCTTGACCGCATACTCCACGACAGGGAGTGGCGATTTGTGCTGCAATATCCCAGCTTAATCCCCCGCAAAGCGAGGTTCAAGTTCATTCAGTTCTCATTGCTGCATAGGGCATACCTAACGCCTTCGAAATTGCACAGGATATTCCTTCCGCTTCCTTCCTCATGCCAACACTGTCGTACCAATGGTGCAGATTTACTACACATATTGTGGTCCTGTCCCACACTGCTCCCTTATTGGGAAAATTTGGGAATCTCTTGTGTCCCTTACGGGCCAACCACTTTAGAACACAGTAGAACATTGTATATTGGGACTCTACCCTAGACCCAAAACATTAAAAAGTGAAACAGTTTGCCGACTTAGCGCTTCTTCTAGCCAATCAGCAGATAATGCGGCGCTCGAAGCCCCACGCCATGCCCCTGGTAGTTGGTTGGCATGAAAAGGTCTGGAGATGGGATTCGGCTGAGAGCTAATCTATATGTAGGGAGGAATACCAGGGCTACGTAAACGGCCCATAGCTATTGAGTGGGATGCCATGCTGGAACTCATTAAAACACAAGAGGAGAACATGGACTGATCCTGTGCCATGGATTAGTGGCTGATCGGGTCGGGTCTCCTACTCCTGGTGCTCCCCACCCCCTCCCTTTTTTCATGGTTTTAACACTGTTGACATTCAGTACACGGGGACCTTCTCTACTCTTATTACTGGTAATTGTGGAATTGTGATGTACCTCATGATATGGCAGATATGTTTTGGGGGGGTGGGGAAGGAGGGATCTTTATGTGGACATGTACTAACTCGTTTTGCATTGTCACCTACATTGTCATGTTATATATCTGATGGTACTGGATATCCGCTTCATTGAGTAGCAGACACACTACATATATCTTAACTGTATCCATGTTATGGCTAATGTGTGATGGTATATGGCTGTAAATGTACTGCAATCTACTACATGTCTTGTTCCTGTTTTGATAACTCCATTATCTACATTTAAAAAAAATATATATATATAGTGATGCCCCATGCCTTGGACTCCGCAGGGTTTGGACGGATGCATAGGTGGGATGACAATACCCTGTCTGATTGGGTGACAGGCTTGGGGTTTTTTGATGCGTGGCACATCTGGAATCTGTTGACCCACACCATGGCTGCTCAATGATCCAGCTCATGCACTTTTTTTTTCCTGCCTGCCTCGGATCTTCTGGAGATGTCACAGGTTTTCATCCTCCCGAGAGGAGTTTCAGATCATTCGCCAGTCATGCTCAGTTTAAGGACAAGTGAACAGGATTGCCGGCCCATATAGATGTTGAACGCATGATACCTGATGGAGATGTCATGTCACCCCATAATCCTAAAAACACCCTTACCACCTAACACCCTTACCCACCCTTAAACACACCCTTACCCACCCTTAAATTCTTCAAACACCCTTACCACCCAATACCCTTAAATCCTACAATCACCCTTACCACCCAATACCCTTACCCACCCCTAAATCCTAAAACACCTTTACCATCCAATACCCTTATCCACCCCTAAACCCTAAAAATGACCTTTCTACCCAATACTCTTACCCACCCCTAAAAATACCCTTACCACCCAATGCCCTTACCCACCCCTACATTCTAAAATTACCCTTGTTTTTAAAGATATCTTTATTGGCATTTTGTTAACATACATTGCATTGCATAATTATTAGGTTACATTTAGTATTACATCTCTTTGACACTTAGAGTACGGCTTGTGGAGGCATTGCCCGACAATGTTAGTGTTTGCAATATCTGTCAATGGGTGGACAGAATATATCTGATTAGTGACTAATGAATCATTCCCACTTCACTCAATGAATCCAATTGTTGCATCAGTTTGTGTTTCCTCAATGATGTTCCTCAGTGAGAAGTGGTGTCTCACCCCCTCTCTGGGACAGTTACCGTCAGGTGGGTAGTGCTGTACTGCCATCTAATAATTGTATATGGAAGGAAATAACATATATAAAAATAATGGTATGTAAACCATTGAACTTAACTGGTGCATGTTAGGGTTACAGAGAGATATTCGAGAGGCATTGTATGGCTGGAGAGTATTGTAATATAGTTTAATTCAAGGCTGGCCCGGTCTGTGGCCACGCTTAGCATAGTTGTGTGGTTCCAGGTTGAGTCACATGGGGGATAGGGGGGGGGAGTGAGAAGGGAAACGCAATCACCCTCCAAGTCTACCATGGGTGGCCCAAGTCAGTCCCCACTGGTCTCAATACCTCAGTCCGTGGAAGTCCCACTGTCCTCGTCTATACTATTGGAATGGCTCAGTGCTTCCAAGTAAACAGGGCATCTTGCCAGTGATCTCAATTGGATGCTGGCATAGGCCCTTCATCTCCTCTCTATGTAGTGCTCTACCCTCAGATCCAGCCCATTTGGCCACCTCTTGGGTCCAAGTATTAATCTGTGGCCCTGTAGCTAATTTCCATGTCACCGCAATTCATCTCCGGGCCAGCACCAAGGCCAAATCTATAAACCTATTTCCCACCTAATGTTTGGGTGGTCGAGTGAAGAGTCCAAGTGAGCAGACCTCTACTGTTAGGCTGAGAGTACGCCCCAGTGTAGAATTAATCTTGGAAAGCACTGTTTGCCAAAAGGTGTGTAGCTTTGCACAGCACCAAGTCATGTGTAAGAAGTCTGCAACTAACTGGCTGCAACTCGGGCAACCTCTCGGCTCTCCTCCAAAGGCAGCGAAAAGATGATGAGGGGTCATGTAGGACATATGTATGAAATTAAATTGGATATATTTTAGTTGAGTATTACGAGTTCTTTAATAGATAATTCTCACTATTGTGTCCTGGACTACTTAATGGAAAGTGGCTGTATTAGGTCACATCATTATTTATCCTCAAATAGACGTATTGAGTGGGCCCTTAATACCCATGACCACCCTAAAAATGTTGCCATGGCTATAGCAATTGTTGCTGAAGTATCGGTCCGCAAGATTCTTTCGGCTTCACTAGCCCGTCTGGTGCCCAGGAGCTTATAAATTGGGAACAACCAAACGCGACGCGGAGCAACATACCCAGCACAAACAAAAAGAAGATGATCCAAAGATTCATTGCCAGACTTACAACACCGGGCATGTATCTACAGTTGGTTTATTCCATCTAGCAGTGAATGCTCTCACTGGCAATGTGCCTACCCTAAACTGAAAATACAGTTTACGGTCTAGCGGTTTCGTGATTAGATCCCAGTATATCTCCAACTTCGGGATAACTTTATGTTCCAAAAAAAGGCCAGTTAGAGAGGATGGCTCACTTAGTCTATTGATGTTATACTGAAACCATTCCCAATATTTAGCCTTCAGAACCTCCTTTGTGGGAAAATTTGAATTTTCAGGATCGGACCATAGGGAGGACATACCTATGTTAGACGAGGTATCTGACCGCCCATAGCCATTTAATACGATGTAAAGCATCAGCCCTTATTATTTCTGAGAAGCCTTTCGCATAGCCTGCGAGCTCCGGTGTAGTCCAGAGCCTCGGCCAATAGAGGAGGGGTCGAAGTTTAGCTATGGCTGCAATCTGTTTTCTCCCCAGATCAAATAATAATGGGCACATTGGGGTACTTTGTGGAAGTCTAGTAATTTTCCTCAAGAACCTATTTTCACAAGACGTAAGAGTTAATAGATTCTCGCACCCCCAGAGTTCAGAACCATAGAGGGCTGAGCTAATGACTTTCATGTTGTAAATTTCTAAAACTGGGCTAATGGGCTTAGTATGTGAAGAGTTATGTTCCAGGTGTAAAATCCCTGACAATTGCCTATGTTTAAGAGATGCTAGATCTATCTGATGATCCCACTTCATATTGTCTTGAAAGTTAACCCCTAGATAGGTGAACTCCTTGACCAGTTCTAACGTCCTATCATTCATTCGGATGCCCCCCTTGAAGGCCCTATGTGGATTAAATGCCATCAGTTTTGTCTTTGACACATTGACCTCCAAGCCCCGCCGTGAACAGAATCCCTCGAATGTTTTAGGACTTTCTGGAGACCGCTCGGGGTCTTGGATAGAATCAATGTGTCGTCAGCAAACATTAATATTGGCACTTTATCGCCTGCCAATACCGGGGCATCCGAAGGGGTGGAACTCATGTAGTCCACTATCCCGTTAATATATAATGAGAATAGCGTTGGGGCCATCACGCAGCCTTGGCGCACGCCTCTCTCTACAGGGAATGATTCGGTAACTTCCCCCTGACCACCCCATCTAATTTTTGCGCTGGTATCTTCATGCAGTCTAACAATCAAGGACAGGAGTTCTGATGGCATCCCTAGTTCTTGTAAGGTTAACCATAATTTAGTGCGGGGGACGAGGTCGAATGCCGACTTAAGGTCTACAAATGCGGCATAAAGGCTTCCCTTACCAATGGTCACTATCTTCCAATGTATCAGGACAAACCGAAACACCTGATCGATTGTGCTGGTGAAAGCTCGAAATCCAGCTTGCAATGGGGACAAAACCCTAAACTCCTCAATCCATTCTTGTACTCTATTGAGCACCAGCCTCCCAGTTATTTTCTGCAGACAATCAATTAGGCTGATTGGCCTATAGTTCCCAGGGCATGATTTGTCCCCTTTCTTATAAACAGGAATAATTTCCGCTCCTTTCCAGGAGTCGGGTATGGGGGTTCCTTGGGCGCTAGCATTTGTCAACAAGGAAATATAGCGGCACAATCTATCCTTGTCGTGTAAAAAGATATCCCCTGGTATGCCGTCTGGCCCTGGTGCCTTTCCAGCCAGTACTGATTTGAGTGCTGTCTCTACCTCAGCCCTACTGAAGGTGTCTTCCAGGTATAATGTCCTTATAATCTCACCCTCCCCTCCAGATAGGTTTGAGGCATATTGGGGTTTAAAATGGTTCACCCAATCCGACTGCGATACATGGTTTTGAGGTCGCACAGCCTGTCCCCCATTGCCCCATTTATAAACATTCCAAAATAGTTTGGGGTTTTTCGTGGCGCAGGCTTCCCTAAGTTCCTGCCACCTTTTATCGTCCCATAATCTCTTAGCTTTAGCCTGGGTGCCCCTGTAGAGGGACCTTGCCGCTCTGACTTTTTTGGGGTCGCCACCTTTTATGGTTGCCCCTAAGGCTTGGCGTGCCTCTCGGCATTCTTTATTATACCATTGCCCCACTTTCGGATTAGGTACCTTAGAGTTCCTTCCCTGCTTAAAAAAATAGGTACGCAAGTGGCTAAAAAATGTGTTGTGTATACATATTGAATTGGCTAGATCCCTATTTTTAGCTACATTGGCCTCTAGTTCATTAGTGGCATAATCCATGCTCTTGAGAATATTGTCTAGCATTACGAGTTATTTTCTTAGGTGACTCCACCACTCTACTCCATTCTGTGTCAGTGAGTTCCCTGTCAAGGAGCCTCTCCCATTTTCCCCTCAGCTTGAACAGTGAGGTCAAGGAATCCTCGAGTAGCCATGTGTAAAACCATTTAATTTGGTGGCCCGCTGTTCCTACTGTAATCAGGGAGTGCAGCACCGCATGAGTTTCCGGTTCTTCCCTGCCCAGGCCCCGCAGCCGCCCAAACGCCCTCACCAGTACCTCGTATTGAGGAACTGCCCCAGCGGGAGACCGCACCCGTCAGCCAGCTCTGCAAAAGGGAGTAAGGTTTTTTCCTGGTAACAGTCCCCCACTGTCTCAATCCCGGCCTCCGTCCAGGTTATCAGTTGTTCCGCTGCAAGGATCGACTGCGGCTCCCCGTATGGCAGCCCCACCAGGGGTAGTTCCGGGGAGTATCGTGAGTCGTCCGGTAATTTCGTCATGCAGAGTTTCCAGCACTGCAAAGCTGTGGTTTGCAATGTCGAGTTATAGGGGACCTTAGTTGCCTGATTTAGGAGTTTTGCTAGCAAGAGTTGGGGCGCTGGTTTGGTTCCATCAGGAAAGTCCCCTCCTGGTTTACTCTCTCCAACCATTGAGCCACCCATTGCAGCTGTGCAGCCAATTGGTAAAATTCAAAGTCTGGTACCCCCAATCCCCCCTCCTTCATGGGGTGTCGTAGGATTTTTAACGACACGCTCCGTCTCCCATCCCCCCAAATAAGATCTCGCAGCAGGGCATCTAATTGTCGAAACCAACCCTCGGGCACTGGTAGGTTCTGGCCAAGTGGGACATAGTTTGTGCCAAGACGACCACTGCAGTACCTGCTGTGTCTGCCTTGTGCACGGACATGGGCTGTTGCACTAAACAGGAAAAGCTCATCCATGAGTCCAGAGGCTGCCCTAAATAATTCCGGAAAATATGAGGCAATTGGTGGGCCTTCTACGGGCTATAGCAACTATGTAGCTGAACTGTGTGACTTCAGATGTTTTAATGCAGTTATTCTACTGTGTGCACTGTAATGTTTCTGCTGCTGTTTTTTCTTGTGTTCATTGAAAAATAAATAAAATTGGCTTATCTGAAAGAAACACGTTAGTTATAGATTCCTTACCTTAGAATTACCCCCAGGCGTCAGACTGGATCCGGAAAGTTTTTTCGTCAGCAGTACCTCTGCGCGTCGGAAGGTGGCGTCGGTCGGCTCCGCGTCCGTCGTTGGCGTCGTGGTTGCCGGGATGACGTCGCGGTAGCTACTTAGACACCGCCCTCACACGCTGACGTCAGTTCTTTGTTTTTCTGCACCAGCCAGCGCAGATCCGGAGAGAGCGGTACCTCCAGTCACTTTTTGACTTAACTTTTTGGTGACTTTTGTCGACTTCTTTTTTGAGTCTACGGCTCCTGGTGCACGTAGGGATGCCCGGCTTCAAGGCATGCGGTTCTTGTACCCGACTGATGTCGGTTACGGATCCGCACCGCGTGTGCCTCTTTTGCCTGGAGTGCGACAACGACCCCAAGTCGTGCTCCGACTGCCGGTCCATGGCTGCGAAGGCTTTGCGGGAGCGGTCCCGAAAGCTTCTTGAGTGCCGGCAGTCGGCTCCACGCCGTTTGAGGTCTTGGTCGCGAGGGACCGGTCGCGGAGCCATCATCATTCTTCCACGTCTTCGAAGTCTTCAGTGTCGGGTAAGTTGAAGCACAAGAAGAAGTCGAAGAAGCATCGCCGCTCTTCGACTTCTCCCCGTTGGTCGACTGACGCGACGAGGGATTCGGGCGGTGCCCCTCCCGCGGCTCCGCGTGCGGAGCCCGAAGAGTCGACTCCGGGCTTCCCTCCCTATCCAGGACCCGGGGCAACTCCTGCCCAGCTTTGTAAACTTTACGAGGTGATGCATGCCATCTTTGGGCAGCCCAAACCCGCCGGCGAGCCTTCGGGCCCCGCAGACTCGGTTGGGGGGCCTAGGCCTTCTCCGCCGGCGGCTCCGGCCACAACGCCGCAGACCCCCCTTGGATCCAGGCCTGGATCCGGATCGGCGCCGGTTGACCTTATAACACCTCCACCGGCGCCACTTCCTCCGGCACCGTTACCGCAGCCGACGCCGGTCGTGTCCCCGGCCGGCGTCGACCCCAGCCTCCATCCTGATGTGGATCCGGAGCCAGACCGGCGTTGCCAGACGCCGGATCTGGCGCTGGGAGGGGTTTTTGTGCCCCTGTTCACTTCTGGGGTCCCTTTTCGGCCAGATTGGCACCCAGAGGAGGAGGACTGGGAGGGGTCAGGTGACCCTCTGACTGATCAGCTAGAATCTGAACAGGACTGGAGAGAGGACCTGGGGGATGCCAGTGGTCTAGACACCTCCCCTGACCTTGGCATGTTGTCTCCTCTGTAACAAGATGAAAAGAATATGAATTTTGGAATATTTGGAATAAAATGGATTAAACATGGATTAACTTATGGCTTCTTTGTTACGGAACATGGAGTATGCTGTGCGTCCGGTCTTGGAGTGATACTTCGCTTCAGTTTTGTTGTGCTCGTAAGCGCGTGGAATCAGGGCAGACCACGCTTCCGGGCTGCACGCAACAAACTTTCAAATTAAGAGATAAGTGAATTGGAATAGTTGGAAAAACAGGTGTGCACTTGTTCACCTCCTTTTCTCATTGAATTATTAATCTGCCCCTTCAACAAGTTGCACCCGCGGATTACTGACGAGAAAACTGCAATAATGTTACATGTGAGACGATATTTGTACAATCTATCCCCCAGAAATGGCAGTATGTGAACTATGTTTGAAGAAAACACGATGGACGGATTTGGTTTGGACTTTATATGAAGACTCAGTGTTCAATTCTGTACATTACTAAATGTGGATAACATGTTTGAATAATAGTTTCATGTGAAAATCTTAAGTGCATAATTTCATAATCGACGCATGAGATAAACATCTATGGGTGGGCGGGGTATTCGTGTGAGATGCCTGAAGTATTAGTAAGGAACGGGTTAATGCAATCATGAATTATTGGTTTATTTGCAAATCAAGGTGATGGAGATGTTTGAAACAGTGCATTATGGGATTTGCAGTAATGAGGGTGGTGTAGTTCAACTGTGGGATTATAGTCATTGGCCGATGTAGAGGGGAGGAGTTACGTCACATTAGTTAAGAAGGGGGACGATATCAGCGAGTGGATTGCTCTTTTGGTGTAAGGAGATAACAGGTCGGGAAGGCGATTATAATGACAGAGGTCGAAGGTATGGAGGACGGGTGATGTGGTTTTGTTTATGGGATCGGTCTATCGTAAATACTGTCAAGCCTGAGTTGCTGGGGAATGTCCATGGGGTGTTTCAAATTAGAATGAAGTAAAACGCAGGCAAGTTGAAGTTTGGGGAGAGGCTTGTTTGGGCACTTTTTCGTAGCATATGTCATGCGCGTAGAGGGAAAACGCTGATTATGGAGTTAATTGCAAAATACATTATGAATTTTGTAATGTACTGTTTACCACGCAGTATGCATTTAAGTCTGAACATATAATCTAATGGGTATGCATTTAAGTCTGAACATATAATCTAATGGGTGTTTTTTTAAACTTGTAATGAACCCCTGAGGAAGGGCTATTAAAAGCCTGAAATGCATTGGGTAAAAAAAAAATCAATCACCAAGGATGAATTATGTATGGGTCATGCGACAGAAAAAGGCCTGGATTGGCATATTTGCCGGATCAGAAACCGTTCATACATAAGCGCCTCACATGTAACAAGATGAAAAGAATATGAACTTTGGAATACTTGGAATAAAATGGATTAAACATGGATTAACTTGTGGCTTCTTTGTTACGGAACATGGAGTATGCTGTGCGTCCGGTCTTGGAGTGATACTTCGCTTCAGTTTTGTTATGTTGTCAGTGGTGTTGCGTAGGGCGGCCGAGGCCCTCAACCTCGAGCTTCCTACGGTGGCGGTCAGGACTAACCTCCTGACAGAGGTGCTTCAGCCGGCTGCGAGCTCTTCGGAGCCCCTGCTGCCGTTTAATGAGGCCCTTACCGACATCCTTTTGGGCACATGGTCCAGGCCCCACACGGGGGCTCCTGTGGACAGGATGATTGCCCGACGCCACCGCCCAGCTCCGGGCGACCCCACTTTACTCTCCCAACACCCCACCCCGGAGAGCTTGGTGGTCCAAGCCTCCACTTCCAAGAGCGCATTCCCTACCGCTCCCCCGGAAAGGGAATCCAAGAAGCTGGATCATCTTGGGAAGAAGATTTTCTCTTCTGCCAGCTTGGGACTGCGGTCGGTAAACACCGCATGTCTATTGGGCCATTATTCCCACTCTGTGTGGGATATGGTTGCGCAGGTGCTGCCTCAGTGTCCGGAGGAGGCCGGGACAGTGCTCTCCCAGGCTGTCGTCGCCGCCGGGAGAGATGCGGCGAAGTTTACCATCCGTTGTGGGCTGGATACCGCCAACTCTCTAGGCAGGACAATTTCCACGTCTGTAGCCCTTCGTCACTACGCCTGGATGAGATCGACTGGCTTTTCTGGGGATGTCCAGAACACCCTCATGGACATGCCTTTGATGGCCGTTGCCTTTTTGGCGACAAAGCGGACAACGCTCTAGAGCGTTTCAAGGACGCACGGGCTACGGCCAAGTCCTTGGGCCTCTCCAGCTGCCCAGCGCAGTCTGCTTTTCGCCCCTTTCGTCGCTACGGAAGGGGTGCCCCACTACGTCCCGCCCAGAGCCACAGGCCGCAGCAAGTTTCCCAACCTTTGCGCGGCCGGGGACGTGGGAACCACCGTTGTGGTTCAGTTGGCCAGCGGGCGGGCCAGTCCACCAACCCCACCTCTGCAGCAGCCTCCAAACCATCCTAGTCCGACCTTTCAGGCCCATCAAACGCCAGTGGGCGGCAGGATTCGCCATCAGCTCCCCCACTGGCGCACCATCACGTCGGACAGGTGGGTTTTGCAAATAGTCAGAAGGGGCTACTCCCTCCCCTTCGAGGCTACCCCTCCAGCCATGCCACCTCAATACCATCGCATGTCGGAGGATCACCTGGCACTTCTCCAACAGGCCGTTTTGGCTCTCTTGGCCAAGGAGGCCATCAATCAAGTTCCTGCCCCAGAAGTAGGTCGTGGTTGTTATTCCCACTACTTTCTGGTTCCCAAGAAGGAGAAGGGCCAGCGTCCTATCTTGGATCTCCGGAACGTCAACCGCTTATTCCGGAAGGAGAAGTTCAAGATGTTGATGCTCGCTCAGGTCTTGTCTGCCCTCGACCCTGGAGACTGGATGGTAGCGTTGGACTTGCAGGACGCTTATTTTCACATTGCCAGCCCACCGGCGTTACCTGCGGTTCACGGTAGGCCACGAGCATTTTCAGTTTACCGTGCTCCCCTTTGGTCTTACCAGCGCCCCTCGGGTGTTCACGAAAGTGATGACGGTGGTCGCAGCTCATCTGCGCAGATCAGGGGTTTCAGTCTTCCCCTATCTTGACGTCTGGCTGGCGAAGGTGGGCTCGCCCCAGGCAGTCGTCTCCCACCTCCAGACTACGGCCGACCTCCTGCACTCGCTGGGGTTCTCCATCAATGTGCCGAAGTCGCACCTGATTCCCTCTCAGAAGCTCCTCTTCATCGGAGCAGTTCTGGACACGATGCAGTTTCGGGTTTATTCTCCCGAACAGCAAGTCCGGGATATTCGGGCTATGATTCCGATCTTTCAGCCTCTATCCCGGGTTTCGGTCCGGATGACTCTGAGGCTGCTGGGCCTCATGGCCTCCTGCATCCTGCTGGTCGATCATGCCAGGTGGCATATGCGGGCTCTGCTGTGGGACCTGAAGTTCCAGTGGGCGGAGCATCAAGGGAATCTCTCCGATTGCATCCAGATCTCGGAGGGCACTGCACGCCAATTGCAGTGGTGGCTCACGAACCAGGATTGGGTCAATGGCAGATCCCTCTCCCTTCCCCAACCAGAACACACAGTGGTGACAGACGCATCCCTTCTGGGATGGGGCAGCCACATGGGAGAGGCGGAGATCAGAGGCCTCTGGTCTCCGGCGGAGTCCGGGCTCCACATCAACCTTCTGGAGCTTCGGGCGATTCGTCTTGCACTCAAAGCATTCCTTCCCTCTGTCCGGGGAAGAGTAGTGCAGGTGTTCACGGACAACACCACCGCCATGTGGTACTGCAACAAACAGGGCGGGTGGGGTCGTGGACCCTATGTCAGGAGGCCCTTCGCCTCAGGACATGGCTGGAACATCAGGGCATATCCCTGGTGGTTCAACACCTGGCAGGTTCTCTGAACGCCAGGGTGGACGAACTCATGATGGATCACGAATGGCGTCTTACTCGGAGGTGGTGCAAGGTCTCTTTCGACAGTGGGGAGAGCCTTGGTTAGATCTATTCGCCACCGAAGAGAACGCGCAATGTCAGCAATTCTGCGCGTTCGAATTTCCAAGGCGGCACTTGCTAGGCGACGCTTTTCGTCGCGAGTGGAGTTGCGGTCTGTTGTACGCCTTTCCGCCTATACCACTTCTGCCCAGAGTGCTGAAGAAGATGAGGCGCGACCGGGCCCAAGTCATCCTTGTGGCTCCGGATTGGGCACGGAGAGTCTGGTATCCCGAGCTGCTCAACATGGCCATCGAACCTCCGACCCGTCTGCCTCTTCGGGAGGATCTTCTGTCGCAGCAACAGGGGACGGTCCTCCACCCGAACCTGTCCAGCCTCCACCTCCTTGCGTGGAGATTGAGCGGCGGCAGTTGACGTCTTTGACCTGCCTCCCGAAATTTGCGATGTAATCTTGGCAGCCAGGCGTCCCTCCACTAAGACGGTATACGCCTGCTTGTGGAACAAGTTTGTGGCATGGTGCACAGCAAAGGCTGCGGATCCCCTTTCTGCTCCCCTTTCTGCGGTTCTCTTGTTCCTCCTTTCTTTGGCCCAGCAGGGCTCTGCTCTGGGCACTATCAAGGGCTACCTTTCGGCCATTTCCGCCTTTCTAAGGCTTCCTGATCAGCCTTCTCTCTTCAAGTCCCCGGTTGTAAATCGTTTCTTAAAAGGCATAACTCATCACTTTCCTCCTATTCCCTTCGTTATGCCTCAGTGGGACTTGAATCTGGTCTTGACCTATTTGATGTGCGCTCCCTTTGAGCCGCTTCACAACTGTCCTCTAAGACTTTTAACTCTTAAAACTGCATTCCTGGTAGCCATCACATCTGCCAGAAGAGTGAGTGAGCTCCAGGCTCTTTCATCCAAGCCTCCTTTTGTGGCTGTACATCCGGACAAAGTTGTCCTACGAACTTGTCCATCCTTTCTTCCCAAGGTGGTCACCTCCTTTCACATCGGACAAACCATCACTTTGCCCACCTTCTTTCCGCCTCCGCATCCTTCGAAAGAAGAAGAGAGGCTCCACTGTCTGGACCCAAAGCGTGCACTTTTTTCTATCTGAATCGCACAAAACAGTTCCGGCTGGGTGACCAACTCTTTGTTGGCTACATGGGTGCCAAGAAATGTCGGGCCGTACACAAGCGAACCATTTCTCGATGGGTCGTTTTGTGTATTAAAGCATGCTATTCTCTGGCTACAAAGGAGCCTCCAGTGGGGCTACGCGCCCATTCCACCAGGGCGACGGCAGCCACTACTGCCTTGGGAAGAGGAGTTCCTCTACATGACATCTGTCAGGCAGCTACGTGGGCATCACTGCACACGTTTACGAAACACAACTGTCTGGACAGCCAAGTCCGGAGAGACAGCTTCTTTGGCCGTTCTGTTCTCCAGGACTTTCTGGTGTGATCTTGGTTCGCAGACCCACCACCGGGGTTGGTATTGCTGGGGTATCTATTCTAAGGAAAGGAATCTATAACTAACGTGTTTCTTTCAGATGAACAAGTTACTTACCTTAGGTAACGATATATCTGTAAGAAACATTAGCTAGTTATAGATTCCTTACCGCCCCACCCATCCACCCCATTCTGCGAACTGATTTCTAGGGTTAAGGATATCCTTTCAGGGCCCTAGTTTTGTGCACCAGTGGTCAGTGTCTTGCATGGCTCTGCGTTTCTGGCGCGGAAAGTCGTGTACAGAACTGACGTCAGCGCGCGAAGGCGGCGTCTAAGTAGCTACCGCGACGTCATCCCGGCGACCACAACGCCAACAACGGATGCAGAGCCGACGGATGCCTCCTTCCGACGTGCAGAGGTACTGTTGCCGAAAAACTTTCCGGATCCAGTCTGTCGCCTGGGGGTAATTCTAAGGTAAGGAATCTGGAACTAACTAATGTTTCTTACAGATATATTGTTACCGAAGGTAAGTAACTTGTTCATTAAAAAAATCAACATACTGCTTTAGTCTTTGATTTGGGGCAAAGTTGGTGGAAAATACAACAAATTAGAAACTAAGGACTCTCTGCTATCCCTGGTGGTTCAACACCTGGCAGGTTCTCTGAACGCCAGGGTGGACGAACTCATGATGGATCACGAATGGCGTCTTACTCGGAGGTGGTGCAAGGTCTCTTTCGACAGTGGGGAGAGCCTTGGTTAGATCTATTCGCCACCGAAGAGAACGCGCAATGTCAGCAATTCTGCGCGTTGGAATTTCCAAGGCGGCACTTGCTAGGCGACGCTTTTCGTCGCGAGTGGAGTTGCGGTCTGTTGTACGCCTTTCCGCCTATACCACTTCTGCCCAGAGTGTGAAGAAGATGAGGCGCGACCGGGCCCAAGTCATCCTTGTGGCTCCTGATTGGGCACGGAGAGTCTGGTATCCCGAGCTGCTCAACATGGCCATCGAACCTCCGACCCGTCTGCCTCTTCGGGAGGATCTTCTGTCGCAGCAACAGGGGACGGTCCTCCACCCGAACCTGTCCAGCCTCCACCTCCTTGCGTGGAGATTGAGCGGCGGCAGTTGACGTCTTTGACCTGCCTCCCGAAATTTGCGATGTAATCTTGGCAGCCAGGCGTCCCTCCACTAAGACGGTATACGCCTGCTTGTGGAACAAGTTTGTGGCATGGTGCACAGCAAAGGCTGCGGATCCCCTTTCTGCTCCCCTTTCTGCGGTTCTCTTGTTCCTCCTTTCTTTGGCCCAGCAGGGCTCTGCTCTGGGCACTATCAAGGGCTACCTTTCGGCCATTTCCGCCTTTCTAAGGCTTCCTGATCAGCCTTCTCTCTTCAAGTCCCCGGTTGTAATTCGTTTCTTAAAAGGCATAACTCATCACTTTCCTCCTATTCCCTTCGTTATGCCTCAGTGGGACTTGAAGCTGGTCTTGACCTATTTGATGTGCGCTCCCTTTGAGCCGCTTCACAACTGTCCTCTAAGACTTTTAACTCTTAAAACTGCATTCCTGGTAGCCATCACATCTGCCAGAAGAGTGAGTGAGCTCCAGGCTCTTTCATCCAAGCCTCCTTTTGTGGCTGTACATCCGGACAAAGTTGTCCTACGAACTTGTCCATCCTTTCTTCCCAAGGTGGTCACCTCCTTTCACATCGGACAAACCATCACTTTGCCCACCTTCTTTCCGCCTCCGCATCCTTCGAAAGAAGAAGAGAGGCTCCACTGTCTGGACCCAAAGCGTGCACTTTTTTTCTATCTGAATCGCACAAAACAGTTCCGGCTGGGTGACCAACTCTTTGTTGGCTACGTGGGTGCCAAGAAATGTCGGGCCGTACACAAGCGAACCATTTCTCGATGGGTCGTTTTGTGTATTAAAGCATGCTATTCTCTGGCTACAAAGGAGCCTCCAGTGGGGCTACGCGCCCATTCCACCAGGGCGACGGCAGCCACTACTGCCTTGGGAAGAGGAGTTCCTCTACATGACATCTGTCAGGCAGCTACGTGGGCATCACTGCACACGTTTACGAAACACAACTGTCTGGACAGCCAAGTCCGGAGAGACCGCTTCTTTGGCCGTTCTGTTCTCCAGGACTTTCTGGTGTGATCTTGGTTCGCAGACCCACCACCGGGGTTGGTATTGCTGGGGTATCTATTCTAAGGAAAGGAATCTATAACTAACGTGTTTCTTTCAGATGAACAAGTTACTTACCTTAGGTAACGATATATCTGTAAGAAACATTAGCTAGTTATAGATTCCTTACCGCCCCACCCATCCACCCCGTTCTGCGAACTGATTTCTAGGGTTAAGGATATCCTTTCAGGGCCCTAGTTTTGTGCACCAGTGGTCAGTGTCTTGCATGGCTCTGCGTTTCTGGCGCGGAAAGTCGTGTACAGAACTGACGTCAGCGCGCGAAGGCGGCGTCTAAGTAGCTACCGCGACGTCATCCCGGCGACCACAACGCCAACAACGGATGCAGAGCCGACGGATGCCTCCTTCCGACGTGCAGAGGTACTGTTGCCGAAAAAACTTTCCGGATCCAGTCTGTCGCCTGGGGGTAATTCTAAGGTAAGGAATCTGGAACTAACTAATGTTTCTTACAGATATATTGTTACCGAAGGTAAGTAACTTGTTCATTAAAAAAAATCAACATACTGCTTTAGTCTTTGATTTGGGGCAAAGTTGGTGGAAAATACAACAAATTAGAAACTAAGGACTCTCTGCTAGGCCTTCATGGTGCTGCCATTTAAATAAACGTATGACTCTGTATTTATAAACTACACTGTAAATGTCAATGTTTTGTTTATATTTGGTTGGTGATACTTTGTCCCATGTTGCTTATTACAAAATGAAAAAAAAACTTAGACTTTTGGTCCCAAGGGTCAAAATGAGTATTGTTTCTAGATTGTGCTTGTGTATTTAATATCTCTTGTTAGTCATATGAACAACAGTTTTTCAGTATTCATTGAATAATCGTCTGCGTTGTGTGCATATATATTTTTTTTAAAGAAAGCAATAGTGCTGGAACCTGGACTCTCAATGTGCTATGGAAGATGTGTGGAATTGATGTCCATATGGATCCTAATATTGGAAAGAGGCTTAATGCTCTTGGAAACACACTCACAACCTTGACTGGCGAGGAAGATGTAGATGACATTGCAGACTTGAACTCTGTAAATATTGCAGATTTGTCAGATGAGGATGAAGTTGATAGCATGTCTCCCACCATTCACACGGTGAGTAGAATGAAGGAAACGGTAGCGGACATATGCTGAGCTGACCTTAGCCCCAGCTGCATATTTTTCTTTTACAGAGCCATGTTTATGCATCAAATACTTGTATTGTGCAAGTGCTTTTTAGGTCTCGCGCCTAGCGTTGCACTGCAGAGCAGTGCTTGCGCAGTGCGAGACATTTAGTAGGTGAAAAACGGGGATTCAGCACTGACCTAGGAATCGCACACGCTCGTGCGTGTGCAATTCCTTTTGTGCTCCCCCATTGGCCTTTTCGTGCGTCTTTGTATAAAAGACTGCACGCAATTGGCCAAAGGCGGGCGCATTGCTCCGCCCATGGCCTATTGGTGTCTATTACGCGCTTGGTGCGCGTAATAGACACCAATAGGCCATGTGGTTTCAATTATTGTGCCCAGACACGGGCGTGATAATTGAAATCACATGCTTAGCTGTGGCGCGCGCGCGCGCACCACTCGCAGGCGTGTTTTTTTTTTTTTAACAATAGCGATCGCGACGATCGCTTTCACTGCCGCTTGTCTAGTTTTCGTTTCAAGGAGGCAGTTTCAGCCGCATGTGCTTTTTACACCGCTGCCTTGTTTCCAGATAGTATCTGAAATAAGTTTTGCAGCTGCTTTTAAAAGTGTTGAAGTATTGAAGTATTATGCATTGCACTATGTTCACTATGTTCACACAGTATAAAAATGTCTGCCCCATCTTTAGGCCGCTCCTCGGACTTCTGTGAGGCAGAACTCCCGTGTTTTCTGCTGACTGTCTTTGGCGTGGATGTACGGAGGCATGTTTGATTACAGTGTAACAGGTTTGGTGGCGAACTCCAGATAAATGTACACCACGCACGCAAAATGTTCCTTTGGGCATTCAGTTCAGCTACTTGCAGCGGTGGAGGGCTCTGCTCTTCGATGTACTTCCTGACGGACTGCTAAGTTTGAAGTGCCTGTCGGGCACAGGTTGCTCTTTTGAAACTTTCTTAGATTTTTCACTGAGGAACAGTGCGATGCCAACAATGAGAATAGCACTGATGATCCCAATGGGACTAGTGCCGATGCAAATGAGAATAGCACTGATGATAACAATGGGACTAGTGCCCATGACAACTATGAGAATAGCACTGATAACCATGGGACTAGTGCCCATGACAACAATGATAATAGCGCTGATGATACCAATGGGACTAGTGCTCCTGACAACAATGAGAATAGCACTGATGATAACAATGGGACTAGTGCCGATGCCAACAATGAGAATAGCACTGATAACAATGGGACTAGTGCCGATGCCAACAATGAGAATAGCACTGATGATAACAATGGGACTAGTGCCGATGCCAACAATGAGAATAGCACTGATAACCATGGGACTAGTGCCCATGACAACAATGAGAATAGCACTGATGATAACAATGGGACTAGTGCCCATGACAACAATGAGAATAGCACTGATAACCATGGGACTAGTGCCCATGACAACAATGAGAATAGCACTGATGATAACAATGGGACTAGTGCCGATGCCAACAATGAGAATAGCACTGATGATAACAATGGGACTAGTGCCGATGCCAACAATGAGAATAGCACTGATGATACCAATGGGACTAGTGCCGATGCCAACAATGAGAATAGCACCGATGATACCAATGGGACTAGTGCCGATGCCAACAATGAGAATAGCACTGATGATACCAATTGGACTAGTGCCCATGACAACAATGAGAATAGCGCTGATGATACCAATGGGACTAGTGCCGATGCCGACAATGAGAATAGCACTGATGATACCAATTGGACTAGTGCCCATGACAACAATGAGAATAGCGCTGATGATACCAATGGGACTAGTGCTCATGACAACAATGAGAATAGCGCTGGTGATACCAATGGGACTAGTGCCGATGCCAACAATGAGAATAGCACTGATGATACCAATGGGACTAGTGCCCATGCCAACAATGAGAATAGCACTGATAACCATGGGACTAGTGCCCTTGACAACAATGAGAATAGAGCTGATGATACCAATGGGACTAGTGCCCATGACAACAATGAGAATAGCACTGATGATACCAATGGGACTAGTGCCGATGCCAACAATGAGAATAGCACTGATGATAACAATGGGACTAGTGCCGATGCAAACAATGAGAATAGCATTGATGATAACAATGGAACTAGTGCTGATGCCAACAATGAGAATAGCACTGATGATAATAATGGGACTAGTGCCCATGACAACAATGAGAATAGCACTGATGATAACAATGGGACTAGTGCCCATGACAACAATGAGAATAGCACTGATAACCATGGGACTAGTGCCCATGACAATGAAAATAGCACTGATGATAACAATGGGACTAGTGCCCATGACAACAATGAGAATAGCACTGATGATAACAATGGGACTAGTGCCCATGACAACAATGAGAATAGCACTGATAACCATGGGACTAGTGCCCATGACAACAATGAGAATAGCGCTGATGATACCAATGGAACTAGTGCTCCTGACAACAATGAGAATAGCACTGATGATAACAATGGGACTAGTGCCGATGCCAACAATGAGAATAGCACTGATGATAACAATGGGACTAGTGCCAATGAGAATAGCACTGATGATAACAATGGAACTAATTCGATGCCAACAATGAGAATAGCACTGATGATAACAATGGGACTAGTGCCGATGCCAACAATGAGAATAGCACTGATGATAACAATGGGACTAGTGTCGATGCCAACAATGAGAATAGCACTGATGATAACAATGGGAATAGTGCCGATGCCAACAATGAGAATAGCACTGATGATAACAATGGGACTAGTGCCGATGCCAGCAATGAAAATAGCACTGATGATAACAATGGGACTATTGCTCATGACCGTAATGAGAATAGCACTGAAACCATGGGACTAGTGCCCATGACAACAATGAGAATAGCACTGATGATAACAATGGGACTAGTGCCGATGCCAACAATGAGAATAGCACTGATGATAACAATGGGACTAGTGCCGATGCCATCAATGAGAATAGCACTGATAACCATTGGACTAGTGCCCATGACAACAATGAGAATAGCTGATGATACCAATGGGACTAGTGCCGATGCCAACAATGAGAATAGCCCTGATGATACCAATGAGACTAGTGCCCATGACAACAATGAGAATAGCGCTGCTGATACCAATGGGACTAGTGCCGATGCCAACAATGAGAATAGCACTGATGATACCAATGGGACTAGTGCCGATGCCAACAATGAGAATAGCACTGATAACCATGGGACTAGTGCCCATGACAACAATGAGAATAGCGCTGATGATACCAATGGGACTAGTGCTCCTGACAACAATGAGAATAGCACTGATGATAACAATGGGACTAGTGCCGATGCCAACAATGAGAATAGCACTGATTATACCAATGGGACTAGTGCCCATGACAACAATGAGAATAGCGCTGATGATACCAATGGGACTAGTGCCGATGCCAACAATGAGAATAGCACTGATGATACCAATGGGACTAGTGCCGATGCCAACAATGAGAATAGCACTGATAACAATGGAACTAGTGCTGATGCCAACAATGAGAATAACACAGATGATAACAATGGGACTAGTGCTGATGCCAACAATGAGAATAGCACTGATGATAACAATGGGACTAGTGCCGATGCCAACAATGAGAATAGCACTGATGATAACAATGGGACTAGTGCCCATGACAACAATGAGAATAGCACTGATAACCATGGGACTAGTGCCCATGACAACAATGAGAATAGCGCTGATGATACCAATGAAACTAGTGCTCCTGACAACAATGATAATAGCACTGATGATGACAATGGGACTAGTGCTGATGCCAACAATGAGAATAGCATTGATGATAACAATGGGACTAGTGCCGATGCCAACAATGAGAATAGCACTGATGATAACAATGGGACTAGTGCTGATGCCAACAATGAGAATAGCACTGATGATAACAATGGGACTAGTGCCCATGACAACAATGAGAATAGCACTGATAACCATGGGACTAGTGCCCATGACAACAATGAGAATAGCACTGATTATAACAATGGGACTAGTGCCCATGACAACAATGAGAATAGCACTGATAACCATGGGACTAGTGCCCATGACAACAATGAGAATAGCACTGATGATAACAATGGGACTAGTGCCGATGCCAACAATGAGAATAGCACTGATGATAACAATGGGACTAGTGCCGATGCCAACAATGAGAATAGCACTGATGATAACAATGGGACTAGTGCCGATGCCAACAATGAGAATAGCACTGATGATAACAATGGGACTATTGCTCATGACAGCAATGAGAATAGCACTGATAACCATGGGACTAGTGCCCATGACAACAATGAGAATAGCACTGATGATACCAATGGAACTAGTGCCCATGACAACAATGAGAATAGCGCTGGTGATACCAATGGGACTAGTGCCGATGCCAACAATGAGAATAGCACTGATGATAACAATGGGAATAGTGCCGATGCCAACAATGAGAATAGCACTGATGATAACAATGGGACTAGTGCCGATGCCAGCAATGAAAATAGCACTGATGATAACAATGGGACTATTGCTCATGACCGCAATGAGAATAGCACTGAAACCATGGGACTAGTGCCCATGACAACAATGAGAATAGCACTGATGATAACAATGGGACTAGTGCCGATGCCAACAATGAGAATAGCACTGATGATAACAATGGGACTAGTGCCGATGCTATCAATGAGAATAGCACTGATAACCATTGGACTAGTGCCCATGACAACAATGAGAATAGCTGATGATACCAATGGGACTAGTGCCGATGCCAACAATGAGAATAGCACTGATGATACCAATGGGACTAGTGCTCATGACAACAATGAGAATAGTACTGATGATAACAATGGGACTAGTGCCGATGCCAACAATGAGAATAGCACTGATGATAACAATGGGACTAGTGCCGATGCCAACAATGAGAATAGCATTGATGATAACAATGGGACTATTGCTCATGACAGCAATGAGAATAGCACTGATAACCATGGGACTAGTGCCCATGACAACAATGAGAATAGCCCTGATAACCACGGGACTAGTGGTGATGATAACAATGAAAATAGCTCTGATGATAACAATGGGACTAGCGCTCATGACAACAATGAGAATAGCACTGATGATAACAATGACTATAGCTCTGATGATAACAGTGGGACTAGTGCTAACGAGAACAGTGAGAATAGCGCTGATGACAACAATGAGACTAGTGCTGATGACAACACTAATGACAACAACGAAAATAGCACTGATGATAACAATGAGACTAGTGCCAATGACAACAAGACTAGTGCCGATGACAACGAGACTAGTGCCGATGACAACAATAAGAATAGCGCTGATGATAACCGGACTAGTGCAGATGGCAAAACTGCATGATTAAGAGACTGTTACTCAGGGTCCGCACTGCTCATTCATAGGAGACACTGTCCTGGACTCACATGCCTCTCATCAGTGTGCACACTGGTCTTTAACCATATTCCTCCAACAGATTCTAGCACATTATTACAGGTTAATATGTTCCTTGTGAGGCCTCCTGACTCCTGCCATTGGGATTTAAGTTCTGCCACTATGTTGATTAAAATTCCAGTGCTGGAGCATTGTGCTTTTGGTAACACGAAGCCATCTCGTGCTTTACCTGTACTTGTTTGTTTTTGTGAGTAACGTTAAAGGAGCCAGTATGCGCTGTGGAAAGGGCTTTTCGGTAACAACAAGCATTTGCAATGCAATAGGTCTCGCATTTACGCGAGTTCGACCTATTGGCATTGTAAATGACAATAGCTTTATTTATGTTTCAAAAACCAAAACATAAATAAAAGGCAATGTCATTTACAATAAAAATAGCTCAAACTCTCGCAAATGCGAGACCTATTGCATTGCAAATGCTTGTTTCATTTATAGCAGCTTAGCATAGTGTACTTTTTAGCTTCATGGTTCCTCAATGTGTGCCTTTTCTACATAGAATGCTGTATAAATTATGCAGAAAAAAAGAAGTAAGGGATCTTAGGTAGTTCCCAAGTATTTGATGAAGAGCAGTTATATACATATATCCTTCTGGTTGAGCACGCCAGGTGGCCTATGCCCGCTCTGCAGGGGGATCTGAAGTCTCAGTGGGGCCAACATCAGGGGGACCTCTCTGGCCATGTTAGATTTCGGAGGAAACTGCAAAAGATCTGCAGTGGTGGGTATTGAACTGCGATTGGGTCAGTGGCAGACCCCTATTCCTTCCACACCCAGAGCTGACAGTGGTGACCAATGCATGTCTTCCGGGTTGGGGTGGCCATCTGGGAGAGTTGGAGATCAGAGGTCTCTGGTCTGCAGCGGAGTTCCGGCTCCTTATCAAACTTGTGGAGCTGAGGGCCATCTGCGTGACACTGAATGTCTGCCTTCCGTCCATCAATGGGAGGCTGGTACAGGTGCTCATGTACAATACCACCGCTTGATGTATGTGAATTCATGGAAAAACGAAAACTGAAAACCCACATTGGAAGAAACGAAATCATGGAAAACCAATTTAAGAAAATACAAATAAATCAGAAATTACAGGAAACATTTTAAAGGAAATATCATTTTAAAGAAAAATCCAAAATAACATTAAACATAGGTTGAGCTTAGGACTAGTGAGGGGTATTTTGGTTCAGCGATATGTAATATTTAGAGGTGATCAGGGAGTTCTAGGGGTCAGAAATAGATGGAATTCAGGCATTGAAAAGTTTTTAAGGTTCAAGGATGTGTGGCGTTTAGGAGTGGTGAGGGTTTTATAGGTATCACGAATTGGTGGAGTTTAGTTGTGGTGAGGGATTTTTAGATTTCATGGATGAGTGGAGTTTAGGGGTATGAGGTGTTAGGGTGTAGGGATGGTTGCAGTGTTGAGGGGTTTTAGGGTTCATAGATGGGCTGGGCAGGGTTTTTAAGGGACTGATAGGTAGCGGTTAGGGATGGTGAAGAGTTTTTAGGGTTCATGGTTGGGTGTAGTTTAGTATAGTGAGGATTTTTAGAGGACAGGATTGATAGCATTTAGGAGTGTGAGGGGTCACATATGGATGGTGTTTAGGAGTGGTCAGCAAATTAAAAAGCATCTGAAGTAATTGACAGTGTAAAAGATATACATCTAAAATAATGCCCCCATATTTAAAGCACTGAAATAAATACCTCTGACAAAACTGTCTTCTGAACGTAAGAACCAAGTAAAGTAAAACCATTGTATTTTCTCAAAAAATGAGCCTGCAAACGCCAATGTTGAACATAAAGTAATTCTATTAATTGGTTTCTATGAAATGGTAAATGTCATTTATTCTGAAAATTTCCATTAACCAGTTTAGATGAAATGGTTTCTCAGTACTGACTTTAATTACAAGTGTCACCCCTGCATGGCAATCTCACTTCTTTCTTTACATGTTTTTATAGGCAGATCCTTAGCTTTGATCCCTTTCGTCAGTTACCATATTCTTTTGAATTTTTTTTCCAGTGTGCACAGGAACTATGTCCCCACCGAAGTCTATGTTGCCAATCACCATATCAATCAGTGAATCAAACAGGATTTATACAGCGCTGCGCTGTAAAAGAAGTCTTGGACCTTCTTTGGTCCTGCTCTCTCTTCAAGTAGAGGACGCAGTCTTTTTTGTGATCAAGGTTATCCGGTAAGCCAAAGTGAAAGAGGTTAATCAAGAAGTTGAAGCGAGACTCAGCCCTATCCTGCCACTCTCTGTCCAATGAGAAGTCTGGAAGGTACCAAGGTGCCAACCAATCTTGCTCCCGATCCCCTGTTGCAGAGCCAATTCCAGAACTGATCCCGTTATGCCCCTACTTCCCCAGGCTATTGGCAACACTGCCGCAGGTCGAGGTCTTTAAAGAGGCCATGATGCTCATTTTTGGTGCTCTTTCAGCTCCCTCTGGAGCCCCTTTAGGCCAGAAAGATCCGAGTGGGTGCTATCAGTGAGAGTTCTGCTGGCAGACATGTCGCCTGTGCCCTAGAGCCTGCCTCTGGTTTTGCACTGTCTCTGGTGCTGACTTCCACTCTGGCAAGAAGATACGTGCTGGTCCTTTCTCCACTGATGCCAGTCATGACATTGCAGATGCATGAGGTCGAACCCTTGCCGACTCAGGTGTCCAACCTCAAGCCAAATTCCCTTTGACCCTGACCGAGATCGTGTCTTGACTCCACTCCAGTGCACCCGGTCCTAGTACGTTCTGATTCATATGACAAGGCCTTCCTCAGAGGTTTCATCTCCCTTTTGTTTCAGATTCTGATCAGCCTGACAGTCATGACAGAGATGATGGGGATGATTTACCCCTTCACTCTGTTGATGATGTTGACATTTACATGGACTTAAAGGAACTACTGGTGGGCTGGATAGCTCCTAGGACATATGTGTGCATGGGCAAATCCCTACTTTTGTCCATCAGTAAACAAACAGATGGCCATGCGCGATAGATAAGCACCAGACGACCTGGACTTTTTACGCAGCACCCAACATAGTTTGGTGGTCAAGCTTCCGCCAGTAAGGTCAGCCCTAACGCATTCCCTATGATCCCTCCAGAAAAGGAGTCGAAAAGGATTGAGGCAGAAAATAGATGTTCTCCCCCGCCAGCTTGGCGTTGCGTTCAGTCAGTGCGCTCTGCCTAGTAGACTGTTATACACACCCCATTTGGGACATGGCTAGTGAGATCTTGCCGACAGTCTGAGAGGAGTTTCGGCCCTCTTTGGCCAAGATCATCTAGGATGGTCAGAATGCAGCAAAGTATGTAATCAGAGCTATCCTAGATACCACTGACTGCTAAGGACGTGCGGTGAATGCTAGTGTGGTGCACTATTGCCAGGGACATGAAGTTGTCTCTAACGGTTATGCCTTTTGACTGGTCCTGCCTTTTTGGCAAAAATGCTAATTGTGCCCGCAAGCTCTTTAAAGAAAGTCGAGCCACTGCACATTCTTGGGGCTGGTCTACACCGGCACAAAAGTTTCCTCAGCAGCTCCAAGTCTTTCGAGTCTTCTCCAGGGGCCTGCATATTGGCACTGTCAAAGTCCACCACTAGTGCAGTAGTCACTCCAGTCCTTTTAGGCCGAGGATGTGGATCAGGCAGACATTGTGCACGTCACTATGGACGCTGTTCTATTCAGAACCACCCACTCACCACCATTCTCAGGTTCCCCCCTCCCTCCCTTCCCCCCCTCTCCCACCCCCTCCCCCGCGGTCATCAGCCTCAAAGCTGCTTTAGCTTCCCCTTAGCTGCACACAGCCACCCTTTGGATGGCAGGATCATGTTTTCTTCCAAGGGGAGGGACTATCAAATGTGACAGATGAATTCTCCAGGTCATCCAACAGGGCTTTCTTCCTGTCTCAGAGATGCAGACGCAATTGGCCAAAGGGGCCATTGAGAGGGTGGCAGCTTCTGAAGTAGGGAAGGGTTGCTACTCCCACTACTTCCTCATGCCGAAGAAGGGTGAAGACTTAGTCCAATTTTTTAGATCTTCGACCTCTGTATATCTTCCTCTGGAAGAACACATTCAGAATGCTCACTTAGGCCCAAGTTCTCTCTGCTCTAGATCCAGGCAACTGGATGGCTGCCTTTGACCTGCAGGATACATATTTTCATGTGCCCCTCCTGCAGTCCCACAGATGTTATGTGTAGTTCATGGTTGGCCATGAGCATTTCATGCCCTAGGAGATCTTGCCTTTGTCCTCCAACAGCCTATGCTAGAAAGCCTGGTAGTTCTGGAATCTACAAGCGTGCTGAACCCAGATGCATTTCCAAACACCCTGCTTGACAGAGTCAAAACACATGGAACCATTTGTGAAACACATGTTCTCCTCCTTTACCATTGCCCTCCGTTCAGTGCACTCGCGTTGCCTCCTGGGTATATACTCTCATGTGTTGTGAGATATGGTATCCGAGATCTTCCCAATTGTACAAGAAGACCTCAAAGCCAACCTACAGCGTGTCACTCCGGATGTTCCGGACGCCACAAAGTATGTAATTCTCTCAGGTCTGAACATTACCGATTGCTTGGTTAGGGCAGTGGCATAGGGAACCTTAGCATCTTAAGCGGGGGCTGCCACTGGGCCCGATAATTTGGTGAACTGGGCCCACATAAACATTAATTTGTTGTTTTCAGGCCTCTTATGTCTGCAGACAAAATGCTAATAAATCACACTGCTAAGAAGCACCTTAAGAGGGTGTGGGCTTTCAACTAGCATGCACAGAGAAGGAAACACATAAAGAAAATAATTAAATAGGAGAAAATGCAGAGACAGGAGCACATTGGGAAACTATGAGCATGCAAGAGAAAGATTTGAAGGAAAAAGTGTTGATGAGAGAAAAAAGATGGGTACATAGAAAGGGAAAAAAGAACTGAAGGACACAAAGGAGGGGTGACAGGAAGGAAAGTGAAAGGATAGCTGGAAGAAAGGTGAAAGGAAGGATGAAAGAATGACTGGATTGATGCAAGAAAGGATTAATAGATGGAAGGGTGAAAGTGTGACTGGATGTAAGGTCGGAAGAATGGATAGATGGAGAAGAGTGAGTGAGTGAATGGATGGTTACAAGACGATGGATACATGAACATATTGAAAGGTGGATGGGTGAAACAAGGATGGATGAGTGGATGGATGGGTGTAACAGTGCATGGAGAGGTGGAAAGGTGAAGAAATGGACTGATGAGTGAGTAGATGGAAGGGTAAATACATAGATAGAAGAAGGGTTTCTATTTGCTCAATTTGCACGCTCGGTCTGATTTGAGGTATGTTTCAAGTGGGGGGTGGGTTATTTTAATTTTCTATCTACTCCCTTGGCAGTCGAGACAAGTGTGGTTCTTCAGCACTGTGCTTTTATGTGCTCAATGGGATTTTCTAGTGAAGTCCAACAATCCCTGATAAGCATGACATTTGATGGCACATGGTTCTTCGGAGACAAGGCAGATGCAACCTTGGAGTTCAAGTCAACAGTACACTCCCTTTGGGCTAGTATCGGCTGTATGTCAGTTTCCCCCACAATTTCATCCCTTTCGAGACTTCAGAAGGGGATTTTTACAGAAGCCCCGTCAGACCTTGCCTCAGCAGCAAAGCCCTCCCAAGCCTTTAGAGGCAGACTCCAGGAACCGGCCACCAGGGTCCCCAGGACAACGAAATACCCAAACCTCATCCACCTCCCCAGCAGCTGCCTCTAAGCCTCTTCTAATTATCTTAGGTGTTGCACAATCGCCCGGTAGCAGGTCGGATCACCTTTCATCTCCACGGGGGGCGGAACTTCATTTCAAACCAGTGGGTGCTCCAAATTCCCCAGAGCAGATAAACTTTCTCCTTCCTTTGCACTTCTCCAGACATGCCTTCAAACACAACGTCTCCCAGAGGACCACTTGTATATTCTGACAGGGCTTTTCTTCTGCCAGGACATTCAAGTTATGATCCCAGTGTTTAAGCCTCAATCCTGTATCTCTATTAAAGTCTCTAAGGCTTCTTGGCCTGTTTTCCTCAAGCATCCAGCTTGCCAGGTGGCATGTGCAGGTTCTGCCTTTGGAACTGAAGTCTCAGTGGGCCCAGCACCAAGTAAACCTGTCAGATGTCATTCAGCTTTCAGAAGAGACTACACAAGATTTGCAGTGGGGGCTGATCGACCGCAACCTGACCAGCGGCAGATCCCTGTCTCTTCCCCACCCATAGTTGACAGTGGCGATAGATTTGTCCCTGCTGAGTTGGGGTGGTCACTTGGAAGAGGAGCCTGGCATTAAAGGGAAGGGGAGTTGGCCTAACGGCTAGGGCGTTCGACCTCGGACCTGGGGAACTGGGTTCGAGTCTCGGTAATGACGCTGAACATCCTGTGATTCTGGGCAAATCACTTAATCTCCCCGTGCCTAACAAAAATGAATGTGTGTCCTCATGTAATGTAACTGGTGCTATGTAAAGCGCTCTGATACCCGATTCGGTTGCGGGTCAAGTTCGCGCTATATAAAACTCTGCACAAAAAAAAAAAAAGGACTTCCTGCTGTCCATTAAGGGAAGGCGGGTTCAGGTTTTAATGGACACCACCACCGCCATGTGATATTGCAATATGCAGGGCAGAGTGACGTCCTACGTCCTGTGCCAAAAGACACTGCATCTCTGCAGTTGGCTGGTGCTAAGCGCATTTCTCTGCTGGTGAACCACCTGGCGGAATGTTTGAACACCAGGGCAGATGAGCTCAGACTACAGGTCTTGGTGGATCGTCAATTGTGATTGCATCGTGAGGTGTCACAGGGCATTTTCTGTCAGTGGGGAGATTTCTGGCTGGATCTTTTTGCCACCATCGAAAACACGCAGTGTTAAGACTTACGTATGTTTGATTCCCAAGAACACTCTTTCCAGAAGACAC
Source organism: Calotriton arnoldi (assembly GCA_963921515.1). NCBI lineage: Eukaryota > Metazoa > Chordata > Amphibia > Caudata > Salamandridae > Calotriton > Calotriton arnoldi. The sequence goes on along the minus strand of CAWUFW010000090.1, from coordinate 2,681,783 downwards.
ATTCAAGCTAGAGTGGAGCGTGGGACCTCTGTAGGCCTTTCTGCCACTACCTCTCCTGCCCAGAGTCCTGAAGAAGATCACGAACAACCAGGCTCAGGTGATTCTAGTAGCTCCTTATTGGGCCAGGATTGTTTGGCAACCAGAAGCATTTTTCCTCTGATCAGGCTTACCACTGCAGGAGGATCTTCTGTCTCAACATCAGGACAGGGTTTTTCACCCAAACCTGTGCACACTAAACCAATGAGATTGCGCAGCAGATGTAGATGGCATCCTTGCCTCTAGGCATCCTTCTACAGAATCCATCTAACGTGTTTACCGGACTAACTGTCATTGTTTAAATCACCTCTTCTGATGCTTTTGACACACATATTCCCTCCTAAACCATTTGTGATTCCACAATGAGATCTTAGTTTAGTCCTCACATTCCTAATGTTTACTTGCTTCGGGCCCATGCTCAGCTGCTGGCTGCGCCTCCTGCCTCCCAAAACTGTCTTTCTCATTGTGATCACTTCAGCTCATACCGTGAGTGAACTCCAGGCTCTCTCGGTGCAGCCGACTTGCAATACCTTTTTTTCCAGACAAGCTAGTGTTGGGGTCCAGGTTTGTTTTTAGACAAAAGTCAGGACTCAGTTGCATGTTGGGTAATCCATCTCCCTTCTAATGTTCTTTGATCCGCCTCACCCCTCGAAAGAGGAGAGACTTCGTTGGTTGGACTCCAAAAGTTGGAGTCAGCTCTTAGTGTGGTTCACTGGGGCAAAGAAGGGGAAGGAAGTGCAGAAAAGCACCATATAGAAGTGGATAGTCCTCTGTATTAAGCTCTGCTGCACATTGGCCAAGAAGCAGCCCCCGGAAGGTCTCAGGGCTCTTTCAGCCAAATCCAAGGCTACTATCACAGGGTTGGCCCACAGAGTATATGTTTAAGACATCTGTCCGGCCTCAACGCAAGCGTTAATTCATACTCCCTCAATAGTCCGGTCTAGCAGGAGGGGCTCTTTGCCCGTTCGGTCGTGCAAGACTTTTTGGTTTGAGTCATTCCACAGACCTACCACCTTTGGAGGTACTACTTTGTCCTTTATTCCAAGGTGAAGACTCTGCAGTTAGAAGTATCCATCAGAAGAACAAGTTACTTACCTTTGTTAACGCCTATTCTGGTGGATACTCTATCTACCTGGAGATTCATCACCACCCTCCCACCTCCCCTTTCATTGAAATGGACTCTTATCCCAATCTCTAAAAAAATGTCCCAATTCATAGATCTGCACACTGTCACATCCGATCAGTTATTAAGTTCCAAATCTGTCGGCACAGACATAGTCAAGCAAGTAACTCATGTCCATGCACAGAGGTTGTGCTTATATTTGGCTATGGCTTCACTTCCAGGGTGGGATGCTGTCGTCACAGGCCCACACACAATGCCACCTGCTGCAATGCAGGAGCAATGCTGAGAAAAATCTCCGGATCAAATGTGATACATAGGAATATTGACATGATGAGGAATCTGTGGTTAGATAGACTATACACCAGAAAAGGGGTTGCTGAAGGTGAGTAACTTTTTTTCACTGCCCAGACTATTCATGGACTAGCGTGCAAGGGTCAGTGATAGATGCTACAAGGGAGAGTGGCAGCTTCTATAGATGAAAGAAGTAAAGTAGAATGCTGTCGACTTGAGCTTGAGCAGAAAAGTTAAAGCATTCAGGAAAGAGAAAAACACATGGTAATTTGTGTTAAATTGAATTGAGGTGAAATAACTCTTGTCTTCTGTGGGTTGATTTGGTGTACAGTGCTTTTAGTAATTCCTTAACCACTTGTGCTCCTGTTTACCATTTAGACCACTGATGGAGTTTCAGTAAGCAGAGAAGGCAACAAGCTAACCCTTGGGCAACGGCTTGTAAACCATCTACTTGGCTTGAACCCAAAAACCTACCGCTATTCTGTTCCTGTAGAGTATCTCTCTGGTTCACCGATGTGTGACCCATCGCACTCGGCCAGCTCTCACTCGAATGTATGCAGGTCTCACTCATGGGCAAATGTATGTAACAGCAGAATGCTCCATTAAAATCCTGATGGCAGCCAGATCACTTCAATTTTAATCAGATGCCCTTTGAAAAAATACATATTTGATTCTGCATGCTGTGATTGTGTTTGCGATGCAACTAAAGAAGGTAACATTTGAATATTGGTGAATAATCAGGAATTATTTATTTCTTAAATGTCAACTGGGTTTTCTCTTTACAGATTTCTAGCAACTGAGTATCTGCAGTCAGTTGGTTGGTGGGAAACTGGCACAGTTCTTACACAAGGAGCACTGCTGTCAATAATTTACTCTGCGGAGGTAGTGTTAGCATATACTGTTAAGAAGCAACATTAAATCCGTTGCCAAGAGCCACAGTCCCACATTTTTGCTTCAGTTAAATTTGTCTATATACAGTTTAAGTTTTGATTGGCATTGATCACCTACAGGTTACATTTTCAATCATGATCACCATGTAACTCTGAGTTGGATATGTATTCTAGCTAATGAGTGATTGGCTGTAGAAAAAGAAGGCTTCAGTTCTGATTTCATTTAATTTTCCTCATTCGACCTGTTGACACAGATGTTTGTGATTCTTATAGGCAGGCTGTGAATACTGACAAACATTCTTTGTCTCAAAGTACAATGACAGAATAGAAAAAGATATTTTTAGGAACTCCTCAAACTTATATGGATTTTTTTAAAAGTACTAGGTCATCATCTTTGGTTCTTATTTTCCCTTATCTCAATTGTGCACTGCGTTCAACAAGCAACTTTTTGTTGTTTTTTGCACAGAGGAAGTTTAGTCATCTGCTAGTTTTATTTTATCTTCATTTGCCTGCACATAAGCTACTTTTCTTTTGGTTCCGCACAGCAAGCTTTACCTCTTTCTTATGGATACTTAAAACCTCTGATTTCCTAACCTTGTGAATCCTCCCAGGCACCCTAGTAAAAGTCTACACACCAAAAAGGGGTTGACAACACATCCAAAAAAGCCTGTCAAAAAGTGACAGAGGTTAGCTCTCTTCATGGATCAGCGCTTGACTGGTGCAGAAAGAAAAGAATGGACGTCAGCGTGCCAAGATGGTGCCTATATAGGTGACGCGGACGTCACTATGGCGCAGACAATGCTGACGACGTCAAACAGAGCCGACCGATGCCACCTACCGGCACACAGGGGTATATTGCTTGAAGAAATTTTTTATGGATCCAGTCCGACGCCTGGGAAATTAAAAGGTAAGGAATCTGCGGCTAAATCATGTCTCTACCAGATAAGGCGTTACCGGAGGTAAGTAACTTGTCCATTAGGTCCCTAGTTCTGACAGGTTTTGGACTCTGCATCAATTCCTCACCACTTCTAGATGTGATGATACAGAGCCGCATTTAGGCGCCACCCCTTCATTCTGACATCAGTTCCTCTTTTTCTTTGCCCTTGTACGTTGATGTGGAGTGCTGCTCCCCATTTTTTACTTTATTCGAAATTCAAGGAATCTGAAAGAGACACGTTAGTGACAGATTCCTTACTTTAGAATATCCCCAGGCGTCAGGCTGGATCCGGAAAGTTTTTGTGTAGCAGTACCCTTGCGCGTCGGTAGGCGGCGTCGTGCGGCTCCGCGTCCGTCGTCGGCGTCGTGATCGCCGGGATGACGTCGCGGGCAGTTCTTAGGCGCTGCCCCTGCGCGCTGACGTCAGTTCTTCTTTTTCCGCGCCAGCAAGCGCAGATCCGGGAAGAGCAGTGCCCTAGTCATTTTTTGACTAACTTTTTTGGTGAATTTTTTCACTGTTTTTCTTCGAATCGACTTCAAGGTGTCGTAGGGATGCCCGGGTTTAAACGTTGCGGCGCCTGTGCTCGGATGATGTCCATCACAGACCCGCATCGGGAGTGTCTCTTCTGCCTCGGCCGAGGCCACGACACGGAGTCTTGTTCCAACTGCCGGGCCCTCAACCCGAAAGCTTTGCGAGAGCGGTCTCGAAAGCTCCTCGAGGCCCGGCATTCGGCTCCGCGCAAGCCCCGGTCGCGTGAGAGGTCCAGGGGTCGATCGCGGAGTCCTCACCGGTCGTCGGCATCGAAGTCTTCTTCGTCCGGTAAGTCCAAACACAAAAAGTCCAAAAGCATTGTCGCTCTAGGACTTCGCCTCGCCGGTCTCGCGACTCGGCTGAGGCCCCTCCCGGCACCGTCCCCGCGGCCCCGGACATGCCTGTGGAGTCGCCCCCGCAATACCCGTCCTTCCCGGGTTCGGGGCGGATCCGGCCCAAATACAGGAATTCCTGTCGGCCATGGCCCGCCTCTTCGGGCCTCAAGGTCCCTCCGGTGCGCCTTCGTGCCCCGCGGGCCCTGATGGGGTTGCTCCGGCGTCGCCGACGGCTCCGGCCCCGGCGTCGCCCGTGCCTCCAGCCTCGATCCCGGCTCCGGCCCCGATCCCGGCTCCACAACCCCCATCGACGCCGGTCGACCTAACGACACCTCCGCCGGCGCCGATGTCTCCGGTGCCGTTCTCGACGCCGCCTGGGGCTCCGGGCGGCGTCGTCCCCCAGTTCCTTCCGGCTCCGGACATGGACCCGGACCGACGTCGCTCGACGCCGGTTCCGGCGCCGATGGGACCTTGGGTCCCAAATGTCCCTCCTCCTCCTTATTTTGAACCAGAGGAGGACCAGGAGGACTGGGAGGGGTCTGATGACCCTCTGACACAACAGTGTCAGTATGATGAGGACTGGACAGAGGGTCTAGGGGATGCCAGTGGTCTAGATACTTCCCCTGACACTGGCATGCTGTCTCCTCCCGTGGCTACGGAGGAGGGAGCCAATTTTGCAACGGTGTTGCATAGGGCGGCTTGGGCCTTACGTCTCCAACTCCCTACTGTGGCGGTCAAGACTAATATCTTGACAGAGGTGCTTCAGCCGGCAGCCTCCTCTACGGAGACTGTGCTGCCATTTAACGACGCCCTCACTGACGTTCTTTTGGGCGCCTGGTCCAAGCCCAACACAGGGGCTCCTGTGGATAGGAACGTGTCCCAACGCCATCGCCCAGCTCCGGGCGACCCCCTGTTTCTCTCTGTCCACCCCACTCCTGAGAGCTTGGTTGTCCAAGCCTCCGCTTCCCAAACCGCCTTCCCTACCGCCCTCCGGATAGGGAATCCAAACGCCTGGATCAATTTGGGAAGAAGGGTTTTTCTTCCTCCAGTGCTGGCTTGCGGTCCATCAACACCGCTTGTCTTTTGGGCCGATATACCCACTCCTTGTGGGATTCGGTGGCGACTGTTTTGCCCCAGTGTTCTGAGGAGGTCCAGACACTGCTTTCCCGCGCCATTGCGGAAGGAAGGGATGCGGCCAAATACACGATACGATGTGGCCTTGATACCGCCGACTCGCTGGGCAGGTCTATTGCAACGACGGTGGCGCTGCGACGCCACGCCTGGCTGAGAACCACTGGTTTTTCAGGGGATGTCCAGAATACTCTCATGGACATGCCCTTTGATGGAGTCGGTCTTTTTGGGTCCAAAGCAGACCATGCGTTGGAGCGCTTTAAGGATTCACGGGCTACTGCCAAGTCCCTGGGCCTTTCTGCTACACGCCCTCCGCTGACTTCTGCTTTTCGCCCCTATCGTGGCCACGGTAGGGGCGCCCGTCACGTCAGCAGCCCAGCCACCGGCCCGCGCAGCAGGCGTCTTCGCGTGGCCGAGGACGTGGATTCCGCCGTGGCGGATCGGGCAACCAGCGTGCGGGTCAGGCCACCACCTCCAACCCGTCAGCGGCCTCCAAGCCCTCCTAGTCCCTCCTTTCAGGTGCACAGCACGCCAGTAGGGGGCAGATTCCGCCATCACCTTCCCCACTGGCGTACCATCACCTCGGACAGGTGGGTCTTGGACATTGTCCGAAGGGGCTACTCCCTCCCCTTCGAGACCACCCCCCCAGCCATGCCACCTCAATTCCACCGCATGTCAGGGGATCACTTGGTACTTCTGCAGAAGGAAGTCACGGCCCTCTTGGCCAAGAGGGCCATCGAGCATGTTCCGACCCCAGAAGTAGGGTGTGGTTGCTACTCCCACTACTTCCTGGTGCCCAAAAAGGACAAGGAGGACATGCGTCCTATCTTGGACCTCCGGAACGTCAATCGCTTCCTCCGGAAGGAGAAGTTCAAGATGCTCACCCTAGCTCAGGTCTGGACTGCAAAACAGTTGCAGTGGTGGCTCTCGAACCGGCAATGGGTCATGGGCAGATCCCTCTCCCTTCCCCAGCCAGAGCATACAGTTGTGACGGACGCGTCCCTTCTGGGATGGGGCGGTCACATGGGAGAGGCGGAGATCAGAGGCCTCTGGTCTCCGGCGGAGTCCCGGCTCCATATCAACCTTCTGGAGCTCCGGGCGATCCGACTTGCACTCAAGGCATTCCTTCCCTCTGTCAAAGGGAAGGTAGTGCAGGTGTTCACAGACAACACCACCGCCATGTGGTACTGCAACAAACAGGGCGGGGTGGGGTCTTGGACCCTTTGTCAGGAGGCTCTGCGCCTCTGGACATGGCTGGAACATCAGGGCATGTTCCTGATGGTTCAACACCTGGCAGGTTCCCTAAACGCCAGGGCGGACGAACTCAGCCGCAGGTGCATGATGGATCACGAATGGCGTCTTCACTCGGAAGTGGCGCAAGGACTCTTTCTACAGTGGGGAGAGCCTTGGTTAGATCTATTCGCCACCGAAGAGAACGCGCAATGTCATCAGTTCTGCGCGTTGGAATTTCCAAGGCGGCACTCGCTCGGCGACGCTTTTCGTCGCGAGTGGAGTTGCGGTCTGTTGTACGCCTTTCCGCCTATACCACTTCTACCCAGAGTGTTGAAGAAGATTCGGCACGACCGGGCCCAAGTCATTCTTGTGGCTCCGGACTGGGCTCGAAGAGTTTGGTATCCCGAGCTACTCAATATGAGCGTAGATCCCCCGATCCGTCTGCCTCTTCGGGAGGATCTTCTGTCGCAGCAGCAGGGGACGGTCCTCCACCCGAACCTGTCCAGTCTACACCTGCTTGCGTGGAGATTGAGCGGCGGCAGTTGATTCCTTTCGACTTGCCTCCCGAAGTTTGTGATGTGATTCTGGCAGCCAGGCGTCCCTCCACTAAGGTGGTATACGCCTGCAGGTGGAACAAATTTGTGGCATGGTGCACAGCAAAGGCTGTGAATCCCCTTTCTGCCCCTCTTTCTGAGGTCCTTCTGTTCCTTCTCTCTCTGGCCCAACAGGGTTCTGCCCTGGGTACCATCAAGGGTTATCTTTGTGCTATCTCGGCCTTCCTCAGGCTCCCTGATCAGCCCTCCTTTTCAAGTCCCCTGTTGTTAACAGGTTCTTAAAAGGCATTACTCACCTCTTCCCTCCTGTTCCGTTTGTGATGCCTCAGTGGGACTTGAACTTGGTTCTTACCTTTTTAATGTGCGCTCCCTTTGAGCCTCTACATAACTGTCCTCTTCGTCTTCTGACTCTGAAGACAGCCTTTCTGGTGGCCATCACCTCCGCTCGGCGGGTGAGTGAGCTCCAGGCTCTATCTTGCAAACCTCCCTTTCTGTCTGTTCATCCAGACAAGGTTGTTCTTCGGACGCGTCCGTCCTTCTTGCCAAAGGTGGTTACTGCTTTTCACATTGGGCAGACCATCACTTTGCCCACCTTCTTTCCGCCTCCGCATCCTTCCAGAGAGGAAGAGAGGCTCCACCGTCTGGACCCAAAACGTGCGCTCTCCTTCTATATTGACCGCACAAAACACTTCCGGGTGGATGACCAGCTCTTTGTTGGCTACGTGGGCGCCAAAAAGGTCGGGCGGTGCACAAGAGGACCATCTCCCGCTGGGTTACCTTGTGCATCAAGACCTGCTATTCTTTGGCTAAGAAGGAGCCTCCTGTTGGGCTGCGTGCCCATTCCACCAGGGCAACGGCTGCTACCACGGCCTTGGGCCGCGGTGTACCGCTGCCGGTTATCTGTCAGGCAGCTACGTGGGCCTCGCTGCACACATTTACAAAGCATTACTGCCTTGACAGTCAGGTCCGGAGGGACGGCTTCTTTGGCCGTTCTGTCCTCCAGGACTTCCTTGTCTGATCTTTGTTCGCAGACCCACCTCCGGGGTTGGTATTGCTGGGGTATCTATTCTAAGGTAAGGAATCTGTCACTAACGTGTCTCTTTCAGATGCACAAGTTACTAACTTGTGTAACGATATATCTGTAAGAGACAGTAGTTAGTGACAGATTCCTACCGCCCCACCCATCCTCCCCGTTCTGCGAACTGATTTCTAGGGTTAAGGACATCCCTTTCAGGGCCCTAGTATTTTTCAGACACCTATGTCAGCTTCTTGCATGGCTCTGCGTTCCTGGCGCGGAAAGTCGTGTACAGAACTGACGTCAGCGCGCAGGGGCGGCGCCTAAGTACTGCCCGCGACGTCATCCCGGCGATCACGAAGCCGACGATGGACGCGGAGCCGCACGACGCCGCCTACCGACACGCAAGGGTACTGCTACGCAAAAACTTTCCGGATCCAGCCTGACGCCTGGGGATATTCTAAGGTAAGGAATCTGTCACTAACTACTGTCTCTTACAGATATATCGTTACACAAGTTAGTAACTTGTGCTACAGTGTACTAGGGATATTTCCCCATAAAAAATTATCAGTTTCAAGCTGTGCTGCGGTTGGCATAAGCAGACATCGGTCGCAGACTTTTGCAATACCTGCCTTTGGTCCCTTGGCATCAAGCATGATTCAAAGTTCGCTGACAAATGCTCCCCGATGCACTTGAAGGTCACTAGGAAGCGCAATCCAAATCTGTACATCACAGAGCACAGTAAGAGAAGTCTGTTGCTCTTAAAGTCCCATGGTGTTTCATGGTCTCAGTCCTGTTAGCCGTCATCAGATAAGTTAATAATAAAGTCAAAAGACAAGTCACAGTGGTAGCCTAAAAATGTTCAGCAATGGTTTAATGCCACTCCAGAGACCCGTTGCGCAGTCGGTGCTCCAAAGGCCCAACTCTGCCTGTGTCATCAGATTTGTTGGTACTCCAAGCGAGGCTCCATCTGGTCCCCATCCAACCTCCAAAATGTCCTCCGTCAGCAGCACCCCATGTTTCAACCACCTTGTGGCAGGCTCCACCAGTCGTACCTTGATCAGCAATTGTGCTGGCTTGCATTCCAGGTCTAACGTCTGCTTCGAAATGGACTTTGGCATGTTATCCAGCTGTATCTTGGTATGAGATTGCAAAGGTCTGAGCTGTGCCTATGGAGGACTCCTCAACAGTTCTGTTATCACTGTGGCCTTATTGCAAGAGGCTGGAAGCCATTTTGGGCTCCGACTCCAAAACCAGCCAGGATATCTAACTAGCATCCCTGTACCAAGGCAACAATGAGGGGTCAAATCAACTTCTCACCTCTCATTATGCAGATTTTTGCATAATGATTCTTAGATTTTCACCTCCATTTTGTCAAGCATGGCACTTTTAACTGTGGTCAGTAATCCAATCAGGTTTTAAGCCTTCAGAGTAGGTCTTCCAAGACATCCCTATCCATAGATATATACCTTTGCATTTTCTGTGGAAAGATGGAAGGTTTTATAGATTTTTTCCTATAAAATTTCAGTACTTTTTTAAGCAAGTTCCCAAGATAAATGCAAATTGAATTCCTGTAACATTGCTTTTATTTAGTATGTGATCACTTTAATGAATGTTCTATGGATCATGCCTTTAGCCCTTGGATTTTCACTCAGTAAATTTGGAGAGGGAACCTGCATTCTCTCACTCCACAGGACCTTACTATGGTATTTACAGCTCTGGTAAAATCTTGCCAACAAAATGGGAACTCTGTGTGAACTTTACTAAGAGGACTATTTTTCCTGATGCAGAAGATAAAAAGGAATTGAGTGGCCAGAGTTTTGTATGGTGCTTCATAGTTCTTTTCCATTCTCCTTTGCAGAGGCTACCACATTGGCTCTGGGTTAAGAGAATAATTGTTTTCAAAGCAATGTGCAAGATACATCATAAAATAGTTTAGGAAAATTAGAGAAAGTATGATGCAATTCGGCAAGTGTAAGCTTGGAGGGAAATATTCTTTGGAGCTCTTTGCTCTGTAGTCTAAGTGTTGCTTCAGCCTCCATGATTTCCCAAGGTTGGAACGGGATAGAAAGCCTTTTTTGCATTAGTCCCAAAACATTGTAATCTATTTTCCCATGGAGCTTCAGGAGTCTCATACTGCTGAAGGTTAGGGAAACAAACAGCAGAGTAAATGTTTGCTCATTACCATTGACTTTTTTTCAGGACATTAAAAGATGAGGGGTTTTTAGTAGCAATCCAAGTATTCTTATGGATTGTATTTTCCCTTTATAAATAATTTCAATAAAGTAATTGTGGTTAGATACCCAACTTGTTTCACAGAGTAGAATTACAATACCAAATTCTGGCACCACCACCATCAAATAAACTACAGCTTGCTTTCATGCAGAGTGTATAATATGGTTTCCCTGTTCCACCTGACAAAAAGAGATACTCGGATGTTGAGAATCTATTTGCTGATTCATTAATCCTTTAAGACATCCAGTGAAAAGTTTATAATTGAATAATTCATATTTTCTTTCTAAACAGGAAACTGTTGATTATCGACGTTCAGTAGCGCTTGGCAGCCAGAGTGTGGACCAGAGAGGGAGAAAATTTGGGAAGCGTTTGGTGGACATTAGAGAATTAAATGAACAGGCTAAAGTCATTGACGACTTAAAGTAAGTAACAGCCCTATTTTAGAATTATTCTGTCATTCATTTGAACCAGGACTGATTTACCAAGAGTCTGGTCTCGGAAAATCAACATTATTTTTTAATTCTGTTTGTCTCACCTTTAAAAGGTTCCATATCTCATTCTCTGGACTGTTAATTACCTTTGGGATTAATCTCTTGAGATTAATCTCAAGGCAATTAATTACAGGTCCCTATATTTCTGTTTTGTCATAGACATTGGATAAATGTAATCATCTTCATTCAATTTTTATTTTAAATTTAGCCCATAGAGGCCACCTATAAGCATTTGCTTCTCTTATTTTATTGTCCCGCATCTTTTATGCTTTCCTTGTATTTTGTTTTTTAGTGGGAACCTGGACTCCCTTTTTAGGTGGTTCCTGCCAAACAACTTTTAGCTTTCTGTAGTCAAGTGTCTTGTGGACCCTACCAAAAACTTGCAATGGGCTTAGAGCCAACCCTCTCCTTACCATGAGTTGACTTTTTTGTCCCTCTCTTTTGCATGCTTTGCATTCGAAGGTTTGCCTTCCTGATCTTAAGTTTGTCCCTCCACTAGACTATTGGCTGATTTTACCCTTTAACTGCTCACATTTAGGAAACTACTTTTTTCTTGAACGGTGCATGTGTTTCAGGATCTCTTGATTGTGTGCAGCTAGTTGCCTGCCAAATCCCTTTTCCCGATTGCACAGTGTTGCTTTCTCCTGCCCCCACTTGCTCTCTCCCTTGTATGCTGCTTTTTATTCCATCCTCAGCTCCACCCAATCACTCAGTGTTGCTTCCTCCTCCTTTCCATTTTTTTATTTTGTTGTATAAATAATTCTCCCCCACCCTGTTCATTTCTCCCTTTGCCTGCTTTCTGCTGCTTACCTCCCAACCTTTGCGGTCATAACAAATTAAATTAAATACATGTTTGGGAGGGCCCAACAGCTGCCATTTGCTGATGGGCGTCTCTGCTTTTAAAACGCACTTTCGCACAACTAATTTTTTATTTTTTATTATTGACTGCTCTAAGTGGCTCCCATGCCAAACTGTTGCACATGCGAGGTGTTGCATGTGCATGGATACATGATCACACGTGCATACCTAGTGAATGTTGTGGCACAAATAGCCAATGAGGTGTTTTTTCTTTTTTTGGCAATGCTGCACAGCATCTGCAAAACACATTTTGCTTTTTACTGTTGCTCCATAGCATTACCAAAAATCATTGGCAAAGTCAATAGGTCACAAAGGCAGGACCTGTTGGCTTTGCCAATGCTTGTTTAACTAATTTTACTCCCATCGTCCCATACCCTCTTCTTTTTTTTTAATTGTTTCCCTTATCTCATTTTACTTATAAAGTCCCATTTCTTCTTATGATATTTTTGTTATTCCAATGTAATTACCCCAAGATATTTGTACCCTGAGATAATTAAACTGAAATTAACACGTCACCCTTGTGACTCGCACATGCTTCCTTATGAGTATGCCCCAGGTGTCAGACTGGTTCCAGAATCTTTTCTGCAGTACCTTTGCGCACCAGTAGGGGTTGACGTGCGGCTCCACACCAGTCTGCTCTGGAAATGACGTGCGGACCCTATATAGACTCCACTCCCACGCACTGACATCTGTTCCTTTCTTCTGCACCACCAGACAAGGAACCAGAGCTCTCTCTCGTCTCCCAGAGACATTTTACCTCAATATTTCTCCAAATTTCCTACAATGTTCACGTGATGTCACCCCCTAAAACGAAAGGTTTTAAGGCCTGTAGAGACTTCACAAGTAAATATCTGTGACAAATCCCCATCAGGTGTGCCTGTGGTGTCTGGAGTCGCAACACAACTCCAAGGCCTCCAGTGACTGAACGACGATGAACCCAAAGCAAACCAGGCAACACAAAGCAAAACTTTACATCGCCAAGCATAAGAAGACTTCTCGCCGAGACCACTCTTAAATCGAGATCCAAGTTCAAGGTTCAGTCCTGGTCCCATTCCCGCTCTAGGAGTCGCCGAACCTGCTCGCCTCACGTCGCGGCCAAAGATAGTTGAGGTGATGATTCCTCCACTTGCCCTGCTGCCTTTATAGGGAAGACAACACACCCCACATTCACTTTTCGGCACGGACATGGACAGTGAATATGACCTGGATGATGAGTTCGCTCAGCCCTATCAATCTTTCTTTTGCCCACTACACCACCCCAGTTTGGACCCAGCCATATGCAAATCATTCTTGACCCTGTGCCTCATGGGAACAGTCCAAACCGAACTGCCAAGCCAGGTCCTCCCTGGACCGGAAACAAGCATCCTGGGACCGGTTTCGGGGTATGTCACCCTTCATCAGCCAGGCAAGCTTGAATCCAGTGGCACAGTGAGCAAGGGACCCACGTCTGGGCATACCCGTCCCACTTAGGGCGAAAAGTGTAACTGCAACAAATGGTGGACGGAAGGCTGAATGATTCAAACATTCTCCCCCAGTCAAGAGATCTGGGTTAAATCCATCCTTCTTTTGCCCACTAAGCCACCCCAGTTTGGACCCAGCCAAATGTAAATCAGTCTTGACCCTTTGCCTCATGGGAACAGTCCAGACCGAGCTGCCAAGCCAGGTCCTCCCTGGACCGGAAACAAGCATCCTGGGACCGGTTTCGGGGTATGCCACCCTTCATCAGCCAGGCTAGCTTGAATCCAGTGGCACAGTGAGCAAGGGACCCACGTCTGGGCATACCCAACCCACTTAGGGCGAAAAGTGTAACTGCAACAAATGATGGACAGAATGCTGAATGAGTCAAACATTCTCCCCCAGTCAAAAGATCTGGGTTAAATCCATCCTTCTTTTGCCCACCACGCCACCCCAGTTTGGACCCAGCCATATGCAAATCAGTCAGGGTCAAGACTGATTTGCATATGGCTGGGTCCAAACTGGGGTGGTGTGGTGAGCAAAAGAATGATGGATTAAACCCAGATCCTTGTGACAGGGGGTGAATGTTTGCCTTATGGAGCATTCCATCCATCAATTGTTTCTTTTGCATATGTCACCCTAAGTGGGAAGGGTATGCCCAGACTTGGGTCCTGTGCTCACTACACCACTGGATTCAAGTTAGCCTGGCTGATGAAGGGTGATGCCCTGAAACCGGTCCCAGGATGCTTGTTTCCGGTCCAGGGAGGACCTGGCTTGGCAGTTCGGGCTGGACTGTTCCCATACGGAACAGGGTCAAGACTGATTTGCATATGGCTTGGTCCAAACTGAATGATGGATTAAACGCAGATCCTTGTGACTGGGGGTGAATGTTTGCATTGTCCAGCATTCCGTCCATCAGTTTTCTTTTGCATCATTTTGAACAAGTCCGCACCTCCCATCAGGGACAATGAGAGTTTTCTCCAGTGCAGTGTGTCTCTACGCAGTCTATCTAGCTGGGGAAGGAGGATGTCCTCTAGGAATTTATCTGCTTTTGAGGTTATGCTTTCTCTTATCACTAGGGATTGTGCGCTTGTTGGTAGACTCGGGGTCTCCCCGGCCAGTACATAGAGAAGAGACTTGTTCCAGTTTATCCTATATCCAGAATAACTCCCAAACAGATGGAATATGTGAATTATTCAGGGATCTGTATTCTCGGTAGGCACAGCATCAAGGGGACTTCTCCGACCATGTTCAGATTTTGGGGGAGACTGCAAAAGATCTGCAGTGGTGGTTAGTGGACTGCGATTGGGTAGCGGCAGACCATTTTCCTTTTCCCACCCAGAGCTGACACTAGTGGCTATCAATCAATCAATCAGGGTTTTTAAAGCACAGCAAATCACCCATGAGGGTCTCTAGGTGCTGGAGTTGCTACCTGCTTTGCGGTGCTCTGTTCACTCGAACAACCATGATTTGAGTCCTTTTCTGTTTTCCTGAAGCGATGAGGCATTCTTGAGGTGCAGGTGAAGGTCGTTCCAAGCTTTGGCCACCAGAGGAGAGAAGAAACGCCCTCCACTGTTCGATTAGCAGATCTGGGGAGTGCCTGCGAAGAAAAGGAAGGCGGATTGCAGGTGTCTGGTTGGTTGGTGGAGGGTCGTTCATTTGTTGATGTATGCTGGTCCTTTGTTGTGCAGTGCTTTGTATGCGTGGGTCAGCATCGTGAACTGGCATCTCTTCTGGATCGGGAGCCAGTGTAGCTTCTTGAGGTGTGGGGTGAAGTGAGTCTGGCTGGGAGGTCAAGGATGTGTTTTGCTGCTGTGTTTTGTATTGTCTGTAGTCTCTTCAGGAGGCGAGCCGTGATTCCTACGTAAAGAGTGTTACCATAGTCCAACCTGCTGGGATAAGGACTTGGGTGATGGTCCTTCTGGTGTCGGTTGGGAGCCAGCTGAATATCTTACTGAGCATGTGTAGGGTGTGGAAGCAGGTGCACAAGACTGCGTTTACCTGTTTCTGCATAGATAACTTGCTTTCCAAGATGATGCTGAAGTTGCTGGCGTGGTCTGTCGGGGTGGGGAAAGGGTTTAGTTCAGCAGGCCACCAAGTGTTGTTCCATGGCAAGGTTTGGTTCCCAAAGATGAGGACTTCCGTCTTGTCTGAGTTGAGCTCGACACAGTTGTCCTTCATCCAGTTGGCAACGTTCCTCATACATCTGTGGAAGTTAGTTCTGGTGGTGGAGGAATCTTGTGGCAGCCCGAGGATGAGCTGGGTGTCGTCGGCATAGGAGATGATGTTGAGTCTGTGCAATCTAGGGGCTGGGGGGTCATGTACGTGTTGAAGAGGGTGGGGCTGAGGGACGATCCTCGTGGGATGCCGCATATGGTCTCCTTGGGTTCCAAGTTGAATGGGAGATGTATTCTCTGGGTTCTTCCGGTGAGGTATGAGGCGATCCATTTTAGGGCGTCTCCCTAGATTCCAATTTGGTGGAGTCGGTGTTGAAGGCAGCTGCCAGGTCCAGGAGGATGAGTGCTGCTGTATCACTGCGGTCTAGGAGGTCCCTGATGTCGTTGGTGGCTGCTATTAGGGCTGTCTCGGTACTGTGCTTGGCCTGGAATCTGGTTTGAGAGGTGTCCATGAGGTTGTGGTGTTCCAAGTGTTTGTGATTTGCTGATTGACTGCCTTTTCGAGAACCTTCGCTGGAAAGGGAAGTAGGGAGATGGGCCGGTAGTTCTTCGTATCTGCTGGGTCAGCGGAGGGTTTCTTCAGGAGAGGCCTCACTTCAGCATGTTTCCATTCCTCAGGGAATGGGGATGCTCAGGACTTGCTTGAGCTTGTTGCCAATCGTCTTGCTACCGAGGTTGAAGATGTGGTGTAGACATGGGTCCGTGGGTGCTCCCGACTGTAAGGAGTTCATGATGGAGATTGTGGTTTGATTTGTGAGTGGGTCTCAACGGGTGGGCATGTGTTTGGGGTTTATGTTCGTGGGTGTGAGTAGGCTGATGCTGTCATCGGCGAGGGAGTTTGAAGTTCTCCTAGATGGCTGAGATCTTGTAGTGGAGGAAGTCCGCCTCTGTGTCACACACTTCTTGGGAGGGGGTGAGGTTGTTCCCAGTGGCTGTGGGGTTGGAGAACTCCTTCACAATGGTGAAGAGCTCCTTGCTGTGGTTTGCGCTGACTTTGATGCTGTCTACTCAAGCATTCTTCCTTGTTTCTCTCAGGAGGCAGTGGTCCTGGTTGAGTGCTGCTTTGAAAGTGTTATGGTCTTCTGTCTTTTTTTCCAGTACGCCACTTCCTTTATAGTTGCCGGCAGTTGTGTTTGGAGGATTTCAACTTTGTGGAGAACCAGCTGGCACTTCTGACCGGTACTGTGGGTTTGGGTGGCTAGGTGGGGGCCATTATGTCGGTGCATTCTGTGGTTCCAGTGGAAGAAGTTCTTTGCAGCCTGTTCTGTGTCGGGTAATGTGTCTGGGAGGTGGGAGGTGAGAGCGTTGTTCCACTAGTCTTCTAATGCCTTTTTCCAGTTTCTGCATGTGGAGCTCGGGGGCGTGGTGCCAGCGTTGATAGATCCTGAGATGGTGGAGTTGACACTGTAGTTGTTGGTCCAGGTGAGCTGTGATATGTGGTGTAGTTGACTCTGTTGCTGGACGTAAAAATGGGGTCGAGCATGTGTTCTGCGATGTGGGTGGGATTGTGACAAGTTATTGGAGGCCGATGTTGCTCATGCTTTCCAGGAGGTCAGTTGATTTGGTGTTGTGGGAGAGGTGGAGATCAGAGGCTTCTGGTCTCTGTCAGAGTCCCGGCTCCACGTCAACCTTCTGCAGCTGAGGACCATCCGCTTGGCTTTGAAAGCCTTCCTTCCATCCATCAAGGGGAGGCTGGTGCAGGTCCCCTCGGACACCACAACTGCTATGTGGTACTTCAACAAATGGGGTGGGGCAGGGTGGGGTCACGGACCCTGTGCCAGTTGACTCTGCACCTCTAAAACAGTCTGGGCAACCAAGGAATTGTCCTGGTGGTGAACCACCTGGCATGATCATCGAATGTCAGAGCAGACGTGTTCAGCCATAAGCACCTAGCTGATTATGAGTGGCAGTACACCTGGAGGTGGTACAGGGTCTCTTCTGTGAATGGGGAGAACCTTGCCTCAATCTGTTCGCCACCGCTGACAGGTTGAAATGTCTGTACTTCTGTGTATTGGAATTTCCAGGTAGTTTCTTGCTCTGAGACGAGTTCCACCTCGAGTGGAACTCCGGACTCCTGTATGCTTTTTCACCCATACAACTCCCTCCATGAGTTCTCAGTAGAATCAGGACCGAGGTCCAAGTCATCTTTTGGCCCCGGATTGGGCACGGCGAGTATGGTATTGTATCTAGAGCTCATGGGCTTGAGCATCTTTACATTGGAATCACTGCACGCCTCCTGAAGAGACTCCAGGCAATACAAAACTCAGCGGCTAGACTCATCCTTGTCCTCCCCAGAAGGATCCATGTCACACCCCACCTCCAGAAACTACACTGGCTCCTGATCCAGAAGAGATCCCAGTTCAAAATGCTGACCCATCCTTACAAGGCCCTGCACAACAAGGAACCAGCATACATCAACAAAGGCCTCACCTCCCACCAACCGACCAGACACGTTTGATCTGCTTCCTTCTCCCTCGCAGACACCCCACAGATCCACCTAGTCAATAATGGAGGAGTTTTAAATAATTGTATCTTTGGGTGTCCTTCAGGTTATATTCATGTTGGAGTGAGCTAAAGGAGATTAGGAAGCCCTTCTATATTATGTCTCTCAATCTGGAGATCCCTATCGTATCCCAGGTTCTGAGGCCCTTTAGTTTGCCTATTTCTGGCAGGCGTGTCCCCTCCCATAACGGAGTCTCTCTTGTGTGTTTGTTATCCCATTTCATTTGGCGTTCCGCCGTTTTCCATGCTTCTATTCCCCTTTGGGTTGCTGGGAGTAGTTGCTGTGCCCCTTTGCCCCCATAAATGTAGTGAAGGTATGTGTGTGGGTGGAATTGCAGCCTCTCGAGGGCATATGTTGGATGGTCTCCCGGCAGATGCCCCCATTTATTTATAGCTATCAGGTGTGCTGCTCAGTAGTATGATCTAACGTCTGGGAGCGCTTTCCCTCCATTAAATTAACTACGTTGCAGGGTCTGAAGGCCTATTAGTGGATGCCTCCCATTCCACAGGAATGTACGCTTCTCTGTATCTCTCACCTTAAAGATCTCTTCAGGGATTTCGTGATATGTATTTTGGAGGATGTAGAGCAGCTTGGGAAATGTGATCATTTTGTACATGGCCGCTCTGCCTAGTAATGTTAGGGGAGACTCCTCCATCTTTGCACGTCTTCTTGAAATTCCTTCAGCACCCTTTAACTATTGGTATTGTTATGCAGTAAGTTGGGTCACCTCGATTGGCCCTTTGAGAGTGTCCAGCATTGAGCCTGTGTATGACTTTCTTTAGGCCTCACCACCAGGGATGCTGAGGACCCCTCTTCCATTGTGCGACTCATTGCTTCCTGTTGCTGGGATCCTCTATCCAAATCCATGCCTCCTCTGGAGTTTTAAAGGCCTGGGTCCTAGCCTATAATGTTTCCCACAGTTGGCTGGGTACAGCATTTATTTATGTGCTAACTTTCTCTCTAGATTTTTGCTCTGCTTGTTCATAGGTTTTCCTTTGTGCTTGGACCAGTTTCATGTAGTCCAGAAAGATCAATATTTTTGGTGCTTCAAAGACGATCCCTCATTTTTCTAAGGATTAGGTCTCTGTCTTGGTAGTTGAGGAAGCAAGTTATTACTGGTCACAGGAAAGGGGAGCATCTCCCTATCCACCCTTTCGATAATGAAACATGCAGAGAATTTGTCTACACCTATAGTTGATAACAGCCAAGTTTTTAAGGCCACTATGTCTTTCCCTTCCACTCCTTACGGAAATCCAATAAAACTGAGATTATTCCTTCGCAAACAGCCTTTTGCAACTTTCGATTATCTCATCAAGTCTGCTGAGTTTGCTAGTAGTTCTGATGAGTTTTTGACTGTATCTTAAATGTCCAAGATTCACATCTCCGCTTCCGTCATCCTCTCAACCACGTTTCTGAGGTCCTGCCTTAATAACATCACATCCGAGCCTACCTCTGTAATCCTGTGTTCAAGAGCATCCTTGGAGCTTTATATTGGCTGGATATTCTATCCATTTTTGGAGATTGAGGATCTAGTCACCCAACTACACCCCTTCTTCCGTTCTCACCAATATATCTGGGAGGTTGCAGCGTCATGGTTTATTTGTGTATGTTCCCTCGTTTCGCTTTACGCTGAAATTTATCTTTGGCCATGAGGATACACTTTGGCTTATAGATACCACCATCCTCTTCTCTGGAGCTCTTACAGTTACTCTAAGTAAAGTCTCATGGTTTTCCAGGGCCACTGTTGCCTCACCGTACTGCACAACTCTCCAGTTGGGACTCCTATCTCATTACTTCTTTCAGTTTCTGTGTTTCTCACCTTTAGGTGGTTGGTGCCTATTTGTGTTCACAAAGAAGGGGGTCAGACATACCTCTGGCCTCCCAATTCCGAGCTCCCTCAAAGTAAGCAGGAGAATCTGTGTTATTTGCTCATTAAGTATCCCAGCCCGTTAGCACCCCTTTATGACTGAAGGCTGCACAAGCAGGTGGGTTTATGAGCCTTGCACTGATCGTGTTTCTCAGGTGTTGATTATCTTTTCTGCTGGGTCTTCTGAGAGTATCCCGGACTTCACGGTGAGTCGCTTTCTTTGCATGGAGGGAGGTGCAGGGTAGGTCCCCTTGCCAACAAATATCAGCTGGCTCTCATCCAGGGGGAAACGACCAAGACGCAGATTTCACCACTTCTCTGGCCCAGGAGTTCTAGCGCCAGGTGCTTCCCCCCTCTGCAAGGCGGTCCAGGTAATAGCTGCGCCACCCCACCACCTCGAAGCCGCGTCCTCAGCAGGTGGCCAAGCTGTCTATTTCGAGTTGTTTCTCATGTTCATATAATGATCCAAGATTGTGACCAGTATCTTCCTCACACACCAATATCCAAAAGAATCCTTACTCTTTCATGGTGTGTTGCTTCTTCTGAACCCTGAAGACAGAGGTAGTTACTATGCTGCTGTCAAGGAGATACTAATATTAGCGGGAGGATGGAATGTTTCTTGCAAATGATTATAGGAGAGATTCTTTTTTTAAGAAAGCAGCATACCATGAAAGAATAAGGAATTATTTGGCTATTGGGGTGTGAGGAAGATACTGGTCATAATTTTGGATCATTATATGAACATAAGAAACAATGCAAAATAGAGGTTCCTACTACTGAGATGAGAAATATGAGTGTGTCACAAAAAGACAAACCCAGATGAAGTCCGAATGGACGAAACACATTGGCTGGGCTGATTAATTTTATGTCTACAAAGAATATAAAGAAATGAAGAAATTGCATCAAGACAACTTGACTCCTTGTTTCATAAATATTCCCCTTTGAAGTGGAGTTATACTAAAAGGACATTGCTCAAGGGATGGTTTTTTGTTACAATCCTAAAAATAGGAGAGATATATTATTATGTGTATTTAGGTACTTTAATGAATGTTAAATCTTTAACTTATAAGAACGATATAGTACTAAGATAAATAAGCGCTCCTGGTCAAGTTGTTAAAATAGTCAGCTTTTGTGTATATGCTTGCCTACTATCAGTGTGCAGATCTGGAGAGTTAATTTATTGTTGCCAAGATAAACCCTTGTAGTCTCTAATGGAAGTAACCTAAAGAGTGAATTTTC
Source organism: Calotriton arnoldi (assembly GCA_963921515.1). Classification (NCBI taxonomy): domain Eukaryota; kingdom Metazoa; phylum Chordata; class Amphibia; order Caudata; family Salamandridae; genus Calotriton; species Calotriton arnoldi. The sequence goes on along the minus strand of CAWUFW010000090.1, from coordinate 2,660,882 downwards.
AGCAGTGTGGTATCTCTCCTGTTTCTATAAGCCTGCATCCATAGACGGAACACAGTTTCTTCTACAGCATTACCTCTTATCCTTTAGCCCGTACATGCATCATTATGTCAGAATTCCCTTTGGTCCTAAGAATCTATGTTAAGCAATAAAGAAAAAAACTCTAATGCTTTTCTGCATTATTGTAGCATGACCAAACTAGAAATGCTATTTTGCTTTGTCATTCCAATGCCTAACTGATGTCTAAGATATTTTTTAATTTGATTCATTGTATTTGTCTTTAATGCATATTATGGCCATTTATTCAGGTAAAAACCCTTAGTATGTGTGCCTCTAGTTATGCTAGGTCACTCTTCAAAAGATGTCATCTGGTATTAGACATAATTCAAGAGACAAGTTTGCTGACTTTTCCAAAGACTGACCCTGCACATGTTAAGCAAGGAAAGTTTGGAAAAGAAAAAATCTGTGGCCTCCATCTTAAAAAGTGGAATGAAAGCAATGATAAGCTGAAGCAACTTTAAAGTGGCACATTCTGCACTTCTTTCTCAGACATATTCTGGAAATATTTTACCGACTGTAAAGGTCCACAAGCTTTGCTCATAAGTAAAAATAGATTCCGTATGACACACACATTTAATACCTGTATCCGTAGCTACATCTTAATTATGGAATGCAAGATAGTTTACTGCTGTGATTTGGCATACAACTAAGCTGAGCAATGGCAATAGCAGCTAGACTGTTTGGGTGTCTACACATTATAGTAGTTATCTTGATCTCAATAGGTTATCAAAGGCATCATTGAAATATATAGAAATTCAGAAAGTTGATGGCAAGGTGTCTGGTAGGAAGAGGTGTGCATTGTTCATTAACATTGCATGTTATAGGCAGTGATACCTAATGTCAAGTGTTTTATAGTGATTGCTCTGGTGTCGTTCTTTCAATCAGGAATTGCTACCCCTCCTGTGGTGTTATTTTCTCAAATATAATGGTAATATTTTGCAATTGTCATAGTGAACTTGTGGATACATAGATTTGTACCCATATTTGTAATAGAGAGGGTTTATACACACAGAGTTTGGGGAAAAAAGTAAATTATTTTTATTTTTCATTTAAATATATAGTTGTTGCATAACAGCGAGCTGACTGCTACATATGGCCACAATAAAGCAAAGGATGGAGGCTAATGAAGACTAACAGTAGCCATGGCAATAAACTGGTTAGCCAGAGTTGATAAACTAATTACGACATTTAAAGGCTAGACACAGCTTTCAGATGTATCAGCAGTAGAAAATACGTTTAAAGTGATTAAAAAAACTTTGTGTTGATAGTTCTCTGCTTTCTTCTATTTAGGAAACTGGGTGCCAGTGAAGGAACTATAAACCAAGAAATACAACGCTACCAACAGTTGGAATCAGTGGCAGTGAATGACATTCGCAGAGATGTTCGTAAAAAGTTAAGGCGATCAAGCATGAGAGTAAGTGGACTATGTTTTTACAGTATTGGCATTATCAAAATAGCCTAAAATTATTGACAATCTCCTATATCGGCTAGAAATGTATTCAGTGGGTAATTGCATCATGTGAAGACATTTTTGTGTTAGCCTGAGATTAGCAGAGATAATCAATCCTCGCAGAACTCACTCAGCTTTTGCTTTTTCCAACATCACATTTTTGAGTCTAAGGTGAAGGCTGAGGTGACACTAAGAAAATCAATAACCTGCTATAAATGAGCAGAGGTTGGTCTGGCTTCACCGTTGCAATGGACCGTTTTTCCAGGAATTAAGTGCAAAGTGGTTAATGTTGCTGTGAGAGAGGTACATTGTAAAATAATCTGAACAAGACCAGGAAGCAGCCAGGGATTAAACAGCCGCACTACCTGGAATCGTCACAGATAAACATATGTACTGTATTTACACGTTGCCCACCTCAATGGTCAGCTGCTCATTGACCAAACGTACTGGCAATACGTGGAAGAATATCCTGACCACGGCGCTTTTGAACACGAAAGTGACTTGCGTTTGCTTGACTTCCATGGCGATGTAATGACACATGCATGGGCTTTACGCTGCCTATATCCTCGGACTTTTGGAAGCATTGGAAAACTGTGGTGTTATAACCTGTAGCAATAGTGAAAGAATCCAAATAAGCCTGATTATCCACTGAAGTGAAATCTTGTTTCTTCACGAGTGGTTTATATTTTACACCCTGATGAAGCCTTGTGTAAGGTGAAACGCGTTGGCTGCGCTATTCTTGTGAGAAAAAGAAATGTTAATAAAGGAAAGAAACTAACACGGCAACCAGGACCTGCAACTATTTATTTACTTGTTTCTTGAACTCCCTACATTCCTCAATTGTTTATGTTTGCCTCTATTTGTATATACATTGTAAAATAATAACAAGTGCACAGTAATAACATACAATTTAAATGCAGTAAATGTGGCTAGGGACAAGGTTTTGACATTAAAAATGGTATGAATAGACCATACGCTTTTCAAGTGTCTCTTTGTGAGTTTGCTAAGAATGTACGCCTGACACATTGCAAGGGCACTTTTTGAAGGTAAAGATAGCAGCATTACTGCTTACAGATATAGGAGAGGGTAGGTTAGTGTGCAGTGTTTTGCAGCTGATCTAGCCACCGAGAAATGGACAGCAATAAAGGACTAAGGGCCTGATCAATCATTGGGCAGGTCACAAATAGTATGTGTACAGTGCTCACCAACTCTTTGTATCTTGTCAAGCTTTTTGTGATACAACAGATGTAATTATCAGTCATATCTTAAAATGTGGATTCCTTAAAAAACATAACTTGGATGTCAGAATAGAAGCCTGCAAGGGATAGCAAACACTCTGTTCCTGCATTCACATTCTTTTTTTTTTTTTTTTTTTTTTTTTTTTTTTTTTTTTTTATTTATTTTTTTTTTATTGAGAGTTCATAGATCTTACACACATTCCATGATATTATAGAAAAATACATATTCCAGAATATTAAGGAGAAAAATAATTAACTTCGATCTAAAGTGCAAAGTGCAGAGATTAAAAAATTTCACAGATACTCATTTCAGAAAATGTTTTAGCAGTACAATCAAATTATTCCTAAAATACCAAAAAAAAAAAAAAAAGAATCCTATTAAAATCAGGTACAAATACAAACTTATGGCGAATAAATACATAAAAAGATCACATTAAGATAAAATACAATGATACCAAAACCAAGTAGGTACCCACGTACCCTTTCTATCTGTATACCAAAATACAATATGTTATCCTATATTTCAAAGATACTCCAATATTTCTCATACCTTCTTAATGTTCCTGATCTTATTGCATATTTCCTTTCCAATTCTTGTACTTTGGTTAATTTTGCCCTCCAAGCATTAAAAGTGGGTATCTTCTCTGTTTTCCAGAGTTGCAAAATTAAAGATCTTGCCAATAATGCTACTATAAACAAGCATTCTTCATATTCGGCAGTATCAGAAGAACATCCCAAAACCGCAATAGATTCATCAAGTGAAATATGGGGATCTATTGTAAATCTAAGATATTTCTCGATCTCCCCCAAAAACTCTGAATTTTTGGGCACTTCCAAATAATATGCGTCCAAGTGCCTTTCTCTGCACAACGAAAGCATTTATCTTCAATTTGCGGATATAATTTATGAAGAAAGAAGGGTGTTCTATATATTAACCATTTCGAATAGAATTGCATACGTTTGAAGTTCGCCCCTCTAAATATACATGCATTAAACGTATTTAACCTATTCCACGTTGATTGAAGAATCTGTATCTCTTCCACTTTCCTCCATTTATCCCAAACTTTTTCATATAATGAAGAAGACTTATTCTGATCGACTATCTTAACCCAATCACTAATCTTTCTATATATAGGACAGTTAAGGGCTTCACTAATACTAAATTTATAGTCCAAATTTTCTATATTTAATTTTTCCAATATAGGTTTTAATCTAACAAATGACCACTTTAAAATTATATTGGAATGCTGGAGGCCCATTTCAATTTCCATCCAGGTTTTCCAACAATTCCCCCTAATAAAATCCTGAATTTGGACGTAACCATTTTCTTCCCATAGCCTTAATATATTATTTGCTAGAATACTTATTTCCCCCGTATGTATGTTCGAAAGTCTGGTTGAGTTATTAATTCTTAAAATATCATAATACGCTAAAAGCTGTGTTTTTTGTTTAAATAACCACTGTAAGGTCTTATAACGAACTTTCTTAGGGTACTTCGTAACTCTTGTAGGGTCCCTAATATTATATTCCTTTAGGATCTTTTTCATAAAAAAATTATCTGCCTCTTGAGGATCTGAAAAAAAGAATCTAAAACTATGATGTAAAAATGTCGCATAATAATAATTTCTAATATTCGGAAGAGATAAACCTCCTTCTTCCACAGGATAGTTTAAAGTGCTAAGTGCTAACCTTGATACCTTATTTGCCCATAGGAAAGAGGAGAACATACTATCTAACTCTTTAAAAAAAGAGGACTGTATTGCGCAGGGAGCAGCACTAAAAAGAAAATTAAACAATGGAAGGATAGACATTCGAATTAACGCAGCTCGTCCTATTATTGACAATGGGAGCTGATTCCAGCGTGTTAACTGAGAGCTCGCCTTTTTCAATAATGGGGTATAGTTTAAAGAAAAAAGATCTTCTACTTTCTCTGTAACAAAGATCCCTAAATATCTCTTTGGACGAGTATTGTACGAATGTCTAAATTCTAATAATAAAGTGTTCACACCACAGTTACATAATATAATTTCTGTTTTAGTCTTATTAATTTTATAGCCTCCTATTTCTTGGAAGTCTGCAAAAACTCTCATCACTTCCACCTGAGTGTCTATCTTCGAATTCAAGAAAAGTACAATGTCATCAGCATACAATTTTATATTCGTCATTCCTTGCACCGGAGCTGTATGTGCTCTTTTTTCCTTGATTGCAATTGCTAAAGGCTCTATAAAAAGAGCAAATAAAATCGGTGAAAGGGGACAGCCTTGCCTGGTACCTCTATTTATTTGGCACGTCCCTATCTTAACAGAGTTAACTAATATTTGTGCCTGAGAGTTTGTATAAAGTTGTTTTAATAAAATTATAAACTCTTTTGGAAAACCAAACTTTGCTAAAATCGTAAAAAGACAATTCCAAGAAACAAGGTCAAATGCCTTTTCGGCATCTAAAAACCATATCTGTGCCTGAACCTTATTAACATTAAAAAAATCCAAAGCTTCTAATAAAAAATTTGTATTAGTATAGAGCTGTCTCCCTGCTATAAAACCACATTGATCCGTTCCAATAAGTGACCCCACCATCTTATTTAATCTATTGGTAATCAGTTTAGTAAAAATTTTGTAGTCAGTATTCAAAAGGCTTATTGGCCTATAAGAATTCACATTTTCACTGTCTTTATCTTTTTTTAAAATACTGACCACTACTGCAATACGAAAAGATGCTGGCGGATCGCCTCCATGTAATAAAAAGTTTGCGAGTCTTAAAATTTCAGGGCAAAGTATTGTAGCAAATGTTTTAAAAAATTCCCCAGGAATGCCATCCTCCCCGGTAGCTTTACAATTAGGTAAAGAGCTGATAACCGCATCTAGTTCTTCCTTCGTAAATTCGGCTAGCAGCAGCTCTTTAAAGTTATTTCCCAAAGTTGGAATAGGCAGTCCCTGCAAGAATTCATCAATTGTTTCTACAGGAATCTGATCAGATGTCTGATATATATCTTTATAATGATTAAGAAAAACCTCTCCTATTAAAGACGTGGTATTTACACGGGTTTTAGTTACTTTATCTTGAATATGCTCAACTCTATTTCGAACTTGCTTCTCCTTTGCTTGCCAAGCTAGCAATCTTCCTGTATATTCACTATCTTCGTAACTAGTCTGGAGGTATAACCTACTTGACATATCCCCTAATTCGTAGTAAAATTCCCTCATTCTCATTTTTGCATTCAATACTTTTTGTCTGGTAGCTGGGGTCCTATTTCTGAAATATTCCTGATTTGCATGGGCCAGACTATTTTCTATCACCATTCTCTCCTCCTTCTTAGCCTTCTGCTTTGGAATCTCTTTGGAGGTAATTATGCCTCTCAGAGTGGCTTTAAATGCCTCCCATATTATATTAATTGGTGCGGAATCCTTATTTATATTAAAAAAGGAGCTAATCTCCTTTTCTATTTCTACGCACCATTGTTTCTCAGCTAAATTAAGTTTATTAAAATACCATCTCCTTGATGATTCATCCTCTAACTTATCTAACATAATTTCCAACTTAATGAGGGCATGATCTGAGAAGGCATTTACTATATGCTCGTATTTACTAACTTCAAGGTTCTGAGAAGTGAGAAAAAAGTCTAGCCTAGATGCTGAATCATATTTTGCCGAATGACAAGAATATTCGCGTTTAACCGGATTATTATGGCGCCAGCTATCCAGAATGTCTAGATCCGACTTACAACTCGACAAAGCAATAGCAACTTGTGGTTTATTTTGTCTCCGGTCTTTTTTGGTTGAATCAACCACAGGATTTTGTAAAAATTAAAATCACCACCCCATATAATCTGACCCGGTATACCAAATAAAGCTTGCTTTAACTGTAAAATAGGGAGTGGATCATCAGGGACTGGTGCGTAGATTGTAGCTAATATAAGGTTTGTCTGGTCTATTTTCCCTGATACGAATGTCCATCTACCACTCTTATCTGAATGTGAGGCTTCAACCTGAAATTGGACGTGCTTACCTATAAAAATACTCACACCTCTCTGAGCTACCCCCGACACCGATGAACAGTAAAATCCTGTCCAATTTTTTAGCATTTTTCCAGCATTTATTAGAGCCCGGAAATGTGTCTCTTGTATAAAGATCACATCTGGGTGATAACCTTTTAGCCAACTCTCTATCGCACAAGTTTTACGTCTATTATTTAAACCATTGGCATTTAGAGACAGAATCAACAATTTCTTCCTGCTCATATAAAAACTATCTTTCCAAAGTGGAAATTATGCGGAGTATACCAAATATGCATATTCTACCCTTTCTAAATCTCTAATAAGAGCATAGCTAACTACTTTACGCACCAAGACGCCCCCAAATATTTTAAGTAAGCTTCACAAATACTAAACCAGTACACCATCATGCATATGATAACATTTGTGCAAAGTATGCAAAAAATATAAAACACATATCTGCTAGCCAACTGCACTATAGTGCCAATTCCACTAAATATATATATAAATATGGTTAAATACAATCACGCACTTGTTGGACCAATATACTTTAAAAATAGATATAAAAAAAAAAAAAACCCCTACACTTTCAATAGTGCAAATAGGCATAAAGTGCAAATCACGCAAAAAAAAACCAAAAAAATACAATATACAGTACAATTGTAACTATTGTGCAAAATATGCATTAAAGTGCATTACGATGCAGCATTTCATGTGTAACATATTGTTTCTATTGTGCAGTGCCACAACTTACTCCTAACCCTGTAGAATAATTACTGTGCGCATCACTTAATCTCCTCTTGATGGAAATAATCACATACATTTTTTCCCCCTTTATGAACTCTCTTTTTTTATTGCATCACCCCCACCACCACCCACCCAACCCACCCTCTCCAGAAGAAGGGAAGACCCCTCCTTCCCCACTGACTTCCCCTCCTTCTCCCTTCTCTTAGCGGATGCCATCTTGTTGCATCCTAATGCGACTCCTGACTCACCTTTGCAACCGCCCCGAGATGAACAAAACTCTTAACCCAGACATCTTAAACATTTACTCACATATGACTAATCAAATATTCGAGGAACTTATAAATACAAAATCTCCCTTTCCTTATGTAGTATTAAGGCCCTCCAGAAGGTTCTGGGCTTCTAAAATATCCGTTAGGATAAAAAACTTTCCTTTGGCTAGAACTTTTAATTTAGATTGTTGCACAATCATTGCCTGTGCCCCTTTGGCTTTAAACGGATCAATCATTTTAACAAAGTTCTTGCGTCTAAGGGCTGATGCTGCAGACATATCAGAGAAGATTTTAAAATTTTTAATTTCATCAGTTGTAAATGTTCTCCTTGATATAGCTGTACTTAGGATTCGCTCCTTAATTCTATAATCCGAAAAGTTTATCAAGATTGTTCGTGGATACTTGAGATTCACAGGCTTATGTGCAGGTACCCTATGGGCTCTGGTAATCGTGAGGTCCCCTTGTAATTCCGGAATTGCTTTTTTCAACAGGGACTCTGTCCATTTTACCATTTCTGCCCCCTCCAGCCCCTCGGATACTCCCACCAAGCGTAAATTTGATCTCCTATTATAATTCTCAAGGTCTTGTAACTTTGAATCCATCTGATACTTATTTTTATTCAACACCTGGAGTTCCTCTTGCATAACAACAATTTTGTCCTCAAGATCTGAAACACGAACCTCCAATTCTGCGATCCTTATAGGTAAATTGCCCAGTTTTTCCTCCATCTTTAATAGTCTATCATGCAGCTGGGATATTTCATATACTTGCGACGCCTTCAGATCTCTTACCTCTTGTAAAATAGTTATAAACATTTCTTGTACTGGGGTATTGTAATCGGCTTTATTTTCCCTCTTTCCTTGTCCCGGGCTTTTGCCAACTCTCACAGAATTGGGGGATATTTCTTTTCCCTTTTTCCCCTTTTTCCGTTTTTTCTTTTTCCCCTGCTCTGATTCTGGTTCTGATTCCGATTCTAGTTCTAATTCCGCTTCTGAATCAGATATGGACGTCGAATCCAGCTCATCCGGCTTGTCTGCAAATTTCTGACTCCCATTCTCCTTTTGCGCAGTCTGAGGAGGTACTTGACCCTCCGATAACAGAGGCCGGTTGCTCAGAGATGGTTCCCCATAAATCACAGCATTTATTTCTAAGTTCATTTCTGCCGGATCTGGGATAACGTGTGATTTGAATTGCGACTGTAGGTGTGCTGTACAAACTGAGGAGGTGTGAGCAGGGTAGTCAGGGATATACAGCAATTTCTGACTTTGTATATCCTGCGATTTTTCCCCCTGACCTCTTAAATCTTCCACACTACGCTCCTCCCTATTCACAAGAGGAGTACTAGTCGGTAAGTCCCGTACACCTAAGGTACTGCCAAAGAGAGGGTACTGTTTCCTTTTCACCACTTTATCCTCCATCCTCAATATGTCCTCTGCTACTTCATCTGCTCCTTCACCCCCCTTTCCTGCCTCCTCTTCACCCCCCACAGCCAACATACTCAAATCAGTTGAAAGTCCCGACATACTCTGCTCTTCTTCCAAATTTTTATCAGCAGCGTCCTGAGTATTCTTCTCAGTATTCTTCTCAGCCAGAGCCAGTTTTTTTGCTTTAAAATCTAATCTCTGCTGAGCATTTCTTCTCCCTCTTCTGACTTCCTTGGGTGCTAACACAGGTGTCGGTGGCGATTGGCCAGATTTTAAAAACTCTCTCCCAGCTACTGCTTTAGACTGTTTGTTTCGCATTTTGACCAGCCAATTATGCTCTAGGAAGTCTCCGTGAGGCAACGTAACCGCGTAACACGGTACCTAGATTTAAAGTCCTTTATAGATTTCACTCCAAACGCCAACGCGAAACGCAATGTCCCATATTTTCCGGCAGGCAAACAGACAGACAGACAGGCTGCACTAAGGGCTTACCGCAACATAGCACCAAAGCCTGCCTGAGTTTACATGCTCATGGGTCTTCCGCTTCTCTCCTGCTGCGTAAGGTTATCCAGAGCCAGCTGCAGCTTGAAATAATTACCGCCAATGCCACAGTCCTTCAAAAGAAACGAAGACAGGAACGGCAGCAACGACAACAGGGAATCGGCGGGGATCAGCCGTTACTCCATCAGAGCTCCAAACTCCTCCGTGGGCGGGGCATCGATGAGTCAGGAGACGCTGCGGCAACGTGCGCGGGGTCACGTCATCCGCAAATTGCCTGTCTCGCCCTGCATTCACATTCTTGCGTGGAACTTATTTTTATGCATCCTATGTCTGTTAAAGGCACATGAGCTGCTTTAAACAGTCGTTTTTCTGTCAGGAATGATATCTATGGTAGCATGCAGGGCTCCCCTCGATTGCTGTATGCTCATCCCGATGCCAGCAGTGACAATTCCCAAAGGGGAAGCTGTCCCATAGCAACAGTTCCCCATTGCAAATCAAATACAATGCCAAGTCGGTGTCCGTATCTAATCAATGGTTTGCGACCCCCCAATTGACCTTGCAAAGCATTAATACACACAATTGGAACTATAAGCAATTGATAATGGGTCACAAAACCCCTTTTATGAGTCTGAAAGACTTGTGCAACTCATAAAAGGAGTATTGTATATAACAAAACATGCTTTTGTAGTTGCAAATAAGCCTGTTTCTGATGGATACTTCTACTATCCGATCCATCACTACTTGAATCCTCCCAGGCACCAGACTGGATCTGGAAACTATACCATTTCTTCTGCATGTGACACGTCATGTTCATGCTTTAACACCAGGCAGTGTTGGCATTTTTTTTTTTAACTGTTCTTCTCTAGCTTCCTCTGGTGCACCTATGGGCTCCAAGGAACCTGTGAGACCTTTGACTGTCTCCCAGCAAGCCGCCACTGGCCCAGCCCCTTTCAAGGCTACTCCTGTGTTTTTGGGCATCGCTTCTGTGTCATTCACACCACTTTCCTTGTCTGAGGCCTTGTGTGCTTCGGATCGGTCCCATGTCCTGACAAACTTTCCAAAGGCAGTCTGTGTGTTCTTGTCTTTGCAGGAGTCACAATGGTTTTTGAAAGAGGTGGCATACAGATCCCAGCCTCATTATGAATACCATGGCAAATTAGATTAATTTTTGGAATCCACTTTAAATCCGATTAAGATACATTCTATGGTCTATCACATTGACGCCAAGTTTTTAGGTAAGTTGACTCCTCCCTACCATGAGCACAGAGGCAGTTGACTCTTTGGCCCTTCAAAATACTAGCGGCATAGACAAAGTCGCCTGATTTAGACTTGGATTGCCTTTCGGGGCCTCCATTCCACCAGTGTGCTTTACTGCAGTTCTGCGTGAGGCTGGAGAAGTCCTGGAGCTACTCTTGGCTATGAAAGAAGCCAATTCAAATATCCCCATAGAGATCCTCTAAAGAACTCTTGTTGCCGTTTAACAATGCCATTATAAGCCCCAATTAAGCGGTTTGAGGCAAACTGGTTAGTGCAACAAGTGTCAATCAGCAGGTTGCATGGCGTCATTGCATTGCGTCTGGAGAGCTGAAATTCTTGATGGCTCACCTGTTCGCTAAAAGCCTTGCGGCGCAGTCCTCCTCATCTTTCAAACAAAATCCTGATTCGTTTTCTAACTCTCTGCCAGATAGTGTGTCAAAAAAGATTGCAGCTATGGGAAATGAGGGCTTCTATTCAGTGAGCAATGCTCTTAGCTCATCTAAAGTGAATTGCCTTTTGACCCAGTATTCCCATGACTTCTGGTAGATGGCTGAAATGTTTTATTCATAGCATGTGTGGCTGTAGATGAACATGCTCTGCATACTCCTGCCATCTAGTGTTGAGCTCGGACACTTAAAACTGGTTATTCTTTGAGGAAGGCTTTCAAGTCACAAGATCCTGTGACTCCTCTTTGAGGTAATGTGCATGGTCTTCGACTTCATCTTCAAATTGTTATTCTCTGCCATCAAGCTTGAACGTGGTCATTGAAGCTCGCTTGTCGATGCCTTAGCTCTAGGCCTTACAGACCTACAGAAGCTAATACCATCCGCCGAGAAATCAACCTGCGACGTGGACAAGACATTGGTGACTAGTCCCCAAGGAACCGACTCTGGGAAAATTTGGCGTCTTCCACCCGGAGCAGAGAATGTTCTGGGAGAGGCAATTCATCTGAACCCATTTCGAAAGTGCCTGCTGTGAAACGCAAAATACCCGCACACGATCTACATCTGGTCTAATTTGTGTCTCTCCCCATGACACAGAGACCAAGATTGTGCAGCGTGTCAGCAGTTCCAATCAAAAAAGATTTTTAAATACCTTTGGACACAACAACTTGTGGAGACCACTGCCATATAGGAGGTATCGGAGGGAGAAGAGATCATGGGGCCCGAAGAGGAGGAGGAGTACGGTGGAGGCGACTCAGCATGTAACCGCAGTATGCTACATCCGGAGACTCCCAACATCAACATTGGGGGCAGCGATGAGGAGGGCCAGCCATATATTACCTCAGAAGCTTCCCGATGCAGAGCCCGAAATAGCCACATGCCCGAAGACGAAGATTACTGTAGGCATTGCTAACTCTGTAGACCTGCTTTCTCGTTATAACTGAGCACAGTAGGACAAGATGGAAGATCTTCTATCGTATTTCCCAGATGAGTGTAATAAAAAAGGGAGGAGCTGGTTAATGAAGGGAAACTCCTATCTAATGTGACTAGCAGATGTGCACTAGCTGTAGCGGATACTGCGACGGTTTCAACCCTGCAATTCTGCTACGGAGGCATGCCTGGCTGAGCATATCTGATAGAGACTTCTAGCTGCAGATTCCTTACCTTTGAATTTCTCAGGCTTCAGACTGGATCCAGAAACGTTTTGCGTGAGCAGTACACCTGCGCGCAGTCGGGTAGCTCCATCCGGCTCCATGTGTCAAAAAGATGATGGATGGAATGCTGTACATTGTCAAACATTCACCCCCACTCACAGATGTAGGTTAAATCCATCGTTTTTTTGCTCACCATGCCACCCCAGTTTGGACCCAGCCATATGCAAATCTATCATCTTTTTGTGTTGCTATAGTCGCCCAAAGTGGGAAGGGTATGCCCAGATGTGGGTCCCGTGCACACTATGCCATTGGATTCAAGCAAGCCTGGCTGATGAGGGGTGATACCCCGAAAACGGTCCCAGGATGCTTGTTTTCAGTCCAGGGAGGTCCTGACGTAGCAGTTCGGGCTGGTCTGTTCCCATGGGAAGCAGGGTCAAGACTGATTTGCATATAGCTGGGTCCAAACTGGAATGGCATGGTGAGCAAAATAATTTTGGATTTAGGCTCAGTCTCTGTACTGGGGATGAATGTTTGACAATATTCAGCATTCCGTCCATCATCTTTTTGTGTTGCTTTAGTCTTCCTCAACACTAGCAGTATAGGAGGCTAGAGACTTCATTCGACTCCAATTCAGATGCAGGTAGAGGCTTCAGAACATACAACACTATGATGCCGATGACCATGACAACTCGCTCCCATTTGACTATACTGATGCTGGATTTTGCATGAACCTACAAAATGCTACGTGACTGGACAGTTATCCTGAGACTGAATTAGAATATCCACCAGATCCATCCACAGATGGTTGTCCGCAGAGCAGCTGAAGTACTTGACTTACACCTACCTACGGTTGAAACAAAAACAAACATGATGGAAATCTTGGTGCCTGGGCCTGCTCACTTAAGCTCTTGGCTAATAGACAGTTAACACAAAGGATTATTCTAAAGGTGAGGAATCTGCGGTTGGACTATACACCAGAAAGAACATTACCGAAGGTAGTTGAATTGTTTATCAGGATTGTGAACAGATTATGTTAATTGTGCTAGATTGGCCTCTGAGGGTGTGGTATTTGAATCTGCTTCACCTATCCCTGTGTCCCCCACTTCCTCTCAGGGTATACCTCGTCTCAAAGCAGAAAGAACAGAACTTGCACCTGAGCCTTCAGAGCCTCCCATCTTCAATACTGGAGATCGAACATGGCAATTGAGTTTATTTGAATCTGCTCTTAGAAGTCGTTGACTTCATCCTGTCTCCTGGATCTACGAAATCAATTAATTCTTTATTGGGCTGGCCTAATCGATAAAAGATTCATTAAAAAAGCAATTACAATGACAATAAAAATATTTCATCAATAATATAACACAAGTCATCATAAATTGAACACCGCATTTATTTATTTAGGAGTTTTATATAGCGCTAGCCAGACCCGAGGGTATCGGAGCGCTTTACAACAAAGGTGATGGGAAAATCAATACAGAACGTAACAATGGTATACATATTGATTCGCTGCGAGTCGAGAGTCTCAGAATAGAATGCAGCCTTAATATCCAAAAAGTTACAAAATAAAGGGGTGATATACACAGGGGTGAGGCAGGACTAAGTTGGTAGGTGGGTGAGGTAGAGTTCTTAAACTAAGGGTGACTGGATGGTGTGGTGGGCAAGAGTCAGCATTCAAGCGGCAGCTATCCATTCGGCAGGGAGCGATTGAGGAAGAGGTCTTTGAGCTGCCTTTTGAATTTTACAAAGGAGGGGTTAATCCTGATATGGACTGGGATGGAGTTCCAGATTCTTGGAGCATTTCCAGAGAAGGATCGAGAAGAGGCTTTTTGTTTGCATGTTTTCGGGGGGATGAGCAGTAAGGTGTTTGAGCTCCTGAGGGTCCTTGTCTGGCCGGCTTTCTTTAGTTTGGCGGCCAGGTAGGCGGGCTTCCCAGTGTGCAGGGCCTTATGCGTGAGGCAGGCAGTTCTGAAGTTGGCACGCATTTCAATTGGGAGCCATTTTAAATCTGAGTGCCGGTGAAATGTGTTCAAATTTCTTCACTCCGGTGACCATTCTGGCTGCTGCATTTAGAGTTGCTCTCAGAGGGGCTAAGTGGGATTTTGCTGTTCCTGTGAGGGTTGCATTCCCATAGTCCAGTCTGGAAAGCACCAGGGACTGAGTGGCTTGTTTGAGATCGCTGGGAGGGATGAATGGTTTTATTTTGTTGAGCAGTTTAAGGTTGAGGAATGCGCTCTTGGAGTTCTTAATGTGTTTGGTCATGTTCAATTTTGGATCCAGAGTGATTCCCAGTGATTTGACTGAGTCGGTCAGGGTGAGGTTGCAGTTGAGGGCATCGATTGCTTTTATCCATTCTGTGACTTGGGGGTTGTGCTCCTTATTGGAAATTAGCAGGATTTCTGTCTTGTCCTGGTTCAGTTTCAAGTGGTTGAGTGTTAGCCAGTGCTGTACTTCCCTTAGAGTGTGGTTTAGTCTATGAATGTCTTCCATAGAGGAGGTTTCGAGATAGATCTGGGTGTCGTCAGCGTATAGGTGGAAGGGGATGTTTGTTTTTTTGAGGATGGAGGTGAGGGGTTCCATATAGATGTTAAAGAGTTGCGGAGAGAGAACTGATCCTTGCGGTACACCCCTGCTGACGGAGTGTGAGTCGGACAAGAAGTTATTGATTTTTATTCTTTGGGTGCGATTCTGTAGAAACGAGGTGAACCATTTTAGGACCATCTCGTCCGCTCCTACTCTTTCTTGCAGTGCCTTAACGAGTAGATTGTGGTCTACCGTGTCGAAGGCTGCCGATAGGTCCAAGAGTACGAGCAGACCGCATTGATCCCTATCAAGGGACTTGTGGATGTCGTCTATGACATTCAAGATCGCTGTCTCTGTGCTGCAACCTTTTCTGAAGCCCGATTGGTGAGAGTCGAGAAGGTTGTTGCTGTCCATGTGCTCGGTAAGTTGAAGGAGGACACATCTTTCCAAGGTTTTAGCTAGGAGGGGGAGATTGGAGACGGGTCTGAAGTTGTTAAGATCATTGGTGTCCGATCCCGGTTTTTTTAATAGTGGTGTGACTTGGCCGATTTTGAGACAATCCGGCATGACTCCAGTTCTCAGGGAGCTATTTATGATCGTGGTCCAGATCGGGGCTAGGGTGCCTTTAAGCTTTTTGACCAGTTTGCCAGGAATGGGGTCCAAGATATGAGAGGAGGGGGTGGAGCAGGAAATCATTTTTCGATCTCAGCTACAGAGATGGGGTTAAAGGACTTCCAGTTATTTGGGTGGAGCTTGTGTGTAGTGCCTTCTATCTCAGCAAGCAAGTTGCTGCAGGGGGGGTAGTCACCCAGAGAGAGCTCAATCTTTGTGATTTTGTCCTTGAAGAAAATGGCAAAGTTGTCACAAAGGTCTTTGGAGGCCTGGCATGATGAGGCAGGGGGCTTGGAGGTTTGTTGTCTGATTAGATTGTAGAGTTCTCTCGGCCTGTTTTTTGCGTTGTCAAGAGCACTGCAGAAGAAGGCCTTTTTTCCATCCTTGATGTGTTTATTGTATTTTCTGCGTACTGATTTGAGTCGATTGAGGTGCATTGTGGACGGGTTTTTCCGCCAAAGTCTTTCATTAGCTCTTAATTCTCTTCTTTCAGAGTTTATGCTTGTATTGAACCATGATCTAGATGGGGTGTTCCTTACCCTTTTTTGTTTGCACGGGGCTAGTTGGTCTAAGATGGCAGTCATAGTAGTGTTGTAATGGGAGGTGAGTTCGGTTGTGGAGAGAATGTCAGTATCGATGGGGAGGAGTATGCTTACCTCTTTTTCCAGGTCAATAAGGGGGATTTGATTTAGATTTCTCACCCAGTGGATGTGGTCCTGTGTGTGGGGCCGGCAACGAGTCATTAGGTTTATGTGGAAGAGGATGACGTGGTGGTCGGACCAGTCTACAGGCAGGATACGATCTATAGAGACAGTGTCTACTTGGGCAATAATGGCATCCGGTATTGATCCTTTGTTGTGGGTTTGTTCTGTGCAGTGTTGGATTAGGTTATTGTTGTGTAGAAGATCGTTCAAGGTTTGTATCATCGAGTTGTTCACCTCGTTCCAGTGTAAGTTGAGGTCACCTAGAATCATATTGTTAGAGTCCTGAAGTGCACAGTGGGTTATCAAGTCGGAGAGGTGTTCACCGAAAGCGGAGACTTTCCCAGGGGGATGGTAGAGGAGATGGCAAAATAGTGGTTTGTTGCCGCTCATCTTAATGGAGGCAGTTAGACATTCAAATGAGTTGTAATTGAGGGAGTCTATTTCCGAAATGGAGATGTTGCTCTTATGGATGATTGCGACGCCCCCTCCTCATTGTATTTTTCTGTCTTTATTGAGGATTTGGAAACCCAGAGGTACAAGAATGTCCATATCTGGGAGGGACAATTTGTTCATCCATGTTTCGGTGATGAACGTGATGTCAATGTCGTGGGCCAGGATAGTTTCTGCCAGTTCCGTTGCGTGTTTCGTGGCCGATCTGCAGTTGATGAGCATGCATTTGGTGGAGTTCCCCTCATTGTTGAATCTCTCCGTTGGGGGAGCCCTTGGAATAGAGGAGAGGAAGGCTGGGGGTCTTGACGTTTTGAGTGGGAGGCAGGGGAGGCAGTTTCTACCAAAGCCAGTGATAACCTGTATCTTGGAGTTTAGGGTGGTAGTAGGGTAGGTGCAGTAAGAGGAGGCAAGTTCTGTCGCTTCTCTCTCGGACATTGCGGCTTTTGTTCTTTTGGGTCTCTGCGTTTGCTTCGAGAGGGGGTTGTGTTCCATCTGGGCCAGGGAGTCCTGCGAGGTCTTGAGTGATTGGTGTTGTTGGTTATGGGTGTGGTGTGTGGGCGTTGGCGAGATCTCTGGCGAGAGGTGAGGTTCAGTAGGATTTCGTTAAGGCCCATTATTATATGTTCTAGCTGGCTTTCTAATAGAGCGAGTCTCTGTGTCGTCTCCCAGGAGGGGGGTGGGGGAGTGTCCGGGCTTCGACTGTCCTGAGTGGGGTTGTTGACGGAAGGGAGGGGCTTGGGATTTGGAGATTGTGTTTTGGAGATGGTGTAGCCTCTGTTATTCCTGTGGGTGGCCTTGGACATGGGGTGTGTGGAGTCTCGTCTAGTTTCCGTTGGCCGTCTCAGGCGCATAAGTGGGGGGAGAGAGCTAGGAGTCGTTGATTGAGGGTTCAGTTCAGTAGCTGTTTGTGAGGAGTAATAATTTGGTGAGGGAGGGTGTTTGTCAGGGGGTTGTAATGTCTCCCCTACGATGTGCCTTGGATTAGCATTGGCAGGTAGCTCTGAATTGTGCATTTCCAGGGGGAGGGAGGGAGGAAAGGTTAATGGGGAAGGTCTGTGTTGTCTCAAGAGGGTTCATTCCTTCGGGCGAAGGGGAGAAGTTCTGGAGTGAGTGGCGTGAGTCATTGAGGGCTTTACGAAGCGTGGGGAAGAGGTAGTCAAATGCATCTAGGTTGTCGTTGTTGGCTTGGATCATGACTGTACCGTTAGTATAGATGGTCGCAGCGGTATTGCCGTTACGCGTGTGGTGATTTGGGATTGAAAGCGTCAGTTTGCAACTGTGAAGCGTGTTAGTTGTTTTGGATAAGAGGAGATGAGTTTTGAGAATGCTGATCCAGTTCGCTGGGCATTCAGTATGGAAAATAAAATCCATTTTCTGCTGGCCTTTGGAGGTGCAATTGTATATGTCTGCACAAGAGCTAAAATAGCAAATTCTCTAATTATTAATCATATTACCTTTAGGCAAATGCAAATAATCACTGTAAGAGTTTCCTAATTTAAAGTGCCATCTGTATCTGATTAAATACAGCCATATACATGACACCTGTGGGACGTTTTTGTAATAAAATGAGTACTGGTCTACAGTGTCCTATTTAGACAACACAGTATTGGTAGCAGATAACATTTCCTGAGTCATACATAGAATTTGCAGAAGAGGATGAAGTGCAACATGATTAGAGGTGACTTCATATCTCAAGGCCAGAAAAAAGAGCTGAAGAACAGGTGCCACTATTGGGAAATTATACTAAGAAGTGCACCATATTTAATCTGAAACGAGTTGGATAAATTCTATTTTGTGGATTGCTCACAGAAAGAAGATAGGGTTCCATCATTGCTGTGGACAAGATAATGGCGTGGGTTTTTGTCAAAGTTTTGCTGGATTCTTGCAGAGTTCTTATATTCTCAGAAAGATTACAGAACAACTGTTTAACAATTTCTTTAGTAGAGCTATTTATGGAATCTGGACTGGTAATAAAAAAACTCAGGAATAAGAGCATACAAAAAGAGATTTCGATATACAAGAGCCATGGAATATTTTCCCCCCTTCTCCAGCGATGAACAATCTCTCAATATAGATCTTGTAAGACTGGTCTCTTCTTTGGCCCAAATTAAAACCCATAGTTATAATGGATGTAGTTATCACATCCTCAGTGAATGTTAGCCCCAATTCGTGATGGCAAACATAGATAGACTAGCTTTGCGGTACAGCCAAGAGTCTGCACAAAAATGTTTTTTCCATCTTCTCTAGACTGCTCGTGTCTGAGTACCCGCATAGAACAGAAAGACACTTATCTTGTATATTTTAAGCATTTCCCTAATCGGTTTCTGTCCCAAATTAGCTGCAGACCTAAAAACAGCCTCTGTTACCCTAGAAAATTGTTGGGGCCTAACTTTGTGTAAGTGCCCCCAAGTAAAAGCTGAGTGTAGTGGTATCCCCATATATGTGACGGTCTGTTCACACCCCACCCAGGGTCCAGAGATATTACGGGAGAGTTTTTTCGGTAGATTTCGACCCGCAGATCATTATATATGATCTTGAGAAATTTGTCTCCAGGTTAAGTTGCTTCATAAAAACAGTTAAATGATCCAATAATATCTGGAGCCCATTAGCAGTCCTGGCCAGCAAGACTGTATTGTCTACATAAAGTAGCACCGGAATTGTGAGCCTACCCAGTTGTGGCATGTCCTTTCCATTTGATATTAAGAAGTTCTCAAAACCATTGATAAGTGGTGTTAAAAGAAAGGGCACCAATGTGCACCCTTGGCGAGCACCTCTTTATTTGGATCCAGTCATTGTATTCAGCATTGGGACCAAAACGCATTTTGGTTGATATGTCTGTGTGCATCTGCCTCAATAGGCAGATTATCGATTCCACCACCTCATTCCCTGCATGATGGACCAGAGTTTAGAATGGTTGACACTGTTGAAAGTACAACTCGGGTCCATAAATGCAAGGTGCAAAGATCCCATAGATCCCTTCTTGGTTCTTGTGTATTTGCTGCTAAGCAGATATCAATTCAGGTGATTTTTCACTGTCCCGACACCATGCCTGAAACCATATTGGACGCCAGAATAGAATTTTGCTCTGCCCCATTTTCCATCTGTGCCAACAACACTCTATTCACAATTTTAACAAAGTCCTAGAGTGAAATACGCTGCTAACAGTTCATCTCACTTCTAACCCCTTTGTTTTTTTTAAATATTGGTACTATTATTGATCTTAGCCATGGCAGAGGTAGCTTGCTTGTATTACCTTTGTTAGAATAGAGGCCCACAAGGCAATATTGTTTTTATAAACAGCCATAGTGACACCATCTGGGCCAGAGCCTTTGCCACTATGGCAGTTCGTAATTGCACAACTACTTCCGCTGCCTCAAAGGGGATAATAAGTGAGTGGTGTTTGGCTCAGTTTTCTCTCTGTCTCCAAGGTATGGGGGTGGGGGTTCACTAGCATAAAGAATAAACATGATTATATCGTTCACCCAACTATCAGCATTTATTGGAGTTTCTACTTTTAAGGAAAGTCCATCACAAAAATACAGCTTATTAACGACCTTCCAAAAACGCTCCATTATTACGTGTCTTACCTACAAGGAATTCCCATGCTTCCTCTGTTAAGGTGTTTTTTCTGGTTCTGAGTACCTCTTTATTCTGTTTAATGTACATCTGCGCTTTAGTTTGTATATATAATTACCCTCTTAAGCGCAAACATAAGGTGATTATGCACATAGGAGCATGCTGAATCAAGCCAATTATTAAGCTGTGCCCTTTAAGAAATCACTGGAATGATTACCAAGAAATTAAGTAGTCAACAAAGTTACTCAAATGAGCTAAAAATCTCAGAAGGTTCAGCATCCTCATCTAGACACACCTAGCATGCCCTCGGATTTGAATCTAATAAATCGGAAATTAAGCCATTTGGGTTGCCCATAGGGTGTTTCATCATTATCCCTTTATTCTTAATTGCCTCAAGATCAAATGTTCTGTCCAGCATGGTTTTAGAGTTGCATCCATCCACTAGGCGCGCCGACAGTGGGTTATGGTCGATACCGCAATTTGATGTTACCATAAAAGTGGACACAGAAAAAGACAATTCCTCAGAGAATAAAATATAATTTATTGTGCTAGCAGCCCCCCATACTGTAAAGGGTGGTTCCAGCAGTAGAGCAGAATGACAAACCTCTAAAGGAAAATCAAGATTATGCTTCATCAATACCTTCTCATACGGATCATGACTCCCTTGTGAGTTCACACATCCACATACTGAATTCTGGGGACTTTTTTAAAGACGATCCCAGTTTAGTAACATGCACTGCACATTCTGTAAATCTCATCAGCTTCATCTCCAATGGTGTGATAAAAGGATGGGGAACAAACGTCTGTGTGCTGGTCTGGAGCCTTGTACAGTTTCTTGATCTTTGTCCGGGGTGCAACCTAGAGCGCATTCAGTGCTATGGCACCATCTAACTTCTCAGCGGAGCTATTATGATTTCCAGATTGAGTCAGGCACCTGGGAGGATTCATGAAGTGAAGAATCTACAAGTAGATAGAGTATCTAGCAGAAACATTGTTATTGAACATTTTCACCTGATACAAAACTTCTAGCCGCAGATTCCTTACCTTGGAATTATCCACAGGCGTCCAACTGGATTAGGACATTCTTGAGCAGTACCCCTATGTGCTCAGTAGGTGGCGTCATTCGGTTCTGTGTTGGTGCCAAAAGTGACGTGTTTGGTGCCTAAATAGGTGACACTCCGCTAAAATCAGTTCTTTTCTTTCCGCACAAGTCAGTTCAGATCTGGAAGAGCTACCTCTAGTCACTTTTTGACTGAGCTTTTTTGACATTTTGTCAAATATTTTTTGTGAAATCCTTTCTCCTGGTATACGAGGGATATCTGAAAGAGACACGTTAGTGACAGATTCCTTACCTTAGAATATCCCCAGGTGTCAGGCTGGATCCGGAAAGTTTTTGCGTAGCAGTACCCTTGCGCGTCGGTAGGCGGCGTCGTGCGGCTCCGCGTCCGTCGTCGGCGTTGGGATCGCCGGGATGACGTCGCGGGCAGTACTTAGACGCCGCCCCTGCGCGCTGACGTCAGTTCTTCTTTTTTCCGCGCCAGTAAGCGCAGATCCGGGAAGAGCAGTGCCCTAGTCATTTTTTGACTAACTTTTTGGTGATTTTTCACTGTTTTCTTCGAGTCATCTCGGCTCCACGGTGTCGGTAGGGATGCCCGGCTTCAAGCCATGCGACGCCTGTGGTCGAATGATGTCGATCACAGACCCGCACTTAGAGTGTCTCTACTGTCTCGGCCGCCACCACGACACGAAGTCGTGTTCCGACTGCCGGGCCTTGCACCCGAAGGCTTTGCGAGAGCGGTCTCGAAAGCTCCTCGAGGTCCGGCAGTCGGCTCCGCGCCGCACCAAGCCCCGGTCACGCGAGAGGTCGAGGGGCCGGTCGCGGAGTCCTCGCCGGTCATCGGAGTCCAAGTCTTCGCACTCCTCGGGTAAGTCGAAGCACAAAAAGTCTAAGAAGCACCATCGCTCTAAGACTTCGCCTCGCCGGTCTCGCGACTCGGCTGAGGCCCCTGTCTGCACCGTCCCCGCGGCTCCGGATGTGCCTGTGGAGCCGCCCCCGCATTACCCGTCCTTCCCGGGTTCGGGGGCGACTACCACCGAGATACAGGAATTCCTGTCGGCCATGGCCCGCCTCTTCGGGCCTCAAGGCCCCTCCGGTGCGCCTTCGGGCCCCGCGGGCCCTCATGGGATTGCCCCGGCGCCGCCGACGACTCCGGTCCCGGCGCCGCCTGTCCCACCAGCCTTGCTCCCGTCTTCGGCCCCGGCCTCGATCTCGGCTCCGGTGGTGCCGTAACCCCCATCGATGCCGGTTGACCTAACCACGCCTCCGCCGATGTCCCCGGTGCTGTTCCTGACACCGCCCGGGGCTCCGGGCGGCGTCGTTCCCCAGTTATCTCCGGATCCGGACGCGGCGTCGGACCGACGTCGTCCGACGCCGGCTCCGGCGCCCATGAGACCTTGCGTCCCGGACTTCCCTCCGCCTCCTTATTTTCAACCGGAGGACGACCAGGAGAGCTGGGAGGGGTCGGATGACCCTCTCACACAGCAGTGTGACTATGATCAGGACTGGGCAGAGGAACTTGGGGATGCCAGTGGTCTGGACACTTCCCCTGACACTGGCATGCTGTCTCCTCCTTCCGTGGCTACGGAGGAGGGAGCAAATTTCGCAACGGTGTTGCGTAGAGCAGCTGGAGCCTTACACCTCCAATTGCCTACAGTGGCTGTCAGGACTAACCTCCTGACGGAAGTGCTTCAGCCGGCAGCTACCTCTTCGGAGCCATTGCTGCCGTTTAATGATGCACTTTCTGACTTTCTTTTGGGCACCTGGTCCAAGCCCGCCACAGGGGCTCCTGTGGATAGGAACGTGGCCCGACGCCATCGCCCTGCTCCGGGCGACCCCTTGTTTCTCTCTTAACATCCCACCCCCGAGAGCTTGGTTGTCCAAGCCTCTGCCTCCCAAACCGCCTTCCCTACCGCCCCTCCGGATAGGGAATCCAAACGCCTGTATCAATTTGGGAAGAAGGCCTTTTCTTCCTCCAGTGCTGGCTTGCGGTCCGTCAACACCGCTTGCCTTTTGGGCCGATACTCGCACTCTCTGTGGGATTCGGTGGCGCTCGTTTTGCCCCAGTGTCCTGAGGAGGTCCAGACACTGCTTTCCCGCGCCATTGCGGAAGGAAGGGATGCGGCAAAGTACACCATCCGTTGTGGCCTTGATACCGCCGACTCGCTGGGCAGATCGCTTGCAACGACAGTGGCGCTGCGTCGCCACGCCTGGCTGAGGACAACTGGTTTCTCGGGTGATGTCCAAAACACACTCATGGACATGCCCTTTGATGGAGTCGGTCTTTTTGGTACCAAAGCAGACCATGCGCTGGAGCGTTTTAAGGACTCACGGGCTAATGCCAAGTCCCTGGGCCTTTCTGCTGTGCGCCCTCCGCTAACCTCTGCTTTTCGCCCCTTTCGTGGCCACGGAAGGGGCGCCCAGTCACGTCCGCTGCCCAGCCACCGGCCCGCGCAGCAAGCGTCTTCGCGTGGCCGAGGACGTGGCTCCCGCCGTGGCGGGTCAGGCAACCAGCGTGCGGGTCAGGCCACCAACCCCGCCCCGTCCGCGGCCTCCAAGCCCTCCTAGTCCTTCCTTTCAGGTGCACAGCACGCCAGTAGGGGCAGGGTCCGCCATCACCTTCACCACTGGCGTGCCATCACCTCGGACAGGTGGGTCTTGGACATTGTCCGAAGGGGCTACTCCCTCCCCTTCGAGACCACCCCCCAGCCATGCCACCTCAATTCCACCGCATGTCAGGGGATCACTTGGTGCTTCTTCAGAAGGAAGTTGCGGCCCTCTTGGCCAAGGGGGCCATCGAGCGCGTTCCGACCCCAGAAGTAGGTCGTGGTTGCTACTCCCACTACTTTCTGGTGCCCAAAAAGGACAAGGAGGACATGCGTCCTATCTTGGACCTCCGGAACGTCAATCGCTTCCTCCGGAGGGAGAAGTTCAAGATGCTCACCTTAGCTCAGGTCTTGACTGCCCTCGACCCTGGAGACTGGATGGTAGCGTTGGACTTGCAGGATGCTTATTTCCACATCCCCGTCCTGCCGGCCCACCGGCGTTACCTGCGGTTCACGTTGGGCCTCGAGCATTTTCAATTCACCGTGCTCCCCTTTGGCCTCACAAGTGCCCCTCGGGTGTTCACGAAAGTGATGGCGGTGGTCGCAGCTCATCTGCGCCGGGCAGGGGTTCCAGTCTTCCCCTACCTCGACGACTGGCTGCTGAAGGCGGGCTCATCCCAGGCAGTCGTCTCCCACCTCCAGACTACGGCCGAACTCCTGCACTCGCTGGGGTTCTCCATCAATGTGCCGAAGTCGCACCTGATTCCTTCTCCACAGCTCCTTTTCATCGGAGCAGTTCTGGACACGACGCAGTTTCGGGCTTATCCTCCCGAACGGCGAGTCCGGGATATTCAGGCTATGATTCCGATCTTTCAGCCTTTATCCTGGGTTTCAGTACGGATGACCCTGAGGCTGCTGGGCCTCATGGCCTCCTGCATCCTGCTGGTCGATCATGCCAGATGGCATATGCGGGCTCTGCAGTGGGACCTGAAGTTCCAGTGGGCGCAGCACCAGGGCAACCTGTCCGATCACGTCCAGATCTCGGAGGGGACTGCAAAACAGTTGCAGTGGTGGCTCTCGAACCGGCAATGGGTCATGGGCAGATCCCTCTCCCTTCCCCAGCCAGAGCACACAGTTGTGACGGACGCGTCCCTTCTGGGATGGGGCGGTCACATGAGAGAGGCGGAGATCAGAGGCCTCTGGTCTCCGGCGGAGTCCCGGCTCCATATCAACCTTCTGGAGCTCCGGGCGATCCGACTTGCACTGAAGGCATTCCTTCCCTCTGTCAAAGGGAAGGTAGTGCAGGTGTTCACAGACAACACCACCGCCATGTGGTACTGCAACAAACAAGGCGGGGTGGGGTCGTGGACCCTATGTCAGGAGGCTCTGCGCCTCTGGACATGGCTGGAACATCAGGGCATATTCCTGATGGTTCAACACCTGGCAGGTTCCCTGAACGCCATGGCGGACGAACTCAGCCGCAGGTGCATGATGGATCACGAATGGCGTCTTCACTCGGAAGTGGCGCAAGGACTCTTTCTACAGTGGGGAGAGCCTTGGTTAGATCTATTCGCCACCGAAGAGAACGCGCAATGTCAGCAGTTCTGCGCGTTGGAATTTCCAAGGCGGCACTCGCTCGGCGACGCTTTTCGTCGCGAGTGGAGTTGCGGTCTGTTGTACGCCTTTCCGCCTATACCACTTCTACCCAGAGTGTTGAAGAAGATTCGGCGCGACCGGGCCCAAGTCATCCTTGTCCCTTGCTCACTTTGCCACTGGATTCAAGCAAGCCTGGCTGATGACGGCTGAAATGCCAGAAACCGGTCCTAGGATGCTTGTTTCCGGTCCAGGGAAGACATGGTTTGGCAGTTCGGGCTGGACTGTTCCCATGAGGCACAGGGTCAGACTGATTTGCATATGGCCATGTCTGAACTGGGGTGGTGGAGTGAGCTAAAGAATGATGATGGATTAAACCCAGATCATTTGACTGGGGGTGAGTGTTTGATTGGCTCAAACGTTCCGTCCATCATCCCCTTTTGTATCGCTTTGGTCGCCCTAAGTTGGCGGGGTATGCCCAGACGTGGGTCCCTTGCTCACTTTGCCACTGGATTCAAGCAAGCCTGGCTGATGACGGCTGAAATGCCAGAAACCGGTCCTAGGATGCTTGTTTCCGGTCCAGGGAAGACATGGTTTGGCAGTTCGGGCTGGACTGTTCCCATGAGGCACAGGGTCAGACTGATTTGCATATGGCCATGTCTGAACTGGGGTGGTGGAGTGAGCTAAAGAATGATGATGGATTAAACCCAGATCATTTGACTGGGGGTGGTGAGTGTTTGATTGGCTCAAACGTTCCGTCCATCATCCCCTTTTGTATCGCTTTGGTCGCCCTAAGTTGGCGGGGGTATGCCCAGACGTGGGTCCCTTGCTCACTTTGCCACTGGATTCAAGCAAGCCTGGCTGATGACGGCTGACATGCCAGAAACCGGTCCTAGGATGCTTGTTTCCAGTCCAGGGAAGACATGGTTTGGCAGTTCGGGCTGGACTGTTCCCATGAGGCACAGGGTCAGACTGATTTGCATATGGCCATGTCTGAACTGGGGTGGTGGAGTGAGCTAAAGAATGATGATGGATTAAACCCAGATCATTTGACTGGGGGTGATTGTTTGATTGGCTCAAACGTTCCGTCCATCATCCCCTTTTGTATCGCTTTGGTCGCCCTAAGTTGGCGGGGGTATGCCCAGACGTGGGTCCCTTGTTCACTTTGCCACTGGATTCAAGCAAGCCTGGCTGATGACGGCTGAAATGCCAGAAACCGGTCCTAGGATGCTTGTTTCCGGTCCAGGGAAGACATGGTTTGGCAGTTCGGGCTGGACTGTTCCCATGAGGCACAGGGTCAGACTGATTTGCATATGGCCATGTCTGAACTGGGGTGGTGGAGTGAGCTAAAGAATGATGATGGATTATACCCAGATCATTTGACTGGGGGTGAGTGTTTGATTGGCTCAAACGTTCCGTCCATCATCCCCTTTTGTATCGCTCAAGTCATCCTTGTGGCTCCGGACTGGGCTCGAAGAGTTTGGTATCCCGAGCTACTCAGTATGAGCGTCGATCCCCCGATCCGTCTGCCTCTTCGGGAGGATCTTCTGTCGTAGCAGCAGGGGACGGTCCTCCACCCGAACCTGTCCAGTCTCCACCTGCTTGCGTGGAGATTGAGCGGCGGCAGTTGATTCCTTTCGACTTGCCTCCCGAAGTTTGTGATGTGATTCTGGCAGCCAGGCGTCCCTCCACTAAGGTGGTATACGCCTGCAGGTGGAACAAGTTTGTGGCATGGTGCACAGCAAAGGCTGTCAACCCCCTCTCTGCCCCTCTTTCTGAGGTTCTTCTGTTCCTTCTTTCTTTGGCCCAACAGGGTTCTGCCCTGGGTACCATCAAGGGCTATCTTTGTGCCATTTCGGCCTTCCTCAGGCTTCCTGATCAGCCCTCCCTTTTCAAGTCCCCTGTTGTTAACAGGTTCCTAAAAGGCATTACACACCTCTTCCCTCCTGTTCCGTTTGTGATGCCTCAGTGGGACTTGAACTTGGTTCTTACCTTTCTCATGTGCGCTCCCTTTGAGCCTCTACATAACTGTCCTCTTCGTCTTCTGACTCTGAAGACAGCCTTTCTGGTGGCCATCACCTCCGCTCGGCGGGTGAGTGAGCTCCAGGCTCCAGACAAGGTTGTTCTTAGGACGCGTCCGTCCTTCTTGCCAAAGGTGGTTACTGCCTTCCACATTGGGCAGACCATCACTTTGCCCACCTTCTTTCCGCCTCCGCATCCTTCCAGAGAGGAAGAGAAGTTCCACCGTCTGGACCCAAAACGTGCGCTTTCCTTTTATATCAACCGCACACAACACTTCCGGGTGGATGACCAGCTCTTTGTTGGCTACGTGGGCGCCAAAAAAAGTCGGGCGGTGCACAAGAGAACCATCTCCCGCTGGGTAACCTTGTGTATCAAAGCCTGCTATTCTTTGGCTAAGAAGGAGCCTCCTGTTGGGCTGCGTGCCCATTCTACCAGGGCAACGGCTGCTACCACGGCTTTAGGCCGCGGTGTTCTGCTGCAGGATATCTGTCAGGCAGCTACGTGGGCCTCGCTGCACACGTTTACCAAGCATTACTGCCTTGACAGTCAGGTCCGGAGGGACGGCTTCTTTGGCCGTTCTGTCCTCCGGGACTTCCTTGTCTGATCTTTGTTCGCAGACCCACCACCGGGGTTGGTATTGCTGGGGTATCTATTCTAAGGTAAGGAATCTGTCACTAACGTGTCTCTTTCAGATGCACAAGTTACTAACTTGTGTAACGATATATCTGTAAGAGACAGTAGTTAGTGACAGATTCCTACCGCCCACCCATCCTCCCGTTCTGCGAACTGATTTCTAGGGTTAAGGACATCCCTTTCAGGGCCCTAGTATTTTTCAGACACCTATGTCAGCTTCTTGCATGGCTCTGCGTTCCTGGCGCGGAAAGTCATGTACAGAACTGACGTCAGCGCGCAGGGGCGGCGTCTAAGTACTGCCCGCGACGTCATCCCGGCGATCCCGACGACGGACGCGGAGCCGCACGACGCCGCCTACCGACGCGCAAGGGTACTGCTACGCAAAAACTTTCCGGATCCAGCCTGACGCCTGGGGATATTCTAAGGTAAGGAATCTGTCACTAACTACTGTCTCTATCAGGGGAAAGAACCAAGCTAATCACAAGTATAAATGTTTAAAATTAAACAGGACAACATACACATAATCAATTGACATGATGCTGGAATATTATCACAAAATATATTTATTATTTAATATTTCATTTCGTATAAAAAAAAATTCATTTTTGTCACGATCTCAAAAATATATATATTTTTGAGATCGTGACAAAAATGAAAAAATTTTTTTATACGAAATGAAATATTAAATAATAAATATATTTTGTGATAATATTCCAGCATCATGTCAATTGATTATGTGTATGTTGTCCTGTTTAATTTTAAACATTTATACTTGTGATTAGCTTGGTTCTTTCCCCTGATATTGTTCTCCCTACTAGCTAGCAAGTTTCCATTGTGTTAAGTAGGGGTCCCCTTTCTTTCAAACCACTAACTACTGTCTCTTACAGATATATCGTTACACAAGTTAGTAACTTGTGCGTCACCCCAAAAAAAAAAAATAGGTTTTAAACCCTCTGGTGCCTGCCACAGGCAGATGTCTGTGACAGACCCACATTTAGTATGTTTTTGGTGCTTGGAGCCGTACCACGACTACAAGGCCTGCGAGAACTGCCGCACCATGAACCTGAAGGCGATCAGGGAACATTCCCTGAAGTTCCTCGCTGCTGCACTTCCGACATCCTCGTGACTCTTTTGATCCCAGTTGCACGGAAGACCCGGGGCCTCTTGCGGAGCCGCTCCTGACGATTGTCGTCCCAGTCTAAATCATCTGGTAAGTCCCACACGCTCAAGAAGTCAAAGCGTTCTTCAGCTTCTCCATGCCAGTCCAAGTCATTGGACGAGGTGTAGGAATGACTCCGGATGAGGGAGCCTCATATGCAGTGGTGGTGTGGGTGAAGGCTGAGGTCCTGAACCTTCAGTTGCCCTCGGTGACAGTCAAGACTAACGTCTTTGACTGAGGTTCTTCAGCCGAGACTTATGCCTTCTGAATCTCTCCTCCCTTCATCAAATCCGTCACTGATGTCCTACTTGGAGCCTGGCCAAGCACTACACATGGGCTCCTGTGCATCGGACAATTGCCATCCACTGTGACCCCGCTCCTTGGGACCTCAGTTTCCTCACCCAGCACCCCACCCTGAAGAGCTTGGTGGTCCAAGTCTCCACCTCCAGAATTAGTCCCGGCACATTCCCTACGACTCGACTGGATAGGGAATACCAAAAGCTGGATACCTTTGGCAAAAGTATGTTCTCTTCCGCCAGTCTAGCACTGTCGTCAATGAACACCATGCGCGTTTTGGAATGATACACCCACACTGTGTGGGACTCAGTTGCGCATGTGCTGCAGATGGTCTCTGATGAGGCCAGAACAATAGTCACCCAAGCAATTGCTGATGGGCGAGATGCACATCAAATGTGGGTTGGACAAGACTGATTCGCTAGTCAGCGTAATTGTGTCATCAGTGGCACTTAAATGCCACACCTGGTTGAAACCCACTAGCTTTTCATGGGCTTTCCATACTTCCATCATGGACATGACCTTTGATGGCTCTCTCCTTTTTAGCTGAAACGGCAGACTTGACGCTGAAGCGCTTTAAAGGCAGCAGAGGTACGGCCAGGTCTTTGAGCTTCTCTATGGCCCGCCCTCAACCCCAGTCTACCTTTCGCCCCTTCCATGGGTACGGGAGGGGCAACCAACCCAACTGCATCCTTTATCGCCCTGCCACCAAGGCCATCATGGCCGGGTCGCGTTCCCACAAGTCACATGGAAATACCAGCCAGAAGTTGGGCCAGTCTGCCCTTCCACCCGGCAGCTGCAGCCTCAAAACCCCTTTAGTTTGCCTTTATACCAGTAGGCGCAAGATCCACCATTACCTACCCCACTGACAGTCCATAACATCGGACAAGTGGGTTTTATAGATCGCCTACTCCACTCCCCTTTATGGAAACCCCTCCACCTATGCCATTCACTTATGAAAGGCTGCCAGAGGACCATCTATCCTTGCTCCATCAGGAAGTGTTGGCCCTCTCGGCCAAAGGGGCCATCGATAGGGTGTTGGCATCAGAAGTAGGTCATGGTTGCTATTTCTGCTACTTTCTGGTGCCCAAGAAGGATGAAGGCCTTTTTCCTATCCTAGACCCTGCACCTTCTCAACTTTTGAAAAGGGAGAAGTTCAAAATGCTCACATTAGCTCAAGTCCTGTCTGCCTTGGACACTCGAGAGTGGATGGTAGCATTGGACTTGCAGGACGCATACTCCCACATCCCTGTCCTGCCTGCCCACAGGCATTACCTGCAGTTCACAGTGGGCCAAGAGCACTTTCAGTTTGCCGTGCTTCCCTTAGGCCTTATCAGCGCCCCTCGGTTGTTCACCAAGGTGATGGTGGTGGTCACAGAATATCTGCGGAAGTCAGGGGTTCCAGTCTTCCCTTGCCTGGACAATTTGCTGTTGAAGACGCGCTCTCCCAAGGCAGTCGTCTCCCACCTCCAGACTATGGCAGATCTCCTACACTCACTGGAGTTCACTATCAGCATGCTGAAGTTACACCTGACTCCCTCTCAGATGCTCCATTTCATCGGAGCTGTTGAGGACACAGTGCAGTTTCGAGCCGACCCTGCCGAGCAGCAAGTCCAGGATATCTGGGCTATGATACTGATGTATCTGAAAGAAACACATAGTGATAGATTCCTTACCTTAGAATATCCCCAGGCGTCAGACTGGATCCGGAAAGTTTACGTCAGCAGTACCCCTGCGCGTCGGTAGGGGCGTCCTGCGGCTCCGCGTCCGTCGTTGGCGTCGTGGTCGCCGAGATGGCGTCGCGGGCGCTACTTGGACGCTGCCCATGCGCGCTGACGTCAGTTCTTTCTTTTTCTGCGCCAGCAAGCGCAGATCCGGAGAGAGCAGTACCCCTAGTCTTTTTTGACTACGTTTTTTAGATCTTTTTCTCACCCTTTTCGAGTCGATATCGACTCCTGGTGCAGTTAGGGATGCCCAGGTTTAAGTCCTGCGAGGACTGTCATCGGATGATGTCGGTGACGGACCCGCACCGCGTGTGTCTCTTCTGCCTGGGGCGCGACCACGACCCCAAGTCGTGCCCCGACTGCCAGTCCATGGCTCCGAAGTCTTTGCGGCAGCGGTCCCGAAAGCTGCTTGAAGCCCGGCAGTCGGCTCCGCGCCGTGAGAGGTCCCGGTCCAGAGGGAGGTCGAGGGACTGTGCACGGAGTCACCATCGACGATCGGCGGGATCGAAGTCTTCGCACTCGGGGTCAGGTAAGACGAAGCACAAGAAGTCGAAGAAACGTCATCGTTCTCCGACTTCCCCTCGCCGGTCGCGTGACGCGGCTGAGGGTACGGGTGGTGCCACCCCCGCGGCTCCGGCAGAGTCCATGGAGTCGCCGCCCGACTACCCGCCCTACCCGGGGTCGTCGGCGACTCTGGCCCAGATACAGGAGTTCCTGTCGGCCATGGCCCGCCTCTTTGGGCCGTCGGGTCCCGCTGGTGCGCCTTCGGGCCCCACGGTCCCGCCTGGGTGTCATCGCATTTCCTCGCCGGCGGCTCCGGCGTCGCTGTCGGCTCCGGCTCCGGCCCCGGCGCCGCAGGACACCCTTGGATCCAGGCCTGGATCCCGGTCGACGCCGGTTGACCTTGTTACGCCTCCACCGACGTCGACTCCAACTGCACCGATCCTGACGCCGCCCGCTCCTCGGGACGACGTCGACCTCAGATTCAGCCCCAAAGTGGACGCAGCGTCGGTCGATGCCGTTCTCGACGCCGTTTGGGGATTTCTATCCCCATGTCCCTACTCCTTATTTTCGGCCTGTTGAACAGCCTGAGGAGCAAGGGGAGGACTGGGAGGGGTCTGATGACCCTCTCGCTGCAGCCTGCGAGTCTGAACAGGACTGGGCTGAGGAATTGGGGGACGCCAGTGGTCTGGATACCTCACCAGACCTTGGCATGCTGTCTCCTCCTACCGTGGCTACGGAGGAGGGAGCCAGTTATGCAGTGGTGTTGCGTAGGGCGGCGGAGGCCCTACACCTCCAGCTCCCTACTGTGGCTGTCAGGACTAACCTCCTGACAGAGGTGCTTCAGCCAGCAGCTACTTCTGCGGAGCCGCTGCTGCCCTTTAATGGAGCCCTTTCGGACGTTCTTTTGGGCACTTGGTCCAGGCCCACCACAGGGGCTCCTGTGGATAGGAACGTGGCCCGACGCCATCGCCCGGCTCCGGGTGACCCCATTTTCCTCTCCCAAAATCCCACCCCTTGGTTGTCCAAGCCTCTGCTTCCCCAACCGCCTTCGCTTCCGCACCACCGGATAGGGAATCCAAGAAACTGGATCAGTTTGGGAAGAAGATTTTCTCTTCCACCAGCTCTGCTCTGCGGTCCGTGAACACCGCATGCCTCTTGGGCCGTTATTCCCATTGTCTGTGGGATACGGTGACGAACGTGCTGTCTCAGTGTCCGGAGGAGGCCCGGCCTGCTCTCGCCCAGGCTGTTGCAGAGGCGAGAGACGCAGCCAAGTTCATAATCCGTTGTGGTCTAGACACCGCCGACTCACTGGGCAGATCCATTGCAACGACGGTGGCGGTTCACCGCCATGCCTGGTTGAGAACCACTGGATTTTCAGGGGATGTCCAAAACACCCTTATGGACATGCCCTTTGATGGCCGTCGCCTCTTCGGCGACAAAGCGGACAGCGCGTTGGAGCGGTTTAAGGACTCACGGGCTACGGCCAAGTCCATGGGGCTCTCGGCAGTCCGCCCTCCTCCGCCTTCCGCTTTTCGCTCCTTTTGTGGCACAGGAAGGGGCGCCCCGCAGCGTTCGCAACAGAGCCACAGGCCTGCGCAACAGTCATCCCAGCGCGGACGCGATTTCCGCCGTGGCGGACAAAGGGGCCAGCGGGCGGGTCAGACCACCACCTCGCCACCTCTGCCTCCAAACCTTCCTAGTCCGAACTTTCAGGCCCATCAAACGCCAGTGGGCGGCAGGCTCCGCCATCACCTCCCCCACTGGCGCACCATCACTTCGGACAGGTGGGTTTTAGAGATAGTCCGAAGGGGCTACTCCCTCCCCTTCGAGACTACCCCCCAGCCATGCCACCTCAATACCACCGCATGTCAGGGGATCACTTGGTGCTTCTTCAGCAGGAATTTGCGGCCCTCTTGGCCAAGGGGGCCATCGAGCGCGTTCCGACGCACGAAGTAGGTCATGGTTGTTATTCCCACTACTTTGTGGTGCCCAAGAAGGACAAAGGCCTGCGTCCTATCTTGGACCTCCGGAATGTCAATCGCTTTTTCCGCAAGGAGAAGTTCAAGATGCTCACTCTAGCTCAGGTCTTGTCTGCTCTCGACCCACAAGACTGGATGGTGGCTCTGGACTTGCAGGACGCATATTTCCACATCCCCGTCCTGCCAGCCCACAGGCGTTGCCTGCGGTTCATGGTAGGCCACGAGCACTTTCAGTTTACCGTGCTCCCCTTTGGCCTTACCAGCGCCCCTCGGGTGTTCACCAAAGTGATGGCGGTGGTCGCAGCTCATCTGCGCAGATCAGGGGTCTCAGTCTTCCCCTATCTCGACGACTGGTTGTTGAAGGCGGGCTCGCCCCAGACAGTCGTCTCCCACCTCCAGACTACGGCCGACCTCCTGCACTTGCTGGGGTTCTCCATCAATGTGCCGAAGTCGCACCTGATTCCCTCCCAGAGGCTCCTCTTTATCGGAGCGGTTCTGGACACGGCGCAGTTTCGGGTCTATCCTCCCGATCAGCGAGTCCGGGACATTCGGGCTCTGATTCCCATCTTTCAGCCCTTGTCCCGGGTTTCGGTCAGAGTGACTCTGAGGCTGCTGGGCCTCATGGCCTCCTGCATCCTGCTGGTCAATCATGCCAGGTAGCATATGCGGGCTCTGCAGTGGGACCTGAAGTTCCAGTGGGCGCAGCATCAGGGAAACCTGTCCGATCACGTCCAGATCTCGGAGGGCACTGCACGTCAATTGCAGTGGTGGCTCACGAACCGGCATTGGGTCGACGGCAGATCCATCTCCCTTCCCCAACCAGAGTTCACAGTGGTGACGGATGCGTCCCTCCTGGGATGGGGCAGCCACATGGGAGAGGCGGAGATCAGAGGCCTCTGGTCTCCGGCGGAGTCCCGACTCCATATCAACCTTTTGGAGCTGCGGGCGATCAGGCTTGCACTGAAGGCATTCCTTCCCTCTGTCAAGGGGAGAGTAGTGCAGGTGTTCACAGACAACACCACCGCCATGTGGTACTGCAACAAACAAGGCGGGGTGGGGTCGTGGACCCTATGTCAGGAGGCTCTGCGCCTCTGGACATGGCTGGAACATCAGGGCATGTCCCTGGTGGTTCAACACCTGGCAGGTTCTCTGAACGCCAGGGCGGACGAACTCAGCCGCAGGTGCATTCTCGATTACGAATGGCGTCTTCACTCGGAGGTGGCGCAAGGACTCTTTCAGCAGTGGGGAGAGCCTTGGTTAGATCTATTCGCCACCGAAGAGAACACGCAATGTCATCAGTTCTGCGCGTTGGAATTTCCAAGGCGGCACTCGCTCGGCGACGCTTTTCGTCGCGAGTGGAGTTGCGGTCTATTGTACGCCTTTCCGCCTATACCACTTCTCCCCAGAGTGCTGAAGAAGATCAGGCGCGACCGGGCCCAAGTCATCCTTGTGGCTCCGGACTGGGCTCGAAGAGTATGGTATCCCGAGCTACTCAGTATGAGCATGGATCCCCCGATCAGACTGCCTCTTCGGGAGGATCTTCTGTCGCAGCAGCAGGGGCGGTCCTCCACCCGAACCTGTCCAGCCTCCACCTCTTTGCGTGGAGATTGAGCGGCGGCAGTTGATTCCTTTCGACTTGCCTCCTGAAGTTTGTGACGTTATTCTGGCAGCCAGGCGTCCCTCTACTAAAGTGGTATACGCCTGCAGGTGGAACAAATTTGTGGCATGTTGCACAGCAAAGGCTGTGGATCCCCTTTCTGCCCCTCTTTCTGAGGGTCTACTGTTCCTTCTTTCTTTGGCCCGGCAGGGCTCTGCTCTGGGCACTATCAAGGGCTACCTTTCTGCTCTTTCGGCCTTTCTCAGGCTCCCTGATCAACCCTCTCTTTTCAAGTCCCCTGTTGTAAATAGGTTTCTTAAAGGCATTACACACCTTTTTCCTCCTATTCCTTTCGTGATGCCTCAGTGGGACTTGAATCTGGTTCTGACGTACTTGATGTGCGCTCCTTTTGAGCCCCTTCACAACTATCCTCTTCGTCTTTTGACCTTAAAGACTGCCTTCCTGGTGGCCATCACTTCCGCCAGTCAAGTGAGTGAGCTCCAGGCTCTTTCCTGTAAGCCTCCTTTCCTTTCAGTCCATCCGGACAAGGTTGTGCTCAGGCCCCGTCCTTCCTTTTTGCCAAAAGTGGTTACGGCCTTTCACATTGGGCAAACTATTACCTTGCCCACCTTTTTTCCGCCTCCGCATCCTTCCAGAGAGGAAGAGCGGCTCCACCGTCTGGACCCAAAACGTGCGCTTTCTTTTTATCTCAACCGCACACAGCAGTTCCAGGTGGATGACCAGCTTTTTGTTGGCTACGTTGGCACCAAGAAAGGTCGGGCGGTCCATAAGAGAACCATCTCCTACTGGGTTGTCTTATGTATCAAAGCCTGTTAATCTTTGGCTAAAAAAGAACCTCCGGTGGGGCTGCGTGCTCATTCCACCAGAGCTACTGCAGCCACTACTGCATTGGGACCTGGTGTCCCCCTTCAAGACATATGTCAGGCAGGCACGTGGGCCTCGCTGCACACGTTTACCAAGCATTACTGCCTGGACAGCCAAGTCCGGAGAGACGGCTTCTTTGGCCGTTCTGTTCTCCGTGACTTTCTGGTGTGATCTTAGTTCGCAGACCCACCACCGGGGTTGGTATTGCTGGGGTATCTATTCTAAGGTAAGGAATCTATCACTATGTGTTTCTTTCTGATGAACAAGTTACTTACCTTCGGTAACGATATATCTGTAAGAAACATTAGTAGTGATAGATTCCTTACCGCCCCACCCATCCTCCCCGTTCTGCGAACTGATTTCTAGGGTTAAGGTCATCCCTTTCAGGGCCCTAGTTTCAATGCACCAGTGGTCAGTATCTTGCATGGCTCTGCGTTCCTGGCGCGGAAAGTCGTGTACAATACTGACGTCAGCGCGCGTGGGTGGCGTCCAAGTAGCGCCCGCGACGTCATCTCGGCGACCACGACGCCAACAACGGACGCGGAGCCGCACGACGCCCCTACCGACGCGCAGGGGTACTGCTGACGAAAACTTTCCGGATCCAGTCTGACGCCTGGGGATATTCTAAGGTAAGGAATCTATCACTACTAATGTTTCTTACAGATATATCGTTACCGAAGGTAAGTAACTTGTTCTTCAGCCTCTATCCTGGATTTCGGTGAGACTGACTCTGAGGCTGTTGGGCCTCATGGCCTCCTGACTCCTGCTAGTGTCACATGCCTATTGGTATATGCGGGCTCTGCATTGGGACCTGACGTGCCAGTGGTCTCAACATCAGATGAATCACTTTCACATGGTCCAGATCTTGGAGGGGACTGCAAAAGACCTGCAGTGGTGGCTGATGAACCGCGATTAGGTCAGCCAGAGTTGACTCTAGTGACAGAATTGTCACACCTGGGAGAGGTGGAGATCAAAGGACTCTGATCTCTGGCGAAATCTGGGCTCCACATCAACTTGCTGGAGCTTAGGCTGATCCAATTGGCATTGAAAGCCTTTCTTCCTTTGCTAAAGGGAAGGCTGGTGATGATGTTTACGAACAGCACCACTGTTATGTGGTACTGCAACAAACAGGGTGGGGTGGGGTTGTAGATCCTTTGTAGGGCCCTACGTCTCTGGACAAGGCTGGAACATTAAGGCATTTGCCTGGTGGTTTAACACATAGCGGGCTCTCTGAACGCCAGGGTGGTGAACTCAGCTGTTGATACCTCAAGGATCATCAAGGGCGTTGCCATTCAGAGGTGGTGCAAGGTCGCTTTCAGGAGTGGGGGTATCCTTGGTTAGATCTGCTTGCTACAGCCAAGAACGCTCAATGTCAGCAGGTCAGCACGCTGGAGTTTCCAATGTGGCTCTTGCACCAAGACTCTGGCACTCGGGCCTCCAGTACGCCTTTCCACCGATACCACTCCTGCCCAGAGTTCTCAAGAAAATGAGGAACGGCCAGGCTCAAGTCACTCTAGTTGTGCTGGATTAGGCACGGAGAATCTTGCATCCTGAGCTGTTGAGCATGAGCATCGCTCCCCCGGATTAGGCTGCCTCTTCAGGAGGATCTTCAGCCACAGCAACAGGGGTGGGCCATGCACCCAAACTTGCACACCCTCCACCTTCATGCATGGAGATTGAGCAGCAACATTTTACAGCCTTCGACCTTCCTCCCAAAGTCTGTGATGTTATTGTGGCAGCAAGGCATCCCTCCACCAAGACGGTTTAAGCCTGCCGCTGGAACAAATTTGTGACATGGTTTACATCCAAGAACATCGACCCTCTCTCTGCACCCCTTTTCTCAGGTTTTACTCTTTCTTCTATCTTTGATCCAGCAGGGCTCTGCACACAGTTAAGGGCTATTTATCACCCATTTTTGCGGTTGCCGGACCAACTTTCTTTATTCAAGTCACCTGTTACTAGGTTTCTCAAAATTCTCCAGCATATGTTTCCTCCCAGACCATTCATCATGCTCCAGTGGAACTTAAATATGTTTCTCACTTTTCTGATGTGCGCACCTTTCAAGCTGCTGCACAACTGCCCTCTCCATTTGCTAACCATCAAGACAGTTTTCTTAGTGGTCAATACATAAACCGGGAGGGTCAGCAAACTGCAGGCCCTCTATGCACACTTCTTATACCACCCTTCACCCAGACAAGCTGGTTCTTGAAACACATGCCTCTTTACTTCCAAAGGTAGTGACACCCTCTCATGTAGGCCAGAATATCTCCTTGCCTACCTTCTTTGCTCCACTTCTAAAGAAGAGGAAAGACTCCACTGCCTGGACCCAAAAAGAGCATTGTCACTCTTCCTTGATCGTACAAAAGAACTCTGGGTAGACAATCAACTCTTCGTAGGATATGTTGGGGCTAAGATAGGGAAGTCTGTGTAGAAACGGACCATCTCATGATGGATAGTTCTCTGCATAAAGATCTGCTACACATCGACCAAGGAGCAGCCCCCTGAGGGTTTTTGTGCTCATTCTGCCAGAGCCAAGGCTGCGACCACTGCATTAGCTTGCAGAGTCCCTGTCCTGGGCATCTGCTGGGCAGAAACTTGGGCATCTTTGCACATGTTCACCAAGCTCCTCCCTGGATTGTCAGGTCTGTCGTGATGGACACTTTACGTGTTCGTCCTACAGGACGTTTTGGTGTAATCTGTTCGCAGACCCACCTCTGTGGAGGTGTTGCTTGGATATCTATTCTAAGGTAAAGAATCTGTGGCTAGAAGTATCTATCAGATGAACAAGTTAAAGACACTATCTAGCTGCAGATTCCTTAATGACCCACCCATCCTCCCCGATCTGCGAACTGATTTCAGTGTAAGGTCACACTTCTAAAGGCCTTAGACATGCATACCCGCCTGTCAGTGTTCCTTATGGCTCTGCGCTGTTGGTGTGGACTGTCTGGAAAGAAACTGATGTAAGTGCATTGGGGTGGGACCTATATAGGCACCACTGACGTCACTTCCGGCGTGGAAGGCGCATAGTCATATAAAACCACCTACTGGCGAGCAGGGGTACTGCTCAAAAATGTCCTAATCCAGTCTCATGCCTGGGGAATATTCAACAGTAAGCAGCCTGCGGCTAGATAGTCTCTGCCAGATAAGGCATTACTGAAGGTAAATAACTTGTTTGTCTGAACAGTGAGGTCTGTGTGACAGGTGTTGTGCCCGTTCGGTCCTACAGTCTAATCTGCTTGCAGACCCACCTCCGTGAAGTTATTGCTTGGGTATCTATTCTAATGTAAAGAATCTGTGGCTAGACATCTCTATCAGATGAACATGCTACTTACCTTCAGTACCACCTTAGCTGTAAGATACTCTTATCTAGCTGCAGA
Organism: Calotriton arnoldi; assembly: GCA_963921515.1. Classification (NCBI taxonomy): domain Eukaryota; kingdom Metazoa; phylum Chordata; class Amphibia; order Caudata; family Salamandridae; genus Calotriton; species Calotriton arnoldi. Next base: position 2,621,119 of record CAWUFW010000090.1, on the reverse strand, counting down.
TTCCTTACCGACCCTCCCATCCTCTCCGCGAACTGAATTTTGATACGGTTACCCTTCTGAGGCTCTTAGCACTGCACACCAGTTCATCAGCATTCTTCGTGGCTCCACGCTTCTGGCTTGGAAAGTCCCAAAACTGATTTTGGTGCATTGGGTCGAACCTATATAGGCACCGCACACGTCACTTCCTGCGTGGATGATGCCGACACGGAGCCAAACGACGCCACCTAACATGCACTTCTCTAGATTTCAAGTTGAAGGATGCAGCTGCCCCTGTATTGGTAAAGAAAAATGGAAACGGTTAGGAGCGATAACAGTGCATGTAAAAGTGTGTGTGGGGGGGGCGTTTTTAATTTGTAAATTAAATAAAGTGCCAAGGCCCAAGGTTTTTCTCAGGGGCTATTGCTGCCTGCTTCACCAACTGCCCCTGTAAGTGCTGCCAAATGGCAGTTGAAATGCTACCTGCTGACATCACAATCCTCAGGTCACTAACAGCTGTAAGGCTCACCTGGATGTGCTGGTATTATTGTGTGTTTTAAGGTATATTACATTGACATTTGCAAATGTGCTGTGCTCAAAAATAAGCAGGAAGCACTACCATGTGGAGGACTGTCATAAATAAGTGCTGGTGTTAAGAATTAAGTGCCGGTGTCCAGCACTGGCACAAATTAAACTCTGTGTGAGGGTATTGTATATGCATTTTAATATGGCTATAAAAATCCATTCTTAGCTTCCAGTGTGAAATAGATGGGTCCACCTTTTGACATTAATGTATGATTGTAGCAACCCTATGGGATTCTCATTTAACCTATTACCTACTTTGCTGCTCAATCTCAGGCTGCATCTCTGAAGGATAAATGGGGTTTAGGTTACAAACCCAGTTACAGTCGGTCGAAAAGTATTACATCTTCTGGAAGACCTCCTTTGAAAAGGATGGAAAGGGCAAGGTAAGGTTGCTTGTTATAAAATGCATGTAGTTTAAACATATCCAATCTATTAGAATGGCCTGTGTTTTACAATTTTCTAATGGTTATTCAGCTCCAAAGCTTAGGGTTGAACTCTATAGGTCAACCCCTGCATATATGTTTGTGTGTCTGTTTCATCATGGTGTTTCTTTCCAGACCAATCTAAAATGTGCTAATTAAATTTGTATTTTAGGGCCACAAATGTATCTTGTATGCAAATATAGGTTTTCTCTTGGCTGGTCTTTTGCTCTTTTTGCTGATTCCCACCATCTCCTTAATGTCCGTCGATAGCAAATTTCTGACGGTTGGTCCCTGAGAACCCTTAGCCCTATTACATGTAGTGTGCACTTGTAGGAAGCTGTCTCTTTATGTGATATATCAATAACTTGATATACCGTGCACAGAGTCCAGTGGTTCTCTTAAAAGTGGACAGGGCCTTGCTATGCAGTCCCAAAGTGCCCTGTTAGGGGTAGTGTGGTTGAGCAGCCTTAGGCTTAACACAGAGGAGCGTAAGACATTTTCAAATACATACAATGATTAATAAATGACAACACGACTCAAGAAGGAGATCCACACCAATTTACAAAAATAGCCAGTATCTTTATATATGTTTAGGCATCAGAGAAAATTCGTTCAGGTAAGTACTGTTTAAAATAGGTTTGAAGTAAACAGCTGTTTGATACTTTCAATTGTGATTGAAGCACTTTGTAGCGATGGTAAGCTAAGGAGAAAACATACACTGCATACGGTTACTTAATGACTTAGGGACCCTTCTCCAGGACTTGAAGTGAGTATGGGGCAAGGTCCAAGGCAGCATCAACAGGTCACCTCAGGAGACACTGGGGCGTCTGGGTGCAGAGGTGCATTACATTGTCGGGTGTCCCATTCACTTCAAAAGAGGATTGGTCCTGTCACTAAGAGGCTGCAGGCTTGTACTGGGGGACCAGTCGAGCTGAACCAGCAAGGGGCTCAACTCTTGCGATGTCCATGGACGTGGAGGCACCTTCGGTTCTCTTCTCCTGGACCCGGGGGCGACTGGTGCAGAGGTGTCCTTAGGCATCAGGTTTTTGTCACCTGGAGTGGTTGCGGTTGAGGGGGCCTGCACAAAGAGGATGCAGGCAGCGTTGGGAAGTCCACAGTGGGCAAGTCCAAGGGGGGGCATTGTCTCTGCTGGACTGGGGGACCACGCTGGCACAGTTGGCCCACTTCAACTCGGGCTTGGAGCGACGAGTGCAGTGGTGCTTTCTGGTGTTAGGTTTTTCGCAGTCAGGAGGCCTTGCAGCGGTTCTTGGGTGCTTGCAGGATGCAGGGGAGCAGCTCAGCTACTCCACGGGAGACTCTTGGTTCTTTTTCGAAGGCAGGTAGTCCTCCCAGGCTTTTGGAGTCACAGCTGCAGGACGAGTTGACTTTGGCGCACTTCTCTATGAGGAATGCAGACAGGCCGGCGGGTCTGGGGCCAATTCAGCTACTTCTCCTCTTCTCTGCTTTTGCGGCTCTTAGGTCCTTCTTCTTCTTAGGTCAGCAGGAATGTACTTCTCCGGTGTCAGGGGCTCCCCTAAATACTGAATTTAGGGGTGTTAGAGGGAGTGCCAGCTAGTAGGCAATTGGCTACTTACCTCTAGGGTGACTACACCGTCATATGACTACTTCCGTTGGGAAGTGGCCATAACCCTGACCCTGGTTGGTTAATTCTCTTCAGGTCAATATTAAGGAATCTGACAAGAGGGGTCCACATCACCTGCCCCAACCTAGGGGTGGTGCTGGCTGAATGTGGCACCTCTCCTAATCTAACAAATTTTCCATCTGTGCTCTCGCCAAAAGTGGAGCAGGACAGGGGTGTTGGCATCCTCTCCTTTGCGAGAAACCAGAGTCCCATACCAAAGGCGGAGGGGCTGCTTTGAAGCTTCCTTGCTTGATAGGCCAATCTGCAGGTCATCTCTTGGGAGAGGGTGAAAGACACCCCATGCCAGAGCTGGCCTGGTTTCTTGCCTCCCGAGAGCGAAGGACCTCACCCTTGGTGGTCAGGAATTCATCTCTGCTGTTAGGCTGGCTAAAACCAGTCAGTCAGCTTACCAGCAGTTGGTACGGTTTCAGGGGGCACCTCTGAGGTGCCCTCTGGGTGCATGTATTGATAAATACAACACTGGAATCCGGGTGCGTTTATCAATACCAGATGTTTGATATCAAACTTCCCTGTTTTCAGTGAAGCCATCGTGTAGCTGGGGGAACTCTTTTTCACCAGTGCCCAGCACATGTTTTAAAATGGCTTCCCTCTTCACTTGCACTGGCAGTAATCGAACTGAACAGCACAGGGCATATCTGCTTATTCAGGTTTGCCCTCACATATAATATTAAGCTCCCTGCCTTAGGGCTGTCAGGCCTGTGTACGGGTCGCTTACAAAGATCATATGCAGTGGTAGGGCACATGGCACACAGGGATGTGTGACATGTTGTGTTTTCACTTTTGTCTGCTCCAAGACACGCAGCTTGCACTGGCAGTCATGCATGTGCTGGGTGAGGGGGTCCCTTATGGTGGTACAATTCGTGCTGCAGCCCTTAGGGACCCTCTTTAGCAACTCAGGCCTAGGTACCAGGGTACCATTTACTAGGGACTTAAAGAGGGTGCTAAAAGTTTTGCCAATTAGGGGGAACAATTGTACAGTTCTGGGATAGAGCTCTGGCACTGGCTAGCAGGAACCCAGTGCGCTTTCAGTTGAAATCACATCATGTACCAGGCAAAAAGTGGGGGGTGACCATGTCAAATAGGGCACTTCCCTATAGCACTCCTTTCCTCTCTGCTGCGGTGTAGCCTTATCTGGGTGCGCTGGTGCTGACAAAGACAATACACCTTATTACAGTCAAAGCACTACTCACATTGCAGGCTCGAACATGTTCCTGCACTGTAAACCGTGCACGAGCAAAAGGTAGACTGGCTCTTCGAAGCCACAGGTATGCCTTATGCTTCAGCCCAAAACTCCAATTTCCATTTGAAGGGGGGCAAGGATGCATGGTGCATGATCGTGTTAACTCCTTCTCCCCTTTCAAGAGCTGCTCTCAGGGAGCACGCTGATTGTGCAAAACAATATGTGGCGTACTATTAATGCTCCTTGTAATTGGCTCTTTGCCCTTACATCTGCAATGTGGCATAGGTGCAATGATAAAGGGTTCCCTCATTTGCATGGGATCAAGCCCCCATGTAAATGAAGTGCAGGATCGGTCACTTTGCCAGGATTTCCTTGTATATCCATCCATCCATCAGACGTCCACCTAACCAGGGTATTGCTCTCTAGTCTATTCTACAGGTGAGGAATCTGCAGGTAGAAGTATCCATCAGAAGAAAAAGTTACTTAGCTGCGGTAACGATCTTTCTGGTGGATACTGTATCTACCTGCTGATTCCTTACTGTCATGCTGCCTCCCCTTTATTTATTTATTTATTTATTTTAATAATTCTTTTTATTAAACAGTTGAAAATCGACATTGCAAGTTACAGAAAGAGGGGCAGTGCAAAATTGAATACACAGATACAGTCGTTAATAATAGAGCATTACAAATGGCACACAATGGATTACAACAGTTACGGCGTAGACGGTTCTTCAAATGTGGGGATAGTTGGTGGGACACATATATTACCCCGCTAGGTGTTCCATTTGCTCCATATAGAGGACCATTTTTTTAGGGCACCCACGTGCAACATACACAGTTTTTTCTCTGGCCATACACCAGTCCATGTCTACCTTCAAGGCCTTAATTCCAGGCGATACCCCAGCTCCCCACAACTGAGCAATATTTCTTTTAGCCACCATTAGGCCCAGCGTGACCCACGTTTTATCTTTGCTAGTCAAGTCAGTGGGTTCCCAGATGTTTAAAAGACATCTTTTAGCTTCAGGTCTAATGTCGGACTTAAGTACCTCACTAATACAGTCATGTATCTCCTTCCAATAATTCTGGACGCACCCACATTCCCATATTATGTGCATAAATGTGCCTAAGTGGCCACACTGTCTCCTACACATCCCTTCGTCTACTCTTCCCATGCTAACGAGACGAGTCCCAGAGATGTAAACTCTGTGGAGGATCTTAAGCTGAACCAGACGCAATCTAGAAGAGATCGCAACCTCTCTCGGGAGGCCACTGCCTCTTGCCATTCCTCATCATAGATCTCTAACCCATCTCCTTCCCAGCATTCCCTGAGCGGTCCAAGGGGATCCGATGTGTTGTTAATCAATTTTTTGTAAGTCAGGGATATTTCTTTTGTTGGCAAATAACCATCAAGTAACCTATCCTCCAAAGGCGAGGATTCCGGGGGAGAGGCACCCTTTGATAGATTTGACATGAGCGCATGTCACACTTGCAAATACCTAAAGTACTCTGTGTCCGCTAGCTCGAACTCCTTTTGCAGAGAAGCAAATGTCACTACTTCACCCTTTACCCATAGGTCTCAAATCTCGTCCCACTTGTCAAACCCCTTCGAGAGCCTGAGAGTGCCCAACTGTTCTGTGTCCCACAAAGGAGTAACTAATGTGAGTTTCTGGTCCCACCCCAAGCTTCTGTTTGCTGCGTGCCAAACCTGCGCTGAGTGTTTAGTCGGTCATGTTAAGGGAAACTTTTGGGGCCTAGAGTATAGAGCCATACTATAGTTGCTGCCCGGCAGTAGCCATTTGTCCATTCTGTACCCCGGGTCATCCCAGCGGCGGTAAGTACAACGATTGATCGCAGCTAGGTGGGCAGCCCAATAGTATTTTTTAACATCTGGAAGTCCAATCCCCCATCATACCAACATAAAACTAGTTTTTGCAGGGCTATGCGGGGTCTGCCATCCCAGAGCAGTTCCCTCTGCAGGCCCTCTATCTCCTTGAAATATCTTGCTGGGACCAGGTCCGGGGTGTTCTGCAATACATATAAAAAACGTGGCAACAACATCATTTTGAACAGCGCTGCCCTACCCAGCAGAGAGAGTGGGAGTGCTTTCCAGTTCGCGACATCTCGCTTCAGTCTCTGCAGGGGAGGAAGCAGATTGAGTTCATAACGGGTTTTGGGTTCTGCTGTGATAAAGATTCCCAGATATTGGAAGCCCACCTTTGCTACTTGAATAGGGCATCCCCTAGGCGGGGAGGAGGATCGCCGCAAAGGACATATAGCAAGGACTTGCCCCAGTTAATTGTATACCCCGAATATTTACCAAAATTTGTGAAAATATTGAGCACTCTATGGAGTGACGTTTTCGGGGAGGCAAGGTACAGGAGGATATCGTCCGCATATAGAGAGATGCGGTCCTCCCATGCTTCGGTCCACCTAAGTCCCCGAATTATTGGGTCTTTACAGATCCATGCCGCTAATGGCTCCAGCGAGAGGGCGAAAAGCAAGGGTGAAAGCGGACAGCCCTGGTAGGTCCCTCGACCCAGCGCAAACACCTCCGACTTCTTATTATTGACCACTACCTGAGCCAGGGGTTCTGTGTAAAGGAGCCACACCCACCCAATAAAGATGGGCCCGATGCCCAACTTTGCCAGAACAGCAAATAAGTACGGCCACTCGATAGTATCAAACGCCATCGTGGCGTCTAACGACACCACCATTGCAGCTTCCCGGATCGTGTCCAGTCTTCCCAGTACACCATGTAGTCTTCTAAGGTTTAATGCGGTGTTTCGATTGGGCATAAAGCCCGATTGGTCAGGGTGTACCAAATTATTTATTACTTGGGCCAAGCGACTCGCCAACAATTTGGCTAGAATTTTGGGTTATGCGGTTAGTAAGGAAATGGGCCGATAGGATGAGCACCTGTCCTTTGGCTTACCCTCTTTATGTATAGTAACCAGTGTTGCCACTCTCTGGTCTTGGGGAAGTAGTCCCACCTCACGGCTCTCCTCAAACATGGCCCGTAGGTGCGGGGCTATTTTATCTGGTTTTAATTTGTACAGTTCCATAGGTAGACCATTAGGGCCCAAAGCTTTGCCGGATTGGAGATTTCTAATCGCCTGCGCAATTTCATCATGTGTGAAGTCGCTATCTAATGTGTCCCTTTCTGCTGTGAACAGGGTGGGCAGCTGTATATCTGAAAGTAGCGCCCGGGAATCCTCCTCCGATAGGGCGGAGCTTGTCTGATATATGGAGCAATAATGCTCAGCGAATTAGTTAGCAATTGCTTGTGGATCCGTGATTTCCCCACCCGAATTATCTGAGCACTTGTACAAGTCTACTTGCTAGTTGTTTCTTATCTAACCAGGCAAGCAACTTCCCCGCCTTATCTCCCAAATCATACAATCTTCCGTCTTTGTCCCTCCCTAATGTTTTGGCCATGTCGGTAGCTATGGATTTATATTCATCTCTTTTAAGCTTCAGGGTATGGAGTCTCTCATGCGTGACCTCCTCCCCAATCTCCTCGTCCAGACGGAGGACTTTGTGTTCTAAGTAGACCAAATCTTTCAATTTTTCCTTACGCGCTCCTGCAATTAGTGAGAGTGCCTGCCCCCTAATTACTGTTTTGATTGCTTCCCATATGGTTTGAGATGAGCGCACCGACCCTTCGTTTTCCAGGAAATAGTTATCTACTGCATGTGAGAGTGCTTTTTTAACCACGGGATTTCGAAGGTACCAGGGATTGATGGGTGCAACCCTCCCTACCCTTTTTTCGCCCAGGACCAGTTCAGCCCATACAGGAGAGTGGTCGGAAATACCCCGTGCCATATGCCTAATTTCGTGAATGTTCGCTAGTTGAGATGCTGGAACGAGGAGATAATCAATCCGCAAAAGACTATTATGCGCCCCTGAGTAGAAGGTGTGTTGAATACTGCCGGGATGGTAAGCCCTCCACGCGTCAACAAGGCCCAGTGCGTCTAGAAAGTCCGGAAGCCATCTACACGAGGAACCAATGTCGCGGGGGGATGGCGGTCTAGGGATTCCGACACTACTGAATTAAAGTCCCCACCCACGACCAGGTGGCCCTCAGGGAACGAAAGTATGATGGTGCCTAAATCTTTAAATGTTCGGCCCTGAAGACCCGGTGGGACATACACTGCCATCAATGTAAGTGTTTTCCCCTCCCACTGACCCGAGAGCGCAGCATATCTACCCATCTCATCAGTCCAGGTGCGCTGTATTGAAAGCGGGAAGGAATTTTTTAACATGATGCCTACCCCCCTGGACCCTGTGGTGAAGCCCGAGTGTGCCACTGGCCTGTAACCCAATCTATTCAGTGCTTTACAGGAGTTGCCTACCAGGTGGGACTCTTGAATGAGTACAACGTCTGGGGAGTGTCGTTTGATGTGTTGTAAAACTATGCACCTTTTTAATTTGTCCCCAAGTCCGTTGACATTCCAACTCAGGAGTCTAAAGCTTTTGTCCCAGTGTGTGCACATTAAAACATTTATGATCTGTGTATCCCTCTTCTTTCCTACGGATAGACCATGTCGACTTCCCTAAAAATAAATGAAACAACCCTTCCCCAACCCAACTGCCCCCCCTCCCTGCTCCCCTGCAAACTGGGCTTTAAACTACCCATCTAACAAACCATGCAGAGTGCTTGTCGCCCAAACTTAAAGCCAAGAGTAGTATGGTATGGGGGTGAGAAGCCCCGCACCACCTGATCCCTCCCCTGTCTGATAAGTTATTTAGGCTCCCTAGGAGGGGCCGGACAACGACAGGCAAGTACAATACGATAAGTAGTACTGCTGACAGAGTATTATTTTCAGTTTGACTCTATAGACCACAGCCGATCTACTGAGTTTGTGTTATTAGTCTATCCAAGTGAGTCTGAGGCACCTTACTTTCCAAAACAGTGTCGGCTATGGACCTGGGTATGATTGGCGCTCAACGAGCGTTATGTTCTCGTGCTCCTCTCCAGCCCTCCAACCAGTCAGCAGCCGCTTCAGGTTGGTCGAAAAACCAGGCCTTTCTGTCCGCTTCCACCCGAAGACGGGCAGGAAACAGCATTGCGTACTCAACCCCTTTGTCTCGCAATTTTTTCTTCACTTCAAGAAACGACCGTCGCTGTTTCTGCACATTGAGGGTGAAGTCTGGGAAAAAGGAGATTTCAGCATTCTCGTACCGAAGAGGTGGGGCCCCCCTGGCTTTTTGCAAGATAACATCTCTATCTCGAAAGTTTAACAACTTTGCCAGTATAGGGCGAGGGGGCGCACCAGGCTTTGGTCGCCCACCAGGGACTCTATGCGCCCTTTCGACCACGAAGAATTTTGAGAGTCCCTTAGGTTGCGGATGGTTAAGTATTAGGTCCTCAACAAATAAATCGGCCGCCGGCCCTTCCGCCTTTTCCGGCACTGCAATAATTTACACGTTATTTCGTCTGGTTTGGACCTCATAGTCCAGCTTGTCCTCCGCGAACTTACGGAAGGCCTGTAGGTTTTGGGTGTCTTTCTGCAGTTGCGATGTGTCTCCAACAAGGCTAGAAGTGACGACCTCCATTTGCTTCACCTTCTCACCTATTTTCGTCAGGTCTGCCCTGATGAGCGTCACTTCTGATGTGATTGCATCCATTCTCTGCTCTAAAGACGATCTGACCCCCGAAATAGCATCTATGACGTCTTTTAATGTTCCGGGTGTTCCCCTTCGGATCCGGCCGCCACTCTGTCCCTGGGTTGGTGTTCGGAGTCCGCCGCTTTCGGAAGGGCGTATTTGTCTAATTTTGTTTGTTGAGTTACTTTGAGGCCCTTCGATCCCGACATCCTCCCCAATGCTGTAGTGTCCACACCTGTCTCCCAGGCGGGCCACACTCTCCGTTTATGGGTTCCTCCCGCCGTGCCAATTCCGTTAGGAGGTCAGGGCGTATGCAGGACCAAAGTGCTGCTTAGTGTCGAGGTGAGAGGGGGGGGAGAAAGGCCCCACACACAGTGCTCCCTTCGTTACTTACGTGATGAGTAGGCGTGCTCTGGAGAACAGGCCCGGCCCAGGCCGCCCCGTTGAATGAAGGAGCGGTTCGCTCTTCACCAGTTGTACAAGCGTTCTTTTGACATTCGCTAAGGCAGCGCCCCTGCACCACCCCTCAACACGGCAGAAAATGACTTCCCATGGGGCAGAGCAGCCGCCTTGCAGCGCTAACTGTTTTTCGGGCCAAGCAGATCTTGGGGCACCCACACACTGCCGAGGCAATATAGTTCCCAAAGATTCAAAAGTCATGGAGGCACCATTCCCGTTCTTCACCAGCGGTTGTGATATCATTTAAGTGGTTATTTCTATAGAAGCTGCCTGTGGTCGGATCACTGGTCTTATCGTATCTACGGGCCTATTAATTTTCGGAGCAACTCTGACGGCCGCTCCCGTCGGGTCTCGGGTCCGGGGCAATGTGCAGCCGCCGCTGCTGTTGGGGAGCCTGGTGACTACAACTGCTGATCACCCATACTGGATACAGCCCTCTGGGGGTTCCAAGCGCACTCGTCCCAGGTCGCAACCAAATTGTGGCGCCACCGTCTTTAATCTCAGTGCCGAGATGCGGCTGTGGTCTTCCAGGGCAGAGACGGCTCGCCGAGGGCCCAGGGTGCACCCAAAGCAGTTCGACCCAGCAAAGGCAATATCACCACCACCAGCGGGGTCCCGGCTCACCTTCGCATATTCGGCCGCAACGATGCCCCGGTGTCTCCTGCGACGTCCGTAGCCGCCTCTCCGTTACTTCCACCAGGCACTGGCTGCAGGCCCCGACCACGGTCTCACGTTGGGTGCGGGCCGGTACGCGACGTCACCACGCCCAGGTCCACTAGACGGCAATCCCCGGCCTCTGAGTCGAGGGAGGCCGCATGACGCACCGGTCATAACTTCGCCGATTCTGACCCCACAAAGTCGTTTTTTTGGTTCAGCAGCACCACGGATGGTTCCGGCGGCTCCCCTGCTGCCCGGGTGTGGGATTAGTGCGTCAGATAGTAGGAAGGGACTCTGTGTTTGCGGAGCCCCTCTAGCTCGCGGCCATTACGCTCCGCGGCGAAGCCGCTGCCTCCCCTTTAGATGGATTGTTGTAGGGAAAGTTAATAAGGCACCAAATCATGTTTTGCTACTGTATTACTTTAGTCAGTTGGTTCGCTCGCCTCGAAGGTGGCAGGAAAAATGGATGGAAACTGACATCATTGTGCTGTGGTGGGTGCTATGTGGCTTTGATGGCGTCATCTGACTCCACTTCAGGCGTCGACACAAAGGCAGAACCCCCTTCCGACAATGTGAGAGCTTTAAAGTTTCTGTATGCAGTCTGATGCCTGAGATAATTCTACAGTTGAGGAATCTGCAGGTAGAGAGAGTATCCACTAGAAAGATAATTACCACAGGTAAGTAACTTTTTGTACTGGTACAGTGTGCCACGGGGGCTCTACTAAACAGAGTAATCTGGGAGAAATTAAGCGTAAAGTTTTGAACTCCTTGTCAGCTCTTAACCACCCACCCTTCTATCTGGCAACAATACGGAGCTGTCTCCCTTCCTGGAAGCAGAATTGAACTAGACCGTAGTATGTTGATTTGAGATCACTCAATAATTGTCGTTGCTCTCCCTTCACCAAGATTGTGAATTTTGTTTTCATGTTTCGTTACATGCATTTGGTCACTTTCTTAGATTTCTTTTTGCTATGACCAGTTAGGCAAGCCTTGTTTTTTTCCTTAATAGCTAGGTTTAAGTTGACGAAATAGGCACACCCTCGTAATTGATATAAATAAGAGACACTATTGCGAGAGAGGGAAAGAAGTGTCCTTCAAGATACCCTGTTAACTGTTATAGCAGCAAATTTCTGAGATTTTACCTTTGTACCTCAAAAGACAAAGCAATCATAACTTGCTAATAGCAAGCTCTGCACATATTAGGTATCCACTTGCATCTATAAATTTCCTCTGAACTCCTCGTCCGGACTTCATTTCCAAATGTACCTCTCACTTTCGGTGGAGAGAAGCGCGAGGTGGTGCATTCCAGAGTATGATAGTTTCTACTGCTTGCATGGTGTCTCCTCTCAGCTGGCAGTAATTTGGTGACCCGCGCTGTTCAGTGTGCCAGGCACACACTGTGGAATTTTTCTGCTCTGTGTAACTTTACTGGAGGAGTAGTGCCAGTGATCCGCTCACACAGCCTAGGAGCAGATATCAGCAGTTTGCTTTAGGAAAATAAAATACTGACTATGTTATACCGGGCCTTTCTTTGGTGTGTGGCAAAAGAATTTACAGTGTAGAAATACAAGACTTAACCAAGTGTGACACAAAATTCTTCACCCAATCAGCAGTTATGCTAATACATTGGCTGGTCGACAGTACAAGATGGGTCTGATCTGCGTCTTTGGTTTAGGCTCCAGGAGATTCACAGACTCTGCAGTGTCCTCATAGTTGTTTGTGGGGCATTGAGGAGTTTTGTTTTACCCCATTACAGAGTCCGAATAAAGTTCTAGACATAAACATTCAAAGTACTTGTTCATTTTTATGCAACTCCTCCTGTAGTCACTCTGGCAGAGGGCTTCCATAATATTTATAAGAGGAGTTCTTTTAATAAGCACCAGAAGGTGCTGTATGTTCAGAAAATTGCCGAAAATTAAGATGTCATGATCGCCACATATTTTCTTCCTTTATGGTAACACGTCAGCCTCTCATGCATGATGAATAAAACTGCAAGGCATTTTGCATCGAAGAGCAATCAAAAACTAGAAGCCAGACAGTGTCATAACTGGTTATATTCAGGATATTTTCTATTCCCAACATAAGACAGGCTTAAATTTCTACTGCTAAACATATTTTTGAGACTTAAAAAGTTCAGCATAGTAATCTTTGCTCAGATCCTCAGTGCCATTAAGGGCCAAGATTTCTTAATTTTAGGTAACGTTAATGATACATATGTCCCCTAACCATCACAGTATATTTTTAAAAAAAAATGGATTGCCTACTTGATGTACAACAAGAACGTGATGCCCTTTGCAATAGGGGTATAATAGCCTCAAGGCACACACAACCAAGGTCAGCCTCCTTCATGACCAGTGCAACTTCCCTAGACTCACAAGTGATCCATAAGGCCAGTTCACTTGGGGGAGGGCGTCTCCCATTTTCCCTATATAGGGAGTTAAAAAGAATGGTTGCGGTGGCAATAAAACTACTTGGAGCCTTAGCTTGGTGTTCCGTAAATACAACCCTTTATCATTATCACTTTGTGAATTTGTTGAAAATTTTATTGATCATCTTTGTGTGGATCAAGTGAACATCCTCAGTCAAGTAACTTACAGTGATTTTGATTGGTCCAGCAAATCATGAAAGTGATATTTACCACAAGGGACTGTTGGCATCTGCCACTACTTATCGCTATAAGCATTATCACTCTTGAATGTAAAGAGCAAGGTAGTACTCATGCCTTCTAATGTCAGAAACATAGTAGAGAAAGCGGACAACATGTTTATGGAGTGCTAACAATCCTACTTCTTTTCTGCTCTAGCCTAAAACATTTTTCAGATTAAAGCAATTCAAATCCATCCCAAAGCAATAAGAAGGGAAAACACTAGCAAGATTAAATCATTCACTCTGCCATATCTTTATAAGGACGTGCAGAGGCTTTCTCATTCTGGTTGACTACCCTTTCACTAAACCTCTGTGTTGATTCCCTTCATTCTAGCCCTGTGTTTGGTTATTGGAAACTATTACTTTAAAGAAGCTGAAGCTAGCTGTGGGCTTGTGAGATCCTCGGATAATTCAGAAAAGGTGTAGCCTTCCATTGATAACCTTTCCTCCCTATCTTCCTCTATTTGCAGTTGCAGCATCTAAATGCACTTGTGATGGAATATGTTTTAGATTGTTAAACACATTGTTTAGTTAAGACATAAAATGAATCTTTTCTGAAACTCCTCCTGTAGTCACTCTGGGAGAGGGCTCCATGACACTTATAATGGGCGTTCTTTTATAAAGCACCAGAAGGTGCTGGATTTCAGCATTTACAGAAAATTAGGGTGTCATGATCTCCACATATTTTCTTCCTTCTCAGTGACACAGCCTCTGATGCATGATAAATGAAACTGACGGGCATTTTGCATCAAAGTGCAATCAGAAATTAGAAGCCAGACAGTGACATAACCGGTTATATTCATTTTTTTTTAACCAAATTTTATTGATTTTTTTAATATATCTGTACAGGCATTTCCAGGACACGAGCCGTGTCGAGGTTCATACAAGTTAAGTAACAAGAACATCAGCGTGGTCAAGGCAAATATTATATCTCAGTTACATATGAATTCTCATTTCCCTATCTACAATATGGGAATCATGTATACAGGATTAAACATATAGTGTGCAGTTCGCTAACATCCTACGATCTAATATAGCCCTACTCTTCTATCATGTCTAAACAACCTCCCCCCCCCCACCCAACTATCCCACCCGCCAGGCGTGTCACATAAAATCAGCAATTGTTCTACTGACTAGGATTACTACAGGTTAGGTCCATAAGTGTTCCTAATACGTTCCTCAGGGAGACCAAGCTATGCCAGGTGCAGGGGGACAGCACGTGCACAGTGCCTTTGTCCGCCTTGCCATATAGTGCCCAGGGGCGAGGTATCTATTCCAGCTCGTCAGGAGCATCAACCGTAGGGTCCTCATCACTCTCAGTATCCGGGATCTTTAGGAGCACCACCAATGTTTCCCAAGCCCTCGCTGCCTCCAATGCTTTCTCACTCCCCACTCGTTTAGCTAGTTGCAATCGAACTATGCCTTCACATTCTTCCCATTTAATTAATTCAGTCTTCCATCTTTTAATATTTGGACCCTTCTTTGCCTTCCAATGCGTAGTGATATCTCGTTTAGCTAATAATAGGCCCAGATCCAGAAATTTGCTTGTGACCTTGTTTTTGGTTGTATGGGGAAACCAATGTAATAGGCAGGGTCCCATTGCCGGCTCCAAATCCCTGTCAGTGATCTCAGTCAATAATGTGACCACATCTACCCAATAAGCCTGCAGCTGGGGACAATCCCACAACATATGTTGAAAATCTGCCCCCTCCCTATTACAGCGTGGGCATGCTGCTGTTCTAATGTCAAAATATTTGTTAATTTTCGCTGGGGTGAGATATGCCCTGTGCAATATATAAAAATGCACCATTTGGAATCGGGCATTCCTACTACTCTTCCACGCCCTTTCCACCAGATCAGCCCAGGTCTTTTCTGGAATCACCTCTCCCAGGTATAACCGGTTATATTCATGATAAATAATCTTCCCAATATAAGACAGGCATGTATTTACTACTTAAATTTCTACTACTAAACACATTTTTGAGATGTCAAAAGTTCAGCATAATCATCTTTGGTCAGATCCTAAAGTGCTATTAAGGACCAAGATTTTGTTAATTTCAGGCAACGTTAATGATGGATACGGCCCCTAACCATCAGAGTGTATTTTTTAAACGTATTATTGCTTATAAGGCACAAAAAGAACATAATGTTCTTTGCGGTAGGGGTATAAAAGCCTCGAGGCATACACAAGCCAAGTCAGCTTTCTTCATGACGGGTGCACCTTAAAACTTCTGAGCCAATGGGACCTAGCAGTACCTTAAACAGGTATAGCATTTTAATCTTAAAGGTGTGAATGTTTGAGCTTCCAAGCCAACAGAACAGTTAGAATCTAGCTTGGAGGAAATGGTGAGCGTGTTGACCCTTTTCTGAATAACAGCAGCAGAGAGCTTTATTTTCCTAATGTACGGAGTTTGGGCCTTCATTTAGGCAGTTGCACAGATTGCACTTGGATTGTCTAGCAGCCGTGTTGGGTATTGGTAGGAGCCTGTCCAACTCACTGTGCGTTACATAATGCCCTCCGTGGCCAATCCGAGGACCCCAAGCCGCAAGAAAAAAAAGATTTCTCAAATGGTATGAAAGTGGGCCTTACAACAGAGGATATTAGAAGAGTGGAATATGGGGGTTTATCGCAAGTTTCTTTGAATCTCAAAATGGGTACCCAGATAAATTAGGGACATTTTTAAAACTTGAGCGGGATCAACAAGTATAAGAGAAAAGGCAAATATAGGATTGTGTCTGTTCCACAGATTTGGGTAACTAAATGAGACATAGACTGGATGGGTTTGCTCAGTATCCATTTCATTTCCATATTCCAAATCTTGAACTGCACAGAAAGTCCTGTGTTCCGTAGTGTGAGGCAGGCATTTCCCATTCAAGGTATATTTCCGTTTGGTCATCACCTCAGACATTTGAAATGGTGTTGGTTGTTCTGGAGGCTTCTGGTCTTCTCTCTGTTTTCAGAGATTGTAGATGTTCCCTTATATGGATAAGTGACTCCTAAGAGATATCTACCAGGAAGGTGTGATCTCATCTCTCTAGACAATCATGTCACAGCTGCACATGCTGGAAGTTTTCCTTAATCTAAAAAAGTTACAACCTGGAAGATTTATGTTATTGGAATGGTGCTGTACTCTTCTCTGTTGAAGTTTCTCTATTCAGAAGAAGATGTGACCAACAAGTTTATTTTGGCAGTACAGTCTCTGAGCTTGCTAGGCCTTATTGTGTCCTGCATTCTGTCAGTACCACAGGTAAGACTGTGAGTAAGAATGTTGCTGTGGTTATTAAGGATTTAGTGGTATTGGTTGCAGGATAAGAACTGGGTGAGAGGCCTCTTTTAAATAGACAGGTTTAAGAAGTGGCCAATGCCTTCTTGAGTGGGTGGGTATAACATATAAAGCATCTGCATGTGAGTGACATTTTGTCAGAAAGGAAGAAATAAATCCACACACACCAACTTTTTGGAGCTCAAAATGATTCTGTTGGCTCTTATGCCTTTTCTTCCCAGATTGCAAAGCAAGCAGGCTCTGGTGCTAATTTAAAGCCAGATCCCATCTCAACTTACCAAAACTGTAGGTGCCCGATGAGTCGTTCATGGGACTTTCTGAGGAGAGGTAGTTTGTGAGATGCAGTGCTGGCTCCTTGGATGTTCAGTCTTGCTGTCCCTTAGCATCTTTTCTTACCATGCTGATGGTTAAAGCAGATTTATGATGTTTTATATATCAGTGATCTGGCTGCTTTGAGTTGTCCCAGGAGGATTTGATTTAGAAATATTGGTGGTCTGAGTTAGGGGAGCAACCAGACTGGTACGGTTTCCAAATGGTTCCATCGTTTCTGTTTCTGTTTCAGTCGGCGACAACCTTTCCATCTAGCATTGCTCCAGAAAGAGTAATATTTATTAGTTATGATCTATCTGCTGGATTTGTGGATGCCAGTCGAAAGAGCACAAGACGTCTGTGAAGCAGTACTTGGTTCAAGTTCACTCGGTATAAAGAGATATTTTGTCCTGCTTAGAGTGTCTTTTGTCCTGGAAGTTTCTTGGGAACTGTGTTTGAGAATGTTGTAGTCTCTTAATTTTTTACTGGGTGGTGAACAAGTGTTCTTCTTTATGTGAAACAGTATTGATTTATCTTATTTTTGATGATGCATCCCAACCCTTCCTATATTCTCAATTGCTTTGGTTCTCTAGTGTTACAGACTGGATTTTGCTTTTGGTATGTATTCTGGCTACCTCAATTTGTCCACATATGAATCTACTACTTCGTTCAAAGCTAAAAAAAATATATTTAAAAGAAATACTAGTATTCTTATGCTCTGTGTATAACAACTCAGTGGGACATCAACTTAGTAATGATTCCATTTGTGGCTCCACAGTGTCAGAGTTTGAACAATTGCAATGTGAAATTTATTACCTTTAAGGTTGTGTTCTGGTTTTCAATTATATCAGCCATGAGGAGTGAGTGACTTAAATGCGTTGTTGGCAGACCACTGAGTAGTCTGCATTCCTTACGGTGAACTCGCAATCTGGTTTGTCTTGCAGTTCAAAAGTAGGAGATGGCGAAGAGCTTCCAGAAATCCGTGTAGATTCAGCTTCTCCTGCGGGTCCTAGAGTAACCTTCAACATTCAGGATACAGTAAGTACACTCTGCTGCTAGATGGTCGCCTGCTGGCAGTGACTGATGATAAGGCAACATTAACTTTATTCAGTCAAGACTGAAAGTGTCAGTCTTTGTAAAATAATGTGTGGCCATGATTAACATTAACAAAGCTATGTGGCAATGCTGTAACTGTGCATGCTAAGACAAATGTGTATTTATTGGAAAAGCATAAACACTGGAATTCTTCAACATAGATAAGACATCCTGCAGCTTCAACAAAAAGCAACATTAATATGTGCCACTATTTTAAGTTTAGCACTTGATCCTTGGGATAGATTGTGATTATCTTTTTCTGATCCATAAACGGGCTTGCCGGTGTTTCGCTCAATAAAAATCTTTATGAATTGATGCCTTCATACAACCTGGTGAGTCTTGAAGTCTTGTGATGCTACCAGTGTTTGATGTATTGTGTGTTTTGAAGCAATGTTGTTGTGAATAAATTATCTGTTTCATTTTGTCATGTTTCTGAAAATTACTTCTGATCACTCCTATCTATATCCTAGCAGAGAGAGGCCCCTCTCCACTAAAGTATTGCCACCTCCCTCCCAGCCACTAGTCACAAGGTGGGATGGATTCAGCATTACTGCCAAACAGATGGCGCTATCCCTGCTTAAACCTCTGCTTGCAGCCCACCAAACCTCTGTCATGTAAAAACCAGGTGGAAATAGTCACCTAATGGGGAAGTAGGATGTCAGGGAAGTGGGTGTGGGTCTATCAGTCTTCAAGGTTGTCTTACTGATGGGCAAATACTTGTACCTTAAGTTGTTAGCCCAGTAATAAAAGAAATTGCTTAATAAGGCCAACAGCGAGAATCAAACGCAATGTTTGGTCCTTTGAATGCTTAAAGCCAGTGGCGAAATTAGTACATTTTTAGGAAAGAATCTGTATTAGCAAGTGTTTTTTGTGGGTGTAAAATTGGAGCAATTATCCAAAGTAATGCATCTACCCCAAATAATTTGTCTTTTATTGTCTGGATGCCTTAACATCTCACTCAAGCACTCACACCACACCAGGTTCTCTCTGTACCAGCGACAGGCTTATTTTGGCTGTTTTTTTTTCTGCCTCAGGATTCAATGTAAGATGCTTGTTGTCACTGACTTAGAGTAGACTGTTCGGTGGTGTTATAACTCAAAAGTCAGCAGAAGGTGCAGTTACTTTTTAAAGCCACACTTAGATGGTGATTCAGTTGGCACAAAGCTCCCCATTAGAATAGACATTTTTCAGATATGCGCTGATCTTCTGGAATTCTCAGAGAATAGAACAGCAGATTCATAATCTGGATGAGTGGGGAACACACCTTACTTTTTAAGGAATTACAGTCGGAGGTCATTACTAACCCTCTTATATCAAGATTAGATTTCCAAGTAGTTGAATCTCAGGTAAAGTTAATATATGCTCGTTCCATGGATATTCCTTCATGAAATTAAATTCAACATAAGAATGGAAAGAGGACAATATCTAAAACTATGTTGCTCTTCTGCTTCGGGTTCAGAATGCATCATGGTGTCCAACAGACGCTGTAGTTTTTTGAAGTTACTAGTTTTGCTAGGGCATCAAGCAGATAAGTGACTTGGACAGTGTGCAGTCTCTACGAACCACTACATTTGACATAGAAATAATGTAAATATTTGAACATGAGAACTGATCTTTATAAACCAGGGGTCTCCAAACGTTTATGTAATAAGAGCTGCTTACGTTCAATGAAACTCATCAATAGCTACTAATATTATTAGTGTTGTAATACTGACCGCAAAGATTACATCAGAGGCCACCATATGCAGGATTACTATTCGTGATCATCTCAGTGCATCAGGCATGATTGCCAGCAGTAATGTAAAAATGTATTTGTCAGGATGGAATGCCTCTACATGAGTGAAACATAACTGTCATAGCCGCGATGCCTTTGGCACCAGGGTAATATGATTTGTAAAAAGTCTATTCAGTGCCACTTGATTAATCACTCAAATATCAGCTTTAAATATATTTTGGAAATTCAGCCATTTTTCTCCACAAATCAGCTTATGAGTTCTGAAAATACGCACATTTTCCTTTCGAATATACATTCTCTATTTTGGTATATGTATATAATTTCAACCAAACTAAAGCTGCTAATTTAGTAGACGGGTTTCCACACAGAAGAGCTACTTACAAGTAGCTGAAGAGCTACCAGTAGCTCACGAGCTACCTATTGGAGAGCCTGTTATAAACCATCATCAGGTGTCAACAAAGAAACCTGGAGTGATGAAGCGCTCATTCTTGAACTTTGCTTCGCACCACCTGGAATCATTTCAAGACAACTTTGAGACCCAAAGTTTTTGCTCTGCATGTTTCCTCTTAATTCCTCTGCATGTCTCTTCTTAACCATGTGGCGCATTCGGGCCTCACATGTTGGGGTTAAACCATCAGAGACCAGTATATAGTGCATGAGGCTGACTCCACTGTTTGTAATTCGTGCCTCCAGAAGCATCCCCAGACCAATCTGGAAAGACGATTGAAGGTGTTCCTAATTCTTGGTCATCAGAAGGCATGGTCTCCTACCCTGTCTCTGCCGGTACATTGTTAAGAAATGTGCTTTTCAGACTCCAACTCTTAAGTGCTACAGAAAAGGTGAAAAAAAGAGATTGCACTCAGAGGTGTTTTCTTCCTCCTAGTGTCACTTCTGTTCGGCTTTAGAAAAGTGCCATGGCAATGTGTCCACACTTATGCCAGCAAAGCAGTCTGTTTTTCTGTGAGTAACGAATTACTATGTTGAAAAATATTAAAGTACGGGTTCCTCTTCTCTCCACTAGTCCTGGCAAGTTCAAAGAATTCATCATTGGATGACACTGTTTTTGCAGTACTACCTGCACTTTGAAGGCTTAACCTTTTTCTACAAACTTCTTCTTAAGGGGCTGTTTCCAGCCCCACCATTTCCCCTGTCACTACCGTAGGCGGTTCCTTTGCTCAGTTCATCTTTGGCATCTGTAAAGGCTGCTTCCTCTGCACCACTGAAAACCATTGTCTTTTTTAATAACATGCTTTATTAGAGTTGTGCATGTCATTTAAAATAATTGTCAGTGGAGCTGGTGTATGTAAACAGAGCACCGAAACTATGAAGTATTTAAGAGTAAAATCATATTTAACCACCCAACCTAACCCTCCTGCCTGTACAACAGTATTTTTTTTTGTGTGCAATAGAAGTTAGAAAGTATAATACATTTTGAAGTTAGATTTGTTCTTCAAATATAGAGAAATTCAAATCTTGAGAACAGAATTTGGTTATAATATACAATGACTAAATGGCTAATCAAAAACGTATAAAACCACTGTGTCTATATAGAGAGGTTATGTCACTGTGGTCCCCTTGCTTGTACATAGTCACAGATTGCCACACCACCTGACAATCATGCCTTTCTCGTGCAATGGGCAGCTTTTCCATTGCCATTTTCTTCCATGATTTCCATACTTCATATCGATAGTGGGTGTCAGAATCTTTCTTTCCAGTTTCTTACCAGTACCAAACTGATCTTTCAGTCAGCAGGTCTGAGGCCTGTATACAAATCTCCCTGTATCACAAAATCTGTAGTGATTATAATGGCTGCTGTTGCTTCCCTCCAGTGTATCTACACCCAAAATCAAAGTTAAGGGAGCAGGAAAAGCAGCAGTAATTGTCTGCCTTCTGTCTGTCATAAGTTATGATCACCCCCACTCCCCTCAGTCCTTGGATCGATTGTCTGTTTGTCATGGCATTCACTCTGTTGGATGCCAGCTGATGTGCTTTGTCCACTGTTTCATTGGCCCTTCATTTGTGCAACTGTAACACCCTTTCAGATCTGTTTCCAAATACAATGTGTATATGACCACTGATTTTGGTTCGGTCTGGAACCGTTTAGTTTGTGCTTACCCTCAACCAATTTCAGACCATTCTCAAGTCTCTTTTGAAAGCGAGCTCTGTTTGGTTTGGCCCCTGAAACTAAGGTAAAGCATTTTCCCTAATAAATGCCTTCACTGCCTCCCACAGTGTATGCGTTGTAGTTTCAAGAGTGCCATAAATTTTCAAATAGTCAGAGGTGCTTTTTGAGATATCCACACTATTCACTGACTGAAAGCACGCATCTGCCCAACCTCCATCCCTTATCTTTGAGAGCATTATCTATACCAGTCAAGGTAAACATTAATAGAGCGAATATGAGAATCATTCACCTACGCTATGAGTTGGAGAGAAAGCCTTGCTCTATCCTCAAACATGTTGAATATGTAACAAAAATGAGGAGTTTCTCTCCCCATGTTGCAGCGACCATTTAAAATCTGCCAAACCTAGGCCTGCTAATACTTACCTGAAATCATCAGACGCAAATTTGGAGGTAGCTCAGCCCCATCCTGACCTGTCCAGGAAATGGTGCATCACATGGTTGGAACTTACTCTGAGACGTGCACTCACGTCTGCATAACCTTGGTCTTGTTGATATGCTCTTGTACTTGAATGAGGGCATGATCCACCAGCCCTGTGATTCTCTAATCCCACCATGATCATGACCAGTAGACAGACTAACCTACCCATCTTGTCTCTAAATGACTCTTTAAATATGAAGCCCAATGAATAATGGACCAGGACAAGAATTCCAAATGTATTAGTGGCGTCCCGTGTGAGACTTTGAGTGTGCTACATCTATGACTGACAGCTCCTTGGACCTCTTCCTTTTGATTGGATTTCTTGGACTACTACTAATTCTGAGGGATACTTCAAACCACATATCCACAAATCCAATCACCTTTAGAATATTCCCAGGCACCAGACTGGATCCAAAAGATTTTTCAGCTGTGATGTGGTGGTGTTAACTCTGCTGTGCCTCAAAAATGACTCCTAGAACCGCATATAGGTGCCACCCAAGTGTGCGAGATGGCACTTCCTTACTTTTTATCCCTTCGTACACGGATCTGGAGCTAGTTCTAACTGTATTCTCATCAGTTGAGGAGTCATTATTCCTAAATTTTCCCAGTGCGCATTGGAACCCCCCCCGCGCCGAAAAAAACTACAAGGTTTAAGCTTTGTAGGGACTGTTGCAAACAAATGTCTGTGACACATCCCTAAAAGGTGTCTACCACGCAGGCAGTGCGCCCTGATGAACCCTATGGCAATCTGCGACCTTCGACGCCAGGCTGTACATCGCTCAACACTGCAGGAAGTTAAGTAGCCCCTCTCAAAGTTGAGGGCACTGACTCATTCCCGTTCCCGAGGACAGTCATGTCCGCAGAAGTCCAAGTCATAGAAGAAACACAAACATTCAAGTAGGCCATGTCCAAGCCTTGCCATTCTCCTTCTGAGAAGACGCAAGGACATCAAGGTGCCCCACTATTTCTCTCCCGGTCCCCTACTTGAGAAGCCGATTTCACGAATGGTTCCAATGCACCCCGAATTTCTGAGTCGGTCATCAACACCACAACAGATTAAGGTATTCAAGGAGGCAATGCACCCTACTGGCTCTCTCTGGCACGTCTTTGGGCCCCACAGATCCAAGGAGGCCTCCAGTCGGGTTACTGCCAGGGGACGTGCCCTCAGCATGGTCTGTGCCTCTCTTACCCACTTTGGATTCGGCCCCAGCTTCTGAGTAGACTCCATAATTGCCACCACGATCCAGGCCACTTCCTGTGGCATCAAGGCTGGCACTGAAGCCGCAGATGCTGGAGGAGGACGTCAGTCGTATTTTCTCGTCCGACTCCCGAACAAATCTTTCTCGAACTCGGCTGAAGCCATGTTCTGGCACAGTTCCGACACTACTGGCCCCAATACAGTCTGACAATAACAGTACCCCTGCCAAGGAGCCAACCTCCAGTGCTCCATCAGCTTTTCGGATCACACTGTAACCAGAGCTCAGCACTTTTTGACGATAATGGTGGGGATAGGTTTATTCCTGGAGATCAAACAAACAATGGTGGCTAGGGAACCCGTTTGTCGCACAATCACGTGTTGCTGGGAATGTCAGAAAATATAGCAAATACACAGTTGCCCACCTCAACAAATGGTTCGCCACCAGTTAGAACCACAAATAATTCAACAAAAGACACAAAGATCTGAGAGGCAACCAAACCAACTTATAGTAAAATAACGGCAAAATTGCCAAGCATAAACTGATAAAGCGAGAGATTGTCTTTGTAAATTAGAACCTTTATTTCATATTCTTTGGAGAATTGTGAATACAGCCAACGCGTTTCGCCTGTATCTGGGCTTCTGCAGGTCATCCAAGAAGACAAGCTCCTCGGTCTCATGGTTATTCCCAGTGTGATATCTTTTCAAAGACCCAGAAGCTATAGAAGTTTCCAGCCCAATCGAAACTTACGTTGCCTCTACGCCGGAACCGGACACGGTTTAACTTGGCGATGCTGATTACAGCTTTTTAACACTAAAACGTGCGCGAAGAACCCTAGTCGCACAGCTCCTCACTGAAGACTTTCAGCGTCCACAATTTTGGAATTTTCCTGTGTGGAAGGAAATCTAGCGTATAGCTTCTGTGTCTTTAAAAAGATATCGCACTGGGAATAACCATGAGACCGAGGAGCTTGTCTTCTTGGATACCCTGAAGAAGCCCAGATACTGGCGAAACGCGTTGGCTGTATTCACAATTCTCCAAAGAATATGAAATAAAGGATCTAATTTACAAAGACAATCTCTCGCTTTATCAGTTTATGCTTGACAATTTTGCCGTTATTTACCTATAAGGTGGTTTGGTTGCCTCTCAGATCTTTGTGTCTTTTGTTGAATTATTTGTGGTGCTAACTGGTGGCGAACAATTTCTTGAGGTGGACAACTGTGTATTTGCTATATTTTCTGACATTCCCAGCAACACGTGATTGTGCGACAAACGGGTTCCCTTGCCACCATTGTTTGTTTGATCTCCAGCAATAAACGTATCCCCACCATTATCGTCAAAAAGTGCTGGGATCTGGTTACAGTGTGATCCGAAAAGCTGATGGAGCACTGGAGGTTGGCTCCTTGGCAGGGGTTTGGTTGCCTCTCAGATCTTTGTGTCTTTTGTTGAATAAGTTATTCCTCTGTATGATGTTGACCGCTTTTATATGGACCTATGAGAGGCCTGTTGGCTGGACACCTTTCCTGGGCCAGGACTAGTCTCACCCCCGGCCTTCCATGGAGGAATCTACTGCATTTGCCATGGTCATGAGACGAGC
Organism: Calotriton arnoldi; assembly: GCA_963921515.1. Taxonomy (NCBI): domain Eukaryota; kingdom Metazoa; phylum Chordata; class Amphibia; order Caudata; family Salamandridae; genus Calotriton; species Calotriton arnoldi. The sequence continues at coordinate 2,596,105 of CAWUFW010000090.1, read as the reverse complement.
GGCAGAGGTTTTGGATGTCCAGTTTCCTTCCATTGAGGTAAAAACTAACATCCTCACAGAGGTTCTACAGCCTGGAACCATTACTGCCTTCAACAAGACCCTGACCGAAACTCTCGTGGGTGCTTGGAATGAACCCTGCTCTTGTTTTCTGGTAGGTAGACAGGTGGCACATCACAAACCCGCCCTGGGTGACCCTGGTTTTTTGAGGCATTCAGAAACTGAATGTTCTCTTCCACCAGCTTTGTTCTTCTTACTGTCAACACTAGCTGCTTACCAGGCAAATGTGTACATACCTTGTGGGACTCAGTTGCTGAAATTCTGTCAGCTGTCCTGAGGAATTTAGCACTAATTTGACTCAGACCATTCAAGAGGGCTAAGATGCAGATAAATACGTAATTCGATCAGGACTAGAAACAACAAACTGCTTAGGCAGGGCGATTGGCTCTAACATGGTGCTTATACACCACAGTGGATAAGATCCAATGGCTTCTTGGGTGACATTCAGGCATCACTCATGAATGTGCCTTTCAATTGGTCACACTTTTTGATGAGAAGGTTGAGTTTGCTTTCAAGCTCTTTAAGGAAAGTAGAGCTACTGTATGCTCCCTTGGCCTTTCTACACACGCACAGTGTTTTCGCCCTCTCAAGGCATCACTAGGAGTTTAGCCTACAGATTTCATAAGCCCACCATCTCAGCAATAGGCACCCCAGTTGTTTCCAAGTTAGGGTAGGGGATTCAGCGGACAACACCCCGGGGTGCAGGGACAGTGAACCTCCCAATCCCCAGCCCCTTTAGCAGTAGCCTCCAAGCTTATTTAGTTTCCCCTTTACAGCACACCACTGCCCTGTGAGAGGAAGGATCACACGTTTTCTCAACGGTTTGCAAACGAATACATCTGACAGGTGGGTCCTGCAGATAGTCCAGCTAGGCTATTCCTAGCCATTCCTTCCACTTCCACATCTTCATTCTAATCAAAGCAGCTTTTTCAGAACCATTTGTCCATTTTTCTGCAGAAGGTTCAGGATGTTCTGGACAAATGAGCCATAGAGAGGGTCCTGGCCTTGTACATCAGAACTGGGTGCTACTCCTCATATTTCCTTGTGCGGAAGAAGGGTGAGGGCCTTTGACGCTTCAAATTCTTCCTGTGGAAGAACAAATTCAAGATGCTCACTCTGACCCAGGTTCAGTCTGCAATCACTCTAGGAGACTGAATGATGGCATTAGATCTGCAGGATGCCCATTTCAATGTTCCCGTTCTGCAGGCCCGCAGGTGCTATCTATGGTTCATCGTGGGCCACAAGCATTTTCAGTTTGCCCTGCTCTCTTTCGGTCTAGTAGTGTCCCACCGGTGTTCACAAAAGTGATGGTGGTGATCTCTGGCTGTCTTTGGAGGTCTGGTGTACCAGTCTTCCCCTACCTCGACGACTGGCTGTTGAATGCCGGCCTTCCACAGTCAGATGTATAATAACTGCAGACGACTGTGAACCTAATCTTACATCACTGGGGTTCAGGATCAATCTAATGAAGTTAAACCTGACTCCTTTGCAGAGTCTCCCCTTCAAGGGAGTCATCCTGGATACCGTGCACTTGGGGGTTGTATCCCTGAAAGGTCGGGGTGTTCGGGTTATGGTCCCGATGTCTCAACCTCTGTCTTGCGTCTCAGTGAAGGTGCCTCTGAGGCTTTTTGGTCTACTCGTCTCCTTCATCTTGCTCACCACCCATGCTGGATGGCACATGCAAGCTCTGCAGTGGGATATGAGGTTTATTGGCCTAGCATCAGGGTAATCTGTTAGATTCCGTCCATGTTTCAGAGGATACTGCAAAAGATCTGCAGTAGTGTCTGCTCGACTGTAATTGGACCAGGGGGAGACCCTTCTCCCTACCCCATCCAAAGCGGACGGTGGTGACTGATGTGTTGCTGCTCATCTGGGGGCATCATCTGGTAGAGGTGAAGGTCAGAAGACTCTGATCTCTGTCAGAGACCTGCTTCTACATCAATTTGCTAGAGTTGTGGGCCATACCCTTGGCTTTAAAAGCCTTCTTACCATCCATCAAGGGCAGGCTGGTTGCCTTAACTATGTGGTACTGCAATAAGCAGGGCGGGGTGTGGTCCTGAACTGTATGCCAGGAAGCCCTGCACCTCTGAACCTGGATGGCGTGTTAGGGCATCTCCCTTATAGTACACCACCTGGTGGATCTTTAGACACCAAGGTATAGACAAAATCAGCAGGAAAGCTTAGCTAATCACGAATGGATGCTACACCTGGAGGTGGCGTAATGCATTTTCCAACAATGGGGAGAATCCTGGCTTGATCTGTTTGCCATCGCTGAGAACATGCAGTGTCAACACTTTTGTGCGTTGGAGTTCCCAAGAAGACTCTTCTCTGAGAGGCGTTCAGTTAAGAGTGGACCACAGGACTCTTGAATGCCTTCCCGCCACTAGCTCTGCCCTGAATTCTGAAGATCAAAAACAACCAGGCCCAAGTCATTCTAGTGTCTCCGAATTTGACCAGGAGGGTGTGGTACCCGAAACCACTGGGCATGAGCATCTGTCCTTCGATCAGGCTGCCACTTCAGAAGGGTCTCCTGTTGCAGCAGCAGGGTAGGATCTTGCACCCAGGCCTGTGTAATCTACACCTCCATGCATGTGGATTAAGTAGTGGCAGTAGACTGCATTTGATCTACCTCCTGAAGTAGAGGATGTCATCTTGTCAGCCAGGCATCCTTCAACAAAATCTGTTTATGCCGGATAATGGGACACGTTTGTGGCTTGGTGTGGTGTCCACAACATGGATCCGTTGCAGGCCAAACTATTGGATGTGTTACTGTTTCATCTGTCTTTGGCCTAGCAAGAAAGTGCAAGAATCTTTGAAAGGTTATCTATTGCCCCTTTCGGCCTTTTTGCGTTTACCAGACTAGCCGTCCATTTTCATATCACCCGTTGTGATGCGTTTCCTTGAAGGTTTGATCCAAATGTTTCTGGCAGAGCCTTTCATGACGCCTCAGTGGGACATTAATTTGAACTTACTTTTCTTATGCGTTCCCCGTTTGAGCCATTACACAACTGTTCCTTATGACTACTGACTCTGAAAACGGTCTTTCTAATTGCGATCACCTCAGTTCCTCGCATGAGTGAGCTTCAAGCTCTTTTAGTTCAACTGGGCAACAGCACCTTCTTTCAGGGCAAACTGTTGCTGAGAACTAGAGCTGCATTTCTGTGGAAGGTTGTGACTCACTTTCAAGTCAAACAGTACTTCATGCTTTCGACGTTTCTTGCCCCACCTCACCCCTTGAAAGAGGAGGGTTAGAGACTCCATTGTTTGGATTCAAAAAGATTACCGAGCTTTTACATTAATCACTACAAAGACCATTTGATGTACAATTCGCTCTTTGTGAGGCTCTATGGGGCAAATAAAGTCAAAGCAGTGCTGATCAAGACCTTATCCAGACCTGTATCAAGATCTGCTGTGCGTTGACCAAAGAGCATCCCCCTGAGGTATTGAGGGCTAATTCCTCCAGAACCAAGACGACTACACGGGCACGTAGAGTGCCTGTACTGGATATTTGTCAGTCTGGTACATAGACATTAGTGCATACGTTCACAAAGCATTATTGCCTTGATATCTAGCTCTGATTTGAAGGGCATTTTGACCATTCGGTCCTACACAACTTTTTTAGTCTGAGTCATTCCAGAGGTACTGCTGTCATATCTGTTCTAAAGTTGAGGAATCTGGGGTTATAAGTATCCATCAGAATATAAGCTACTTACCTTCGATAATGTTCTTTCTGGTGGATACTCATCTATCAGATTCCTCACCACCCTCCTACCTCCCCATTCTGTGGCATGGTATTATTTCATCTAAAAAGGTCCCAATTTAGAGATCTGCACACTGATCTGATTGGGCTATGTGTCCAAGGGTGCAGATGGTGTCCCACAAAGAAACTGATGTCAACACGCTTGCATGGCACCTATATGTGGCTCAAGCCTTTACTTCTGGGACCAAGCATAGTCAATGCAGAGCTACTGGCACGTAGGGGCTAGGCTGAAACGTCTTCCAGATCCTCTCTGGCACCTAGGGATATTCCAAAGATGAAGAATCTGGTGTTAGCGTATCCACCAGACTAAGCGTTACCAAATGTAAGTAACTTGTGCATCTTTGCCAAAAATGCTCAATCATTTCTTGCCAAAGGAGTAATAGAGAAAGTCCCAGAGAAAAAGAGGTGTAACAAGTGCCACTACAGCTCGTAGATGGTGCCCAAAAATGATGTTGAGTTCAATCCCTTTTTGAACCTTTGGTGCTTGAACACTCTCTTTTGGAAGGATTAAAATCAAGACTCTGGCCTATGTTCTTTCTGCTTTAGACTGACTTGTGGCAGGCCATTCTACCTACCCTTTCGAGAACTCACAGTGGTGATGGATGCATCTTTTCTGGAGTGGTAAGGCTACTAGGAGGAGGTGGAGGTCATAGGCCACTGGTCTCAGCTGGAACAGACACACCACATCAATCTTTCAGAGCTGCTTGCAATATGGCTGGCTCTCAAGGCCTTTCTGCTTCCATCAAGGCTGCCTCTTGCAAGTGCTGACAGATAGTACAACCGCCATGTGGTACTGCAACAGACATGGGCAGTGCATGGTCATGTGTGCTGTGCCAGGGGTTGTGAGGCTGTGGCACTGGCTGGACCTTCACTGAATTTCATTGTCTGTAAACCAACTGTAAGGATCCCTAAACACCAGGGGGAAGGAGCTTAGAAGAGACCATCTAGCTGACCTTGAGTGGCATCTAAGCCTGGCAGTAGTTGAAAGGATTTTCTTCTTTTTAGGGGTGCATTGGGTAGATTGTTTCTCTACCCCAAGAATGCTCATTATCATTTGTGATCTAGTGTTTCTGACCCACGGTTTCCAGGGGGCATATTCTGCCTTCTGTGGGAATCCTGTCTCCTTTAGGTGTTCTGTCTCTGTTTTCCAGGGTTCTGAAGAAGGTCAGGAGCGACAGAGCTCAAAAAGAGGGGGGTGGTCCTTCAACAAGTCTGTGCCTCTTCACCCCTCTTAGTCTACCTCTTTGGGATGACCAGATCCCCCCCAAAACAGGGCAGGGTTGTACACTCAAACCCTCACAACATCCACCATCACACACTGAGATTGAGCAGAACCAACTATAAGTAGATATGATCTGCCTACAGAGGTGCTGACCATGATTTTGGTTGTTCGCCACCCTTTGAAAAATTCAATCCATTCTGGCCTCTGAACAGAGTTTGTGGCCTATTGTGAGGACTGTCAAGTAGGCCTGCTTTAGGCGAAGCTCTCTGGTGTCCTCCTGTTTGTACTGGGTTTGACCCAGCCAGTCCTTGCCTTGAGCACTGTTGAATTTTATTTGTCGGCCCACTCCGCCTTTCTAGGTTTGTCTGATGAGCGATATTGAAGTCATCATCTGTGATGCAGTATTTGAAAGGCATACATATGTTTCATTGCCTCTTTTGTTATGCCCCAGTGGGACCTTCATTTGGTTATTACCTTTTTAATATGCACACCTGTCGAGCTTATGCACAACTGTTCTTTTAGGCTACTGAGCCTCAAAACTGTCTTCCTCATTTTGGTTACTCCCACGCACAGTTTCTGTGAACTGCAAGAACCATATACCACCACCTTTGTGGACAAGCTCGTGCTTAAGACCCAGGCATTATTCCTGCCTAAATTGTTGTCACCTTTCATGTAGGGCATTCAGTCACCCTCCCCACTTTCTTCTCTCCGTCACATATCTCGAAGGAGGAGAGACCACTGTACTGGTTGGTCCCCAAGAGAGGCCTTACCTTTTGTTTATCAATCAGACTATTGAGTAATGAGTAGATGCTCAACTGTGGGGTTCTCTAGTGTTAAGAAGGGAATGGCTGTCCAGAAATTGACCTTTCCCAGATGGATCGTTCTTTGCATAAAAATGTGCTATGCCCTGCTCAAGCCTCCAGAGGGCCTTACGCCTCATTCTACAGGAGCTAACGCTACCCCTACAGCTTTGGCCAGGAGTGTTTTGGTGCTGGACAGCTGCAGCTACATGGGTGTCATCAGGTTAACTTCTGCATGAACTCGATCTTGTTGATATGGTCTTGTACCTGATTTGGGGGCATGCTGCACAGTCACTGTGATTGTCTCTAATCCCACCTTGCCCATGATCAAGACTGATCTATCCTTTTTGTCTCTAAATGACGCTTGAAGGATGAAGCCCAATGGCTAGGAGTGTTCGGTGCTGTGCATATGCCAGGTGGCAACATGGGCATTCATTCTTCACCAGCCATTACTGCTTTGACTCTTAGGTCTGCAGGGAGGACCATTTTGTCAGCTGAGTGCTACAGGATTTCCTGGTATGAAGTTCACCCCTCAGACCCTCCAAAATTTGGCGGTTACTGCTGTGGTATCTATTTGGTATCGAGGTCAGTGAAGAGTTTTCTCCTGAAAGAATAATGGTTGTGTTCTCTGTGGCCTGAAAAATATTTTCCCTCTGAACTAAAAGTCTATCAAAATCTTTGACTGACTGGAGGGTTATTACATTCAGAATAAAACTGGTTCAGCCGAAGAATTGATTTTTAAATATAATATATGTAGCACTTCCCCATGTTGTGCTTGAAATGTTGTGTCATACTCATCAGAGTAAGCGATTCTGTACTACTGGAATATGTATACAACTTACACAGAACTTATTGTCAAACCTCAGTTTTGGCTATTAGCAACTCACTCAAGAACCTTTTTTCAGGGCATGTAAGTAAAGAAACAACCAACAAAAAAACAACCAATAATCACTATTCCATGTATGTTTAGAGTTTCAAAATTACAATTGCCTTCACACAGAACCGTTACATTTTAAAATGCAGAGAATTCACTCATGCAGTTGGTCCCAATTTTAATTTTCTTATTGTATTTGCAATAGGATTCTTTAATATTTTATAATTAATTTTCTTTGTTGTGCTTGGAACCTTATTAGCTGAGATTGAAGCTGCGGTGCCAGAGGGAGGTCTGTAATAAACAGAAAAGAATGCCAAAGGTGTTGGTAGCCCTTTGAAAATGTGGGATACAAAACCTTGCAAATAGACTATAGATAACCTTATTGCAAATAGGTTTATAAACAGAAATCAAAATGGCGTGAACAGAGTTTAGCCAAGTATACACTTGAATATCTATTACCTCATCTCTTTCTTAGAAAGAGAGACCTGCTTGTGACACTTAGTTTCCACCTTGTGCAATTAAAGATACCTGGTGCTACAGAGAACGTTAACAAGAAAAGAATGATGTATATCCTAGCAGATGCAGTATGAAAATTATCTAGTGGCATTGTATATTAAGGATGTGCACCTCAAATATAGAAGAATGAGTGAATAGATAGAGTATGATACCTCATAGCAGCATTGCCACTTAGATTTGTGTCGTCTCACTGGTTTGTTATTCATTATTAATTGTAAGAACATGAAATGTTTTAAATAAATGTCTCTTTTTTTTGTTCACTTTAATGAAGTTGAATAATACAGTTTTGGGAATTACTCGACAAGGCAGCGTCCCAGGGGATGGGTATTTCCAGGTATTTTAAAAAAATAAGAAGTGGACTCTTCCACGGAAATTAACTAATCCACCTTGCACAAGCTCTGTTTCTTGACATCACCCCTATCAGACATGCAAACTTTGCAAATCAGAATGTAGATCGACTGTGTTTGCTCTTATTGAAGATGTAAAACATCATTGGCTGTAGGTATTTACTATTCCAAAAAATAATGTATCCAGTGAAATAATGTGTTTGGACTGTACTTGCTAGAATCCTACCTCCCCTCATTGTAAACCTAGAATTATAGATTAGATAGGCCCTTCTTAGTGGCCTCAGTAGCAACACCCATGTCAGAATTCTATTCTGTGAACTTTGTCCACTACATGTTCCTGGCCCAAGCCATTTGCAGTTTTCTGGCCATCTTGTGTAATAGTGCTTATAGGGTAACATATAGATTTCCTTTTAGGTTTTTTATATTATCCTGTTCTTGTAATATTCAAAATACATTCCTTCAAATTAGTCCAAGTACAGTGTTGTATATCTACCTTTGAAAACTGCTCCTCCAGACAGGAGAGATCAAAATAGAGTATAGCAATTGCATTAAGGTGAATGTAAACGTTTCTTCAATGATGCGCACACCTTTAAAGTAAATATGCCTTCATGGTTTTATCCACAATAATTTCCCAAAACACTGTTGGATGCACAATTATTTTTTCCCAAGACGCTGTATCGCTATACATTCTGGTGTGCATCAGTTTGCATGCTTTTTTATTCACTAATGTTCCATTTATGGATAATCTGAACATTTCCTTAACCTCTCTAAATTCTTGGGTCTTTCAAATTGGTTTTATTCACTTAAGCAAGGGCAGTGGCACATTGACTTAATGGATCTTCGATTTGATTTTCAGCTTTGGTACTTTTTCACTTGGTAACGGTTTCTGCTGTCTCTACTCAGAACTCCTGTTTGCTGCTGATTTCTAATTTCTTCATTTAGTTTAATTTCCATCAACATGTCATAGCTTTCATTCTCGTGCTTCAAAATTTGATGCTTCTGTCTTTTCTAAAAGAGAAACTGTTCAACATTTATTTTCTACAACATTTTTGTTTTCTAGAGTTAATTTAGCCTAAATGAATAACCAAGTACCAATTTCTTTTCACAATCAGTTTCCAGAGGAGACAGAAGTTGACCTTTTGTCCGTAACCATTGATGGTCCATCATCCCATTACTCACCATTTAGTGAAGCATCAGGCTCAGTGTTCAGTTCACCTAATACTCCAGTAGTCTTCTCACCAAGCGTTCCCTTCCAGCCCGAAGAGGCAAGGCGGGAGGAGACATCGTCCTCATCCAGCGAAGAGGAAGAAGAGGAACACGAGAAGGAGAGATTGAAAGTGTTCATGAGCAGGAAACCACAGTAAGTGGTCTGTGGCCTAACATGTTCTCCTAAGTTAAACACCTTAAAACAAATAGTAATATCTATTAACTACCCACAAGTGTGTAGTGCTTATTTGTCATAATGAATCACATTTCTGGTTTGAATTCTTATAGGAAAGTATGCATTTTATATTGTGTTACTAGAAAGTCATCCAGAAGCAGATAGTTTACTTATGTATGTCCAGGGTTAACATCCCTAACACCAGCTTTCAAGCGTGAAAAAATGGCATGTGTTATTTTGGCTATCCCATGAATTGCTACTTTACTTGCATTCTCTGCTACTTTGGCTGGGTGAAAAGGGATGCTAACATCCACTTGACTGACTAATTCTGTGGCACTTGGGTGATGCATTTCCTCAGCAGACAGTGGTTGGTTACACTTTTCTGAGCATCAGTTGACAGTCCTACAGCCTCAGGTTTTCTCCTAAACCCTTGTCTTTAAGCTAGTGATGTAAATGGATAATAAATAGCAAATAAATAAGTGACTGTGGTAGGGTGAGCCAGGAGAGGAATTTTAAGGTAAATGTACCCACGTGGAATGGCAATTAATAGTTTGTGTATTTACTGAAGTGATACACTGCATTGCTAATATCTTTAACAAACATTGAAGCTGTGAAATATGATAAGTGTTAATGATATTTTTAGACTTCTTTACCTACTGACTCCCCTCCAAGACATCTCGCTTCCCTCCATGAGACCCATCAGATAGGTTGGGCATAGACACCGAAAAGTATATTGGCATAGCATGAAAGAGGTTAACTTCTGAAGTCTGAATGCATGCCTCTTTATGCAGCCTGACTGTATGCCTCTTGATCTTCTATATGTTGACTTTGTTACAAATGGTGACCCAGAAGATAAGGACCTCAAGAAGGATTTGCTTACTAGAGCAAGGTAATTTGTTAAGTTATCGTTCGACCTCTTCCCCCCTCAAATTGTTCGTTAAGCAGCTGTAATCCTGAAACTGTTGTTTGCATTTTGAGTCATAGAGGTAAGAGTCAGACATTAGTATAATGTAGGCATAAGAGTTTTCTCTAAGTATGTATAGGCTTTGACTTGTTCATCTGAACCCCGAAAGGTGCCTTCAAAGCTGTACAATTTCCCGATGAATTTAAACATTTTGCCTGACATCTGATGCAACCTGACTTGATGTGCCCTGGGTCCCTGCCAATCAGGTTCCCAGGGCCTGTGTTCTTTCCCAAGAGGTACCTTTGTATCCACAATTGGCACCTCCCTGGCCACAGGTAAGCCCCTTGTAATAGGTACAATGGGTACCAAGGGCACTGTGACCAGGGAAGGCCTCCATGCACTGCAGCACATATTGTGCCACCCTTAGGGGCCTGCACCTTAAACACACACACACACACACTGCCACTGCCGGCTGCGTGTTTTGGTGCAGAGAAAAGTAAAGAGTCGACATGGCATACTGTGTGCCATGCCTACAATCCACTGCCTAAGGCCTACAGTGTCTAAGTCCATTCTTAGATATTGTAAGTGTAGTAAAGCCATAAAGAGTATATGGTCTGGGAGTTGGCCACTACGAACTCCCCAGCTCCATAATGGCTTTACTAAAAACTGGGAAGTTTGGTATCAAACTTCTCAGCACTTTAAACCTACACTGATGCCAATGTGGGATTTAATGTAAAATGCGCACAGAGGGCATCTTAGAGATGCCCCCTGAAAATCGACCAGCCCTGATTTGGTTCCTGAATGGCTGCCTGCCATTTGACACCACCAGACAGTTTTCTGGACCCCTGGGTAGAGAGCCTCCGCTCTCTGGGTCCAGAAACAAAGCCATCCTGGGCAGAGGTGTCATGCCTCCTCCCCCAGGATGGGTTGGGTCCACGAAAGGGAAAGCTTCAAAGGTCTGCCGCCTTTGGGTGCTGTCCCTGCCTTTAGCTGCCCCCCAGCAACTGGCTCCCACAGGTTCTGACCCCCACTTTGGGCAGACGAATCAGCGGGAAATCCAAATCTGAAAGAGACACGTTAGTGATAGATTCCTTACCTTAGAATATCCCCAGGCGTCAGGCTGGATCCGGAAAAGTTTTGCGTAGCAGTACCCTTGCGCGTCGGTAGGCGGCGTCGTGCGGCTCCGCGTCCGTCGTCGGCGTCGTGATCGCCGGGATGACGTCGCGGGCAGTACTTAGGCGCCGCCCCTGCGCGCTGACGTCAGTTCTTCTTTTCCGCGCCAGTAAGCGCAGATCCGGGAAGAGCAGTGCCCTGGTCAATTTTTGACCATACTTTTTGGTGATTTTTTCACTGTCTTTTTCCACCATTCAGGTGTCGTAGGGATGCCCGGCTTCAAGCGATGCGGCGCCTGTGCGCGGATGATGTCCGTCACCGACCCGCATTGGGAGTGTCTCTTCTGCCTCGGCCGAGGCCACGACACCGAGTCTTGTCCCGAATGCCAGGCCCTCAACCCGAAGGCTTTGCGAGAGCGGTCTCGAAAGCTCCTCGAGGCCCGGCATTCGGCTCCGCGGAAGCCCCGGTCGCGTGAGAGGTCCAGGGGTCGCTCGCGGAGTGCACACCGGTCGTCGGCGTCGAAGTCTTCTTCGTCCGGTAAGTCTCGACACAAGAAGTCCAAGAAGCATCGTCGCTCTCGGACTTCGCCTCGCCGGTCTCGCGACTCGGCTGAGGCCCCTCCCGGCACCGTCCCCGCCCCGCGGCCCCGGACTTGCCTGTGGAGTCGCCCCGTCATACCCGCCCTTCCCGGGTTCGGGGGCGGATCCGGCCAAGGTACAGGAGTTCCTGTCGGCCATGGCCCGCCTCTTCGGGCCTTCAGGCCCCTCCGGTGCGCCTTCGGGCCCCGCGGGCCCTGATGGGGTTGATCCGGCGTCACCGGCGGCTCCGGCCCCGGCGTCGCCCGAGCCTCCAGCCTCGATCCCGGCTCCGGCTCCGGCCCCGGCCTCGATCCCGGCTCCACAACTCCCATCGACGCCGGTCGACCTCACGACACCTCCGCCGGCGCCGATGTCTCCGGTGCCGTTCTCGACGCCGCCCTGGGCTCCGGGCGGCGTCGTCCCCAGTTCCTTCCGGCTCCGGACATGGTCCCGGAGCGACGCCGCTCGACGCCGGCTCCGGCGCCGATGGGACCTTGGGTCCCAAATGTCCCTCCTCCTCCTTATTTTGAACCAGAGGAGGACCAGGAGGACTGGGGGGGGTCTGATGACCCTCTAACACGCAACTGTCCGTATGATGAGGACTGGACAGAGAGTCTAGGGAGGCCAGTGGTCTGGATACTTCTCCTGACACTGGCATGCTGTCTCCTCCCGTGGCTACGGAGGAGGGGGCCAATTTTGGTACGGTGTTGCGTAGGGCTGCTGGGGCCTTACGTCTCCAGCTCCCTACTTTGACGGTCAAGACTAACATCTTGACAGAGGTGCTTCAGCCGGCAGCCTCCTCTGCGGAGACTGTGCTGCCGTTTAACGACGCCCTCACGGACGTTCTTTTGGGCGCCTGGTCCAAGCCCAACACAGGGGCTCCTGTGGATCGGAACGTGTCACGACGCCATCGCCCCGCTCCGGGCGACCCCTGTTTCTTTCTGTCCACCCCACTCCTGAGAGCTTGGTTGTCCAAGCCTCCGCTTCCCAAACCGCCTTCCCTACCGCTCCTCCGGATAGGGAATCCAAACGCCTGGATCAGTTTGGGAAGAAAGGTTTTCTTCCTCCAGTGCTGGCTTGCGGTCCGTTAACACCGCTTGTCTTTTGGGCCGATATACCCACTCCCTGTGGGATTCGGTGGCGGATGTTTTGCCCCAGTGCCCTGAGGAGGTCCAGGCACTGCTTTCCCGCGCCATTGCGGAAGGAAGGGATGCGGCCAAATACACTATCCGTTGTGGCCTTGACACCGCCGACTCGCTGGGCAGGTCCATTGCAACGACGGTGGCGCTCCGGCGCCACGCCTGGCTGAGAACCACTGGTTTTTCAGGGGATGTCCAGAATACTCTCATGGACATGCCCTTTGATGGAGTCGGTCTTTTTGGGTCCAAAGCAGACCATGCGTTGGAGCGCTTTAAGGACTCACGGGCTACTGCAAAGTCCCTGGGCCTTTCTGCTACACGCCCTCCGCTGCCTTCTGCTTTTCGCCCCTATCGTGGTCACGGTAGGGCGCCCCTTCACGTCAGCAGCCCAGCCACCGGCCCGCGCAGCAGGCGTCTTCGCGTGGCCGAGGACGTGGATTCCGCCGTGGCGGATCGGGCAACCAGCGTGCGGGTCAGGCCACCACCTCCAACCCGTCCGCGGCCTCCAAGCCCTCCTAGTCCCTCCTTTCAGGTGCACGGCACGCCAGTAGGGGCAGGGTCCGCCATCACCTTCCCCACTGGCGCACCATCACCTCGGACAGGTGGGTCTTGGACATTGTCCGAAGGGGCTACTCCCTCCCCTTCGAGACCACCCCCCAGCCATGCCACCTCAATTCCACCGCATGTCAGGGGATCACTTGGTGCTTCTACGGAAGGAAGTCACGGCCCTCTTGGCCAAGAGGGCCATCGAGCATGTTCCGACCCCAGAAGTAGGGCGTGGTTGCTACTCCCACTACTTTCTGGTGCCCAAAAAGGACAAGGAGGACATGCGTCCTATCTTGGACCTCCGGAACGTCAATCGCTTCCTCCGGAAGGAGAAGTTCAAGATGCTCACCCTAGCTCAGGTCTTGACTGCCCTCGACCCTGGAGACTGGTTGGTGGCGTTGGACTTGCAGGACGCGTATTTCCACATCCCCGTCCTGCCGGCCCACCGGCGTTACCTTCGGTTCACGGTAGGCCCCGAGCATTTTCAGTTCACCGTGCTCCCCTTTGGCCTTACAAGTGCCCCTCGGGTGTTCACGAAAGTGATGGCGGTGGTCGCAGCTCATCTGCGCCGGGCAGGGGTTTCAGTCTTCCCCTACCTCGACGACTGGCTGCTGAAGGCGGGCTCGTCCCAGGCAGTCGTCTCCCACCTCCAGACTACGGCCGAACTCCTGCACTCGCTGGGGTTCTCCATCAATGTGCCGAAGTCGCATCTAATTCCTTCTCCACAGCTCCTTTTCATCGGAGCAGTTCTGGACACGACGCAGTTTCGGGCCTATCCTCCCGAACGGCGAGTCCGGGATATTCAGGCTATGATTCCGATCTTTCGGCCTTTATCCTGGGTTTCGGTACGGATGACCCTGAGGCTGCTGGGCCTCATGGCCTCCTGCATCCTGCTGGTCAATCATGCCAGATGGCATATGCGGGCTCTGCAGTGGGACCTGAAGTTCCAGTGGGCGCAGCACCAGGGCAACCTGTCCGATCACGTCCAGATCTCGGAGGGGACTGCAAAACAGTTGCAGTGGTGGCTCTCGAACCGGCAATGGGTCATGGGCAGATCCCTCTCCCTTCCCCAGCCAGAGCATACAGTTGTGACGGACGCGTCCCTTCTGGGATGGGGCGGTCACATGGGAGAGGCGGAGATCAGAGGCCTCTGGTCTCCGGCGGAGTCCCGGCTCCATATCAACATTCTGGAGCTCCGGGCGATCCGACTTGCACTCAAGGCATTCCTTCCCTCTGTCAAAGGGAAGGTAGTGCAGGTGTTCACAGACAACACCACCGCCATGTGGTACTGCAACAAACAAGGCGGGGTGGGGTCGTGGACCCTTTGTCAGGAGGCTCTGCGCCTCTGGACATGGCTGGAACATCAGGGCATGTTCCTGGTGGTTCAACACCTGGCAGGTTCCCTGAACGCCAGGGCGGACGAACTCAGCCGCAGGTGCATGATGGATCACGAATGGCGTCTTCACTCGGAAGTGGCGCAAGGACTCTTTCTACAGTGGGGAGAGCCTTGGTTAGATCTATTCGCCACCGAAGAGAACGCGCAATGTCATCAGTTCTGCGCGTTGGAATTTCCAAGGCGGCACTCGCTCGGCGACGCTTTTCGTCACGAGTGGAGTTGCGGTCTATTGTACGCCTTTCCGCCTATACCACTTCTACCCAGAGTGTTGAAGAAGATTCGGCACGACCGGGCCCAAGTCATTCTTGTGGCTCCGGACTGGGCTCGAAGAGTTTGGTATCCCGAGCTACTCAATATGAGCATAGATCCCCGATCCGTCTGCCTCTTCGGGAGGATCTTCTGTCGCAGCAGCAGGGGACGGTCCTCCACCCGAACCTGTCCAGTCTACACCTGCTTGCGTGGAGATTGAGCGGCGGCAGTTGATTCCTTTCGACTTGCCTCCCGAAGTTTGTGATGTGATTCTGGCAGCCAGGCGTCCCTCCACTAAGGTGGTATACGCCTGCAGGTGGAACAAATTTGTGGCATGGTGCACAGCAAAGGCTGTGAATCCCCTTTCTGCCCCTCTTTCTGAGGTCCTTCTGTTCCTTCTCTCTTTGGCCCAACAGGGTTCTGCCCTGGGTACCATCAAGGGTTATCTTTGTGCTATCTCGGCCTTCCTCAGGCTCCCTGATCAGCCCTCCCTTTTCAAGTCCCCTGTTGTTAACAGGTTCTTAAAAGGCATTACTCACCTCTTCCCTCCTGTTCCGTTTGTGATGCCTCAGTGGGACTTGAACTTGGTTCTTACCTTTTTAATGTGCGCTCCCTTTGAGCCTCTACATAACTGTCCTCTTCGTCTTCTGACTCTGAAGACAGCCTTTCTGGTGGCCATCACCTCCGCTCGGCGGGTGAGTGAGCTCCAGGCTCTATCTTGCAAACCTCCCTTTCTGTCTGTTCATCCAGACAAGGTTGTTCTTCGGACGCGTCCGTCCTTCTTGCCAAAGGTGGTTACTGCTTTCCACATTGGGCAGACCATCACTTTGCCCACCTTCTTTCCGCCTCCGCATCCTTCCAGAGAGGAAGAGAGGCTCCACCGTCTGGACCCAAAACGTGCGCTCTCTTTTTATATTGACCGCACAAAACACTTCCGGGTGGATGACCAGCTCTTTGTTGGCTACGTGGGCGCCAAAAAGGTCGGGCGGTGCACAAGAGGACCATCTCCCGCTGGGTTACCTTGTGCATCAAGGCCTGCTATTCTTTGGCTAAAAGGAACCTCCTGTTGGGCTGCGTGCCCATTCCACCAGGGCAACGGCTGCTACCACGGCCTTGGGCCGCGGTGTTCCGCTGCCGGTTATCTGTCAGGCGGCTACGTGGGCCTCGCTGCACACGTTTACTAAGCATTACTGCCTTGACAGTCAGGTCCGGAGGGACGGCTTCTTTGGCCGTTCTGTCCTCCAGGACTTCCTTGTCTGATCTTTGTTCGCAGACCCACCACCGGGGTTGGTATTGCTGGGGTATCTATTCTAAGGTAAGGAATCTATCACTAACGTGTCTCTTTCAGATGCACAAGTTACTAACTTGTGTAACGATATATCTGTAAGAGACAGTAGTTAGTGATAGATTCCTACCGCCTCACCCATCCTCCCCGTTCTGCGAACTGATTTCTAGGGTTAAGGACATCCCCTTCAGGGCCCTAGTATTTTTCAGACACCTGTGTCAGCTTCTTGCATGGCTCTGCGTTCCTGGCGCGGAAAGTCGTGTACAGAACTGACGTCAGCGCGCAGGGGCGGCGCCTAAGTACTGCCCGCGACGTCATCCCGGCGATCACGACGCCGACGACGGACGCGGAGCCGCACGACGCCGCCTACCGACGCGCAAGGGTACTGCTACGCAAAACTTTCCGGATCCAGCCTGACGCCTGGGGATATTCTAAGGTAAGGAATCTATCACTAACTACTGTCTCTTACAGATATATCGTTACACAAGTTAGTAACTTGTGCGTTAGGAAGAAAGGTGTGCCCACCTATGCCAACCCCACCCCTCAGGTGGGGAAGGCGAGGAGAAGCACACATCCCAGTCCCCTCCATCTTGAAGATGAGGGGACTCAGCCAATTAGGAAGAGGCTTATGCCCGCTCCCACTGCAGGATGGCATAATAGGGGACTCATTGGTCCCGACCTGCACACCCCTTTAACGCCCCTAAATATAGTATTTAGGGGCAACCCTGAACCTTGCCGCCTCAGATTCGAGGAAGAAAGAAGAAGGACCAAAGAGCCATGCTGAACCAGGATGAAGAAGACACCAACTGCCTTGGCCCCAGCCCTACCGGCCTGTCCCGTAAACAGCCTGACTACAGCAAGAAACCTGGCGAGTACAGCAGCCAGCAACCCCCAGAGCCCGGAGGACCTGTCTTGCGACCTTACTACAGACTCTGTCTCCCGTGAGCAACGGATTTGCTCACCGAAAGACTCACCTCCAGAATCCACGATTCTGCACCCGACGCCCACGGCCTGAGTTGGAGTAGCCCAACACCCCAAGGAGGTCTCCACAGCGATCCTGACCGGGGATCTGGTGATCCCCGACCTCCTTCATGACTCCTGACGACGCCTGCAGCCTCAACCTCAAGGGTCCCCCCGACCGCTACCGGAGCTGGTAAGAAAAGCCTGACGCCAGAAGATAACCTTGTACCAGACGCCCCACGGCCTTGGGTGGCCCAAGCGGCGGTGTCCAGGCATCCCCCAAGATCCCAACTTACCTCTCCAGCCAGTGTTCGCCTTCAGGAAGCCGCTCTGCCTGAGCCTGCAGCAACTTTCTGGAACCGAAGGTCTCCATTTGAAACCCGAGGGTTCCCGACGTCCGACTTGCACCCTGCACCCAGCCGCCCCACTGCAGCTGGTGGTGCAGCTCCTGTGCTGGTCGTTGGCCCCTGCAGTGCTGACCTCAACTCCAGGAGCTCGGCTCCCACAACTGAGTGGCCTGCTCGTCAGCAGACCCTAACCGAAGGCCCCCTTAGCCCCATACAACATATAAGATTTGGGGCCTAAAATTGTTCTAAGTGTGGAACTGCTAAATGTATGGAGAAAAGTGAATTCAATTGCAAAGTATAAAAAGTTGTACCTACCTTGTATATAGACCTCATAGGGTGTGGTATCTAGGCATACCACCCCCAGTACTCAAAGTAATCTACAGTAACTCAAAAGTAATCAAAATATATTTACTGTAGGATACAAACTGCATTTAAAAGTGATACAAACGTGTAAGAATTGTTTCCAAGCACAATTGCATTTCCTTGAACAGTCATGCATTTCGAAAGTATAATTTATTCACCTGTACCAAGTCCTGCTTGGTTCTAAAATAAAACCTAAGTATATCTTTTTTTATACTTACCTAATTGGTCTGGATTCTGTCTCTGAGTGTGTGTATCAGTCCTTGATTGGGTGAAAACAGTAAATGCTTAACACACCCACTGGTTAAGCCTAACTGCTCACCCACACTACCACAAAGAGAGCTCTTAGTACTTACCTAATTTAGCCTCTGCTATACCTCTGGTAACTCCCTGGACTCTGTGCATTCTTACTTTGGTATAGTGTATACAGAGCCAGCTTCCTACAGGTACTCATTAATTTATCTAAGGTCATCAACATATATTAGCAATGATAATTTAAAAAAAAACTTAATCTGCAGACAATGATGCGGTCTTCTTAATGTAAGAAGGCAAATCTGCCAAATACAAATTAAATTGAGTGGGAGCACACCTTTTTGTTTGAGACCATTTGCTAGAACTATACGGTACATGTTGGCTCCTGAGTTTCCCAGGTCCATTGTTAACCAGGTGGCATAGTTAAATCTCTGGATGAGAGAGAGAAGAGCTCATTCTATCACTAAACATCCAGTTTAGCCCAATGACAGTTTCTACTAACTTTATCGAAGACACTGTAGTAGTCCACTAGTCAAGAATATATATTTTTTCCTAATGGATACTCTTTAAGCTAAATAACATGATGCCATGATGCTATTGCTAGTACTTGACTGTGATCTAAAGTACTTGACGTGTTTCAGAGGTAAGATACCCTTCTTATCAATCTAAGTCAACATATTTAAAAAATAATAATTTTGCATATTGCTTCCGTTCACAATCGGAGATCCATCAGGCAAAAATAGTCTGGATTCAATTTAGGTTCCTTTTTATGAATTGAAATAAGTTTGTTGCTGGACCAACTCGTTGTAGAGTCCCTTTTAACAGGATAATTTTAAGCAAGAAGAGTTAAATGGCCCAAAAAATCTACATTCAATTTTAACAAAGCAGTCGATATGCTGTTAGGACCAGGAGCTTTGGCACCATTAGAGCATTAATTTGCTTTACAAATTCAGGTCTTGAAATCACAAACTGTGGGGCATGGTCCTTAATATTAGAGTATGTATTGAAGATGGAGTCGCGGTGACTGTTCGCCTGCGGTGAGGCAGGGCTAAATGGGCATACCGCTTTGGGGACCGGATTCATGCACTTTGTTTATGCGCGGATGACATAATGTATATCCAGATATGAAGGCGGACTACTCTGACATCGCTACTATCTTTGCTGCATTTGCCTAGATCTATGGTCTTTGCATTAACTGCCAAAAGTCCTGTCTGAATGCTGAGAAATCCGGTTTAGATGTGGGCGTCAGGGCGCTGACCTGGCAGCCACAAACGTTTAGATACTTGGGGATCCAGCTTTACTATGATAAGGGGGCCCTCTTGGATGGCAATCTTGGTAGGGCAGTATCAGGAATTAGTAACCAGGTTTCTTTTAGGCGTACCTTTCCACTGTCTGTAGTGGGTAATATAGCGCTCTCTAAAAGGGTTAGACTCCTGCGCCT
Organism: Calotriton arnoldi; assembly: GCA_963921515.1. Lineage (NCBI taxonomy): Eukaryota > Metazoa > Chordata > Amphibia > Caudata > Salamandridae > Calotriton > Calotriton arnoldi. The sequence goes on along the minus strand of CAWUFW010000090.1, from coordinate 2,576,578 downwards.
GCTGTACTATTTTGCTAATTTTCCCCTCGCTTTGCCGGCCTCCTTCTTTTGTTCGCTGGACGTACAGCTAGGCGATCTCGTCTGGTGCAGCAACTATGGTAAAGTTTCCCTGTCCAAACTGCACTTGCTCACGGTGAAGGGTGGCTTAGCTCACCCCATTATGAGCATTACTATGTGGCATCTCAGCTATAGTGAGTAAGCTGGTGGTTTGCAGAAAGCCACTTCGATGGTACTTCCTCAGTTCACCCTTCCTGGCGTTTGAAGGAACTATTGCACCTTTTCCACCCCGTGCAGGCTAAGGCTCCTGTTACTCCACACCTGCTCTGAATGGAGTTTCGGTGCTTTTTTAGAGTTAGATATGTTACACCGCTCTCCCCTACACTTCGACCATTCCCTTGTTGGGATCTCTGGGCACCTGATGCTTACTGTCGTCTTTGGCACTAGAGGGTTGGCGGGCTAGGGGGGTGATGACACTGGGTGACCTTTTCAACAATGGTGTCTTAATGCCCTTTAACAAACTAATTGAAAATTGTAATGCCCCTCAAGGGCTATTCTTGACACATCACTCACTTGTCCATGTGTTATGGGTATATTAGAGCATCAGATGTGCGGAACCTCCATCTCTTGTGCAATATCTTCACACTGTGGGAGGTGGCCTTATCAGCTTGTTATCCCGGGCTCTCAGGGAGCACAGCCAGACTTCCTTGGCTGGCTCGGCGGGAGATGGGAATCAGAAATAGTGACCCCCTCCCTGACAAGGATTGGGATAGGATGCTGGCTTATCTAGCTTCTGTCTCCAGAAACTAATACAATGTGTACATAGAGCCTGCTTGACACTGGTGAAAATTAATCCTTTCAGCTGGGGTGGAAGCCGCCTGTCCCCGACGTTAAGCTCCTGTTGCTGATCGACACCTCATGCTGTGAGCGTGCAGGTCCATTTCCCAATATTGAGCTGCAGTTACCAGTCAGCTTGCGCAACTGACTGAGTCTGCCTCATTTCAGAACTGGGAGGCTTGCGCCGTGGGCATTTTTCCTGTGCACTGCGAAGAATGAAACGTGCTTCCGGCATCTGCCCTTGGTTCTGGCCAAGTACATCATCATGTGCCATTGTAATGCTCCTCAGCCCCCTGCTTCGACAGTGTGGGGGTGTTTGCTCTAGGTCTGCGCTGAACCTAAGAGTACTGCTTTGAAAAGGGAGGAGACCAGTTGCTTCTGGAAAAGTTCCATGGAATTGGACGCCCTTCTGTTCAAGTTCCAGGGGTTGGCCTTATAAGATTCCCTGTCTCCTTAGTCGCACCCTCCTAAAGCGACTGAGGTGCCACTTCTCTGTTTATCCTGCTTGCTTGGTGCAGCCCAACTTGTGTGCTTTTCTTTTCCTATTGACAGTCCTTGTGTGCCATCTTCTGCTCTTCCACGATAGGCACTCGCTGGTGGGGGTGACTCCTCCCCATCTCTACTATGTATGCTGCTTCTGAAGCACACTAGACCTTACACTCTGCCTTTGCCTTTTGAAGATAGGGATGCTAGACACCTCACCTCCTGCCCTAAGACCATACCCAACAAGCCTGCTCTGTTGTTTCTCCCCAGTATTTCACCCCTTTCTTACCCCTTTATTTCCCATCTATTTATTATTGTCGGATTTGCCTTCCATGTTGTAAGCATTGTAAGTTCAATAATGCAGACAGTTCTTCTATTGGCACTCTGGCATGGGGTGTTAATGTTGTCATAAAAACCAATAAAGACACTTAAAAAAAGTGTGTATATTAAGACCTGTATCTTTACCATATAGAGTCCGCCATACGGTTGTACTATATTATTATAATGCTACAATCAGTTGTTCTTTTAGTGTCCTTCATTGCTTACTCAGCTACAGGACCAAAATTCTCAATCGTTATTTTCTTTAATTGCCATCATAGTTTTTTTTATCAATTCTTGTAGATGAGCTTGGCTTTGGTAACACCATATCTATAGTTTTTCTTTAGTTGTAGATAGGTGAATTTATATTACCGGAGGATGGATCAAACTGATTACTATTGGCTTAGTTACCTCATTATACTAAGGTTACATTGGCATGACAAGGCCAATAAATTTGTCTGGCTCTCTCATTACAAATGGCCCAGTCCTATATCTGTGGTAACTCGTGCATATAGGAATTATATGTTTTGCATTTTTTATTGCACCTGATTCATACTTGGTGCAATAAAAACTGCATGCCTCGGATAAATTTCAGCAGGCGAAGCATGCTGATATTTACCAGGGTGAAAAATAGCCAGAAAATATTAGGATATGCAGTCTTTGATGAGCAAAGCCCATTTAGGCAGGAAAACGTACATTAAGCGATAATTATTGCTAATGATAAATTCCGTACATATCAGAATCTGTGTTTGTGTGTGATGATTATTACATATAAAACAGAAACAACTAGTAATAAGGGCTTAATTGTTAACTGCCCTTAATAGGGATGTTTTACTTATTTAATGAGGCTAACTCTGTTTTCTAGGCTTAATGATCACTTACAAGGTTGACCTTGAAGTAAAAATCTTGAATCACGTGAACATGCTCACATTGAATAAATGTACAGTCAAGACATTATTCTGCTTAGTTTTAGAGAAGCGTTTATATGAGCTAGAAAATCTTTTTACTTCTGTTAAAAATCGAACATAAAATTGAGATTATTCATTTAACAGTTGCCTGCCCCTTTTAAAATGATTTTTTGTTTTGCGAAATTGCTGGAGGAATGTTATATACTTAGTATGTTACAGAAGTAATTTTTAAGGAATTTCATAAATTCTTGAGCATTAGGGTACTAATGTCAGTGGCAACAATAAAATAGACCAATTTATTTATCTTTCATTGAATGTAAATCATTTACTAGTACAATTTCCCAATGTTAAGTACACATTGCAGGCAACAAGAGAAGTCATTTTCCAAAGGAGCAAAACTGTTAATATATGCTTTTTTACATAAAATGACTGGAGAAGTGTCTTTACCAAGATTCGTAGCAAAAGCAGTGATCAATATACCTTTTGGGTTCCCTCGTCAACTATGAACTACTAAGCGCACATTCACTGCATATGAATTGTGTTGCCTAGACAAATGTATTGATAAACAGTTTTGTTTATTAGCTCATGTAACATCTCTTCTAATATTTTATACCAATGATATTCCAAGATAGTAGATTCCAGTTACCTCTTATTTGTTGAATGCTCAAATACTTTGCTAACATTTTCCTGCCATAAGGAGGATATAGAAGGTTGGTTAGTCCAAGTCACTCAGTAATAATGGATGGCCAGAGATAAAGCTAACCAGTTACAATTGTATTCCCCAAAGTAAGGTTGCAAATTAAAGTTCATGGAATGGATAGATACACTTTTAATTATGTGATTGATTGAGGTTGCAGAGCTGCTGGGTAATACCACTACCTTCATTTATCCTCTACTGGTACATCTTACTGATATACTATAATAGATACATTTCTCGTATAGAGTTGCACGGTTTAGTAATACATTCTATTTTCCAACCCTACATAATAGTAAGGGTTACAGCTCTGACTGAAAAACCTCAATTAAAACCAAAATAACCATGCTTTGTAAATCTGATAGAGACTTCTAGCTCCAGATTCCTTACCTTAGAATATTCTCCAGGCGTCATACTGAATCCGGACGTTTTCGAGCAGTATCCCTGCATGCCAGTAGGTGGCGTAGTTCGGCTCCGCATTGGTTTAATCCGCACAGGAAGTGATGTGCAGTGCCACCTCGGCGCTCTGACGTCAGTTCTTTCCCTTGCTTGTCAGATAGCACTGATCCGTGAAGAGCTACTCTCAGTTGCTTTTTTTCCTGACTTTTGTTGAAGTTTTTTTCGAGAGATTTCTCTCCTGGTGTGACAGGGATGTCCCCAAAGAAACCGACTAGTTTTAAACCATGTTTTGCTAGTCACAGGCAGTTGTCTGTGACAGGCCCACACTCGGTTTGTCTGTGGTGCTTGGGAAGGGACCGTTAGTCCAAGACCTGCAATGACTGCCGTGCCATGCACCTGAAGGTACTGAGGGAGCATTCCCTCAAGCTCCTCACCACCTGATGTCAGACGGCCCACGTGACATTCAAGATTCCGGTCACGTGGAAGGTCCCGGACCGCTCGTGGAGCCACCAGGTGCGGCAGTCTTTGTCTCGTCTGAAGTCGTCTGGTAAGTCCCATTTCAAGAATAAGTCGAAGGGAACTTTGACTTCACTGCACCCGTCTAAATCCTCGAACGAGGCGCAGGAGTGTTGGTGCCGTGCTTCGGCTGAGCCTGAGACAGGGTCTACTCCATGCTTCTATAACGACCCGGAGCGACCCTCGCCCAGCTGAAAGATTTTTGTGGGGCCATGTGCCTCATATTCGGGTGACACAGCCCTCTGGAGTGCCTATGGGCCCTACATGTTTAGGAGGGGCCCCCACTGGATCCCCGATCGCAGGTTCGCCCTCTGCGCCAGTCAGGCCCCTTGGATTTGATGTTGGATCCAGAGCAGCGCCGCCTGCAAGAGCGAGACCTTCCTCATCGCCTGCTTCAGTACAGACGTTCTAGACCCCCCACTACAGCACCATCCCCATTGTCATTCGTCATTTGCGACTGGGAACATGCCCTCCTGGTTGGAGCCAGTGCCTTTGACATTCAACAGGCCTGGAGAGGGTGACGATACAATCATCCTCATGATTACACTGAGGTCCACTGGTATGAGGAACTGGTGGATGCTAGTGGGTTAGATACCTCTCTGGACACTGGCTTGGTCTCTCCTTCTACTGTGGTTACAGAGGAGGGTGCCTCATCCGCTATGCTGGTGCTTAGGCTGAGGTCTTGAGCCTTCAGTTGCCTTCAGTGGCAATCAAGACAAATGTCTTGACAGAGGTGCTTCAGTCGGGAGTTTCCCCATCTGAATTGTCACTCCCCTTTAATGAAGCCCTTACTGATTTCTTACTTGGGGCCCGTCCAAGCCCTGCACAGGGGCTCCTATATTCAGGACCAATGTCCATCACCAGCACCCCACTCCTGGGGACCCGAGTTTTCTTACCCAGCACCCCACCACAAAGAGCTTGGTGGTCCAGGCCTCCACCTCTAGTGGCTGATGAGGGGTGTTACCCCGAAACCGGTCCCAGGATGCTTTTTTATGATTCAGGGAAGACCTGGCTTGGCAGTTCGGCCTGGACTGTTCCCATAAGGAACACGGTCAAGACTGATTTGCATATGGCTGGGTCTGAACTGGGGGTGGCGAAGTGAGCTAAAGAACGATGATGGATTCAACCCAGATCTGTGACTGGGGGTGAGTGTCTGAAAAGTTTCAGCGCTCCGTCCATTATCTACTTGTGTTTGCTTTATCCTCTTAATATGGCCAACAATCCCATTTGCACAGCCACATTACTAGCAAGTGAAAATATGCATCACATACGTCATCTCCTGCAGCCAACTCAACTTTCTACATCTTATAAGCTATGTACCTAATTATCAGACAAACCTCAGCTACTAGGTTCCTTCAGCACAGCCAGTTGTTGCAAAAGCAAGCCAGTATTCAGAGTATTCCAAAAGGGGAACTTCTCCAAGCCAAACGATAATGCAGCGAGGATACCACTTATCAAATCAAAAGACAAAGAATAATTCAGAGACTTTCTACCCAAGGTTACAACACAATAACGTTACAACCGACTGCAATTAAAATTGACACATAAATTCTACTCTCCTCATCTACTATAAAGGGGAAAAACAAAATACCCTATTAGATTCATAACAGGATTTCGTGAGTGACACCATCACATTTACAAATTATTAAAAAAGCATGGTACCTTCTACACCGTAACGCACCTATCAGTGACTTCATGCCTCCAACTCCCAGCCAGGATTTAGAGGCTAGATATACTAAAAAAGTATTTGCAAAAAGTGGTTGCAATTTGTGCCCTGCCGTTTTTCTAATCCTGTGGTATTGTGTGAACTGACCTATTTGCTAAAAATACATAACTGCAGTGAGTCCCAATGCGATGTACCTCATGAATATTGATGATGTAGGTCACAAATTGCGACCTACTATGAGTTTCTGCCATTACAGGGCCATTAAATGCAGCCTGTTTTTGTTGAAGGAAAACTGGAAGAGTTAAAAAAAAAAAAAAAAAAGTAGAAAAAAATGTTTTTGTCAATCCTCAAAGGGTCCCTGAGGGTTAATGCTACCAGTAGTTTGTAAAATATTAATGTTTTACAACCAGATTACGGTTTCAAACGTTAATACATGTCATAAGGAATTCCTATTTGGAATGGATGCCCTAAACATGCCTCTTCCAAATAGCAATTCCTAACGGTTTCCTTAAACCATTTTGCAATTCGGAAACATATTACCAAATTGCTAAATGGGTCTGGTACATTCGAAAAATGCATTTGCTTGTAGCAAACCTTGCGTTTTGTCAAATTGCAGTGTTTGGGACCAGAAAATTGGTTCGTATCGCTGGCCCTAGATGAGCTAGTAAAATCTGAAAGAGACACGTTAGTGATAGATTCCTTACCTTAGAATATCCCCAGGCGACAGACTGGATCCGGAAAGTTTTCGTCAGCAGTACCCTGCGCGTCGGTAGGCGTCGTCGTGCGGCTCCGCGTACGTCGCTGGCGTCGTAGCCGCCGAGATGACCGTCGGAGCTACTTAGACGCGCCCACGCGCGCTGACGTCAGTTCTTTCTTTTTCCGCGCCAGCAAGCGCAGATCCGAGAGAGAGCGGTACTCCTAGTTAATATTTTAACTTGGTTTCTGAGACTTGTTTCTCTTGTTTTGTCGAGTACTCGACTTCTGGTGCAGTAGGGATTAAGTCCTGTAGGGTCTGCCGTCGGACCGTGTCGGTGGCGGACCCGCATGACGTGTGTCTCTTCTGCTTGGGGCACGCCCAAGACCCCGAGACGTGTCCCGATTGTCGGGCCATGGCGCCGAAGGCTTTGCGGGAGCGTTCCCGAAAGTTGCTGGAGGCCCGGCAATCGGTTCCGTGCCACTCAAGTACCCGCTTCCGTGGGAGGTCCAGGGACAGGTCGCGGAGCCGACACCGTCGTAATCGGGGACAGGTAAGTCAAAGCGCCATAAGAAGTCGAAGAAGAGACGTCGCTCTTCGTCTACCCCTCACCAGTCGCGGGACGCGGTGGAGGGGGCGGGCGGTCACTCCCCCGCGGCTCCGGTGGAGCCTCCGTTGTTGCCTGCGGCCTACCCGCCTATCCCGGGGCCGTACGCGACTCCGGAAGAAATACAGGTATTCCTGTGGGCCATGGGCCGTTTATTTGCCCAATCAGGTCCCTCTGGAGCGCCTTCGTGCCCCGTGGACCCGTTGGGTTGTTCTGCCCCCGTGCCGCCGCCTTTGGCCCCGGCTACACCGGCAAGATACCCTGCGGCGCCGACATCGGCCCCGGCTACGTCGGCAAGATACCCTGCGGCGCCGTTGGCTCCGGCCTCCGGCGTCGGGGCTGACGCCGTTGCCTGTGGGCCCGGACTACGTTGAGCCTGGATTGGTCTATTACCCCCCAATTCCTATTCCTGGAGGTGAATTTATTCCCTTTCCCCGGGCCCCTCGTCCTTACCAGCCTCTTAAACAGACGGTGGACGAAGGGGAGTACTGGGAGGGGTCTGAGGACCCCCTCGCAGCTCAGTGTGAGGATGAGCTGGAATGGGAGGGCGATGTGGAGGGTCCAGGCAATCTGGATTTCTCTCCGCACCCTGGTACACTGTCCCCTCCTTCCGTAGCTCCGAAGGAGGTTGGGTCCTTTTCTGTGGTGTTGCGTAAGGCGGCTGAGGCTCTTAACCTCTATCTCCCATCCGTGCCTATCAGGACCAATCTCCTGACTGAAGTGCTGCAGCCGGCAGCCTCCTCGGCAGAGCCGCTACTGCCCTTTAATGACCCGCTTACAGACATTCTGTTAAGCACCTGGACCAAGCCTAACACGGGGGTTCCTGTGGATAGGAGTGTGGCACGCTGCCATCGCCCGGCCCCGGGCGACCCAGTTTTCTCACGCAACACCCAACGCCTGAGAGTCTGGTTGTCCAGGCCTCTGCCTCTCCGAGCGCATTCCCTTCCGCACCTACGGACAAGGAATCCCAAAAACTTGAGCTCCTGGCTCAGAACAACTGGCTTCTCAGGGGATGTCCAGAACACTTTGTTGGACATGCCTTTTGATGGCATACGCCTCTTCAGCACATTGGAACGCTTTAAAGACTCCCGGGCTACGGCCCAGTCCTTGGGTCTTGCCACCACGCGCACTCCCTTGGGGTCTGCCTTTCGCCTTTCGAGGTCAAGGCGCACAAACGCGTTACTTTCAGAGCCGCCGGCCTGCGCAACAACAGTCTCAGCGCCGCCGCGGTCGGGGGCCCGCCGAAGTGGGTCACAGGGCCAGCGGGCGGGTCAGTCCACCACCGCCCCTGCCACCACTGCCTCAAAACCTTCCTAGTCCGGTGTATCAGGCCCACCGAACGCCAGTGGGCGGCAGGATTCGCCATCACCTCCCCCACTGGCGCTCCATCACTTCGAACAGGTGGGTTCTGCAGATAATCCAAAGGGGCTACTCCCTCCCCTTCCAGGCTACCCCTCCAGCCATGCCGCCTCAGTACCACCGCATGTCGGGGGATCACTTGGCACTTCTCCGGCAGGACGTTGCGGCCCTCTTGGCCAAGGGGGCCATCGAGCATGTTCCGATGCCAGAAGTAGGTTGTGGTTGTTACTCCCACTACTTCCTGGTTCCAAAGAAAGACAAGGGCCTGCGTCCTATCTTAGATCTCCGGAACGTCAATCGCTTCCTCCGGAAGGAGAAGTTCAAACTGCTCACGCTTACTCAGGTTTTGTCTGCCCTAGACCCGCAAGACTGGATGGTAGCATTGGACTTGCAGGATGCTTATTTTCATATCCCCATCCTGCTGGCCCACCGGCGTTACCTGCAGTTCACGGTTGGCCACGAGCACTTTCAGTGCACCGTGCTCCCTTTCGGCCTTACCAGCGCCCCTCGGGTGTTCACGAAAGTGATGGCGGTGGTCGCAGCTCATCTGCGCACATCAGGGGTCTGTCTTCCCCTATCTCAACGACTGGTTGTTGAAGGCGGGATCGCCCCAAGCAGTCGTCTCCCACCTCCAGACTACGGCCGACCTCCTGCGTTTGCTGGGGTTCTCCATCAACGTGCCGAAGTCGCATCTGATTCCCTCTCAGAAGCTCCTCTTCATCGGAGCGGCTCTGGACACCACGCAATTTCGGGTTTATCCTCCCCAACAGCGAGTCCTGGACATTCGGGCTATGATTCCGATCTTTCAGCCCTGGTCCTGGGTTTCGGTCAGGAAGACACTGAGACTGCTGGGCCTCTTGGCCTCCTGCATCCTGCTGATCAATCATCCCAGATGGCATATGCGGGCTCTGCAGTGGGACCTGAAGTTCCAATGGACGCAGCATCAGGGAAATCTGTCCGACTACGTCCAGATCTTGGAGGGCACTGCACAGGACTTGCAGTGGTGGCTCACGGACCAGCGTTGGGTCACAGCAGATCCCTCTCCCTTCCCCAACCGGAGCACCCGGTGGTGACGGATGCGTCCCTCCTGGGATGGGGCGGCCACATGGGAGAGGCGGAGATCAGAGGTCTCCGGCGGAGTCCGAGCTCCCTATCAATCTTTTGGAGCTCAGGGCGATCCTACTTGCACTGAAAGCATTCCTTCCCTCTGTCAAGGGGAGGGTAGTGCAGGTGTTCACAGACAACACCACCGCCATGTGGTCCTGCAACAAGCAAGGCGGGGTGGGGTCGTGGACCCTATGTCAGGAGGCTCTGCGCCTCTGGACGTGGCTGGAACGCCAGGGCTTTATCCTGGTGGTTCAACAACTGGCAGGTTCTTTGAACGCCAGGGCGGACGAACTCAGCCGCCGGTGCATAATGGATCACGAATGGCGTCTTCCCTCGGAGGTGGCACAAGGTCTCTTTCAGCAGTGGAGAGAACCTTGGTTAGATCTATTCGCCACCGAACAGAATGCGCAATGTCAGCAGTTCTGCGCGTTGGAGTTTCCAAGGCGGCACTCGCTCGGAGACGCTTTTCGTCGCGAGTGGAGTTGCGGTCTGTTGTACGCCTTTCCGCCTATACCACTGCTACCCAGAGTGCTGAAGAAGATCAGACGCGACCGGGCCCAAGTCATTCTTGTGGCGCCGGACTGGGCTGGAAGAGTTTGGTATCCCAAGCTACTCAGTATGAGCGTGGATCCCCTGATCCGACTGGCTCTTCGGGAGGATCTTCTGTCGCAGCAACAGGGGACGGTCCTCCACCCGAACCTGTCCAGCCTCCACCTCCTTGCGTGGAGATTGAGCGGCAACAGTTGATTCCATTTCACTTGCCTCCTGAAGTCTGTAATATAATTCTGCCAGCCAGGCGTCCCTCAACTAAAACTGTATACGCCTGCCGGTGGGGAAACATTTGTGGCATGGTGCACAGCGAAAGCTGTAGATCCCCTTTCTGCCACTCTTTCTGAGGTCCTGTTGTTCCATCACCTCCGCTAGGCGTGTGAGTGGGCTTCAGGCTCTTTCATGTAAACCTCCTTTCCTGGCGATTCATCCGGACAAGGTTGTGCTTCGACCACGTCCCTCCTTTCTACCAAAAGTAGTCACTGCCTTTCATATCGGGCAAACTGTCACTCTGCCCACTTTCTTTCCGCCTCCGCACCCTTCAAGAGAGGCAAAGAGGCTCCACGGTCTGGACCCAAAACGTGCGCTTTCATTCTATCTCAACCGCACACAACAGTTCCGGGTGGACGACCAGCTCTTTGTTGGCTACGTGGGCGTCAAGAAAGGCCGTGCTGTGCACAAGCGGACTATCTCCCGATGGGTTGTCTTGTGTATTAAAACCTGTTACTCTCTGGCTAAAAAGAAACCGCCGATAGGGCTGCGCGCCCATTCTACCAGGGCGACAGCTGCTACTACAGCATTGGGACGCGGTGTCCCCCTGCAAGATATCTGTCAGGCAGCTACGTGGGCCTCGCTGCATACTTTCACTAAACACTATTGCCTTGACAGTCAAGTCCGGAGAGACGGCTTCTTTGGTCGGTCGGTTCTCCGTGACTTTCTGGTGTGATTTCACTTCGCAGACCCACCACCAGGGATGGTATTGCTTGGGTATGTATTCTAAGGTAAGGAATCTATCACTAACGTGTCTCTTTCAGATGCACAAGTTACTTACTTGTGTAACGATATATCTGTAAGAGACATTAGTTAGTGATAGATTCCTTACCGCCCGCCCATCCTCCCCGTTCTGCGAACTGTTCTCTAGGGTACAGGTCATCCCTTTCAGGGCCCTAGTTCTATTGCACCAGTAGTCGGTCTCTGGCATGGCTCTGCGTTCTGGCGTGCAAAAGTCGTGTACAGAACTGACGTCCGCGTGCGTTGGCGCGTCTAAGTAGCTCCGACGACGTCATCTCGGCGGCTACGACGCCAGCGACGTACGCGGAGCCGCACGACGCTGCCTACCGACGCGCAGGGGTACTGCTGACGAAAAACTTTCCGGATCCAGTCTGACGCCTGGGGATATTCTAAGGTAAGGAATCTATCACTAACTAATGTCTCTTACAGATATATCGTTACACAAGTAAGTAACTTGTGCCTCAAGAACTTTCTCTTTCACTCTGAATTCATCTTTATAGAAAAGAGAAAGACATTTTTTAATAAACCAAAAGGCTTCTGTAACTGTTCTGTCTGTAAGATTGGAAAAATAAAATCATGCTATCTCAATATCAAAATAGAGTGTAGTTTGAATTAAGCCAGTGGATGAACTGAAACTGCATCTTTGCACCTCATGATATGTCTGTGTGACTAAGTGTATATAGGCAGCACGCTACTTCAACTAAATAACCCGAATACAGAAACAGTGGGCAAACAACAACAATCAATTATCTTTATTTCTGTTAAAACCATAAAATCACGGATAAAATCATAAAAAATGTGTTGGGAAAAAAACATTTCAACACATGATGAGTGGAGAGTTTAGTATCCATAGTACTCCTTCAAGTGGATGTTATAACATGTTAGCATGGCAAAACAACATACAAGGTATAGATTTTTAGAAACCAGAAGAGTAATAGCAGCCAGACAAACAAGCATTTGCAATGCAATAGGTCTCGCATTATTAAAGTTTGAGCTATTGGTGTTGCATTTGCAAGAGTTTGAGCTATTGCCATTGTAAACGACAATGCCTTTTATTTGTGTGTTTTGAAAAGCTGTATGCAGTGCATAAACACGCCCTTTGTACTTATAGTCCTTGCTTACGAAAAGGAAGGCTGGCAGTAAAAGAGGCATAGTTACTGCCAGCGTTGCTTCTCGTAAGCAACGACTGCAAGTACAAAGTGCCTGTTTACGCACCGCATGCAGGTTTTTAAAATACAGAAATAAAAGGCATTGGTATTTACAATGCCAATAGCTCAAACTCTCGCAAATGCGACACCTATTGCATAGCAAATGCTCGTTTTCTTATTGCGTAGTAGAACCACTCTTTGTGGAAAACAACAATTATGCCATGCCAGATAGTCTTACAGGCATTCACAGATATACAAACCTACAATAAGTTTCCTATATTGAGGTTTTGGAATGTTCCGTTTTTTTAAAGCACAATAAAGATGGGGGCTGTTGGTCGGGGTTGAGAGGTAACTCCCACCTTTAACTTGTGAGGGCCTGAGCCTGGTGAGGTAGCCTGTCTGCTTTGTTTCACTGTTCTACCAAGGTTTTAGGAACTGTAAGATTCCTATCAACAACAGCAAGTGATGGATGATCTGTGGCTCAAAACCTAATCCCAAGTAGTAATTGTAATAATTCATTATTATTATTTAGACCGGACTAAATATTGATAATGAATCATTACAATTACTACTTGGGATTCCGCTTTGGTTTGCCCACAGATGAGGCCAAACATCCTTTTTGTGTGAATATTAATCCAAAATGAGGGATGAATGCTAGCCACTAAAAAACAAAAGTGTCTGTCCATCCCCTATTTCCCCTTGCTATTTTTCCAGATGTGGTCTGGATGAGATGCCCACAGATTTGCCCGAGCAGCCGGGAGTGCACATCTGTTTGGTGGGAAGGGATAGCAAAAGATGGTGAGGGCGAGGAAGGAAGTAGGGGGAAAAGTAAGAGTAAAAATAATAGAGAAGGTTGGGAAGGGATAGCAAAAGATGGTGAGGGGGAAGGAAGGAAGTAGGGGGCAAGGCAAGAGTAAAAAGGATAGAGAAAGTTGGGAAGGGATAGCAAAGGATGGTGAGGAGGAGGAAGGAAGTAGGGAGCAAGGCAAGAGTAAAAAAGCATTGGCATAGCCAATAGGTCTCGCCTTCGGGACCTTATGAGTGTTTAGCCATATAGCACATTATCCATTACGTTAGCCATTAAAGTTTGTGGTCGATTAATGGCGGGAGACATCATTAATATACTGTCGAGAAAAAGCCTCCAAATGAATGGTTATATAAGCACACTTAGTAATAATTATAGTTTTGTCAGAAATTGATTGATACTTTGATTAATTGCCAGAAGGCATTGGACCAGGTGTAAAGTATGTGCAGGTTTGCTTCTGTGTTCTGTAAACCTCACGCTGCATGAAAGGCACAGACATACCCATTTATCACTAATTACTCACCTGTTGGACTTCCAAACTGTGCCAGAACATCTACATCACACAAAAAAGCAGCCTCTACAGCACTTTGCAGAGTACTTCAGCATGCACATTCCATGCCTTTTGCAGCCGAGAGGTGGAACAAATTACTTTAAATAATGGGCAGAGTTGGTTGTCCTTTCTATCTTTTTTTTGTTTAAAGAAACTTGTCTTGATCTAGCAAATTTGCGCATTTTCTCGGCTTTGTAGTGCTGTGAATTAGAGAGGTATTACTGAAGTGAGGTAACTGCCGAGTGCCGTGAGAGAGAAGTCTGTGTGTTCTATTATGGACAGGTAATAGAGGTGTGATTAATGGAGGTTCAGCCACGTGCTGCGAAAAGTACCCACTTCTAATGCATAGAGCAATTGCATGTAAGGAATTGTGTTGGGACACCCGTACTTTGAACATGGTGTATTGCTGTAGTCTGAAAGCCTTGCATGCGTTGCCATTTTTCATGTGTTGTTTGTTTCAGGTGCATGTGTTTAACACTATCACGTGCTCAGGCATATCCAATGAGACTTACAGAAACTACAGCATCCAGCATGCACCAGTTAATGTGATTGTAAGAATGGAGCACTTGCATTGCCAATCAATGGTTCCAACACTATTAATGGAGACGGGAACCATCTCTATGGCATTATATATTTGCGGGCTACTGACATTAAGGGGCACGACCTGAAGAAACTAGTCATGCCGGTAAAAAATGGCCAGGTAGCAACTCTACCACTAAGATACACTCTGCTTCGAACAGGTGCTCCACTACGAAGGACACTAGTTTGAGAACGCTGCACTACGAAGGGCACTAGCGTAAGAACGCTATATATAACAAAAGGAAGTGTTTCATTTGGTTCACCTGCTCCCACATATAAACGTTTTGAACACATATCGACGTTTTGCTGGATTTTAGATGTAGATGTGCAGTTTACTAACTACCACGCACGGCCTCCGTATTACAAAACGAAACACTGGGATCCATGTTTAACTGGTACATTTGCATGAAAGGAAGATTTTTACCCATACCCAACATGGCTCCAGACTAAGTCTCATCTACCAGTACAAACTAGGATTGAGATAGGTCGTGTGCAGTAATCCGCTTTCTGTATCTACTTTCTCTCTTCCCCCAAGCAGCTGTTTTCGTTCACAGCAATGGGTTTTGTAAATACTTGGAAACCAAAGACCCTGTTCGCAGCAGTGAGTGTACATGTGCTGAACGTTTGAACACCAGCCTGACTCCACTCGTGAATTTTCCTCTCACAGAGCAAACGCAGTGACCTGTAAATATTCCACGGCGGGGACGGACCTTGTGTACTGGAGATTGAGGCCATAGCCCAATATGTCAATATAGTAAATGAATGCTGTGCCACACTGCCGAACTCTACTGGCGTCTGCCCAACAACAACGGCAAGAAACCTCTGCTTGGTGATTCCAAAACATCTCCAAAAACAGGATCACGCTCGCCCTGCCGCCAAAGAAACCAGCTGAACGCGGAATCGAAAGCAGTGGTGCGCGCGCACCACAGAGGAGCGTGGGGAGGGAGCGCGGCAGCAACAGTGAGGCGAACGCGCGCTGCTGCGCGTTCTGGCCACCGTCGGGAATGGGAGGAGCGAAGGCGGGACATGCGCCCGCCTTTGCCCAATCGCGTGCCGTTTTTTTTTTTAAAACGCACGCTACAGCCAATGTGGGCTTCCGAAAACAAAACCACACGCACGGGCGTGTGGGTCGTTTTAAGAAGCCCTTTCTAAAGGTCTCGCGCTGCGCGAGCAGTGCTGCGCACTGCAACGCTAGGCGCGAGACCTAAAAAGGGTCGTAAAATGCTAGAGGTAGATTGCAACGTGCCCAAAGAGTATTGAATTTCGAGAACCCGAAGTCATTTGTAGACAGCCAAGGATGGTCATAAGTGCAATGAGTAAAGTGCAAATAACATCATACTATACAAAATTAATGGTTATGTACAATAAAAATCCATGACAACTTTTACAAGTAGCTTCCCCTAATAGTAGTCGTGGGAATCAAGGGGTTTGGACCAAAAGTCAGAATGCGTAATCACAATAGTCAGAAGATACTACATTGAGACCCCGTTATAATTGGCTCATATTTGTTCTTATACACCAACTCCAGTGTAAGAATTTAGCTACAGCACAAACATATGACTTGATGGTCTCTGAACACAGTAATCTAAGTGACGCATCACTTTGTCTAGTTCCCAGTCGCCTACAAATTGGGACTATTCACTGCTTTCTCAGACGCTCATAGCCCAGACAAAAGAAAAACGAATGTAGGAGTGATTCGTCTGACTGGAGGAAAACTGGGTATACAATGCTCAAGTCTAATTTTTTCTTCCACTTATTACAAAAATGCTTAATAGAAAGGGTGCGGAACTTGATGTACAGTTGCCTGGCTAATGGGACCGAGATGTAGACAAGAAAATCTTCAAACTTGCTTTGATTTTTAATGTCCAAAGATTATGAAGTGAGGGTACCTAGATTGTTTCTGCTTACTTCGTGGCCCAAATATGAGCCCAATATGATTTATTCATACGGGCTCTAGTTAAGAGTTTTATTTGGGTCTAGTATGCCTTTAGGTTAGTTATGCATTTTATTTTCCTGCCCTTATCCATGTCTACAATTTCCTTAAAGGCACATAAATAACTATCCAAATCTGGGGTATTCCTCAGTCTCCATCAGTATAAAATGGGACGTAATTTTGCCTTGTTTGTAATTGGGTTGATGCCTGTGTCCCACAGCAGAGGGAGCAATGGGCTACTCTTGGGTAGATTCAGTAAGGATCTTAAGAATATATTTTCGGCAGTTGCCAAGGTTGTTAACCCAGTATGGCCTTACAGCTTGGCTCCATAAAGAGCACTTGATAGTACCTTTGTCTGATACATGTTGAGGGCTGGAGATATCTGCCTTGTGTTTGAAGATTTATACAGCCTTGACACCTGAGAAGCATAGTGGCACAAGTTTAGGCTGCTCTTCTTAATTTGGGGAAGCCAAGACATGTTGGATGTTAACCTAATACCCAAGTAATCTGATAGAGACCTAGCTGCAGATTCCTTAACTTTGAATTTCCCAGCGTCATACTGGATCTGGAAGATTTTTCTTCAAGCAGTACCCCTGCGCTCCGGTGGGTGACATCGGTCGGCTCCGTGTGACGGCGGCGTCATCCGTGCCGGAATTGACGTCCATGTCACCTATATAGGCACCATCTCGGCGTGCTGACATCAGTTCTTTTCTTTCCGCACCAGTCAAGCACTGATCCATTAAAAGAGCTACCCTCGGTCACTTTTTGACAGGATTTTTCAAAATTTTGTCGACCCCCTTTTTTGGTGTGTATGTACCATGTCTAGAAAGACTTCAGGGTTTAAGCCATGCGGCGCCGGTCACTGCGCCATGTCGGTGACGGACACGGATTTGGTTTGTCTCTGGTGTCTGTAGCGCAACCAGGACTCAAAGTCGTGCTCCGACTGCCGGGCCATGGCTCTGAAGGCTTTGAGAGAGTGGTACCTGAAGCTGCTTGTGGCTTGGCAGGCAATTCCACGATGCTCGACTCCTCGGAGGTCACTGTGCCGGTCGAGAGGAAGGTCCCGCTCCAGGAGTCCCAAGTCCTCTTCATCCTACTCGAAACTGTTGGGACATTAAGGTAAGAGGCACAAACAGCACAAGAAGTCGAAGTGTTCTACTCCCCATCAGTTGTCCAACACGATGGAGGAGCCTCGGAGTTCAAAGCCTCGTTCTACGGAACATGCGCCTGTGTCAGCTCTGCGCCTCCCCTAATTTCCAGGAGCGATCCCTGGCCAACTAAGAGAATTTTATGAGACCATGCATCTCATTTTATGGCGGACTGACCCCTCCAGCGCGCTTGTGGGCTCCGAGGGGCCAGAGGGGGACTTCATTGGGTTCCACGCCAGCCGTGCCACTGCTCCTTCCCCGACACCGGTCCTGACGCCGATGCTTACAACACCGCCGGCACCCACTGCCGACATCAGCCCCATTCTGATCCCCAATGACCCGGAGCGGGTACTGCATCTTCCGACGTCAATTACGGCGCAGACAGGATCTACAGGTCCTAAGTTGTTTCCTGTGCCTTATTCTGAAGGGCTGGGAGTGCAAGAGGATTGAGAGGGGCCGCTGGATTCTTTAGTAGGCCAGCCAGATGAGGAAATGGACTGGTATGAGGAATTAGGTGAGGCCAGTGGCCTTGATACTTCTCCAGATACTGTCATGCTTTCTCCCCCTACCGTGGCTACGGAGGAGGGAACGTCCTATGCTATGGTGGTGCAAAAGGCGGCTGAGGTCCTTGGCCTTCAGCTTCCTTCAGTGGTGGTCAAGACTAACATCTTGACAGAGGTGCTACAGCCAGGATTTTCCTCCTGGGAACCCTACTCCCATTTAATGAAGCCCTTACACACGTCCTACTGGGAACCTGGTCCAAGTCCAGCACATGGGCTCCTGTGGATAGGACGATTGCCCACCGCCACCGTCCTGCTCTGGGCGACCCAAATATCCTCACTACCCACCCTACCCCAGAGAGCTTGGCAGTCCAGGCATCTACGTCTCAAAGCGCATTCCCTTCCGCTCCCCCTGATATGGAATCCAGGAGGCTGGATAGTTGGGGCAAGAAAACGTTTTTTTTCCACCAGCCTTGAATTGCAGTCGGTGAACACCACATGCTTATTGGGCTCTTATTCCCACAATCTGTGGGAAACGGTTGCGCAAGTGCTGCCACCAGTCCTGGAGGAGGCCCGTGCCACCCTCTCCCAAGCAATATCAGATGGGAGGTATGCAGCAAAGTTTGCTATTCGATGTGGTCTAGACACAATTGATTCGCTGGGCAGACCAGGTTCATCGACGGTGGCTGTCCGACGCCACGCTTGGCTGAGAACATCTGGCTTTTCAGGGGAAGTCCAGGCCTCGCTCATGAACATGCCCTTTGATGTCACCCATCTCTTCGGAGACAAGGCAGACATGAAATGCTGCTGGCGCTTCAAAGACTCACGGGCCATGGCTAAGTCCTTGGGCCTATCAGTGGCCGCACGTCCCAGTCTGCCTTTGCCCCTTTCGTGGCCATGGAAGGGCCTTCAGCCACGCCAGCCATACCCCAGCCACCGAGCCGCGCAAGTTCAGCAACCCCTGCGCGGCGCAAGTTTGTTCAGACCGTGTTCGGTTGGACAGCCAGAGGTTGGGTCAGACCACCACCCCCCAGCAGCTTCAACCCCCAAACCCTCCCAGTCTCGCTGTTCCAGACCATGGGCTTTTGGTTAGTGGCAGAATCAGCCATCACCTCCACTCCTGGCAGACCATCACATTGGACAGGTGGGTCCTCGAGATAGTCCTAAGGGGCTACTCCCTTCCCTTCGAGACCACTCCTCCCTCATGCCTCCATCCTATGACCGGCTGACGGAGGATCATTAAATTTCACTCTGAGAGGAAGTCATGACTCTCTTGGCCAAGGGAGCCATAGAGAGGGTTCTGGAGCCAGAAGTAGGCTGCGGTTGCTATTCCTGCTACTTTCTGGTCCAGAAAAAGGACAAGAGCCTTCGTCCTATCCTAGACCTATAGGCCCTCAACTACTTCCTCAAAAAGGAAAATTTCAAGATGCTCACACTAACTGCCCTGGACCTGGGAGGCAGGATGGTTGCATTGGACTTGCAGGACACCTATTTCCACATTCCTGTGCTGCCTGCCCATCGGCGCTACCTCCGGTTTACGGTAGGCCACGAGCATTTTCAGTTCACCGTACTCCCTTTTGGCCTTGCTAGTACTCCTTGAGTGCTAACCAAGTTGATGATGGTGGTCGCAGCTCATCTGCGCAGATCAGGGGTGCCAGTTCTCCCCTTTCTCGACGACTGGCTGCTGAAGGCGGTCTCACGCCAGGCTGTCGTCTCCCACCTCCAGACTATGGCGAACCTCCTGCATTTACTGGGGTTCACTATCAACATGCCGAAGTCACACCTGACTCCCTCTGACACTCCCTTTCATCAAAGCGTTTCTGGATACAGTGTAGTTTTGGGCTTATCCTCCAGAACGGTAAAGTCCAGGATATTCAAGCTATGATACCGATGTTTCAGCCTCTATCCTGGATTTCGTTGAGAATGACTCTGAGGCTGCTGGGCCTCGTGACCTCCTGCATCCTGCTAGTGGTACATGCCAGATGGCATATGCAGGCTCTGCAGTGAGACTTGAAGTTCCAGTGGGCGCAGCATCAGGTGAATCTCTCCTATATGGTCTAGATCTCGTAGGGAACTGCACATGACCTGCAGTGGTGGCTGAC
The DNA here is from genome assembly GCA_963921515.1 of Calotriton arnoldi. NCBI lineage: Eukaryota > Metazoa > Chordata > Amphibia > Caudata > Salamandridae > Calotriton > Calotriton arnoldi. Next base: position 2,556,668 of record CAWUFW010000090.1, on the reverse strand, counting down.
GAACCCAGATTGGGTCAGAGGCATACTCTTCGACTTTCCCCAACCAGATCTCACAGTAGTGACAGATGCTTCACTTCTGGAGATATGGAGATCATAGGACTCCATACTCCACATCAACATGCGAGAGCTCCAAGCAATCCGATTGGAATTAAAAGCCTTTTTACCCTCCATCAAAGAAGGCTAGTTCAAGTGTTCACAGACAACACCACTGCCATGTGGTACTGGAACAAACAGGGTGAAGTGGGGCTGTGGACTCTTTGTCAAGAGGCCGTGTGTCTCTGGATATGGCTGGAGCAGCAGGGCATAACCCTTGTGGTTCAACATCTGGCAGGTTCCCAGAACACCAGAGAGGACAAACTCAGCCGTCGATGCCTATTGGATCACGAGTGACGTCTCCATCCGGAGGTGGCTCAAGGTCTCTTTTCACAGTGGGGAGAGCTTTGATTAGATCTGTTTGCCTCCGCAGAGAACGCGCAATGACAGTAGTTTTACGCGCTGGAGTTTCCAAGGCAGCTCTAGCTCGGAGACGCTTTTCGTCTCGAGAGGAGCTCAGACCTCCTGTACGCCTTTCCACCCATACCACTCCTGCCCAGAGTTCTCAAGAAGATCAGGAACGACTGGGCCCAAGTCCTCCTTGTGGCTCTGGACTGGGCACAGAGAGTCTGGTATCCCGAGCTTCTGCAAATGAGCATCGATCCTCTGATCAGGCTGCCACTCCAGAAGAAACTTCTGTCACAGTAGCAGAGGAGGGTTCTCCACCCAAACCTGTCAACTGTACGCCTTCTTGCGTGGAGATTGAGCAGCAACAATTGACAGCTTTCGACCTTCCTCCCGAAGTTTGCAATGTTATTCTGGCAGCCAGGCATCCCTCCACTAAGACGGCATACGCCTGCAGGTAGAACAAATTTGTAATATACTGTGCAGAAAAGTCTGTTGACCCACTTTCTGCTTCTCTTATTGATATTTTGCTTTTTATTTTGCCTTTTGCCCAGCAGCGCACTACTCTGCGCACCTTGAAAGGGCATCTTTCAGCTTTGTCTGCTTTCCTGAGGCTGCCAGCCCAACCCTCCTTATTTAAATCACCCATTGTACATAGATTTTTGAAAGGCATTGTGCATGTGTTCCCACCTGCCCCTTTCATTATGCTTCAGTGGGACCTTAATTTGGTTCTCGCTTTCCTAATGTGCACTCCTTTTGAGCCCCTGCATAATTGCCCCTCTGGCTGTTTACCATCACAACAGCCTTCTTAGTGGCAATTACATCTGCCAAAAGGGTGAGTGAGCTGCAGGCTTTATTGTCCAAGCCCCCCTTTCTCACAATATTCCCTGACAAGTTGGTGCTTTGCACTAGGGCCTCTTTCCTTCCGAAAGTGATAACTCCACTTTATATAGGACAATCTATCACCTTGCCCACTTTCAACCCTCCTCCGCATCCCTCTAAAGAAGAGGATTGACTCTACCGCCTGGACCAAAACAGAGTGTTGTTGTTGTTTTATCTTGACTGCACAAAAGAGTTCAGAGTGGACGACCTACTCTTCATGGGGTATGTTGGATCAAAGAAAGGTCGTGCAGTGCAGAAGAATACCATCTCCCAGTGAGTCATCCTCTGCATCAAAATTTACTATTCTCTGGCCAAGAAGCAGCCTCCTGAAGGCTGAAGGGCCCAATGCACCAGAGGTAAGGCTGCTACCACTGCATTGCAACATGGAGTCGCAGTCCTGGACATCTTTCAGGCAGCAACGTGGGCATCCCTGCACACGTTCACCAAACATTACAGCCTGGATACTCAAGTCCTCAGGAATGGCCAGTTTGGCCGCTCAGTCCTGCAGGATTTTCTAGTGTAAACTTGTTGCAGTCCCTCCTCCGGGGATACCATTGCTTGGGTATCTGTTCAAAGGTAAGGAATCTGCAGCTAGATGTCTCTATCAGATGGACAAGTAACTTACCTTCGGTAACGTCTTAACTGGTAGAGACATGATCTAGCTGCAGATTCCCTACCGACCCAACCATCCTCCCCGTGCTGTGGACATATTTCTAGGGCCAGGGCTGTTCCCTTTCAGGGCCCTAGTTTCTTAAAAACACACCAATGTCAATACTCTTCATGGCTCCACATTTCTGGTGTGGAAATTCGTGAAACGTAACTGATGTCAGTGCGCCGAGGGGAACAGAGGAAGACTTATCCAATTTCTAAATCAAGTAACTTGTGGTTTAAACAACATTGCAGGGTTGCTAAAATCGATTTGCATCATGTGCTGAAAAACGGCAGAGGTGAACTTATAAAGTCAAAGAGGGCTCAATATAAAAAAGTACAGCTGTATGCCCGCCGAGCCTGGGGCACTCAACTTTGGGATTGCATATATAATGCGGTAAAGACAAAAGACGCAAAAAGATTTTGGGAGCTAGCGATTAATGGGGGACAATGTAGGAAATCCATCATGAACTATATTCAACCTCAGGTTTGGTGGAAGCACTTCTCAGACCTATACGACATGGTAGGGGAGGGGGTTTTTGCAACTAATGATTTGCTTGAAACAGGGAGTCCTATCACCAGAACTGAATTGATTATAGATCTTGATTCCACTAGGGGTGCAATCAGAAGTATAATGCCAGGCAAAGGTGCGGCCCCTGATGGGATACCCAGGGACCTATTTACTGTCTACATCGAGAACTGGGCTTTCCTTTTTTGAGACTCACAAATGTAATAATAGGAGGAGCTGAAATCCCCCTCCTGGAAAGCAGCAAAACTGTACCGATCCACAAAATGGCTCTAAGAATTTACCACTGAATTATTGACCAATTAGTCTAATAGATCTCCCCCAAAAAATATTCTGTAGGCAGATTCTGAAACCCTTGATATATGGATTGAAGACTCTGCTGCTCAGTCACACCTGCTGGCTGGATTTAGAAAACATGTCAACACCATAGATCAGGTGTTCAATTATATATTGGAAAACAGTGGTCATCCAAATACCCCATTTATATACAATCTTTGTGAACTTAAAAACTGTAGTTGATTCAGTTCCCTGTATTAATCTTAGGGAGGCTTTAAAACAGAAGGGGATCCCTTTGCCATTGCATGATATCCTAATCCATTTACACTCTGATAATTAATCAGAGGTTTATATAGGGCGACTACTCACCCATAAGGCTCTCCAGGCACTGAGGAATGGGGGTTGAAGAGTGGTGCTGATCCGTCTGGGCACAGGGGTTCAGTTAAAGAGCCAGGTCTTCAGATCCTTCCTGAATTTGGTCAGCGACGGGGATTGCCTGAGTTGGAGAGGCAGGGTGTTCCAGGTCTTGGTAGCGAGGTGGGTGAAGGATTTTCCTCCAGTTTTGGTCTTGTGGATCTGTGGGACGGTGGACAGGGCTAGTTGGGCGGAGCGAAGGTGTCTGACGGGTACTTGGAATGAGAGGCTGTGGTTCAGATATGCTGGTCCTGCGTCGTGGAGAGCTTTGTAGGCATGTGTGAGGAGCTTGAAGGTGATTCTTGTGTTGACTGAAATCCAGTGGAGTTCTCAAAGGTGTTCGGTGATGTGGCTGCTTTGGGGGATGTTGAAGACCAGTCTGGCTGCAGCGTTTTGAACATTCTGTAGTCTCCTGAGGAATTTCTGGGTGACGCCGGCGTAAAGTGCTTTGCCGTAGTCTAGTCTGTTGGTGATGAGTGCATGGGTGATTGTCTTTCTGGATTCTGTGGGGATCCATCTGAATGTCTTTCGAAGCAGGCGGAGCGTCTGAAAGCAAGTTGAGGATACGGCGTTGATCTGGCGGTTCATTGTGAGTGAGGAGTCCAGTATGATGCCGCGGTTACATGCGTGGTCTGTGGGGGTGGAAGGTTCCCAGTGCAGTGGGCCACTAGGAGTCGTCCCAGGCTGAAGTGGTGAGTCCCAGGATGAGTACTTCCGCCTTGTCAGAGTTGAGCTTCAGGCAGCTATCTTTCATCCAGGTGGCAATGGCCTTCATCCCGCTGTGGAAGTTGATTCTGGCGGCTGTGGGTTTGTTGGTAAGGGAGAGGATCGGCTGGGTGTCATCGGCGTAGGAGACGATGTTGAGTCCATGGTTCCCGACGATGGCAGCGAGGGGGGCCATGTAGACGTTGAAGAGGGTGGGGCTCAGGGAGGAGCCCTGGGGCACTCCGCAGCTGATCTCTGTAGGTTCTGAGAGGAACTGAGGTAGTCTGACTCACTGTGTTTGGCTGGTAAGGAAGGGGTGGATCCAGTTCAGGGCATTATCGCGGATCACAGTTTCAAGGAGTCTTGTGATTAGGGTGCGGTGGGAGACTGTATCAAAGGCGGCTTAGAGGTCCAGTGGATGAGGGCTGTGGTTTCACCTTGGTCAATGGGGGGGCGGATGTCATCGGTGGCAGCAAAGAGTGTGGTCTCGTTGCTTCGGAAGCCAGATTAGGAGATGTCCATGATGTGGTTTCCTTCAATGAACTCAGAGAGTTGGGCGTTAATGGCCTTCTCAATGACCTTGGCTGGGAAGGGGAGCAGGGAGATGGGTCTGAAGTTCTTGAGGTCTGTGGGGTCGACGGATGGCTTCTTTAGAAGGGGGTTGATTTCGGCGTGTTTCTAGTCATCGGGGAAGGTGGCTGTCTCAATGGAGTAGTTCATGGTGCGGTGAAGCTCGGGGCGGTGGAGGTGGCTGCTCTATGGAAGTGATGATATGGGCAAAGGTCCGAGGGGGCTCCGAAGTGGATGCTGTTCATGGTCGTGAGTGTGTCGTCTGTGGTGAGCAGAGTCCAGTTGGGGTGCAGCGTGGTTGCATGCAGTGGTATCGGGTGTGGTGGGAGGGTATTGGGTTTCGAAGCTGTCATACATCTGCCTGATCTTGTGGTCGAAGAAGGTGCCGAGTTTGTTGCAGAGGTCTTGGGAGGTTGAGACTTTCGTGGTCTCGCTGTTGGGCCTGGCGAACTCCTTGACAATGGCAAAGAGTTCTTTGCTGTTGTGTGAGTTGGCGTTCATTCTGTCTATGAGGCCTGTTTTCCTTGTGGTTTTGAGGAGGAGGTGGTGTGCATTGATGGTGGTTTTGAAGGTTGATTGGGGTTCCGGGGTTTTGTTGTTCCTCCATCTCTTCTCAAGTGGGCTCGTGGAGGGCGGGAGTGAACCAGCTGGCTTTCTTGGAGTGTTCTGGGGGGCTTCTTGAGGGGTGCCAGAGTGTAGGCGTAGTTGGAGGTCCATCGGTGGAGGTTGAGTGCTGAGGTGTTAGCGTCTGCTGATGTCGGTGGTGTGATAGTGCTGAGGAAGGCGGTGGGATGTTCTTTGGTGACCTTGTTCCAGCTACAACAGGGAGGGCTGAGTGGTGTACGGTAGGTGCGGTGAAAGTGAAGTGATAGCAGTGGAGGTTGGTCCAGAGGAGTTTGGTGCTGTGGTTGTAGGTGATGTTTGTGTAGTTGTAGGTGATGTTTCCACTGGCGGAGAAGTTGTGGTTGTGTGTGTGTCCTGCTGCGTGGGTCGGAGCGGTCACTAGCTGCTGGAGTCAGATGTTGGCAAGGTTCTCCAGAAGGGATGCTTTGTTCTGGTCACTGGGGTTGTCCAGGTGAAAGTTGAAGTCGCCGAGTAGGATGTTATCTGTGGATGTGAGAGCCTGGGGTGTGATGAGTTAGACAATGGCGTAGATGAAGGGTGGATGGGGGCCTGTAGACAAGGGTGCCGCAGAGTGTGGTGTTGGGTTGGTCAGGATCTGGAAATTGAGGTGTTCCATACTTAAGCAAAAATAAGTTGGGGCCAGCAAGGTGAGCTTACAGATTGTATGAGCATCAAGAGAAGTGTGCGGCATGTTGTAGTGGCTCCTTTGGAACAGTGTTGGAGTGACGCTCCAGTGGTTGCTCGTCAGAAAACACCGATACTCCTATTTAAGGATGATACCTTGCTGTTGTCCAAAACTTTGACAGGTTTACAGATCCTGATGGGTAAGTTTGCATTGACCGGGGTCTGGAAATAAATCTGGGGAAAACCAAGTTCATGTGTATAAACCCACACAAAGCATTCAAAGGGTCTATAAAACTCAGTGGTTGTAGCTTGGAGAGGGTGTTCGACTTTGACAAACAAGTTACTTACCTTCGGTAACACCGTATCTGGTAGAGATATGATCTAGCCGCAGATTCCTTACCTGTGAATTTCCCAGGCGTCAGACTGGATCCGAAAGATTTTTCTCTGAGCAATACCCCTAAACGCCGGTAGGTGGCTTCGGTCGGCTCCGCGTGACGTTGTCTGCGTCTTCCGCGCCAGAAGTGACAATAGAATTATAGGCAGATATCGAATTGATCTATAAACTTGCCCCAGTCTGGGTCACCAAGCTTGTTTTTCAAGCCTGTCACGTTCCATGATAAGATATTAACATTATTTGAGTCTTTGCTATGATCCTTGTGCTGCACAATTACAATCGCCTCAGCTGGTGACCCCTGGTTCGGGCCCTCTTCCCCTTCTAGTGCCTTTAGGCATACCCTCTCTCTAGACTGTGTTTTACAGGCCCTATCAAGAGTGTCATGGAAGGGCCTGGGTCTGTCAGTCAACCATCGAAGTCCCCAATTCCTTTTTGACACAAGAATTGACAGGGAAGAAATTTGGGTCATAGGGGTTTAAGCATGGAGGTTTATATTTGAATTTGATCTGAGAGTCGGAGGCAGAAGTTTTCCGCAGACCAATCCCCACTAATCCCTCTACCAGAAGAGTGTGCCTTAGTTTCAGTTCAATGTAATCAGAATTATTCCCTGTTGGATCATGAGATATAGTTGCATGGACGATGCAATTATGGACAGATCTTATCAAGTAAATACATTTGTTTTAAAGTGACTCCTCAGACTCTCTTGACTTAGCCTTTAGTTTGGGCACATTTATCAAATAAACACTACCTGTGGTCCTTGCTTCTTTGCTGCACCCTTCCCCATTTGGGCCCTCCCCCTTGGTAACTGAGGGTAATACTTTACTGATGTTTGTGTTTCCGAGCCTGTTGCATGTACCACACCTCTTCTTGATTGGGCCAACAGCCTAGCGGGATCTACCCCTTTGGGCCTAGTTGCTATTGGCAAATGCACTTGGCTTTTTTAAAGCGGGAGGTGGGTGAGTCTAGAAAGTTTGCCCCAGACCCTAAGTAGCCTTGCTGTAGCAGATTTACGCCTATTGCTGTCATCTACCAAGGTGGTATACATATTGTTGGGAAAGTTAGCATGCACACTACCTCTTACTGAACTTTCAGAGAGAAAACAATGTTTTAGTTTCCAACTTCAGCCATCAATGATATCACTTGCATTCTCAAGTTAGAATTTTCATTATGGACACTCTTAATTAGACTCAGTACATGATCAGTTTCAGTATTGCCATCTACCCCCACCTCAAGGTACACAACAAGTTGGTCCATCAATTTGCCATCAACTGCTGGCTGCTCTAATGTTTCTCCCGGGCCACTACTTGCCTGTAGATCTGATAAGACCAAATATCTGTTGGTGCATAATATCGCCTGCTCTAAAGGTGTAAGAGCGCTTTCTGGTGGTGTAGAAGTTTCAGGGTTGGTTGCAATAACCTCCAAGGGCACACTGAGCAAGAGGGGATCCAGTCTAACCGGTTTCAAATTGCGTCTGGTGGATTTACTTTTTGTTTTGTTAATAAATGCAGGAGCAATCCTACTTGCAGTTTTTCTCTTGTTATGCCTTATGGCTTTATCATCCTCCAATAGAGATTTGACCTTCTCAGTCAGAGTGTCAATGTCATCAAGAGTCATGTTGCCTTGGGTTGTCCCCACTGGGTCCGAGCTGGTTAACTTAGAACTTTTATTTCTTTTTCCGGACAAGTTTTCAGTAGATTTTCGCTTCCCCATTATGACACACTCCCCAGAAAATGCAATTGACTTGTCAGCAAATTAGGACGAATAAGAATGGCCTCACCCCATTTATAGGAAAAAGAGAAGTCCTTAATAGACGACATTAGAGGGGTGGCCCAGCCCTACCTTGTCCAGGCTCTAATGAGCGCAGGACGGTCCCGCCCTTGACAAGCAGCACATTTAGTGTTGGGGTTTAAAGCCCCTTCCCCTCCTCCTTTGTCACGGTGACACCTCCTGGTGCTAAGTTCTTATGGGTCTTGGAATCCCCTGTTTGAGCTGGTGCGCACAGTGGAAGTCCCCGTTGCCAAAACACAAACAACATACCAGCACAGCAATTCTCAAACATTTTTTTCACTTCCTAAGAACACAATTTTATTTTTTTGATAACTTTCAAGAGGGAGTTCAAGAACTAAAACTACAAAGAAGAGAGAGCGAATGGATCCTACATTCAGACTCCATATGTCATAGTCTAAAGGAAGAAGCTGAAATGCATTACTGGCTGTACTGATGACCTGTCCTCTTGCTCACTAATCAGTAGAACATTTGGTGGATTCTCAGGTTTTTCCCCAAGCAATTTTACCCCATAGCAGTACTCTATTCTTCTTGACCAGATATTCCACATGCTCCTATTGCACCTGACTTTCAATCCATGGATTTTTCTGTGTATGACAGACTTACCTCGCTAGGCAAGGTCATTGTTTTTTAGATTTTGTTATTGCTAATGCGGTCTACTTTACCAGCCTGTTCATGCCTACATTTTCCTATCATGGTCTTATTTTTGTATTATGCTCCTATTGCAATAGCACACAGTGCAGCTCACTCGTGAACATGTTAAGTATCATAAATGTGTCGACATGCAACATCTGATAACATTAGGCCAGTTAGGACTTCAGAACTGCCAAACCCATAATGAACAAACCTGTAATATCAGACAAAAGCCTACCAATAATTAGGCAGAGCCAGCTTGTGTACTTGTCATACTTTGTAAACATGTAAATATGTTTTCTTTTCTTAAAAAACAGTCTTGATAATTTGTAAATTTCTGATAGAGACTTCTAACCGTAGATTCCTCACATTGTGAATTTCCCCAGGTGCCAGACTGTGAAGAATTTTGATAGCAATGCCCCCCCCTCCCACTACCACCCACCCCGCGTCTCGGTAGGTGACGCTGTGCAACTCCACGACAGGTCTGTCCCGCCTCTGGTGCGACATTAGGGCTACTATATCTTCTCCAACTCCGCATGCTGACTTCTGTTCCTTTCTTTCTGTGCCATCTGACGCGGATTGAGAGCTCCTTCAACTACTGTCAACTTGAACTTGACAGAAATTCTTTCCCCAAACGTATCCACTGTGTGAGGGACATGCCTCCGCTAAAAAGTACAGGGTTCAAAACATGTAGGAACTGCTATTGCCAGATGTCTGTGACAGATACCCACGATGTCTGCCTCTGGTGTCTTAGCTCCCAGCACAACTTTGTGTGTCTACTGCATGAAAATCAACCACAAGGCGTCCATGACCATGAAATTTAACTCACCCTTGCTGTACTCCAAACGAAAATGAAGAAGACCAGGTCATGGTCAAAGTCGGGAGCGCAGACTTGATCTCGTAGTAGGCAAAACAACAATGGGTTGGAATGCTATCCCAAACTTTTGCCAGTGGTTAGATTTATTGCAAGTGTTCCTCCTATCACCTTTTGTGTCTTTAATGTCCCACCCTAAGTGGCCAAGTGTGTGACAAGAAGTGGGTCCTGTGCTCCCTGTGCCACTGGAACCAAGTTAGACTTGACTGAAGTGCCCCATTCACGTCAAAACTGGCTTGGGTTGCTTGTGTTCTGGTGCAGGAAGGACCTGGCTTGGCAGTTTGGCTGGACTGTTCCGATTGGAGCAGGTACAAGACTGATGTGCATGTGGCTGGGTCCAAAATGAGGTGGCATGGTGTGCAAAAGTACAGTGGTAATGGGCCAATGGTGGCACACTGGATTGGCTGAATCTAGGACTCACAAGGGCCTGTGGTGTATTTGTGAGATCTCTGGGAAGCGACATGCAACATTGATCCTCCACAGGGCGTTGCTGGATTAGGTGTATTCGGACCTGGGCTCACTCAGGGAATGCTGGGAGCTGGACCTAGGGTCCCCCATATGGGACTCTGAAGGGTCTGAAATCTTGGCGCATACTCAGACTGTTTCGAACAATGCCTGCTTCAAACTCATTCAATACTACTACCTTTATAGGGAATACATTACACCCAAGCAAGTGAACCTGATGCTCCCAGATGCGCCCGCACCATACGCTAGGTGCTGTGAGGACAATGCTGCATTCATTCACATGGTCTGGCAATGCACGATTTTACTACTGGAATGGGGTGTGGGAAACTGCCTATGGCAACGGGTAAACAGTTGGCTAAAACTCCAGGGGCATCACTGTTGGGTTGCTTCACCATACCGAGGGCAGGGGCAACCACTACAAGATTCACAGACTTGGCACTCATACTCGCCAGGTGCCAAATAACTATGGCCTGGAAGACCTCTGGGTCCCTAATCTGCAGGCATGGCTGTCAGAACTCCGCAAGTGGGCTAGCTTAGAGGAAGCTGTGCTGCAGCTGGAGCTTAACAGAGGACTGCATCCCAGAAGCTGGGCAGAGGCCAGGAATCAGGTACTAGCCAACATACCCTATGTAGAGAATCGGGGGAGGTTAGAGCACAGAAGGGCCAATGAAGACTCACCATGAGAACATATGCTTAGACAAGATATATTGAATATCAACGGCCAAACACCCATGTTGGGTCGATCGGCACCCAATACACACCACAGGCGGACAGGAGAAACCTAATATACTGAAAACATGAATTTACCATGATTCCATAGATTCATAAAACAATATATCCTTGGTCGGTAGCAGGGCTTTTGGTTTGATGTCATTTTTAGATTTCACCTGCACAGCGCTTGTAAAATCTATTGTATTTAATAGAAATCTTAAAAGGGGCTTACATCCCACCCTTACTTTTCATTGATTCGTATGCTTGCCACTTACTTTTCCTCCTTTTCTATTGGCGGTAGCATACTATTTTCCTGTTGTTCCTCGTGTGTTTCTCTTATCAGTGTCCCAATGCCCAAGTACTGTTTTCATATTCTTTGTGGAACTTTTTTAAAAATTTTATTTAGCTTTTGCCTGCACAGCGCTTGCCATGTGCTTGCTTTATTTGTCCTCGCCCTTTACCGGCTGCAGGCATTTCATGAGCAAACATGTTTCGCAACCCCCTCTTCGTTCTTTTATTGTATGAATTTAAGATAGCGCACAGGTATCATAGCGCTTTACATGAGCACCAGTTAAATTAAGTGATTTGCACAGAATTACAGGATGTTGGCCTACCGCCGAGGATCGAACCTTGTTACTCGGCTTCAAAGTCATCACTAGTAGCCCTTACACTAAATTCTCTGCTTGAATCAAGAAGATCAGCATATCAGATGTCTGACAATCCTTTGGAACGCACAATTAAAATGCATTTTCTATTATGCATTCCAAATCAGCGCTGAACATATTTTGTTTGCATCACACTTGTTTTTTAGTTTTTTATTATTTTTTACTTGGTTTTATGCTTGTTTACAACTTGAACTTATGACTGCAGAAAGCCCAGCCACGCAGCTCTGGCTGCACCTTTGTAAGATGAGTCTATGATGCGATCCCCAGAGCCTGAATCTAAGGGTTAGATTTGCAGAAAGTGGCATCTATCAATCAATCAGTCAATCAGGGAATTGTAAAGTGCGCTACTCACCCGTGAGGGTCTCAAGGCTCAGGGGGGGGGGGGGTGCAGCTCCGAGTTATCTATTTATTTTTAAATTTATTGAGCACGCAGCTACCCAACAGGGTCTCCCGGCGCTGGACAAAGTGGAGGCAGAATAACTTAGGCAACAGGCTCTAAAAGGAATCAAGCCAGGTCGCTGAAAAGCAGAGTCTTTATGCGTTTACAAAAAGCTAACCGAGACTGACAATTCCGAAGATCAATTGGGAGAGCATTCCAGAGCTTGGGACCCAGACAGCAATAGGAGCAACCCCTCATACGGACGAGCCGAAACCTGGGGACTGAAAACAATGAGGGGCTGGAGGATCTCAGCTGTCGGGCCGGCACATAAGGTGTTACCATGCTTTGAAAATAGGAGGGGGCAAGGCCACATTTAACCCGAACCATGTAGCATAGGGCCTTGAACTCAATGCGCTTGTTGACTTTCAGCCAATGGAGTTGGTGAAGCAGAGGAGACGCAGAGGCGCATCTAGGCAGATGGAAAAGAAGACGAGCAGCTGCATTTTGAATGACCTGCAACCGATGCACTGAGGCTTTGTCTGCACCCAGATACAGCTCATTGCCATAGTCTAGCCTGGACATCACCAGAGCCTGCAGAACCGTTCTCTGCGCTACCGGAGGAATAAGCCAGAGGATTTTCTTGATCCAGCTAAGAACAGCAAATCAGGAAGCCGTAACCCTGGATACCTGAGGTTTAAGGGAAAGATTTTTATTAATAATGAAGCCCAGGTTTTTAAATTTCGGGACAGAGGCAGGCACAGGGCCCAGAGTGTCAGGCCAATGTTTGATTACCCAGAGCTCAGGGTTGTTACCCAGAAGAAGCACCTCAGTTTTTGTGCAGTTTAACTTCAAGGCATTACTGGTCAACCACGAGGAGACATTCCTTAGACCAAGCTGAAGCAGAGAAGGATCTTGTTGCTGGGCAGTGGAAAGAGAAAAGATAATCTGGGTATCATAGGCATATGAAAAAATAGTCAGTCCAGATTTCTCAGCAAGGTCAGTCAAAGGGCGAACGTAAATGTTAAAAAGCAGAGGGCTCAAAATAGAACCCTGAGGCACTCCAGAGGTTAGAGCTAGAGTATTAGATCTTACTTTGTTCGAAGAGACCTGCAAGGTACGGTCATTTAAGAAAGCAATCAACCACCTCAGAGCCAGACCCACAATGCCAGTGGTTTCGAGACGGTCTATCAGAATGGAATGTGGCGCTATGTCAAAAGCTGCGCTTAAATCCAGCAAGATGAGAGCGGAAGTACCTCCGGAGTCAAGTTGTTGCCTGAGATGCTCAGTGACCCCGAGAAGAGCAGATTCTGTACTATGGCCAGGTGTAAAGCCCGACTGAGAGGGGTGCAGCAAATTACGAGTAGTAACAAAAGAAGAAAGTTGAGTATTAATGTGCCGTTCCAGGATTGTGGAGAACACAGGCAGAAGAGAAATAGGGCGAAAATTAGACCAGCTCAGAAGATCAAGACCTTCCTTTTTTAGTAAGGGAAGGATGAGTGCATGTTTCCACCTCTGAGGTACCGAACTTATACTCAAAGAAGTATTAAGAAGGTTCAGAATCACAGAGAGGGCAGCCTCGTCCAAAAGACTAAGTTTGGAAGGGGGAAGAGGATCAAGAGGTGAGCCAGACTTAATAGATCTCAGCAACAATTTCAAAGAAGACCGATCCAAAGGAGGCCAGGAACTAATCTGAGAAGGATCCCCAGACACAGGAACCAGGGGGAAAATTTCAAGGGGCCCTACCGCTGGATTGACAGGTAACATTAGATTCCCTTGTTGCAAGTTAGCTGAAGAGCCAGGTCTTGAGGCCCTTCATGAAGGTATGCAGAGTGGGGGAGATTCTGATGTTGGCCGGGAGCATGTTCCAAGACTTTGCTGGGACATAGGAGAAGGCTCTTCCACCCGCTCTGGTTCTGCGGATGCGCCAGGTTTCTGCTAGGGCGAGGTTGGCGGAGCGGAGGTTTCTTCTTGGTACGTGGAAGGAGACTCTTTCGTTGAGGTATTTGGGTCCAGTGTTGTGGAGGGATCTATGTAGTGCAAATGCCCAAGTGATTTATTAACAATGAAAAAAAACTGTCTACACTTAAGGTAGCCCATGGCTGCCCCGTTGAAGGAAGCACGCTCACGTAGCCCTTCTGTGGTCATGTTTGTGCTTGTTTTCGGCACTGTACTCAGGCTGTGATGGATGACATACGCTACACTATCTCACCCGCTAGCTATGATGTAGATTGGGTCTGGTGTCTGGCCCGCTTGGAACAACCTGGCAACCATACACACAAGAGCAAGATCACACGTTGCGCAAACTGCTGCATTCACTTTTTAGGTTTTTCCTGCACAGCTCTTGTACTGTGCTTGCGAAATCTCTTGTATTTAAAAATAAAATAAACAAGCATTTGCAATGCAATACGTCTCACATTTACGCGAGTTGGAGCTATTGGCATTGTAAATGTCAATGCGTTTTATTTATGTTTTGGTTTTTAAAATATAAATAAAAGGCATTGTCATTTAGAATGCCAATAGCTCAAACTCGCGTAAATGCGAGACCTATTGCATTGCAAATGCAATGCTTGTTTACACTGGTTATGTGGTTTTCACTTCCGATATTGTGAGGCTTGTGTAAAAATTACATTTGTTTTGCATTTTGGGTAGAGCAAAAAGGGACACACATACCTTCAAACCACTGAAAACTTCTCAACCAAAATCAGTCATGACATTTCTTTAATAATGCATATGCCGCAATCCAATAAACTACTTTCAAATGAAATGTAGACGGAACTATGAGCATGGGGAAATCAATAATGGCGAAAAAGTGGTGCAATTACTCACTTGAAGCCAGTGACGTGTCTGCCTACTGTAAATTGCCATAGTGGACCGTTCTGCATTTCGACTCGCTGGCGCCTGCTCTAGCACCATTCCAGTAGGCGAAGTTAAAAGGAATCAGCTGATTAGTAAAAGATGCGCATGTGCAAAGGAGAGTGCTAAGTGCACTGGAGTGCTAACCTCATCAAACAGTGCGCTTGTGCAAGTGACGGCTCGGCCCGTTTTGGGAGACTGTAATTTTGCCTAAAATAGAAGGTGGCATGGCGTTATGACTGGATCGGTCGTCCGTAAAAACAGGCAAAATGCATGTCACATTACAACCAAAATTACGACAGTAATGTCTCGGACAATGGAGTGCGGGCGGGGGGAGGAGGGGCGAGAAGGCATGGACAACGGAGTGCGGCGGGAGGAGGGGGGCAAAAAGGCACAGAAAACTGAGTGCGGGCGGGGGGAGAAAAAAAAATAGTAAACTGAGCGCGGTGTCCCTGAAGCGGGCGCTGCGCTCCGTATTAAAGATTGAGGTTTTTAAAAAAAAAACAGAAAACAAAATGCAAATTAGGTTAGGAAGCAGCCGCCATTATCAAAGCTGGCACCTCGTGCCTGCTGTGTCCCTTAATAAAGTAAATAGTTCTCGGAACTGGTAATGAAAGCTCCCGAGTTAGGACACAGTAAAAGATAAAGTCCCGATGGGCAGTAACTAATGGAGACAGGGCGGTAACAAGGAGGGACTAACAAGCCTCATAATGAATGGGAAGCCAGCATTTACCAAGGACCTAGACACCAGCCAATGAAAAGTATGGGCGGAGAGTGGGCGAGGCTTAAACAGCATACTCTACTACTGCATTCCTCGCAGAGCGAGCAGCGCATGCATGGTGCGCCGCTAGGCTCAACCTAACAATGACAAAGAAATGCTATCACAAAAGGTGTTGCATTACGCCACATGATCTGCATTTTCTTGCTACATAATTTAGCCAAACCTGCCGCCTAATTTGTCCCTTCCCTTCCGCATATTTCCTGTGGCCCTGGCTATGGAACAAAGTGCTATGTAAACAAGCATTGGCATAGCCAATAGGTCTCGCCTTTGGGACCTTATAAGTGTTTAGCTATGCAATAGTTGATGTTTTTGCACCAAGGATATTGTGCTGCATAATTAAATACTTGTAAGGTTGTGAAAGCGAGACCTATTGGCTATGCCAATGCTTGTTTTGTTTGAGAGTGAGAGAGTTAGTTAGTGATTGTGTGAGAGAGTTAGTTATTTAGTTAGTGCGAAACTGAGTGAGTGATATAGTTAGTGAGAGTGTTTGAGAGAGAGTTAGTTTGTTATTTAGTGAGAGTGAGTGAGGTAGTAAGAGAGAGTTTGTTAGTTTTTGAGAGAGAGTTAGTTAGGTAGTGAGAGAGAGAGCGTTTGTTAGTGAAAGATATTTTGAAAGTTAGTTATTAATTGAGAGTGAGAGCGTCAGTGATTTAGAATGAGAGACTTAGTGAGAGGGAGAAAGTTAGTGAACTAGTGTGAGTGAATGTTTAATTTTTTATTGGGGGTATAAGTAATAGGAGGGTGAAGGTTAGTTTGTTAGTGCGAGTGAGAGTTAGTTATTGAGAGAATTAGTTAGTGAGTGAGAGAGTTAGTTAGTTAGTGTGAGAGAGTTAGTTTGTTAGTTTGTGAGAGAGTTATTTATGCAGTTAGTGATTGAGTTAGTTAGTGATAAAGTTAGTTAGTGATGGAGTTAGTTAGTTAGTGGGAGTGCGAGAGTGAGTTAGTTAGTGAGAGAGTTAGTTAGTTTTTGTGAGTGAGAGAGCTTGTTAGTTATTTAGTTTTTGAGAGTGAGATATGTTTTTAGTTAGTTAGAGTGAGAGTTAGTGAGAGTGCGAGAGTTTGTTAGTGAGAGTGAGAGAGCTGGTTATTTTTTTAGTTTTAGAGTGAGAGAGTTAGTTACTCTGTTAGTGAGAAAGTGAGTGAGTTAGCTAGTTAGTGAGTGAGATGGAGTGAGAGAGTTAGTTAGTGAGAGAGTGAGTGTGGTAGTGAGAGAGAGTTTGTTAGTGTTTGATAGAGAGTGAGTTAGTTAGTGAGAGTGAGAGAGTTAGTAAGTGAAAGAGATTTAGAAATTTAGTACCTTATTTATGGAGTTTGTGAGTTAGAATGAGAGAGATAGTGAGAGTGATAGTTATTGAATTAGTGTGAGTGATAGAGTAAGTGAGCGTGTTAGTGAGATAGTGTGAGTTAGTAAGTCAGTGAAAGAGTTGTTTATTTAGTGAGAATTAGATAGTTACTTAGTTATTGAGAGACTTAGTGAGTTATTGAGTGACAGTGAGAGAGTTAGTTTTGCAGTTATTTGTTAGGATGAGAATGTAAATTGTTATTTTGTGAGCTGTTTGAAGCGAAGAATGGAGGAAGCGCTGAGAGAGTGTGTGTATGTATGAATGTTTGGAGGGGCCAGTATGGTGAGAGATGGAAGTGTGTGATGGTTATTTTGAACTGTAGTTATTGGTGTACGTGAAATAGCACTATTAGTAATGAGGGCCACAGAAGGAAATATGTGGCAGTGGGTACTATTAGTTAAATGTGGAAGTTGGCTAGAGTCCGTTGTAATGCAAAAGTAGCCTGAAGGCTAAAAATCCCAAAGTAAATTTTGAAATTGTTTGTTGATGAATAACTGACAAAAGTTTGTTAGGTAACTTTTTATTGTTATTTTTATTTGCTTACATTTTGTAATATAAAGTAAGTGATTCTGTAAAAAAAAGGTAGTTACGTCGTATATGTATGCACGTATTTTAAACATTTATTCTGGTGCAATATCCTTTAATATTTTAATAACGCCATTGCAAAATATTATTTGCCTGGTTCATAATCAGGGCCTATGTATAAAAACATCTCAGAATTATGGCGACTGAAAATTATTTTGTGATTATATTCAACACTGACTTCGTGTTTAACATTAACATATGCGCTGATCTGTTATTGAGTGGACTCTCCTGTAGAACTCTGTCAACAGAAATACTGCGATTTCTTAAAAACGTAAAGTAGGAAGGTAAGCACACAGTAGCACCCCAAGAGACTCGGAAGACTTCAAAAAAATGTGATTGAGACGAAAGAAAATGATATATAAAAGCCATGGCGTGTAAAAAAAAAAAAAAAATCATAAATAACCATGATCCCAATTCACGTCAGCGCTTCTGTGAATGCAAGAGGGGAAAACATTCCGAGGCAACCGTTCGGATGCAAAAGAAGACATTTGCATGTAATGCATGCAGCAGAACTGCAGACCAGGGCAAGAACGGATTTCGCCTGCACAATAGACACACACTGAGCAAATTACAAATAACAATGGGTCAAAGATTCAGTCTTGAGGGAACGCAGACAGTATAACAGATGAGAAGCCTAAAACACCTCTGAAGGGGGGGCAGCCAATCAGCGAGAGATCGCGGCAATAAAGCCAGCATAGTAATTTACAAACTTACAATAGAATTCAGACGAGGTGCCATAATGATACGCCATGGTCACTGGGAAACAAAGGCTGATGAAATTTCAAGAAGCCACTGATATCAGACATGACCAACACGAGCATGGGGGCACTTCTCTGACTTCCCGTGCTTATGTGCGTATCACGCCAGCCCCGCGTATCTCTCACAGGGCTTGACAGGTGCTCACTTTGTACATTTTTCTTAGCTGCTCTGATGAGTGACATTCAAATTGTGCAGCCATGTAAGGACGCGGGGCAGGATGAGGGGGGAAGGGGTGGGGCAGACAGGCAAGTTCAATTATAGTGCCGGGATTGCCTTCTACATGCCTGGAGCACGTTTGATCAATCACAGACAAGAGATGTGCCGTATACATTAGCCTGCAATGTATGCAACAAACGTAGGAAGGAATATTGTTCTCCGTTGGGAGATAGTTTTGTTGTCGCCATTTTTTACTCGTTTATACATGACGGTATTGCTAAAACAGTCCATTTTAATTATTGAATGAATGAATGCGCCATTTTACCACATGGCATTGTTCAAGCACTTTGAACCAGAGTAGGTAATTAGAGGCATCAGAAAACATTGCACGTCAGAATTAGAGTTAATTTAGGGGCCTTTCATGTTTTTTGTGAAATGCAATGCGCCTTCATACCGTTTGTATGCCCATGCCATTTAGTTGTATGCCACATCACATACAAGAAAAAAACCACAATATACGGTGCCCTGTTCTATTAACAGATTTCAGTATTAGAGAGTATACAAGGACCCCCTTTTAACAACTGCTATTTAGTTTAATAAAAGTATGCTAAATGCAGGAGAAGTCTTGTCTCTTATAGACCCCAAGACAAGACGCAAATCGTAGGAGTTGCAAATGAGACATTTTTTCAGACTCAAAATACAATAAAAAAGTGGCAAAAAGTAAATTTATTGCAGAATTGCTATAGCGGGAAAGTTGGAAACGGAGCAAAATTGCAAGCTAAGCTGTTAAGAAGGGAAACAAGCTGTAGCCCGGTAACTGACGATGAGGGAGGGGGAGAAGGGAGGGGGTAGTGAGAGCAGAGAGCAGGCACACAAGGCTTAATGAGCCTTGACAGAAACCCACATGGCGGCTGCGCGCGTGCACGCTAGCGTGAACGCAAGCTTGAGGCCAGCAAAAGCCTCTGGTAGCACTTCCAACAAGCATTTACTTTAAAATATTGAACTGCTAGTGAGTAAAAAATGATGAAAACTGTCCTCATGGGTAGGGTTGTGCACTGATATCATGCCTATTCAAACCTGAGAAGACAGCCTAGTGACAGGGTAAAGGGAAGCACAGCGCTCAGGGACAAGTAAACGCTGCGCCAAACCACACGGAAGAGTCAAACAGGTTTATCGGGATTTGATGTATTAGAATGTAAAGAGTTCAACATAGTGAACAGGAAGCAGATGCAGAGAAACTGCCTGCTTACTTAACACACCTCTAAGTGGTGTCGGTATCAAACGTGTCGTGTCTCCAGATGTCAAAGGGGATGTTATACAGTTGGCGCGTGACAAAAGGGAAGCACAACAACACACATGTATATTTTAGGCGGCATATAATCAAAACTTTATGAGCCACTTGCACCATACAGGACTGTACCGGAGAGTGACAACCCTGTGCTGATTGTTCACTCTGACTTCAACAGCCCATATATACTGCTGGTCAGCACTCAGCACGAGCCACAGGCTCGGGCGGCTCCGTGCACGGCGCGGTAAGTGATGAAGCCTTCATGTTTACGTTCCTTGATTAATAATAAATGCAAAGTGTCAAATATTCTTCAAGGTGAATTCTATTAGGTTCCTGCAGTTAGAAATAAACAGCCCTTCCAAAGAGTGATTTGAAAACATCCTTTGATGCAATTTAAGAAATGAAATAAGCTGCAGATGACAAGCAGGGGCCTAAGATCAAAGCCGCAGCTGACTGATGCGGGGAGAAGGAAGGAAAAATATCGGAGTTTTCACAATTAAAGTGCTGGTGAGTCTTTCGGATGAATTATCTGTTGAAATGAACAACATCACACAAATCTCAAAGGACAGGCTCCTAATCAAATCAGGAAGAAGTGGAAACAAGTCTTTGTGCAATCACAACAGAGGTTCCGGGCTTCACAGCTCCGTGAAGCCTGTCTTGTGCCTGTAATAAACAAGTGAATCAGGGCTGGAAAGGGCATTGCTTGGCCCGCCCACCCTTCGGCAAACATGTGTTTGTTTAAACAAGAAGTGCGGCCGCGAACGGGAGTTGTGTGCGCGCGCGAAAGGGAAAGTGATCAGCAACAGAACTGAAACTGATCGCGGTCCAGATGGCGCCTCAGACGGTGAAAGCTGGCGGCTGCGCGCGTGCACGCAAGCTTGAGGCCAGCAAAAGCGTGGGGTAGCACTTTGAAAACCCCACTTACTAAATGTCTCGCAGAGCTTCGCATGCGCTGGCTCAGGCGAGACCTACAAACACACAGCCAGGTCTTTGCTGCCTTCCTACACTCCTTTCATGTATGACCAGCATTTCTTCACTTTGCTCTCTCTTCTCTGAACTGTCCTTTCTGTTCAGCAGTAAAGCGCCTGGGAAGCTGTCACTTTCTCTGAGTCAACACTCCATGACCTCGAGGCCTGTCCCCTGCCAGCCTGTTATCAGCCAGATAACCAGATGTCTGCCATCTGATATCGCTCTATCCCACTTTATGGCACTGATCGATGCATATTGATGTTCTCCGGTGCAAACCTGAACTGGTCAGAGCCGCTTTCTCTCCTTGTCTCTTTTTTCCACTGCGCGTGGTGGGCGGCCTTTTGTTTGATGTGGTTGGGGCCTCTCTTCTGCAATCTGTGGGAGACAGCCCTCGGAGAGCACGCCCTCCTATCTGTGAGACAGCATGCACCACCTACATGGATGGCACCTCCTGAGATGGGTATTCTATGGTTATCCTCATTCCATTAACAACGAAAAATAAAAATGTGCTGCTAAATTACATATATGACGGGGCCTTTTTTGCGAAAACTGCAAAAATCTTACCAAAAAAACATTAAAGTTGCTAGTTATATTTTTTTCAAATTTATTTTGCTTGTTTTTTTTTTTATACTCCACAGTTTTGGAAGGATTTAGCCATGTTAGAAAGTAGTATATGGTTGTTCTGCATGCAAAACGTGGATCTGTTGTTGGTTAGATAGCTCAGTTGGCCCGAGGAACTGCCGAGGTTCGAGTTGCAGCAGGGCGAATTCCGCCTTTCATCCTTCCAAGTTTGCCAAAACGGGTCCATTTTGAGTTCGGTGATGATAAACTCTGTTATTCATTCACCCGGAGACAGCACAGTTTGTGATATGAACTATAAACCTGCTCAGAACCTTCAAAACCCTTGCCTTGTCTAATTGGACCTGCTTCGAAGGTGGAAGACAGTAGGAAGCACAGAGGTATGCCAACAAACCTTCCACCGCTAGAAACAAACCTACCTGAAAGGAAAGAGTAGGTTCAAATGGATGGAAACACAATCCCTTCCGTTCTTCCAACTGGTCCTACCATGTAATCCAAAGGCCTGTGCGATATTTCCCCTTACACTCTTGTAATTTGCACCATTCGTGCAAATTTAACATAATGAAATTATGCGAAATGCCAGAAATTGTTACAGTGCAGAATTTCGCACACTTTCTTTCTGTTAAACACTGGTTCGTGGAGAATATGTCTCATAGGAGAAATGTTGGAGCAGGAAATGAGTTACAAGAGAAATTTTCGAATCAAACTAGTTCAGTTGTTGGTGCCTCGAGTGACCTTTTATGCGAAGTAAGCTCTTGTAATCAATTTCCATTCGAGATGGACCTTAAATGCATTTTGCGTACTTTACGAGTAATTGTGCGTAATTTTTCCGACATGCCCTGTACTTTCGCAATAAAAATTCTGCTATTTCACACAGCGGTATAAAACAGCGCATGACTTCTCACACAACTAGGTGAGATGTCATTATTGCCTGTAATGCTATCTAGCACATCTTTGCTATTCTCCATCGTAGTTTGGAATTTGTTAGTATTTTAGAAAAAGGAAATATCAATGGGGGAAGGGAACATAATACTTAATAAAAAATAAAAAATAAAATAAAAAAATACATTCAAATTAGATACTGAACAGAATAATAGACCAAAAATGAAGACTCAAACCCTAGATAAGCCCAATTTAGCTGGAAAATAGCAGCGTTCGACGCAGTATTACACCTCTCATGCCTATGCTGGGTTTCTGTAGCAGAGTCTTCCAGGTGTACGGCTGGAGAGTTTCACATGTGAGATGATGGACACTGATGTTTGACTGATTTGTGTTCTGCTCCTGCCTACAGCCACTGTCTCTCCTCCGCGTAGAGCAAATCAGAACAGCGGGGGCTGTCGCTCCTCACTCGCTTATCAGCCTCATTTGCTCCCATGAGAGCAATGATGATTTGCAGAAGCGTTGATGAAAGTCTTTCACAAATGTTATGCCACCTTGCGGGGATCCTGATTTTTATTATAGCCCAGGTAAAGCCAGCTCCTAATTCTGTGAAAATCCTGTTTTGTTGACCATAGCCAACCACAATTACGGCAGTAATGTCTCGGACAAAGGAGTGCGGGCGGGAGGAGGGGGTTTCAGTTCAGCACTGGGGGGAAAAAAAACCATGGAGGAGGTGGGGGGGACTTTGCAACACTAGTGGGTTCGCTGTATGAATGGCATTTTTCACATTCTGCAAATACTCCGCTCTAAAAAAAACAAGCATTTGCAATGCAAATTGGTCTCGCATTTGTGAGAGTTAGAGGTATTGGCGTTGTAAATGACAATGTCTTTTACCTACCAAAGAAATGAAAGAGGAAAGAATATGGAAAAAGAAAGGATGGTAGAGAAAGGAGGAAAATGAAACGGAGATGGAACGAATATGTGGAAAGAGAACAACTGGAGTGAAAATAAAATAAAGGGGAAAATGGAAATGGCACAATAAAGACAGAATGATGAAAAAGAGAGTTAAAGAAAGCAAAAATGCCCAAAGATTAACACGAAGCCAGAGCTCACTGTTCGTCCATTGGAAAGAGATGGTAACAGACATGCCAGTCCTAAAAACAGCCTTCCCTGCCGGAGGCAGCACGCTGCGCATAACAGACCTACTTCTCACATTATAATGGTCTCTCAAACCATGTAGGCACCTTTCTAGTTAAAAGGACAGTTCTCCTTAAATTTGGAGACGGGGCTTTGAGACAGACGTGTGTGACTGTGCAGCCGTCTCCAGCCCCACCGAGATGGAAAAACTAGGCTTTTTGTAGTCCTAGCGCTGACGCTACGAGTGAAGTTTGTTTGAAATGTCTGTGAGTTGTAGGGGAAGGGAGTAGAAAAAACCAAACGTGTGTAACTGTTTGGGGAACTACTTAAAGCTCCTGGCGTTAGGACCATAAGACGTTGCACAGGAGCAGAAATGACTGCGCTTGGCATTCTGTACGAAGCATGCTGGTTCTTTTTCATCCTTTCTTTGTCACCATTGTCTTATTCTTTTCCTCCTCCTTTTTACGTTTTCTGCCCTTCTCGCTCTTGCTCTTGGTCAGTCTGATGTTGAAAAATAAGTCCTGGTCTCCAAAAATGAGTGCCAGTGCCCACCACCTGCAGCTGCTGACACAAATTAATCACTTTTTTGGTCTTCCCACCTGCCCTGGAAACCAACAGAAATGAGTCTGTGATTACCTGGAGCCCCCAAGCCCCTTTCCTAAGTCTCTCTCCTCAACTTTGAGTTCTGCATGAAAATGTTATGATTAACTAGCGGGCGTATAAAGGACCGGTCTGCACACATTGCGTGGGGAACAGGGGGAGACCATAAACTGCCTCTTTTGAACCTCTATCAGGCCTAGTTCCTCTTCCCTGATTCTTTACTTCTAAATTCACCGTCAGGCCCTGGTCCCTCACTTCAGCATCCTCCCGAGTTCCCCCCAATCTTAATTCTTCCACTCTTCATGTTTATACCCTGCAAGTTTTCCTGGACTTTTCCCCCCTCCACTCTGCTTTTTGATGCGTGTCCTACCACCATCGTCTTCTCACAATAGTATCTCGAAACACTCTGAAGTAGGAAAGTGACATGACGGTGCTTCATTTAACAGAAAAAAAATAATGAAGGAATGTATAACTTGTGACATCACTTTTCATAAAGCCTGCCTAAGAGCAACTTTCCAGAAAAATGAAATGCGTTTGTGTCTTGCATCATCTGTTTACATGCTGCATGTGAAAATGTTGTGTCCACCTCACTGCTGGATTCCCTCAGAAAACACATTGACGTGACACATGTACATTGAGTTGCCAACCAGGACCCCATGTAATTGGGATTAAAATAGGACTGGTATATAAGAACTAGTCTAATTCACAAAAAGTTCCCTAGGTAACAGGGCTGACTTTTTAACTCCTTCGTGGAAACTGAATATACCAAGTTCATTCTGGCATTTTCCTACCCAAAACCACAATCTGTGAAGTTTCTCAGAGTTTGGCCCACTTGACTCCCCCTTTGCAACAGATGCAAGAGGCGACCCAACATGCTCACATTATTACAGGTCGCAGCATCGACTGCCCCTTGCATGCAGACGTTTACCAGCTCGCCTTCAACTTACAGAAGGGATCGGAGGACCACCACCGCGTGGTACTGCCCAAACATTTCCAGCACTGAATACACCAACATCTGTGCTTCCTTAATGCTTCGAAGACAGAAATTCTACTCAGAGGCCTTGCTTTCTCTTCTGGCTGCCCAGTAAGCCAGAGTCGTCTTCTAGTTCCCTCCAAAAGGTGCATGATCTGGGGGTTTTGTTCGACTGCAAATTCTCCTTTGCTCCTTAAGAACACATTTTAAAAAAAGTGGTTTTTGCCACTTCCGTCTGCTATGCGGGATCCTCCCCTTTCACAGATGACTCATTAAATCCCTCTGTTTCTGGGAGTGGTAATATTCTGCAAGCAGTATTGTAATATAGCGTTAGTAGAACACACACCTGCTTTATTGTCTTACTCCTGTGTTTATATGCGTTGCTAATGCCCTTTACACTGTATAGGTATTGCAACAGTTTAACATTGGGTTTTATTTATCTCTGGTGGTCTTTTAATCTTACAAGTCTTACAAGTACTCTGCTGTATTATGTGCCAGCTCTGGGAGTTGCCCAAGCAGCATGCAAATCTTGCGCTCATCATTAAGGCTCATTAAGTAGGTGATACTTGGGCAACTTCAAAGTAGCGGTTCAGTGTTTTCTAGTACCTGAGCCTGCCGATGAAATTAGCAAAATGTGCAATGACACATTGGGTTTTAGAGAAGGGAGCGCTCCAGTATCTGAAGCCCATTTTGTAACAAGGAAGTGGGGGCCCGATAAAGTTCTGTGTTCTTGGTACACTTTTGTAATCTGGGTCAAGAGTGGAATCCCTGCATGGCTGAGAGTTGAAACAAGCATTGGCAAAGCTAATTGTTTTGCCTATGCAAGAGCTTTTGACTTTACCAATGTCTTTTAGCCGTGCTGCAGATCAGAGTAGCAGGTGTGCAGCAGGGTTATTTAGAAAAGAAAGCACTATGACACAGCAAACGCTGACCTCATCATAGTGCTTTTCTTTATTATGGAAGGTGGGGGTGGACAACATGAACAAGGGGAGGGAACAAGCAGCACAGAGAACAGGAGGATTAAAGGTGGGAGCCACCCCACCCCAGATGCCCCCACGCCGCTGTGCATCCGTTACCTTCACCACATCATTGTTGAGGTGTTTGGGGTCCCTGTCCACCAGGTCTATCTCCTTGGTGTGGGCGGCGCTGCTTCTTGTGCATGCACTCGTCTGCCATGACTTTGTTGTTGGGCTTGTAGATGTTCCCGTGCTCCCTGCAGCAGGCGCGAAGGAGGCAGGGCAGTCCGTTTGGAAGGGTGCGCAGTGGGCTGCCTTTTAACCACACCCCTCGGTACCAGAGCACAGGCTCGCACCACCAGGGGTCAGCGGATAGCAGAGCTTTTACTGCTCAAAGCGAGGGAGACTCCGCATTCCAGGAGATTCCCTCCTCTGCCTTTATTTATTTATTTATTTATTTAAAGAGTTTTATATAGCGCTGGCTAGACCCGTGGGTATCAGAGCGCTTTACATAAGGATCAACAATGTTTCAACAATGAAACAGTTACACGTTACATCAAGTATATGCGTCACATTTAAAGAGCGGGAAAGAGGGACAAATAGGGCGGATGGGGGAGAGGGGGAGTGAGAGGGGGGAGGAAGAGGGTGTAGAAGGTATGAGAGACAAATGGGACGTCTGCCCAATAACCGACTGGGTAGGTGATGGCCGAGGAGGGAATCCACAGCCAGTCTCCCCTATAGCTCTCAAGGAAGCTCCATCGGGAATCGGTCAGATAGCTATGTCTCAACAGATGAGGGAAAAATTCACAGAAGAATGTCCAGATGTGAAGCAGGATGGGAGCTAAGAACCAAGTGGGTTAGGGTAAAGGTCAAGAGCTGGAAAGGAAATAAGTAGAGTGGATAGGGGTGGGGGTAGTAAGAGGGGGGGAGGAGGGAGATAAGGTTAGGAGAGACGAAGGAGAGTCTGCCCAAAGACCGGCTGGGTAGGAGACTGCTGAGGAGGGAATCCACAGCCCATCTCCCCTACAGCTATCGGGGTAGCTCCACCGGGCATCAGTCAGAATGGCTAGTCTCAATAGTCGAGGGAAGGTTCCCAGAGTAAATGTTTTGGTGGGGGGGGAGGAACAGGCTTGGGTGAAGGCTGAGCGGGATCAGGATGAAGGTCAATTATTATAGTCCAGGCAAGATAGAGCATCAAGGAGGGACCCACTGAGGTGGACATCGTGAGGTCAGGCAAAGGGGGGGAGAGTTCTTGAAGTTAGAATTCCAGAGGTTCCCAGAAAGTCACTATAACTCAGAGGGGGGGAGAGTTCTTGAAGTTAGAATTCCAAAGGATCCCAGAAAGTCGATGTAACTCATAGGGGAGGGGGTGCAAGAACGAAAGTGACAATGACAGAGACATCAGAGCCATCTTGGGGTCAGGCACTTGTTAATATGAAGATCGTCGTGGAGACAAAATCGGCCCCTCAATGAATGAAACAATGAAAAGCTCCTCTTAATCTGCGGGCACAGGTTCGGCTACGATGGTCCAAAACGCCTAGGTCTCTTTGCGCAGCACCCCAGGAGAAGATAAAACGCTCTTCGTAGTCCTGACTTAGCCGCCATTTTAGGGTCAGGCGCAATCCACGAGGAGATCCCCATGGAGATGAAAATGGCCCCGCAGTGAAGCGCTCCTACTAATCAACTGGCAGCATCAGCACAATTTCCAACATCGCCCAGACCTCAGCGTGCAGCACCACAGGAGACGGTAAGCTGCTCTTCGAAAACTCACAGTTAAGTATGGCGAATGTGGTAGCGCGTCCCTTCTCACCGGCACCGACGGAGTTCTCACCTCCGTTGTTCCCGGTGTTCGCTCAAGGTGCTCCGCTCGTCCTGCTGCTAATCAACGCAGTAAGCAGCCCCCAGTACAAGAGGTGGGCCCGGGTAGTGGGAGCCACCAGTTGGGTGAAAAGCGGAGGCCGGCGGCCTCACGGTGCAGCTCCCATGGCACTGGGCAAGACCTCCTCACTCGGCAGGCGCCATCTTAGCATCTTTCCGCCTTTCTTATCGAGGACGCCCACCTCATGAGCAGCTCACACACAGAAGACCCCTGCTCAAGCAGTGACGCGCTCACAGGGGAGGGACCAGCTCGCACAAGCACCTCTACTCAGAGCCGCTCTACCCAAACGGCAGAACTAGTGGGAGGGAATACTGGGCGGGCAATCAGGACGCCAATGTGGGCTGGGCTGCAATGCCTCCACGGAAACAGAATTGGAAATAAAATTAAACGAACACGAAACAATACAAGTGGTCGCAAGTGTCCCGGCAGCATCGAAAGTGAAAGCGCGCTGAATATAAACAAAGCACGTTATATAAAGAAGGCACTACTTTAAAAACAAGCATTTGCAATGCAATAGAACTCGCATTTACGCGAGTCCTATTGCATTTTAAAAGGGAGGACGGGCGGGCAAAAAGGCATGAATGGGAGTGCGTGGGGGGGTGGTGGTGGGCCAAGAAGTTACAGACTGCGGGAGGGGACGGTGGGAGGCATGGGAACAAAATAGTTTTTGAAGTAAAGGGGCTGATAGCCGTGGAAGGACACAAATGACAACATGGCCGTCAGGAGGAGGGACTAACAAGCTGAAAACCAATCAGAATGCAGCATTTAGGATGTAAGCCAATCCAAAAGATGGGCGGACTTAAACGAAGCTTCCCCACTATAGTATATACTGCATGTCTCAGCGAGACAGCGCAAGCGCTGCCTAGGCGAGACCTAAAAAGTCTGCCTCTGCACATTATCGTAGTACTTCCGTTTACAGCCAGTATTAGGAAAATAAGGAGAAAATCACATTTCATAAAATGGGGAATTTAAGATCGAGTCCAGTGGCCAGCACATGAATTAATAATGAGCGGCCGCCATTGTCCCGGCTGCGCACGTCGTCCTGCCTGCTGTAGTAAAAAATGAAAAAACAAAAACGATTTCACTTCCGTGACGGGCGAAAAGCAAAGTGGCTGCAGCTGAAGTCATGATGCTCCGGAAACAGGAAAAAGAGTACTCCGGAACATGAGAGGAAGAATGAAAGTGGAAGGTAACTGTAGTTGGTCAGTGCTGCTCTTAGAAAAACAGAAGTGAGGTATCGCTGCTTGAACCATTTAGCAAGCAGCAAAGAAGAGCGACGATGGATTGAACCAATGGGAAGGCAGCAGGCGGGACATAAGTCCTTTTTCCCTACTACAGGTCATCCTGACAGCGCATGCACTGTCTAGACTCGACCTAAAAAGGGCTTAGATTGGACGGCTCCCACGTCGTTTTTACTTACCATTGACTGACTCCCACATGGCTCTCACATCACTTTACTTACCATTGGATGGCGCTGGTTGGCTCCAACGTCACTCTTGTTTCCTTGCTTCCTATTGGTCAGCGCCGCCTCCTCCTTACCTCTGTCTCCTTCCTGGACAGTGAGTGTTCATCTTGCTGTCCTGCCGTGAAGCCTGGACCAACTACTGCTTCCGGTGGCCAGTGTCCTTCCACTACAGGCTCCTGCAGCTGCTCTTTTTACTCTCTTCGTGCCATAAGTAGTATCAATGTATTTTGACATTGTGTATGGCATCATTATCTTGCCCTTCGCTCCTTTGTGGTATTTCCAGGTTCCTGTAACTGCAAATACTGTGTCATAGAATGCTGTGTTTACTATGGCCTTTTTATGTGCTAAAACTACATATACAAATGCAGAGTGATTTATTATCATGACAAATCAGATGGCCATTGCTGAGGCTACTGCAAAGTAAACAGGCTGACTACATCACGTAATCCAAAGATTATTGTAGTGCTCATGCACTCTAGTCCCCTCTGGTATCAAGCACAGACTCCTACACTTCTGAGATACATGTCACAATGGAAACCGCATCTGACTGTAGTAGGGATGTCTTCAAGAGTATGCCTCTACTGCTGGACCTACTTTAACCGTGTAACGTGAACTCATTCCTTGCTCCTTCCTCGATTGTGCGTCACTTAATAAGAAGATAGATGTGGTTCATTTAAATTACCTGCATGCTTAGAAAGCCCTGCATATTTGTCACTGGGGTTAAAACGATAAAAAAATGTTCAGAACACAGAGATGCAATTGTGTTTAAAAGCATTGAACGCCATGTTTTATTTTTTATTTCTCTGTGCGCTGTGTGGCAGGAATGGTGTATGTTTTGATTAACAGTTACTTCTCAAGTCCAGTCACAGTTCGCATAGTGTAATCTCATGGCTTCAGGCATGGTACACCTGGAATAAATGCAGCATTGCCTGAAGATGATGTTGGGTGAAAGTTTTCAAAACCCTTTAACAGATGCTATTCTTTTTCTTTGTGCCACCAGAATTATTTACAAACTGTAAATTGCTTCAGTCCCACAACTCGTCCAAAACAAAGCCAGTATTTTTGACCTATGTAAAATCTATTGGCTTTGTCATTTTATGTTGCAGTTGAGCTGATGTGCAACATGGCGTAAAATAAAACAAAATGCACTATGACGTGGCCAGCATTGTCCGCGTCATAGTGCTTTTTTATGAACTTTAAGCCATGTTGCACAGCCGCTCAAAAATCATGTAAAAAATAGAATTTGCATAAACGAAACCTATTGGCTTTGCCAATGCTTGTTATATTATACCTCTCTTTTCTCCCTTTTCTCTCTGTCTCTAGACTTTGCTGTATATGGCTGCTATGAACAGTATCCTAGACTTAAAAGGCCCAGGGGAGGGAGGGAACAGATGGGACATCACATATTCTACCTTTGCTGTCAAAATTCAATACAATATGTGAAAAAAAATCTAATATGGGCAAGTTTCATCAGATAACTAT
Organism: Calotriton arnoldi; assembly: GCA_963921515.1. Classification (NCBI taxonomy): domain Eukaryota; kingdom Metazoa; phylum Chordata; class Amphibia; order Caudata; family Salamandridae; genus Calotriton; species Calotriton arnoldi. The sequence goes on along the minus strand of CAWUFW010000090.1, from coordinate 2,526,371 downwards.
ATGAACGTTTTTGCTTCACTTCAGTGAATTACCCCAGCAAACTGGAATTGTTTCCTTACATAATCCAACAAACCCAAGAGACTGGACCAGGCATTGGTTTCAGAACCAATATAATGTCTTCAGGATAAGATCGGAAAGGGCTTCAGTACCACTTGCAGAATACACCACTAACTCTAGGGTTATGTTTACAGCCACCCTCTCTGGAGTCATGGAATCTGCCTAACATGCTTATAAGTTGTCCTCTATGATCATGGTGGTCTGAGTCAGTAGGTTGCCTAAAAATGCCTAACAGCACCTAGCCTAGCAAGAAGTATATGACTATAAAGTCCATGGATCAAATGTTAACTAAAATATCCAGATTAGATTTAGCTAATATTAACCCACTTCATAGTGGAACTCCAGATAAAAAATGCTTTAAAGAGCCTTACAACCTAGCAGTATCCATGGATTAGCACTGCACTCCTGTAGTGTAGCTCCTATTTCCCTAATAGGCTCTGCGCATTGGAATAATATACCCTATAGGTTTGACATAGGACTGAAGTCGGTATGTCCCTATCGAGTATATTAAACTTAATTACTTGTGCCAGCTGGCTCAGAGGCCACTAGAAACTCCTTGATAAACAAGAAGGGAGTAGTTTCTGGCAGCTGCAAAACATGACAACTTTGTTTCCCTTTTAGAATCAGAACGTGTCCCAGAGTCGTGGAAACAATAGATAACTATTTCACTCAGCTCAATCGTGCATACTTAGTTTTCCTCAAAGTTACACAGAAAGAATAGACGGGCGTTTCAATAAAAGATTTATTGAACAGTCTTGTTTCTCGTGTAAGTAATATGTGCTGTTACGATCACAAGACAGTATGCAAGATAAATAATGTACAGCGTAAGCAGTAGAAATAAATAATACTGCGCTAGCATGATCTTTAGTAGATATTCATTTACATAAATAACATAGACTAAAAATGCGAGTACTCATACGATGCGTTTCTAAGCTAGTTCTACCCCAATGTACCTAACCTAGGTGTAGGGAGAGGTATGAAGTAGGTGAAGTATTCCTTACTATGGTATACTAAGAGTATGTTACGCCCAGTATGCCTAGTATGCCAAGAGTCCCTCTAGGTTTCTAGTCAGCTCCATACCTTAAGAATGAGAGAGGTGGGAATCTCTTGCCAGGCTCGAACTCCAACACCCCGCGAGGGAAGTCAGATCACTGGAAGCTGGACTCTCTGCGTGCAGGGATGACAGCGTCTTCTCAGTGCGTCAGGCCGGGAAACGGGCTCCTCTGAAGTCGAGGTCTCCTCTGATTTACAAGGGCTAGGGAAGGTATATTTATACCTGAGATGTACCTCAGAATGTTAGCATTGACGTGAATC